>CM061752.1:121398996-122598996 GCA_030979885.1 Lolium multiflorum | reverse complement strand
ATTTATTGAGTCTTTTCCTTATGTTATCAAACACAAAAAGGGTAAAGATAATGTTATTGCTGATGCTTTGTCGCGCCGTTATACTATGCTATCTCAACTTGACTTCAAGATTTTTGGATTAGAAACTATAAAGGGACAATACTTGCATGATGCTGATTTTAAAGATGTGTTTCTGAATTGTAAAGATGGTAGAACATGGAACAAATTCGTCCTCAATGATGGATTTGTGTTCCGTGCTAACAAGTTATGCATCCCAGATAGTTATGTTCGTCTTTTGTTGTTGCAGGAGGCGCATGGAGGAGGATTGATGGGTCACTTTGGTATGAAGAAGACGGAGGAAGTACTTGCTGCACACTTTTTTGGCCACGTATGCGTCGAGATGTTGAGAGATTTGTGGTACGCTGCACTACATGTCAAAAAGATAAGTCTCGACTTAATCCACATGGTTTATATATGCCTCTTCCTGTTTCTAGTGTACCTTGGGATGATATTTCTATGGATTCCGTTTTGGGATTGCCTCGTACACAGAAGGGGAGGGATAGTATCTTTGTTGTTGTGGATCGGTTTTCTAAGATGACACATTTTATTCCATGTCACAAGACTGATAATGCTACACATGTTGCTGATTTGTTCTTTCGTGAAATTGTTCGTTTACATGGTGTGCCAAATACTATTGTTTCTGATCGTGATACTAAGTTTCTTAGCCATTTTTGGAGATGTTTATGGGCTAAGTTGGGGACTAAATTGCTGTTTAGTACTACATGTCATCCCCAAACTGATGGACAAACTGAAGTAGTAAATATAACATTGTCTACTATGCTGCGGGCTGTTTTCAAGAAGAATTTAAAATTGTGGGAAGAGTGTTTGCCTCATATTGAATTTGCTTACAATCGTCCGCTGCATTCTACCACTAGGATGTGTCCTTTTGAGATTGTGTATGGTTTTGTTCCACGTGCACCTATTGATTTATTGCCTTTACCATTTTCGGTGCAAAATGATTTGGATGCTACACAACGTGCTGAATTGATATTAAAATTGCATGAGACTACTAAAGACGACATAGAACGCATGAATGCTAAGTATAAAATTGGGGATAGAGGAAGAAAGCATGTTGTGTTTGATGTTGGTGATCTTGTTTGGTTGCATTTGCATAAAGATCGTTTTCCTGCATTGCGCAAGTCTAAGCTAATGCCACGTGCCGCTGGTCCTTTTAAGGTGTTAGAGAAAATAAATGATAATGCATATAAACTTGAGTTTCCTGTAGAATTGGGTCCGGTTAGTCCTACATTTAACATTGCAGATTTGAAGCCTTACTTTGGTGAAGAAGATGAGCTTTCGTCGGGGACGACTTCAATTCAAGAAGGGGAGCATGATGAGGACATCCCATCTATTGATACAACCACTGTACCTACAGCCACACAAATACAAGGACCAATCACTCGAGCTCGTGCCAAACAACTTAACTATCAGGTACTTTCGTGTCTTGGAACTATTCCTCACATACATGAGAATATGATGCTGCCTAAATCAGATATGTTTGTTACTCTTAGGAATGATGGACCTAGCATGGATGAGGAGGACAAGCATTGGAGCATGATCACACATGGAGGAGATGGCAGCAAACATATGAGGATTGAAGAGGACGCCCCAAGTGGAGATTTCAGAACTTTGAAGCCACCATAATGAAGAATAAACACTTGGATGAAATATACAAGATTACACTTCATAATTTCGTCCATAGTATAATATGGTGTTGTGTCACCTTTAGTTTTGGCCCAGGCTCATGTCATTTTCGCAGGAAATAAGTCAGCCACTTTTTAGAGTCCGTATTGAAGGGGGAAATGCCTTCTAGGGTTTGGTTCGGCCACCATATGTATGGCTGGCCGAAACCCCACCTTTTCCTCCTTTAAATACCCACATAGCCGTCACGTTTAGACTCGGATTTTGATTAGATTAAAAGTTAGCCATTGCTGCAACTCTAGTGTACTTCTTTTGACGCCAACGCCCAGAACTAGACGGACTATTCGGAATCCCACCTTATTCAATAAAGTTTTCATCTTTCATCCGCAATATTCTGATTGCAATATTAGTTCTTACTTGTTCTCGATTCCAGGTAGGAATTAAGACCCTCGCTGGTCAGGCTGATCGTGCATCCGCAAGATCAGTAACTCCCGGAGATTGTCCTAGCGATTACATTGGCGCACGAGCTTTGCACGTGTAGTCGGATCGTCAAGCACGAACTCCACCAACAAATCGTCACTATCATACTCTCATCGAAAGATCGGCCATCTTAGCCCTATCACGCGCGGTGTCGCCATCGTGGATAACGGTGTGAAAGATGTCGGTGGAGACGGTCTGAAAAAACCAGCGGATGATGGTGGCGTCGATGGTGCTCCAGTCGGGGTCATGCGGCATGGCGAGGAGGTCGATGGTGCTGTCGATGTGGTCGAGCAGATCGTACTCGCGAAAGAGGAGACCAAAGTACGTCTTCCATGCGAAGAAGTTGGCCGCGGTGTGGGAGAGCTTGATCGGCACGCGCTCGAGGACGGGGACGTCGCGGATGACAGCGACGGAGGGGCCGGCGAAGGGATTGGAGCTCTCAGATCGCGAGGAGTTGAAGGGGTTGGAGAGACCGGAGCTGGAGAAGTCGCCCATGGTGGGAAGTAGGGCTGCAGTGACGCCGAGGGGAGGCGGCGCGGCTAGGGTTTAGGAGGCCGGCGCGGTGGCGACACCAAGGAGGGTGGCGGCGGCTTGGCTAGGGCTACGGTAGGATCGGTGGTTTAGGATGATACCATGTAGATGACATCATCTTAACATCCTGCAGCGACGCTCTTCTTCGACAGCTCACTGGTCATCTTTGTGACGCCCCGGAACTGGTACCATGAGGATTCCAGCGATCCCGCCGAAATCCGCACGATATCAATCCAGAGACGCCCTCCGACACGACGTGCGTGACAAATCACACACGTGATGCCAGAGGAATTGACACAAGCGGTAACATTACAACATGATTACAATAGAGCCCACAAGAAACAGATATTACAACAACGACTCTAACGAGTCAAGATACAAATATACAATACAAATATCTGAATCATACAAAAGATCAAATACGTCCGAGTACGGGCAAGATACAAATTGTACTAAGATTCCTGAAGATAAACGATGGCGTCCTTAACCCTGCCCAGGCCAAGACAGATGGGTAACCTTGCTAACGTCGTCTTCATCGAACATAACTTCATACCTGCCCGGTTATGTCCCAAAGAAGCAGCAATAAGTATGGGTTTGTCAAAGTTAAGTGTTCATTGGCATGGCATAACATGGCAGGGGTGAGCTACATCAATATTAAACGGAGCGGGGAAACCCTAGTCGGTGTCCGAAATACTCCGCATATATGTGAGTTGAAATGCGCGACTATCAACACGCGACATTATGCGAGATGCAAACAGATGAATGGATGGAATATTCATGTTCAACACATTTTTCTGATCAATTTTCATATATAACACTTTTAATTTCGAGTTACGGTTTAAAAGATATGATTTATGCAAGTTTTAAACATTTGCAGCAATTTTTCAGAAAAATTGAGAAAAGAGAAAACGGTTTTGTACCGAAGAGGGGCTAGCCATAGAGGCTGACGCGCGGGTCCGGGCGTTGCTGGGCTAGCGCTGACTAGGCAGAAGGACTCCGGGTTAGATCACAGAAGCTACAGGGGGGTTTTCCAAAAACTGTCAACGGATAGGGACCGCGGGTTAGAAACAGAAAAGAACCAGGGTTCTTGGTGCAAAACTGATTCAGATCTAGATCTGTGGAAGTTTTCTCACCGAAGGGAGGCGTACCCCGAGCGGCTGACTGGTGGGGCCCAACGCTGACGTGGAGGCCACGCTGGCAAAGCTTGTGCGCATGCACAAGAGGTGCTCGACGCGGGGGCTGCCACGCGCTGGGCGGTAATTTCCGGGCGACAACATGGATGCCCGTCGGTGATGCAGGGGGTTCCAGGAGGAGCGATTTGGCTCAGACTACACGCCTGGTCGGCGCGGACGAGGAGGTGGTGGTGCCGGGCACAGGGGGTCGACGGAGGCTCGCCGACGACGAAGACCTGCGGCAGCGATGGTCGGCCACATGGTGAAGAAGCCAAACAGGAAGCAAAAGAAGAGAAGACGATGTCCAGGGTGTGCGCGGGATTACCCTGAAGCTCGAGGTGGACTCATAACGGGCGGAGGGAGTCCACGGTGGCAGGAATTTGAAGAAATCTTCTGCGGGGATGGAGAGGGGAACGGTGAATTCCTGCTCGATTGGTAGCATCCCGCTTTGATTCCTTGCACGTGAAGACAGAGGAGAACGAGGCGTTTCTGATGGTGTCTTTGGTTCGTCGAGGGGTGCCCGGTAGCGGCAGGGCGACGGAGGCCGTTGGCGGTGACTCTCGGTGGTGAAACAGAGAGAAGGAAAAGAGAGGGGAAAAAAGGGGCGGCGGCGCGAGGGAAGAAGGTGGGAGATGGAGCTAGGGAATGCAGATATGGGGAAGGGGAATAAAAGGGGAGAGGGAGCAGGTGGGTGAGGCAACCATGTGCGGTGGTGGTCACGCCACCGTGCGTGAAGAAGAAAGCGACACGAGGAGAAGTTCGCCATCCCGACGCGGTACTTGGCCGAAAGAGGAGTGGGCTTGGGCCGAAAAAAAGAAGGAAGGGAGGGAGAGATGGCCTGGCTCAGGCTGGAAGCAGAGATGGGCCAGAGGAAGAGGACAACCCAGATAGGTTAGCTGTTAGGGTCTCCTTTTCTATTTTGAATCTGAGGCAAAGGTGAGAGGTAGGTTCAAAATTAGTTTTCAAAATATTTACCTTATTTGTAACCAAAGCAAAACACATTTTTATTCCAAAATTAATTGTTGAACAAGCTTAATTATAAGATAGAGAATATGAGGCGGGGAGATTAGGGTTTTATTTAAAGGAAAAGACAAGGGGGTTTATAAAATAGTTTTACTTAATAAAATCATGGATGATATGATGCATATGCCATGATGAATTTGGAACGACACGAAAAAACAAGCAGCGGATAAAATCAAATCTATGGGGTTTTTCTGGGTCATTACAAACGTCACCACTAACAAGGAACCTCGCCCCGAGGTTCCACGCCATGGTACGGGGGAACAGAGGTGAACTATCGAGTCTTCAGGCGACGTGTCGATCTCCTCGACACCACTAACAAGAGTTCTTGCTCCATGCTGATCGGGCGACACCACTAACAAGAAGTCGTTGTTCCGCTGTTGATGATGCGCTTCTGTCGGGATCCTCAAAAGATCGGACCTATTAGGATAAAGGAAACGATCGTCCACCCACGTCGAAGCCTAAGACTCGGAAAACTCAGATAAGAGAGAAGACTCAAAACGCGCTAAGGTAAGAGGAGAAAGAATATAGCTAAGAAGAAAATAGAGCTAATCAGATCTATCCAACGATTTTCACAAAATAGGTTTTGACACTAGACACAACAATGTCCGTTGGCAAGGTTATCCTACAGGCTGGAATAGAGGGGTACCGTCAACCTGGGCTCTGATACCAACTTGTGACGCCCCGGAACCGGTACCATGAGGATTCCAGCGATCCCGCCGAAATCCGCACGATATCGATCCAGAGACGCCCTCCGACACGACGTGCGCGATAAATCACACACGTGATGCCAGAGGAATTAACACGGGCGGTAACATTACAACATGATTACAATAGAGCTCACAAGAAGCAGATATTACAACAACGACTCTAACGAGTCAAGATACAAATATACAATACAAAGATCCGAATCATACAGAAGATCAAATACATCCGAGTACGAACAAGATACAAATTGGACGAAGAGTCCTGAAGATAAACGATGGCGTCCATAACCCTGCCCAAGCTAAGCCGGAAGGGTAACCTTGCTAACGCCATCTTCATCGAACATAACTTCATACCTGCCCGGTTATGTCCCAAAGAAGCAGCAATAAGTACGGGTTCGTACTTAACAAAACTTCAAGACGTATAAGCATTCGTCAACCAGTCGTCCTTTGTACTTGAGGCATGCATGGGACTTAGAGGACGCAAGAAGAACATCATAGGCAATATGGTGGGGTTAAGCGGCAGCGCGCAAACACTAAAAACCTGTAGAGACACTCTACAATATTCGTCTATTCAGAGAAGGTGAGAGAGCGCATAAAACTAACAGTTCTATACTCTGCAAGCATAACACAACCGATGTGATCCCCCCTCGCAAGGAAGTACTTACAAAGGCACTCACACGGTGGACAAGTTTTATTAAGTAACCGTTGTAGTAATGCTATATTACTACGCAAGTTATTACAAATTATTAGGAGCAACATAAAGGTGTAAGTTGTTCTATGATCAAGCTATACAATTCCAAGTCGTCCATAACCGCGGACACGGCTTATCTATAAGATGTACACCCTGCAGGGGTTGCCCAAATGTAACCATACGCATGCTCGAACCTACTTACTACAGGTGGAGTCTCACAACAAGACCGTTCCCAATGCAAGAGAAAGTTTAGTGGGAGCCACCCAACTAAGCTACCCATGACGAAGTCTGGCCGTACTCCGATACGGACCCAGAGGTTTGCGCCGGCGGCTAGGAGTGCGAACCACACGCTTCGCTAAATGTCCCGCAAGGTACAATACAGAATATAAACACCCGAAGGCAATAGGAAGTAAACACCCGAAGGCAACAGTAAGTAAAACATGGCATACATGGCATAGGCAAATAAAACCAAGGTTGTGGCTCCCAATTAAACAGACTCGAGGAAAGGTAATGGGTGGGCTCTCCATTGCATTGCACAACATCATCTTCCACCACTCCCGAAGGGACGCGTAGGGTAACAAAGTTTTGCTCCGGCAGTTAACTAGTTTTGATTGATCGACTAAATCTGGGCTCGTTACTTCGTACCTTACGCATGCTCAACTCTTTGCTTTCTACCAAGCTTGTATCTTTTGAAGACCCGATGGATTTAAAAGCATCGGCTGATGTCAACTTCAATCCCTGCCCGAAGCTTCGCTTCAGCCAGTCACCCGGGGGCTACTGATGTGGGCATTACCCTTCGGGTACTCGACATTGCCCTACCTTCTCTGGCCCAACAAGGGGCCCATCTGGAGCACCGTAGCCCAAGAATGTCCAAGACGTCGGTTGCACGGAGGAAAGTTGGAAGGTGACGATTTCTTGAAGTGCAGGGCAAAGACATATTTAAATATGGAAAGATTAGATAGAATCCCTCTCTATTGTAACTGAATTCGGGCATAACTTTTGGGACCTGGCCTCCTGTATAAAGGCTAGGAGGGGCTGCCGGATCTCTCTCTCAACTCTCACGCATACACCAAACCCTAGCCACCTTGCCTCTCGGCGAGAACACCACCACGCAGTCCTTCGGCTGCCCCATTGTAATCAAATTCACTCATAATCAAGATTAGACAGGCAGGACGTAAGGGTATTACTTCTACGAGGGCCCCGAACCTGGGTAAATCTCGCCTCCTGCTTGTCTAATATCTGATGTCTTGTGCTAACATGCATGCTTCTGTTAACCCTAAGCCTGTGGGCATTGCCGAGGAGCCACCTCGTCTGGGTGGCTTAGGGGATGCATGCATGGAGGTGATGAACTTGATGATGATGTACATTTTGGCAGTAGCTAGGGTCGAAAGACATTTGATGGCCCCCTTTTGTAACTATGATGAGGTGGTATATACTAACCCCTCAGGTGATGGTGAACTTGCGGTGTTAGGATGACACCCACTTTTGTTGTGGTGGTAGGATGACATCATAGTAGTGTATGATAAACCTGTGATCCACTTTTGGAATGATCATGCATGCCCCTGTTATTTTATCATTTGCTCTAAACATTAGTGTAGTTCTATTGCAGTGTTATGATTTATGGTTGTGTTCGATTACTTGTTCTTCTTATGCTGTACTAGCGGTATGTGGTGTTCCGCGGACAGGTTCCAGAAATCTATAGCTCATGGAGGATCTCTCAAGATCAAGTCAGTGACTACTCCAACAACAACTACAGAGGGTATGAAACATTGGAGGAGACACAAAGGAGTACCTCAGCTTCCTGGAACATTAGGCCATGGCAGTTGGGCCCATCGATCAGCCAGTGCCATTTGCACATCTGCCGCCAGAGGTAGTGCATGCTCTACAAGGAGCCCCGGTGGTACGTCAGAGTCGGGTGAAAGATTACAGCATCGTCTTCCTCATCGTCGTGATCATGAGGATCTTGTTGTTCTGAATGGTGTGTGATCGTATGTAACATGCTATGACGTGATATTCTCACTCTATTTAAAATGTGGTAAGGATATAGAACTGTGATTTGTGCAACCAAACAGTTGATTCGTGTTTTCGTGCGTACAAGTTGGGCTGGAAGCAGGCAATCAAACCAAACAGTTGATTCGTGTTTTCGTGCGTACAAGCTGGGCTGGAAGCAGGCAATCAAACCAAACAGTTGATTCGTGTTTTCGTGCGTACAAGCTGGGCTGAAAGCAGACAATCAAACAATGGGACCTCGCTTCCCTACATGGTGCAGAAATGGTAAATAACATGCTAAATCTGGCCTATGGCCCATCTAAAACACACAAGGATTTTTCTCCTTGACACAGTGGTGTAAGAATCCGGCCCAACCTACCAAACGCGTCGCTAGTGTCCAAGTGGTTTTGCTAAATCGTCGCTCCCCAAGTCTCCACAGCAACGTACTCTGCCGAAAACTCGTTTTTAAAGGCAACTGTATGTGTAGGAGTGCCATCTACCACAGATTATGCTTTGAGATTGGTGAGACTATTTGTCCCTTTTTTACAAAACTGAAACATAATTGAAACAAATTTAAACAGTTGAAAATGTTTCACAAGTTTTATAAACACGTGAGCAACATATGTGAAACTTTGTGAAACGTACTTTGAACAGTAAATAATTTTTCACAAGTTTCAAACATGTTTCACAAATTTCATACAAATTTCACAAATTTTCAGAAACTAGATCAACATATGGGTGACATCAGCATGACATCATCACTGCTGTACCTACCGGCGCCTGTAAAATCGCTGCGTTCCCTGCGCAGGATGCAGGAGATATTTTTGCATAAGCTTCCGAGAAAGCGTGGAGTGATAAACTGAACTTTCACGTGACTGAAGACAGAGGCATGCATGAAACGAGCCTTGGGCATGGACGCGTGAAGCGAGCCACGCATTGCCGGCTGCATGCTGTGTGACGACGCGAGCTTATATATGACCTTTGCATCACCCGTCATATTCCAGAGCCTACCATTTTCAGACAGTGATCGAGCTCCTGCGTCGATCTTCTTAGCACGTACAACTGCAACAGTACCGACCCGATGGAGGCCCAGAACAAGGAGGCGGCGGCTCTGGTGGAAAAGATCGCCAGCCTCCACGGCGCCATCTCGAAGCTGCCGTCGCTGAGCCCGTCTCCTGAGGTAGACGCCCTGTTCACCGCCCTCGTCGCCGCGTGCGTCCCGCCTAGCCCCGTCGTCGACGTGGCCACGCTGGGTCCCAAGGCCCGGAGGATGCGGGACGAGCTCGTCCGGCTCTGCGCCGACGCGGAGGCACGCCTCGAGGCGCACTGCTCCGACGCGCTCGCCGCACTCGACGACCCGCTCCACTACCTCAGGCTCTTCCCGTTCTACGACAGCTACGTGGGCCTGAGCGATCTTGAGCACTGGCTCCTGTCCTGCCACGCGCCGGACCGCCTCGCCGCGCCCGCTCGCGTCGCGTTCCTGGGGTCGGGATCGCTGCCGCTCAGCTCGCTCCTGCTCGCCTCGCGCCACATGCCGGACGCCGTGGTCGACAGCTTCGACATGTGCGGCGATGCCAACGACCGCGCTCGGAGGCTGCTGCTCCGCGACAACGGCGGCGGCGTGGCCGCGCGCATGTCGTTCCGCACGGCCGACGTCCAGGGCCTGACGCACGAGCTCGCCGCGTACGACGTGGTCTTCCTGGCGGCGAGCGTCGGCGTCGCGGCGGCCGAGCAGAAGGCCCGCGTTATAGCGCACCTCGGCGAGCACATGGCGGACGGCGCGGCCCTCGTCGTGCGGAGTGCGCACGGGGCCCGTGGCTTCCTGTGCCCTGTCGTGGAGCCCGCGGACGTCGGGCGGGGAGGGTTCCACGTGTTGGCCGTGCACCACCCCGACAACCACGAGGTGATCAACTCCATCATCGTCGCGCGTAAGGTAGCCGGTGGATGCTGCGAGCTCGCGCCGGCGGCGGCGAGTCCGCCGTGCAAGTGCTGCGAGGTGGAGACGCCACGCAGGAGATTGCCGCCAACGAGCTGTCATCTTGACGCCATGGACGAAATCCGAAGGCGCGCATGGTGATAGACTCTGTGTGTTCAGGCCGCTGAAGCGATCTCTCCACTACTTCTGTCCAAAACTAAACGGCTAGAAAGAAGAGATTTGCATCGGAGCTCTTGGTGCCACGTCCCCATATGCCTATCATTGACACCTGCATGGAGTGCTGATGTATTCTATAAGTATAGTTTCATGTATTGAACATTTGTCTTTGCCGTATCCCACTGTAGATCTATACAGACATACCTGAAAAAAAATCTATACAGACATACCTGAAAAAAAATCTATACAGACATGGCCCACCGGGACAGACCGACAGAAGGTTAGTGCTAATCCTTTCGTAATCTTTATTAATAAGTTACGGATCGGTGGTGTTGATATAGATAAAAAAAAGAACAAATTTTCGTCCGTAAAAAAAACGGAGACTATCAGTGCCTTCTGACCATGATTGGTTAATTTGTCTGCGCTAGCGAAAAAAACGGACTCGTTTGATGCTTCGTTTCATCTTGTACGTGGTGGACGCAATTCTGGCAGGAGACACGGAAATTATCTTGTGCTTAAGAAGGCCAGACCTTCCATCTTCTAGCCCTCGCCGATAAAAATAGAAGGTTTTGACGAAAGCAAAGGCGATGCATACGGCCTTTATTAATTTATTCAAGAAAGTATCCAAGTCACCTTATTACAACTTTATTAAAATTCATGGATCGCTTAAAATGGATACGTGTATCAACCATCTAAAAAGTGATAAACAAAATGTTCGCCAAAGGATCAACATGATGTGAGTCTGCGATCAAGCTGCCAGCCGCATCGGCTAAATAAGTCCCGAGCGACCGTCTCCAAACGGTTGCACCCAAAATCCATGTCCTGGCGGTGCTCCTCCGGCTGGAGACATAACCACGTACGTGTCCAATGGATAGCAAGAGGGATAACCTGCAAAAGGGAAGCATTTTTTTTGTCTTGTTAAAGATATAATTATTTTAGACATGCCACATTGCCCATATGAGAGCACATATACCAACTCTAATTTGGTTTTTTTACTCTCTTTTGTATACCATGATGCCAATTCCCGAAAAGATTAGTGATATTTTTGGATGGCGAAATTCCAAAAGACATGTGAACAACCCGCCAAACAATCTTTGCAAGCGGACAATCAATAAACAAATGTTGTATTGTTTCATCTTTGTCACATAAACAACATGGCTTATTACCCTGCCATTTCCTCTTAATGAGGTTGTCTTTTGTAAGAATAACTTTACGGTGCAAGAACCACATAAAAATCCTTATTTTTAGTGGTGTTTTAAGTTTCCAAATATATTTTCTTAGATAAACAGTATGCCCATTCAACAGATCGAGATACATCGACTTAACTGTATACCCTCCTGATATTAAGCCCCAAACAAAAGCATCGTCTTCATTCGATAGGTTTACATGTACCAGTCGGCCCAGCAAATGCAACCATCTTTTCCACTTATATTAGCTAAGATTTCTTCTAAAAGCTATATTTAGAGGAAACTCTGCCAAAACATTTGCAACTAGGACATTTTTATGTTGTACTATATTGTATAGAGATGGATATTGTTGTGCTAGAGGCTTATTCCTAGCCAAACATCCTCCCAAAACCGAGTATGTAGGACATTACCTATCTTAAAAGAACCCCTAGCAAAGAAATTTTCCTTTACTTTCATTAAACCTTTCCAAAAAGGCGAGTCAGAAGGTTTAGATTGGACTTGAGATAGGGTACTAGAATGTAAGTATTTATTATGCAGCAGCTCTTGCCACACTCCCTTTTCGTTTAGGAGTTTAAATAACCATTTGCTAAGTAAACACTTGTTTTTTTATGTCCAAGACCTCCACCCTAAGTCCCCCCTTGATCCTTAGGCCAGCATATGATGTTCCACTTAGTTAGTCTATACTTTCTTTTCTGCCCATCATTTTGCCAAAAAAATCTCGATCTAAAGAAGTCCAATCTCTTACACACCCCTTTGGGTATCTCAAGAAAGGATAACATAAACATAGGCAAACTAGTAAGAACTGAATTAATAATAACTAAGCGATCTCCATACAATAGTAGCTTACCAATCCAATTACTCAACTTTTTTCTCAAAGCGGTCTTCTACCGGTTTCCATTCACCATTCTTTAGCTTTCTAAAATGAATGGGAATCCCTAAATACCTAAAAGGTAGAGATCCAATATCACACCCAAAAAGGTCTCTATATTGATCTTCTATTTCTTTAGCCCGGCCAAAACAGAAAAGCTCATTCTTGTGAAAATTAATTTTTAATCCTGAAAGTTGTTCGAAGATACAAAGAATCAACTTCATATTTAGAGCCTTTCTAAATTGTGTTCCATAAATATGATGGTATCATCAACATATTGTAATATAGACACCCCTCCATCCACTAGGTGAGGTATTAACCCATCAATTTGACCATCCTCCTTGGCACGTGCAATAAGAATGGCAAGCATATCCGCTACTATATTAAACAATAACGGGGAAAGAGAATCTCCTTGCTGAAGACCCTTTTGAGTTTGAAAGTAATGCCCTATGGCATCATTAACTCTAATTCCAACGCTGCCATTTTTAACAAAATCATTAATCCACTTACACCATTTAGGGTCAAAGCCTTTCATACGAAGCGCTTGAAGACCAATTGACAGTATCGTATGCCTTTTCAAAGTCTTTTTGAGAAGAACACCGTCAAGTTTTTTGTGATGCAACTCGTGAATCGTTTCATGAAGAATAACTACTCCTTCCAAAATGTGCCGACCAGGCATGAAGGCGGTCTGGGTGGGCCGAATTACTTTATGAGCTATGCTTGTTGCACGATTTGTCCCTACTTTTGTGAACGTCTTGAAACTCACATTGAGTAGACATATATGCCTATATTGTTGAATTTGAATCACATTTTCCTTTTTTGGGAGCAGAATTATGGTGCCATAGTTGAGCTGAAAAAGAGGTAATTCACCTCGATGAAACATGACAAACATATTCAGGAGGTCCCCTTTAATAACTTCCCAACAAGATTGATAGAACTCAGCTGGGAACCGTCTGGTCCCGGAGCCTTGTTCTTTTCCATTTGCATAATGACCTCATATACTTCTTTCTCTGTAAACACAGCCATGAGGATGGAACTTTCTTCCTGCGAAATTTGGGGTATGTTATGAATATGTGATTCTATCATAGAGAAATTATTTTTTGTCGATGGGCCAAATAATTTCTTATAATACTCTGAAATGTAGACTCGTAGATTTTCCTCTCCAACTATTGTCCCTTCATCCTGCTCCAGTTGGAAAATCTTTTTCCGTCTGTGCTTACGATTGGCAATAAGATGAAAGTACTTTGTATTATTCCCCCCCTCTTGAACTTGTTTAACTTTTGCTCGTTGTGCCCATTTCAACTCTTCGTCTCTGCGAAGCTAAAGCACCTTTTCATTGGCCTCTCGCATGGCTTCCTTCTCTGAAGCATTAAGAGGTGATATTTCTACTTTTTTATCAAGTTGGTCAATAAGTTTTAGTAGCCGTTCTTTCTCTTTTCTATAAATGCTACTCTTGTTGCGAGCCCACCCCCTTAAAAAATTACGAAGATGACGGATCTTATTCTGCCAAATCTCCATTGGTGAGTTGCCATAATTTATTTTATTCCATTCATCTTGTATCATTGCCACGAAGCCCTCTTGCCTCAGCCATGGCAATTCAAATGAAAACTGAGATTTATTTCCAAGATGTGCTTGCACACCGGAATCAAGCAATAAAGGCGTATGATCCGATCCTGATCGGGTCAGCACCCTCACACTAACTAATGGGAACTTTTGTTCCACTCAACACTCGCGAGAATTCTGTCTAAGTTTTCATAGGTTGGCATATCTCTACGACTAGCCCACGTAAATTGTCTTCCTGAAAGAGCTATCTCTCTCAGATCAAGACTCTCAATAATAGCGTTGAAAATAAAAGGCCATCACGCATTAAAATTTTTATTGTTTTTTTTCTTCTTGTCTCCTAATAATATTAAAGTCGCCACCGAATAGCATTGGTAAAGAATTATCATCGCATATGCGAACAAGCTCAGAAAAGAAACTCAGGCTTTTGAGCTTCCTGAGCCGCCCCATAAACAGCGACCATTTTCCACTCAAAGCCATCTGACTTATTTTAAACATGGAATCTAACGCACCTATCCCCAACAGTAACATCCTTAATATTAATTGTTGAAGAGTTAAACCCTACTAGCATACCCCCGGATCTGCCGATAGGAGGCAAGCAATACCAAATATAATCCAGCCCACCCGACAAATGATTTAAAAACGGCGTGGAGAAACTTGGTCTTCCTGTCTCTATGATAGCAAAGAAAAAGTTTATACTCTCTTATGGTCTCATGCAAAAGAATGTTTCGCTGTGTCCCTAAAACCACCACTATTCCAAAAACTTCCTTTCATCTCGTATTACTTTTTTTTATTTAACCTAGCACTTTTATGAACAACAAAATTTTCCTTTGGTTTTTTCTTAATTGCCCGGGGAATCTTTATCTTAGAGATAGTTGAGTCCTTATGACTCTTGGAACCTTGCTGTTCCTCTATCTCAAGATCATCAGTTAAACCCATTGCATGATTGAGAACTAAACTGCTTTCTTCATCAAAATGTTTAATAGTACTCTCTTCTTTCTTATTAAGCATAATTAAAGTTCTATGAAGATCGACTTCTTTAATCATTTCAATGGATGAAGAAACCTGTCCAGGCGATTTACCTAAAGAAACTCCTAACCTAGCAGCCCTAGCAATTACTACATCATTTGGAATACAGGAAATAGATAACTTAGGAGTTTTGGGAGTTCCAATAGTACCTGGTGAAGATATGTTGTCACGATCCTCCACAATCTGTTGCGCTCTTGCTAATTGCGTTGCATCTGAGTTGGGCTGCTCACGTATGTGAGTACTTGAACGCACACCCGCAACTTTTGGCTCTGGAATTCCTCCGAACGCAATCAAATCAGCCACCAAGTATCTTCCTCCAAGGAAAACTCCAGTACCCTTCATATTCTCTTTCCCAGTTGGCGTATTCAGTATGCCCTGCCGCATAGGTGAGCTCAAGCCCTCACCCGCTCCTTGGGTTTTAGCCGAGTTTCCTGTAGAATCCCCATCGGGTTATCGGTGTCGAAGAAGAACACACTTTGGCCTCCTGCTTTAGTGACTCATCACACGGTGGTGCATGGAAAATAATCAATATTACGTGAACTGTCAGGGATCGGCGGCGGCACAAGGGACTGAACACTTTCAATCTGCCCATCCAGAACGGCATCGTCTGTCGTGGCAGAGAAAAGTGTTAGAAGTTCTGTTGCAACAGATATAACCGAAGGTTTCCCTGTCGCGGCCGGGTCCTGCCCAGCACAATTAAAATCGTTGCTTTGTTGGCGATCAACCGACGGCCCTTCCAGGTCATTTTGGTTCACTGCCTCAGAAAGAGCCTCCGATGTATATACACTGTCAGTTGTTTCAGCGAGTGGGGATGGAAGATCTTCTTCACCCGCCTCAACTCGGTCGGCCCATGAAGTTTTCATCAAGTTAGAGAAACGACCGGCAGAATTGAACTCACATATAAAAGATGTCTTGTCTCTTAAATCATGGACTGGCGCAGACTTGCAACCAAGAGCGGACTGCGGTGCTTCACATAGAAACGCACTAACCTGAAAGGATGTAATGCCAGCACCATTAACTTGAGTAGAGCCACTTGGTCCGTCTGCGTTTTTTGCACCCTAATTTTTTTTGTTTCTTTCCTGTTTGATCGGCAGCATCATGTACGTTCTCATCTCCCTTATTAGCACTATCATCCAGATCCGGATTAACATCATCCATTACATGGTCCTCTGTAATTTGGGGCACACGGCCCTCCACTTCAAAACTGATCATAAAACCTTCGCTAGCATAGTCTCCGGTATTGCATCAGGGTTAGCCACCAGCACCCTCATACGAATAATCCCGTGTTCACGTGTAAAAGCCATATCCACCTCTTGTGTTTTACCAATGAGAGAACCAACAGCAAATATCCCAAGGTAATCATCTCTAAGAGTTTTGGGACAGCCTCTAACTCTGACCCAGACTTCTCTTAAGTGCCAAACATGAACCTCCTGTGTTGCCCATTCCTCAAAGAAGATAATACAGCTGGTGTCATCAACTTTGATATCATTTATTTTCCTCAACCTGGCATAATCTGCTTTTGTAGGATACACCACCTTGAAGACACTATTGTCTATACGAGTGATATCCCATTGGTTATCTCCTGGAACTAAGAAGTTTTTTTTTTTTTTTGAAAGAAAGGCAAAAGGTTTGCCTTAATTCATTAATAGAGAAGGAGAGAAAGTTCGAAAGTCACAGTCTTAGGGTTACAACCCTGCGAAGGGCAAAAGTAAAAGGATTATTCTCCCGCTATGAAAAGACCCAAGTGTTTAGCACCGGCCAGAACCCAAGTTCTAGCCTCCGATTTGATCCCCGCGAAGATGATAGTAGGCATGGTCGCCACATTCTTAAAAGTTCTTGCATTGCGCTCTTTCCAAATCTCCCACGAGACCAACATGAGAAGGGAAGCCATGGCCTTCCTCCTCCCACTATGAGCAAAGGCGATGGAGGTCCACCATAGTTCGACGCTATCGAAACCGGTCCAAGCGGAAGGGTCGAAGTCTGGAATGTGTAGCCAATCTTGGATCATCCTCCAAATGCGTAATGTGTAGCGGCATTTGAAGAGTAGGTGGTCGGCGGACTCGTCGTGGCCTCGGCATAAGGGGCAAACCCGACCATTGGGCCAACCCCGTTTGGCAAGTCGGTCTGCCGTCCACACGCGGTTTTGGATAATAAGCCAAGCAAAGAGTTTGCATTTGGGGGGTGCCCAAGCCTTCCAAACAATAGCATCCATAGAAGAGCGAATAGTCCCAGCGAATTGTGCCTTGTAAGCCGAGGAGCAAGAGTAGGCCCCATTTGCGGTGAGCTTCCAAACAATGGAGTCCGGGGTGCCCGCTTGAAGGTGGATCTGCGAAGTGTGTGACCATAACTTAGTGAACTCAAGGAGGTTTTGCACTGAGAGGCCGTCCGAAGTATCGAGGTGGTCAACCCAAGCGCCGTCGATGATGGAATCCCGGACATTGGCAGATTTCTTGCCGGAGAGGGCGAAGATGGAAGGGGCGAAGCATTTGGGGCTTAAACCATCGATCCACGGATCGTTCCAGAAATTGGCCTTCTCACCATCGCCAATGGTGACCTTTGTGAGCGAGTGGAAGAGCTCCATATCGTCATTGTTGCATGGGTTTTCCATACCGACCCATGGTTTATCCGGTGTCGTCCATGCAAGCCAAGGCCATCGGAGGCGCAGAGCCCTTCCAAATTTGTCCATGTTGAGGATGCCAAGACCTCCAAAGTAGGTGGGGCGACAGACCGCAGTCCAGTTCACCTTGCATTTACCACCCGTGGCCTTCTCGGTGCCCGCCCAAAAGAAACTGCGGATGGTCTTGGTTATGGCTTGTAGAGGCTCCGCAGGCACCTCGAGGGAGGTGAGAGGGTATATAGCTTGGGAGGTAAGGACCGATCTAACAATAGCTCTCCTGCCGGCAATGTTGAAGTATCTTCCATTTAGGGGGGCGATGCGTGCCATCGCCTTGTCCTCGATATATTGGAAGTGTGATCTTTTTAGCCTTGAGACCCCAAGGGGGAGTCCAAGGTAGCGCATGGGGAAAGACGTTATGGTAGCCGGGAGATCAAGGAGGACATCCTCGATGTTTATGTTGTTGCATCGAATGGGTGCAACAAGGCTCTTCTCAAAGTTGGTCAATAGACCGGTGACCTTGCCGAAATCACTCAAAATTTGTGTGAGGGAGGAGACCTCCGTACGGATGGGGGCCATGAAGATGGCCGCGTCGTCGGCATAGAGGGAGGTCCGAAATCTAGCCCCTCTTCCGGGGAGGCGGGTAAGAATGCCGAGCTCGGTGGCGACGTGTAGGATGCGTTGGAGAGGGTCGATGGCGATGTCAAAAAGCAAAGGAGAGAGCGGGTCTCCTTGTCTAAGCCCCCGGCCATGCTTGATTGGGTTTCCCGGAATGCCATTGAGAAGAATTCTCGAAGAGGAGGTGCCAAAAAGAGCCACGATCCAATCTCGGAACCGTGGCGGGAACCCAAGGCGTTGAAGGAGCTCGAGGACATAGTCCCATCTAACATGATCGAAAGCTTTCCTTATGTCAAGCTTGAAGAGGAGGGAAGCCTTCTTGCGTCTATGTAGCCAACGAGCATAGTTGCGGACAAACATAAAGTTCTCATGGATGCTTCGAGATTTGATGAACGCGCTTTGGGCATGCGAGACGATGTCCTTCATATGAGGGGCCAATCTCATGGAGAGGACTTTGGCAACAATCTTTGCAAACCCATGAATAAGGCTAATAGGCCTAAAGTCGGTGATGGCCTCGGCCCCATCTTTCTTTGGGATAAGCACAATGTTGGCGGTGTTTAGCCAATGAAGGTTTCTTGTGCGGAGATCGGAGAAGCGTTGGATGACCGCCATGATGTCAACTTTGATGATCTCCCAGCACGCCTTGAAGAATTTTCCATTGAAGCCATCGGGGCCCGGGGCTTTGTCGGAAGGCATCTCGAAGATCGCCTTTTTGACCTCTTCCTCGGAAAAGGGGGCATCCAAGTCCGCCAAATTTGCAGTTGGGAGGTCCAAAGCGTTCCAATTGAAAGAGATGGAGCGAGGGTTGGCATGTCCGATGGCCGCCTCAAAATGCGCTTGAGCGATATTTTGTTTCTCCTCGTGGGAGGTAACCCAACCATTGTTGTGTCGGAGCTTGAGGATGAAGTTCTTCCTTCTTCTAGCATTGACCTTCCTATGGAAGAATTTGGTGTTCGCATCTCCATCCCGAAGGTCGTTTATTCTCGCCCTTTGTTTCTTCCTGGTCCTCTCAAGAGCCGCCAAGCCAATGACTCTTCTCTTTAGTCTTGTGCGAATGTCCCGCTCCTCCGGCGATAGGATTCTAGATTCCATGGCCCGATCAAGGTGTAGAATGACGTGCAGGGCCATGTGAAGTTGAATCTTGGTGGTGGAGAAAAGGCCCTTACTCCAACTTTTGAGGTGCTTGGCAGTGGTCATGAGCTTACTGTGGAGAATATGGTAAGGATCCACATGCCCGGTTTGCTCGCTCCAAGCCTTTTGGACAACTTCGAAGAATCCCGGCATGCCGGTCCAGAAGTCCTCGAATCTAAAGGAATGGGGTGGCTTGGGGCCGCGGCAACTAGCGAGGAGGAGGGGGCAATGATCGGAGAGGGAGGATGAGAGCGCATGGAGGATGTGGTCGTCATGAGAGGTATCCCATTCCTCGTTGCAAAAGAAGGCGTCGATCATTGACATGGTAGGAGTCGCTTGCTCGTTTGACCAAGTGAATTTACGGTTTTGGAGGTGAATTCCTTTGAGGTCGCAAATGGTGAGGGCGTCCCGGAATTTATTTATCCTCGTCCGGTCAATGTTGTTGTTGTTCTTGTCGCGGGCACGGCTAATTTGGTTGAAATCTCCGAGGGCGATCCATTTGGTGCCCGGGCTTGGCTTAAGGTCAACAAGCTCAAGGAAGAAGTCATCCTTCAAGGCATGGTTCGTAGGGCCGTAGACCACCGTAATCTTGAAGGTATCATTGTCTCGAGTGGATTTCGCCAAGGCCGATAGCGAGAAGGTGCGAACATCGATGTCGGAGAGCTCCACCTCCTCCTTGTCCCAAAGGATGAGAATTCCGCCGCGAGTGCCGATGGCGGGTCTTTGGGCAAAGCCCTTGAAGCGCGTACCGCCGATGGAGGCGGCGATGAACTGATCAACCAATGCCAGTTTGGTTTCCTGTAGGCAGACAATGTGGCAAGAAGTATCGGCGATGGTTTCAAAAACGGTCGTTCTGCGGTTTGGGTCGTTCAGCCCCCTCACATTCCAGCAAAGAATGTTGATGTCGACGTCATACATCAGGAACTTCAAAGGACCCAAAGGCTGCGCGAGGGCAGGCGAAGCGAAGAGTACAAACATCAAAGTTTTCATAACACTTGGGCTGGGCAGACTCCCAGAGATGATCAGCAGCCAAGGGCAAGCTACTGTCCACAAGTCGGACAGGTAGCAGCAGCTGAAGCAGGGGTAAAGGTTGGACTACACCTTGACCCAAAATATGGGCACGAGACGGCAGTTTAAGCAACATAGGAAGATTAGCTAACATAGAAACATGGCAGACCCAGGAAGCAGATGAGAGAACCACATCAGATGGCCGCCTCGATGGACAGCGCTTGCCCGGATTCCTCATCCTGTGCGTGCTCGATCGCTGCAGCGCCGCCATGGGCCATGAGGGCATCTTCCACCGCAGCAGCGAGGTCACAGTCTAGGCGGAAGAGGGCACGTAGGGCGTCGATGGCGATAGGCGGAAGCTTGCCCTGGAACATGCTTGCAAATTTGAGAATCGCTTCTTCGGTGAGCTTTTCTCCGTCCTTGAGGATCCCAAGCCTTTTGCAAAGAAGCTGTTCAGCTAGCAGTGCCATAGGAGCACGAGCTCCTCTTTTCTGGATACGGGCGCTGGTCCGCGGCAGGTTGAAACCAGTGACGCCCGCCAAAGTCTTGCGACGGGTCACGGGCGGCGTCGGGCGAGGCGAGGGCGGCCTGGTGAGTAGCGGCGTCTGGGCTGTAGCGAAGAGCCTGGCATCATGCTGCGGGCGAGAACCGGTGTCGTCGGTGGCCGGCGTCGGGGTACGAGCTGGGGAAGCTCCGTCGCCGTGGATGGGAGTCGATGCCGCCGGGGACTGCAGTAGAAGGACGTCGCAGGGTGTGCCGTAGCGGGGTGATCCAGGCGATGTTGTCGAAGGCGCCGGCGAGAACTCTAGGCGCCTGGAGCAGGAGAGGCTTCCGGTGGCCGTGCGGCGAGGGCCAGAGCGTGGCGGAGAGACGCTGGAGCCAGCCGCACACATCAGCTGAGCAGGGCCCTGGAACGTTGGTCCGTCATGGCCCACACAGACAATGGAGGCCAGCCTCCTGGGAGCCGGGCGCCCGCGCGCGCCGTCGCCATAGGACGTGCGGGAGCTTCGGGCGGATGGAGGAGACGCGGCGCGGCCCCGGCGGCGCGAGCCCGAGGCCGGGATCACCGCCCCACACTTGAGGCGCTGGAACTTCTTGGGGTCGACGGTGCGATTGTCTGGGATCGGCAGCTCAGCCCTGCGTCGGTCGCGGCGATCTTCATGTCTGCGATCATCGCGCGCGTCGCGGCGACCGTCTCGGCGCCCGTCATCCCGACCGTCGCGTGCCGCGGCATCGGCACGAGAGCGGCTGCGGAAGAGGCGTCCAGCCCAGGAACGCCGGTTGTCGGGCCGTCCATGCCTGTCGTCGTCGTCGTCGTCTCGGCGGTCGTGGTCACGACGATGGTTGCCATGATGATCCTGGGCTGGCGGGGCACGACGAGGTCTCTGCGGCAGCTCGCCCGCCACATAGCCCAGGTTCCACTCATGACGCTCACGCGGCGGGTGGCGAGGGGGGCGCCCATCAGCCCCGGGTGTCAGGTCTTCGTGGATGTCAAGGTGGATGATGACCTTGCTGGTGAGTCCTTTCTTGCCCTGCAGAGAGTTGTCGGTGCGGACGTCGAAGGTCGGAGAAGGTCCGTCGATGATGGTCAGCCAAACAACCTTGGGCAGGTCATTCGGGTGGGCGCACCATGCCCACAAGCTCATGGCCGAAGTGTCCTCCTTCTGGACCGTGGCGACGTCGAAGTAGTTGGCGATGCAGTTCTTGCCGATGATCTTCCCGACGACCTCATCATTCCAAGCTTGGAAAGGGATGCCCTCAAGGCAAAGGTGGACGTGGAAGTTGAGCGTGGCCACCTCAGCATGGGCGAGCTTCGTCCACCGGGAGATGTGCAGGTCGAGCCCGCGTGAGGAGAAGCGCCCTGGCGATGCCACCTGCTCGCGATGGTGCTGGAACGTGAAGGTGGCGAAGAAGTCATCCGGGTACGTCGGCACGACGCGGAAGTGATCATGGTGGATCTTGGTGTGCTCCTCGATGGCCCTGGAAATGTCAGCAGCGTTTACCTTAGGCCTGGTGCCACCAAGGCGGATGAAGACAGCGTGCATGGCGAGGCTCTCCTCCGCCTGCACAATGGCCGGTGAAGCAGCCACGACAACGTGGCCCTCCGCAGGGCGCGCGGCCGGGTCGCCGATGCGCGGCATGGTGGCACGGACGGCGTCGGGAGGCGGTGGCCCTGGAGGTGGCGGCGGCAGCGCCTGAGCCGGAGAGGAGCGGCCTGGCGGAGGCGGAGGAGGGAGCTCCTGGTCTTGGCGGTTGCTCTGCAGCTTGGAGCGGTCACGAAGGTCACGGAGGCGGCGGCGGCAGATCCTGGCCGTGTGGCCAAGCTTAAAGCAGTAGCGGCAACGGATTGGGTTTCGGCAGTGGAGGGCCTGGTGGCCGATGGCAAAGCAGCGGAAGCACTCTCTGCCTCTTTCCTTCACTCTGTCCCCCTTCTTCTCTCTTTGTATGTGAGCTGGTAGATGAGGCTGGCTTGAATGCGATCGCCCCTGTCTTGAATGCAGCTGAGGCGCTCTCAGCTTCCTCCACCAGTGCGCCGGGCGAACCGGCTGCCAGGCGGCCTCGAGCCCCACACCGAAGGCTCCGGCGTGCGGGGGCAAAGGGGCATGGGCCGCCACATCGGAGAAGATCTGCTCTGAATGCGGATCCGTCGCAGGTAGAGGTGGGAGCCAGCTGGAGAAGGCTTCCCCGCGTGGTGGTGGCTGGCAGCGCCACCCACCGTCTTGATGGCCACCGTCTTGAATGCCCGCGTCAGAGGAAGGAGGTGGTTGCGCGTGGTCAACGGGCAGCGCGGGGCTCGAGGGGCGCCGCGGATCCGGCGTCTCCGGGACCATTGAAGAGGACGAGGCCGATGGCCGGCGACGCGCCGGTGACGAGAGGCCCTGGATCTGGAGGCTTCCGAACTGGAAATCCGGCGGAAAGGTGGCAGGAGAGTCGAATCCGGGCGGTAGGAGGAGGGAGGAGGTGGACGAGGCCGAGGCTACCTGGGGGGAGGGGACAGCGGCGCGCGGGGAGGGCAGGGAGCCGCCGCCGCCGGGGGCTGGGTCGGAGGGGGGGCGTCGCAGGAGCTCCACCATGTTTTCCTACGTACTGATGAACTAAGAAGTTGAGTTCTTTGATAATCTGATCATTAGTTAACTCACCCCCTTCAACACGAATCTTTCCCTCCTTGCCACTGCTTCTTTTAGAACGAACCCCAGCTGATTTAGGAATGTCAAAGAACAAAAGAGCATCATTGCAGAGGCCATACATAGTCGCCACTGGCTTTGGGATTGCATGTAAGTGACAGTCCGCCGAGGCGTGCTTTGCCGAATCGCAAAGAAGGCATAAGACTGCCGTACAGTCCGCTGCAAAGTGCCGAGTACCGTGGTATCACATTTGAAGCACATAACATCAGTGATTTTATCTTTTTTCTTCTTGGCCTTAGAAAGATCAGAACCAACTGATTCGACAACAGCAGCAACCGCTGCGACGAGCTGATCATTAGGTGAAACAGTCGTACCTTGATGTACCTGGTGAACCGGCTGATTTACGAGCGCATTACCAATGTTCTGTCCGGTAACCGCAGCCACTGGAGCTTGCAGATTTGCCTGCGGAGTCTGCTCCGCAGTAATACTCTGTGGCGACTGCTTCCATGGCCCCCAAGCCAACAATTGCATAAACGTACTATTATGCACGTGCTCCTTCCGCCGGCGCTAACGGGTCGGGTAGGTTAGCCCCCGAAGATCCGTATCGATTATACCCGTGTACTCGTTGAAGGGGTATACGGTATACCCTTGTACTCGTTGAAAGGGTATACAATGTATGTACGTTTCGGTGTATGTACGTGTCGGTGTATACGTCCGATGGATCGATGTGGTGGTCGTCGTCGGTTGTCACTTTCCATTCTCACGTACCTTGATCAGCTCGTCGCAGCCTCCAGCCCGGCCATCTCCGATCTAGATCTGCTCCGGTGAATACTGCTTGTCCGCCGATCGCGGCAAGGATCCGGCATCCAACCTTGGCCCGACTCCACCCCTCCCACGGCCGCCATTCATACCTAGGGTTTTGATCCCTCCGTCTTGTTGTGTAGCCGGTCGATCCCTCACCACCGCCATTTTCACGTACCCCGGGCAATCGTAGCAGGCGTGGCTGGTTACCTCGGCGATCTCCTATCCTTCCCGCATCCGGTGGATCGTTGGCCGTCGCCGCGGTGCGCACGACAACGTTACGGCGGCGAACGTCTGAGTCATCCACCCTCCGCGGCTCCGCCTCCCCACGATCGACATATAGGTCGTTCCATTGCAAGGCAGAGCACCGCCGAGCCTAACTTCCCGTGGCTGCCCAGATTGCCACCGAAGCCCAGAAGAGGTCAGCCCCCCGTGCCACACTGTTATTCTCTTCTTATTCCATGTATACTTTGAAGGATGTATCGTCGCATTTCTGCTTAGTGTTTAATTTGTTTTTCAATTTTTTACCAATTTTTTGGTATATTTTTTGTTAATCTGCATCACACAATGAATTCCAAGCCGAGTTTTTATGTTGATTAGGTCAGTGATGTTGTTTTATTTGGACAGATGGACGGCTCTATGGCTTCTCGGATTGACAATGAGAAAGCAAGTACAGACGTTGATGACTCTAGATGGGAGGGTTATGATATTTCATCTTCAGAAGATGAATATGAAGTACCTTCGTCTGATGATGATGATAGCATTTTTGGTGATCCTGTATCTGAGTCTGATAATGTGAGTCACTCACATTTTCATATTTTATCAGTGCAGTATGCATGGTAATATCTTGTCCTTGATATTTGCCTCCTTGTTGCAAATTTTGTAGATGGACATCGATGATGAAGACAGCATAAGTGATACACATGATGAACCCACTTCTGAAAATACGAGTGATGTATGTTTTCTTTTATCTTACTTGCCTCTTCCAGGTGAAGATGAATATACATGTAATTTGCTATTTTCCTACAAACTGCAGGTTGTTGTAATCAGAAACAGTGAGCTTACCTACTACGGGGATTCTGATTTGGAAGACTTTGCTTATAAAGAGGATGTTCCTGAGCAGTCAAAATCATTAGAAGGGGGGTTTCACAGCTGTCAAAATCTGAATGCAAAAGCGAAGTAAGATTTTCTTTTGATGCATTGCAATGCATAATAGAACAAATCAAAATGTCAGTAACAATAACGCCATGTTTGTCATATTTGTTTAGGTGACAGGAAGTTCCCAGCTGGACCATACTAAGCACGAAGATTACAAGGATCCATATGATATTGATACTGAAATGAACAAACAGCGAAAGTATGAGGCTGTAATGGCCATGATCTTTGTTTCCGAAGAGGCTGCCTATTACTTCTACAACAAGTATGCCAAAGAACATGGTTTTAGCATTCGACGCGAGAAGAAAAAGGAACGCCTTGATGAATTAGGGACATCCACCATTCGGTATAGGCGGTTTCTTTGCTCCAGGGCTGGGCAACGTGAAAGCAAGTACTTAGAAATGGAAAACCGAACGTATAGGCACCGACCTGAGTCTCGCTGCAACTGTGGTGCCCATTTCAGTGTGTCGTATAACAGAAAAAGGGTGTTTGGACTGTTCTGAGATTTGACGACAATCATAACCATAAGCCTGCTACAGCTGATCAAATCGCTTTTCTTCGGTCTCATAGAAAGATCAAGGATCATCAGAAATCTAGGATCATGTCACTGGCAGCTGCTGGGATGAGATTATTCAACATTATGAGGTCATTTATCAGTGACAGTGGAAAATACAGCACGGTAGGATTTGTAAGAAAGGATCTTTACAACATGTCTTGCCGTGAAAAGATGAAGATGATTGCAAAGGGTGACGCCAACACAACCATTGGCATTATGGAGAAGAGGAAGAGAGATGATCCTGAATTCTTTTTTGATTACAAGCTTGGTAAAGGTGGAGAATTGTTACACCTGTTCTGGTGTGATTCTCAGTCTCGGCAGGACTATGCCGACTTCGGTGACGTGCTGGTGTTTGACAGCACGTACAAAACAAATCGGTATGCTATGCCGTTCATACCTTTTGTGGGAATAAACAATCACCGCCAGACTACTGTTTTTGCATGCGCCATTGTCTCGGACGAGAAGGAAAAAACATACAAGTGGTTGTTAGAAACATTCCTGAAGGCCATGTATCAGCAGAAGCCTAAAGGGATCATCACTGATGGGGACGCTGCAATGATCGCCGCTGTTGGTAAAGTCTTTCCAGGCGTGTGGTACCGTGTTTGTACGTGGCATATTGAGAAGAACATGAAGAAGCACCTAGACCCCGTGGCTCACAATGAATTCCGGTCGCTGCTGTACTACAGCACTTCGGAACAAGTATTCGAGGAGAGATGGAGGGCATTCGTCGAGAAGCACCAGACGGCATTAACCAAAGAATGGATGAAGAGGATGTATGCTAGGAAGAAGTTGTGGTCAGCCGCTTATCTAGCGAATGGATATTTCCTTGGAATGAAAAGCAACCAGAGGAGCGAGAGTTTGAACTCCACCCTACACACCCACCTTGACTTTGGACTGACAATTGTGGATATGGTTGTGCACTACGAGAATAACAGTAGCCGTGTCCGGGAGGAAGAGGCCCGCCACGACGCCATAGACTCTCAGACACTACCGGTTGCAGTTACCAGGTGACAAAGGATTAACTTGTCAATGCCTACAGATTGTAGACTAGGGTTTTGTTAGAAGTAGTTCAAGTAGATCTGAAGGATTGGGGGTACTAGACGATTAGATCAACTAGGGTTATGTTGATGGTATCCATCCTTTCTTTGTCCTCGACTCCCCCTTATATAGGAGAGGGTTTCGTTTTCAAGTTGAGTCCGGGACGGTTTCTAACTCATCCCGATTATAAATAACACTTCCTATTACAACTCTAGCTTTCCTTAATATATCTTGGATTCCCGAATCTTCTTATTCTTCGGATAGTGGGCCTTCAGTAAACTCCGGGTACTATCTTCGGCAGGCCCATTTGGGATGCCTATGTCAGCCCCGAGATTTTGCTTGAATCGTAGAGTCAAGGGAAATCTCAACTGTTTATATTTTATTCGAGAGCTTTTATTTATGCTTCTTCACATAAAATTCTATATTGTACAGGGATAATGGTAGTTGGGGCTAGTTCATCTGACGGATCAGGTACTAGTTAACTGCTCTAGTGGCAATCCGCAAAAACCTACTTCAAGATCACGTCCCTGGACATGATCTCGGGATACGGTGTAAACTTCGACAGGTGCCGCTTAAGGTCTTACCATTCGTCGAGTCCCAGTCAAATTTATCGGGTACCTAACGCGTCCGTTAGGATTTTTCTTCGTATCTGTTGATACGGATAAAAGTAGCGAGCGCAGTCTTTGGCGATGCCACGCCCAGCAGAACGGATCTGGGTTTACCTTCGCAAATTTGCGGCATTCAGAAATTGATCGCAACTTTGGCGTTCGAGAATATATTGTCGAGTGCTTTTCGCCTTTGGAATAGCACATTTTATCGAGTCATATTTGATGACTTATTTTGTCTTCGATGGGAGTATATGTAGAGTTATCTGTAACTCGAAATATACTCACTTCTGTTTCTCTATTTTTGAAAAAATTCATCGGGCACGCGAACAGCGTTCCCGATGGGAGTAGCCCGAGGCTACAGCCAAGAACTTGTGCTTGGGTGTAGGCTCCACAGATTAGTATCCTTTGCCGCTATATTTATAATCCTTCTCGATATTTTTATATTTATCGGGTGCGCGACCAGCGCTCCCGATGGGAGTAGCCCCCGAGGCTATGAACAAATTCTTGGATTTGGTCATAGGCTCTCGCCATTTCTATATTGTCATACTCGAAATTTTCTATTTTTCCAAAGTAGCCCCCGAGCGTTTGGGCAAAAACTTGTATTTGATCAAAGGCTCCAAAAGTATTCAAATGATTTATCCTGTCGCCATTTTTCTTGTCGACATATTTTCCTTTGTCAAATTCTCTTCATCTCTATCAATAATTGGGATTTTTTCTGCCTTGTGGGTCCATTGTTCTCACCACGTTGACACGTCGTGCAAGTGGGGGACACACGTTCTCCGCTTTTCCTGGCGCACGTTCAGTAATGCCTGTTCCATTCCTTCCCAGTAAAAATACCTTTTTACCCTTGTATCTGAGATCCTTTTTCACCACACGATTTCTTCATCCAACGGTGCACTGCTTCGTCCGAATCCTATATAAACCTTTCTTCAACCTCGGTCCAATCCTTCGCTTGCGCCGCACATCTGTTCCCCTCTGCAAAAACTTCCCCTGCGCCCAATTCTCTTCAATCTTCCGCACGTTCGAGCATTGCTTTTCCAGTGACATTGATGCCACCGCGCACGCGACTCACGCGCCACAGTACTCCAGAATCCGAGATGGCCGCCGAAGATCTTGAATGGGAGAGATCTAAAATCTCCAACCAAGACCTCAACATGATGAAGAAGCTTGGCCTGATGAAGAAAGAAGATGCCATCCGCTTTCCCAGCGAAGAAAGCTACCCCAACCCTCCGATGGAGTATCGGGTTAGTTTCGTTGATCACCTCATCCGCGGCCTTTCTGCCCCAATTCACGATTTCCTCCGCGGCCTTCTTTTTGTTTATGGGATTCAACTGCACCAGTTGACCTAATTCCATCCTCCATATTTCCATTTTTATCACGCTGTGCGAATGTTTCCTTGGAATCCCTCCTAACTGGGCTCTTTGGAAACGTATTTTCCTTCTCCGCCGCAATGCCTCCCGCAATGCCACTTATAACATAGGCGGCGTTGTTATCTGTGTCCGAACTGACGTTGATTACTTCGACGTCAAATTTCCGATTCTGTCCAAGGGTGGCGCAAAAAGTGGCTCTACATTCACGAAGAAAGTGCCAACTCTGTGGAACACAACATAATCCCCTTCGACGGAAATGCCAAAATTCAGCGCCGCCGCTCCTGGGATGCTGAAGCTTCCGAAGAAGAGAAAAAGGCGACAGAAGCGCTTATGTCTCGTATTCATCAGCTTCAAAATACTCGAGGCAAAGAGCTATCTGGTGTTCAAATCACTGCCTACTTTCTTAGAATTAGAGTGCAGCCTCTTCAGGCTCGCAAAAATCCCCTTTGGACATATGCTGGTGGAAACGACGCCAACAGGCTCTCCAGTGATCTTTCTGCAAAGGACTTGGAGAAGCTGATTCGAAGAATTTGTTTAAACAAGAAAGATCCTGTTCCTTCCTCTGTCGCGTGGAACCATACAGCTCCACCAATCCTCTCCCCGAGGTATTTTGTCTTCTCGAATTTTTATCTTGTTCCAAATGTTCCCTGCATCTCACTGTATTGATATCTCGCTAATTTTTCTTTTGTCGCTATTTTTTGCAGAACCATCCTACTATGGCTTCTCTTCCTCCCCCCTGAGGATGGAGAAGTCGAAGAACAAGCTGTCGTTGCCGAAGACAATCAAGGTCCTTCGCTTCATGAAAGTGAAGTCGCAGGTTCTCACAAATCTGCGGCTTCCCATGAAAAGGAAGTTGAATCTGAAACCAGCGAGTCGACGCAATCCCTTCCTCCTGCTGTTTCCCCAAAGAACAAAAGGAAAAGGGATGACGCCGAAACTTCCGGCACCTCCAAACCCGAAGAAGCTGTTCCTTCTCATCCGAAGTCAGCTTATGATCCATACCTCGGAACTCTCATCAGTTCGTAAGTCCTTTTTCTATCTTTTTTTTTGTATTTGAACATTCGTGTCTATCTTGCTGTTTATATTGTCGACATTTTACTTGTAGTGATGAGGAAGAAGAGGTACCAACCGCTGATGTGGCTGCTCGAACGAGTACGTCACATACATTAGTCGCCTCGGAGGCGCCATTTGAAGGAGAAGAAACTTCGCCTCCTCGACAGAACGTCGACACTGCTACTCCTCCTTCAAGCCCCCGAGCCCCTTTGTCGAAAAGGGCGAGGACGGAGATCATCCCGGAGCCTACTCTCCAATTGAGTAGCTCCTCTAACCCTCTCTTGGAGGATGTAAGTTCTTAACTTCCTTGTCATTGTTTATGTTTTCTTTGTTGATTTCTATGTACCATTATATTTTTCTCATACCGCCATTTCCTTCTATCCCCTTTTTTTAACAGCCTATGATAAAGGATCTTCTTCACATCGGTACCCAATTTGTCGGGTACCGTGAATATGCCAGTAAAGCTGAGGGTAATGCTTTACTCCTTTTGCTTCTTTTCTTTTGCTCCTTTGTTGTCGAGATTTTTAACTATATTTATCTTCCTTGGTAGAAAAACTGGCGGAAGCCAATGAACGTGCCAACACACTTGCTCAACAATTAGAGCAAAGTGAAAAGGCTCGCAAAAAGGCTGAGTCAGATGCTGTTGGTGCTCGAGCAGAGGCTGATAAGGCCAAGGCTGATGCTGCTGGTGTCGAAGATCTCCGGAAGAAACTTCACGATGCCGAAACTTCGCTGAGTGAACATATAACTGCTCAATCTGCTCGCGAAGAAGCCATCCTTAAGCGCATAAGGACCCAAAATCGTCGCTTTGTCAGTAAGTATCTACCCCAATTCAAATCTTTTGGATCTTCTTTCCTTTACTCGTTTGTTGCTAAATGGATGTTCATTGTTTCAGCTAGAACGGCTCAAGAATATGAGCTTGAAGATCCCGATAATGATCCTCTGCTTGACGCCGTTTCATTCCTCGAGTTTCACGGGACGGAAGCACGTGAAGGTATCGACGAAGCTAAAGCAGGACTGTTGCGGCTCTTCCCCTATTTCTTCCCAAAGAAAGAGGCACCCGCAACTTTCCTTAAGCTAGCCAAGTGCTTTAATCCTCCCGAAGATCTTGGGCTGAAGATGCGCCATGAAAACCAGAAGGTTGCCGTTGAGAGTGCCCTGGTCGCTGACAGTCAACAAACTATTGACTGGACCAAAGTTGGCGACACGGATCAAATTGAGCAACTCAAGTGGCGATCTTTGGTCAAGGCGGCGAAACCCAACACGAAGAAAATCCTGGCGTATCTTGGGGTCAAGCCAGCTTCGACTCCTAGTTCATCGAGGCCGGAGGTCTAGTTGCATGCCTCTGTCTTTTCTATTTTTTTGCTTTCTTTACTTCTTTTGCTATTGTCGTCACTTTAGCCTTGGCGACAATTACCCTGCTAGTCCCTTAGGAGAACTTCTTTTGTAATGACGGTGTAAACTTTTTAGAAGTAATGAAATTCCTCTTGGTGTTGTCATTGATCCGAAGATTTTATTTTCCAGTTAATATTTGACAATTATTCGACCAATCCTTGCTCTCCCAATGCTGCTCCTGCATCTTCCTTGTCGAAGAAAGTAGAAACCGATGACAATTTCCGTGAAGGTCCCTCAAGCACACCTTTGTCGGAAGATTTGCAAGAACTTCGACAGCAACTTCAGTTCACGAAGAAACAATCGCTTAAACTCATGGAACAATCTCGAGAGTCTTCTGAAAGAGAAAAAACTGCACTCCATCAAGCTCAAACTGCCATTGCTGAAAAGGACTCTGCTGTTGCTGAAGCTGCTGCTGCTGTGTCTCGGGAAAATTCCATGCTCCAGCTGCTAATAGATGCTAGCTTGGATATGGCGGGTATGTTTGATTATCTTTGTCGCGCTTCTTTTTTCTTTGCTGCTTGCCTCCTTATTTTCTACTGACCTGTTGTAAGAAACAATAGGTGCTTTTTTGGATACTGCTACTGAAGATGAACGTGTCGAGGCTCGTTCCAATGTTCTTCTTCGGCTTGCCCGTGAACATGGGTCGACTTTTTGGGGCACACCTGAACGGACTCGCCAAATCGTGAGATTTCAAGATCACGCGCTTCAGGTTAGCGGGTATCTTGACTTCTGTACCAAGACCCTCTCAATGGTTTATAACTCTATGTTTCCTCGGAACATTCAACCAAAAACTCTTCCCGAGTTAATGGAGAAATTTAAGGATGCCCACAGGATCCATCACTTTGTCAGAGCTCAACTGGTGGCTGGCGCCAGATTTGCCCTTATAATGCTTCAGATCTGCCACTCAAAGCTTGATCTGACCCAAGTTGTTGAGAAAGTTCACGAGAAGGTACGGCGCCGAAGAGTTGGTGTCGATCGTATTAACACGAAGGTTTCACCTATAGCTGAAGAAATGATTGAAGATCTTCTTCGGATGGATGCCGACTTTTTTGCCGATGGTCATTATGCTGATTTTCTTGGCGCTGCTCCTGAAGAAAACAGAGTGACCCTTGATGATATATTGAATCAAGACTGATTATTTTCCTTTGGTAGATAATTCTCCTGTGTAAATCATGATTATGATTCTATTGTGAAGCAAACAGCATATTTCTATATTTATCTAGCCCCCGAGTATTTTCGGTGGCTATTCGCTGTATTTGTATAATGCGAGGTTTTTAAACCAAGGCAAGATAATATACATGTATACTATTTTTGTGGGTGTAAGCCCCCGAGTCTTTTGTTGATCACTATTTTGTCTGTATCTCTTTTTATTTTGGCGAGGTATTTTTACCAAGGCAAGATGCTTCTTTTGCGTTTGTCGACGCTGTGTTTATATGTATTGTATCATGTAGGGGAGAACCCCTGATCTTGTCGGGAAGGAGATATATAATTCCACTATCTTTATTATATTGCAGCACCGCGAGTCCGCCTCATTAAAAACCTTCTCCGGCCCCACTCGGTGCCCCGAAAAAGGAAAAGAGTGCGTCTGAAAACTCGCGGGCGTTTCAGTACATTGTATATTTATAGAGGAGACTATATTTCGGCATCTAAGCGTAAAAACGCTGAGCTGTGCCACGTTCCAGGGATTTGGCTCGGCAATCCCTGTCTTCTTGTCTTTGATTCTGTATGCTCCTCCTTCGATTACCTCTGTGACGATGATGTAGGGTCCAAGCCATGGTGACTCGAGTTTTTCGTGACTTTTTTGGTTGAGTCGCAGAACTAAGTCACCAACTTGAAAAGACCTTGGGCGCAATCGTCGACGTGGTAATTCTTCAGTCCTGTTGATATTTGGCGACTCGTGACAGGACTTCATCTCGAGCTTCGTCAAGTGCATCGACATCGTCCTCCAAGGCTTCTCTCGAAGTTTCTTCATCATATTCTGTGACTCTTGGAGAATCGTGCTCTATTTCTATCGGCAGGACTGCTTCGGCGCCATGGACCAAGAAAAACGGTGTTTCTTGTGTCGCCGTATTTGGTGTTGTTCGGATACTCCACAACACACTTGGTAACTCCTCCGGCCAAGTATGCCGAGCTTTTTCCAATGGGCCTAGCGGCGTTTCTTGATGCCATTGCAGATGATGCCATTGGCCTTCTCGACTTGTCCATTGGTCCGAGGATGCGCAAGACGCAAAACTCAATTTAATGCCCACTGCGCAATATGCTTTGAACTCCTTGGACGTAAAATTGCTGCCGTTGTCTGTCACAATACTGTGAGGAACTCCAAATCTGAAGACAATGCTCTTTACGAATATGATTGCCGACGCGCCGTCCGGTGAATTTATCGGCTTTGCTTCTATCCACTTTGTAAATTTGTCAACCGCGACAAGCATATACTCGTAACCTCCTGGCGAAGCTTTGTGCAATTTACCCACCATGTCGAGACCCCATTGAGCAAAGGGCCAAGACAGTGGGATTGGCATAAGTTCTGCTGCTGGCGAGTGAGGTCTTGCCGCAAACCTTTGGCACGCATCACAGGTTCGCACTATTTCCTTCGCATCCTCGATTGCTGTTAGCCAATAAAATCCTGCTCTGAAGACTTTGGCCGCAATGGCTCGGCTACTCGCGTGATGCCCGCATATTCCTTCATGCACGTCCTTTAGGATGATCCTTCCTTCTTCGGGTGTAACACCGTTGTAGCACACCCGAGATATTGCGTTTGTACAGCTCCCCTTTTACCACAGTAAAAGCTTTTGATCGCCTAATTATTCGCCTTGCTTCGACTGGATCGTCGGGTAGAGTTTTCCTTAGGATATATGATATGTAAGCCTGCATCCATGGAATTTGCACCATCATGACTAGCTCTTGCTCTTCTTCTTCTTCTGCTGTGTCTTTGGCGATACTCGAGGTTTTCTCTTTCTTTTCCTTCTTTGTTTTTGCTGGCTTTGTTGATCTCTCGCTAATTTCTTCCCAAAACACGCCTGGAGGAATCGCGAGACACGTGACCCGATGTTTGCGAGAACGTCGGCTTCATCGTTGCTCATCCTGCTGATGTGATTTACTTCGCAACCATCGAATAACTTCTCGAGCTCGTTGTACACCTCTTTATATGCTATCATACTTTCGTTGACTGCATCGCATTGGTTCATGACTTGTTGTGCCACCAACGTGAGTCGCCGAAAATTTTGTCGGGTTGCACCGCAGCTTTCGCCATCTTCATCCCGTGTATGAGAGCTTCATATTCTGCTTCATTGTTAGACGCGTTTGGGAACGTCATCCGCAAAACGTACTTCAACTTGTCGCCTTCAGGTGATACCAATATCACGCCTGCTCCAGCACCTTCCAGTCTTTTGGACCCGTCGAAGTTCATGGTCCACGTTCTTGATAAATCTGGGGGTCCCGTGTTTTGTAGCTCCATCCACTCTGCAATGAAATCTGGTAAGATCTGCGATTTTATTGCTTTTCTTTTTTCATACGTGATGTCCCGAGGGAAAGTTCTATTCCCCAAAGGGAGACACGACCCGTAGCTTCGGGTTGTTCAGTATATTTGATAAAGGAGCCTCGTTGACCACTATTATCGGGTGCGCCGAAAAATAGTGTCGCAATTTTCTTTTCGTGAATACTCCATATGCTAGCTTTTGATATTGCGGGCTGTTTTGATAGCGGTACTTCGATGAAATATCTTGGCCTTTGAACTCCATAAAGCTTGCCTTCTTCTTCCCTTTCGACCACTAGGGCCGTGCTGACCACGAGGTGTAGCTGCAATATACAAGAGGAGAGGTTCTTTCTCTTTTGGCGCCACCAATATCGGTGGTGTCGAAATTGCTCGTTTGAGGTTCTCGAAGGCTCTATCTGCTTCCTCGTTCCATTGAAATTTTTCCCCTTGTTTGATCAATGCATAGAACGGCAGCGCCTTTTCTCCTAGCCTGGCGACGAAAGCTGCGACTCGCCCCGTTAGTTGTTGTATTTCTTTCAACTTTGTTGGCTTTCTCATAGTAACGATGACCTGTATTTTTCGGGATTAGCTTCAATCCCCCTTGCTGATACTAAGAACCCGAGAAGTTCTCCAGCGGGAACTCCGAAAGAGCACTTTGTCGGGTTCAGCTTGAGGCAGAACTTGTCGAGGTTGTCGAAGGTTTCCTTCAAATCTTCGATCAAAGTCGACCCTTTCTTGGATGTTATTACGACATCATCGATGTAAACTTGTACATTTTCCGATCTGTGTTGCTAGGCATGCATCATCCGCTGATATGTCGCTCCCGCGTTTTTCAGACCAAAGGGCATTGTTTTGTAGCAAAACACGCCATAAGGTGTGATGAACGCTGTCTTGGCTTCATCTTCTTCTTTTAGTCTGATCTGGTTATAACCGAATATGCGTCCAAGAAGGAAAGACGTTCGCATCCTGCCGTGGAGTCGATGATTTGATCGATCCTTGGGAGGGGAAAGTGATCCTTGGGACAATGTTTATTGAGACACGTGAAGTCGACGCACATGCGAAGGACTATTGTGTGTTTCTTCGGCACCATCACTGGGTTAGCTACCCATGTGGCTTCTGTAGATATTTCTCTGATGAAACCAGCATCTTTGAGTCGATCTATTTCGATAACAAGGCTTTGCGGCTAGGTTCCGAAAAACGCCGCAAAGGTTGCTTTACTGGTCGTGCGAGAGGATCCAAATTGAGGTGGTGCTCGGCAAGTTCCCTGGGTACTCCTGGCATGTCAGCTGGACACCATGCGAAGATTCTCCAGTGCTCACGGAGGAACTCGACGAGCGCTTTCCTATGCGACATCCATGTTTGCGGCAATGGACGTCGTTTTCTTTGGATCTGTCGGGTGGATCTGTACCTCTTTTGAATCCTTGGTTATATTGAAAGTTGGCTCCTTAGAAGATCTTCCTACCTCTGGTAACACGTCATAATCAGTGAACCGTGGCGCCGCATATTCTGCTTGCATCCCGAAAGTTTCGACGTCGATGAAAGTCCTTGTCGCATTTATCGGATAACGCAACTTCCTTTGATTGTGATAGGTCCCTTAGGCCCAGGCAACCTCCACAACAGATATGTATAATGCGACGCCATGAACCTGGCATACGCTCGTCCCAACAAGGCGTGATATTGCGACGGGAAATCCACCACTTCGAACTCCAGATTCTCTATCCTGTAGTTTTCTCGAGTTCCAAACTGAACGTCGAGGTTGATTTTGCCCAATGGGTAACTTGGCTTCTCTGGTGTGATCCCATGGAAACGTGTGTCAGTTGGTTTCAGATTTGCTAAGGATATGTTCATCTTCCTCAATGTATCTACATACATGAGGTTTAAGCTGCTGCCGCCATCTATGAAAACTCTCGACACATCAAAACCAGCGATTACTGCGGGTAAGATGAGTGCTGATTGTCTGGTTGAGGAACTTGCTGCGGATGATCTGCGATTGTGAAGCCGATGTCTTGCCCCGACCAATTTAAGTACTCGACTGTTGGTGGAGGCATCTTCTCTGCCATGAACACTTGTCGCGAGATTACCTTCTGCGCCCTGTTTGATGGCCTGGCTTTCTGAATCATCGAGACCACACCGTTAGAGTTGGGGTCAACATATGGAGGTGGATGTGGTGCTGCCGCAATTCTAAGCTGGTGTCGATTTTCGTCGGTTATTGCGGGAGGAGGTGGAAGGTGGATCTCGCTCCTTGGCTCCCGAGGGTTTCTGTTATTTGCTTGGGCATTTGCAATTCCTGCGGCTCGCAACATTGCCTGAAAATTTCGGCAGTCTTTCTGGAGATGTCCTGACTGCCTCTTTCCATTGTTGTCGAGGTAAAAGTGCATTTGACACGGACCGTTCATCATCTCCTCGGGAGACACATAAGGTCTTTGAATCCTTGGTCCACTATTTTGCCTGTTGCCACGAAAGTCACCTCTATTGTCGCCTTGTTGCTCATTACTCCTTTGATAGTCATCTCGACTATTTCCTCCAGGATTTCCTCGAAAACCGATATATGGCCGGGAGCATCGTTGTTGTAAAACGGCGAGAAAATCGCCTTCTATTTTGATAATTTCGACCACGATCTTCCTCTGGCGACCTGTGTCGCTTGTTGTATATTGCGTCTTCTCCATCCGCCCATTTATTGGCTATCTCCATGAGTGCTGATATGGTCTTAGGGTTAGTTCTCCCTAAGTCCTCGATGAAATCTGCTCGGCGGACTCCTGCCACGAACGCATCTATTGCCCTCTCGTCAGATATATCCTCTGAGTTCTTTATGATGTTCCATCGTTGTATATACTTCCTCATCGACTCGTCGTGTTTTTGTCGGCATGCCCTCAACTCTTCCAACGATGCAGGTTTCTTGCACGTGGATCGGAAGTTTTTCACGAAGATGTCCTCAAAGGTCTCCCAGCTGTCGATGGAATTTAAGGGGAGTTTCTTTATCCAAGATCTTGCGGCACCACTCAGGTGAACTTGGATACTTTGCATAGCTGTTGCTCTGGTTCCTCCTACCAGTTTTACCATCTCGAGATAATCCACGAGCCAATCCTCGGGATCTTGCGGGCCGTCGAACTTCTTGAAATTCTCGGGTAACTTGAACCCTTTCGGTACTCGAGTTTTTCGGACTCTTCTCGTAAAGCATGGGAGCCCGCACATATCTTCGTCGGCAAGCTCTGGCGAGTGCTGACGCTCCCTTCTTTCTTGTCGCGCTCTGTCTACCCTTACTTGGACTGCTGTGTCTCTTGCCCCACTTGTTCTTGGTGGGTCTTGAACTGCGGTGGGTCGTGGACTATTTTGTCTAGGATTTTCTTCGGGAGGCGTTGTTGCAAACGCTGTTCCCATAACTCCTACTCCAGCCATCGCCATATTGAACAATGGTTCTCTCGGGTCCCCAGGAGGTGGTCTGGACGCCAAGATGTAAGCTTGTGTTGCCATGTAACCTGCCTCTGGCGTTTTTGGGATGATATTTCCTCTTTCATCGATCGACATAAAGGACATGTCGAGATTTTGGATTATGTTTCCTCTCTGCTTCGGGTATGTTTTGCAGCCGAGACATTGCTCTCCTCCGAGCTTCTCTGTGACTGTCTCCCGAAGTTCTAGATTGTCCACTTAAATCTGCTCTGCTTGATGCGAAGCTGCTTCTTTTCTCCTATTCAGGGATGCTTGTTTTTCCAACTCTCTGCTTACTCGAGCAAGTCTATATTGATATGCTTGAAGTTCTTGTACATAGCAGTGGTGGTCATAGGTTCTGAACCATCCATGGCTTTCGCAGCCCTATCCCACGCTTCTTGCGGGAGCTGTACTCTTGCGCGAGTTGAGGATCCAGGATATTTAGTGCCTAAGCCATGTCTGAGATCAGCGGGATCGACGTATGGATTTCCCAACTCGTCGAAAGCCTCTGATGTTTGCGGGTCTGATGTGCCTGCCCCTTCTACCACATAGATCTGATGATATTTTGTGCATTGATTTTTATCGGGATTGGTGACACCATCATATAGAGTGGTGAAGACCTTTCCGATGGCAGCAGACTTGTCGATGAAGTTGAAGCTGTCGACGCTGTCGGAGTCGCTGCTTATAAAGGAGTCCGCAGACGACTCGAAGGATGTGTTGCTGAAGATCTTGGCGAGCTTTCCGCTTGCCTTGTTGTCGACGAAGTATGGCGACGAAAACTCCTCGTCACTCGACGAAAAGTTAGAATCGACCGCTGAAAATTCCGACGAGATCGGAACTTCGAGACGGTAGGATCCTTCCTTGTTGACGCCAAATCGGAATTCTCCGAACGTCATGATGATGGGCTCCTCCAGATAGGCACATGCATCCATACGGGAGGGCGGGTGAGGAATAAAATTGAATAGATCAGTTTTTCCCTTGTTACCTCGATCCATCGCGTTGCTTGCTGTTGACGATGTCGAAGATCCTGAACGTGCCATCGAGATCAGCTCCTTGCAACCTCTAATTCCCACGACGGCGCCAATTGACAAAGGATTAACTTGTCAATGCCTACAGATTGTAGACTAGGGTTTTGCTAGAAGTAGAGGGCAAGTAGATCTCGAAGGTTTAGGCGGAAAGTACTCGACGATTACGAAAACTAGGGTTATGTTGACAGTAGATTCCATCCTTTCTTTGTCCCTCGACTCCCCCTTATATAGGAGGTGGAGCCGGGGTTTTGTTTGTACAAGTTACGAGTCCGGGACGGTTTCTAACTCATCCCGCCAGATTATAAATAACACTTCCTATTACAACTCTAGCTTTCCTTAATATATCTTGGATTCCGAATCTTCTTATTCTTCGGATAGTGGGCCTTCAGTAAACTCCGGGTACTATCTTCGGCAGGCCCATTTGGGATGCCTATGTCACCAGGTACAAGGATATAGAGACGTCTGCTGCCCATAAATTCACTGCTGCAAACTTCTACCTCGTTCAAGAGGAGCTGAAAAAGATTGGGGGCCTAGAGATTGTAGATCAACTTGGATGTGTTGGTGGGGTATCAACCTTCGTTGTGTCATGGATGAATAACCGTAAGTATTTGTTTTCAGTGGATTACAGACCTGAAAGCAAAGAGGAAACAATAACGTGCAGCTGCCGAAGGATGTATCGGAAAGGGCTACCTTGCAAGCACATCTTGTTTGTTTTGCATTATGTGGGGTGCTCTGAAATTCCAAACTGTTGTGTTCTCCGAAGGTTCTCGAAGAATGCAAGGTATGGTTTGCCCTCGAGACGTGAGAGTGATTTGTACGGATGGGGATGGGAAGGGGTAGCTGAGCGGAGAAAGCATAGCGAGCTTACCATGATTGGAGCAGAAGCTTTTGATGCCGCATTGCATGACCCAGAATCTTTCAGCGAGCTTATGCAATGTATGAAAGGCATAATATACAGGAGAAAAGGCGCCCAGACCAGTCATTCAACGGCTTACCATGAGGACGCACAAAACAGAGGAGATGCACCAGTAGTGGGTGATCCTGATATGGCTGAGACCAAAGGAGCACCTAAACAAAACAAGAGGTACTATAAGGACAAGGATACAAATCAACAGACGTCAAAACATGGCAGGATACTGGCACACGACGAGCGGAAGAAGGAGAGGTTGTGCACTGCTTGCAATCAACCAGGTCATAACAGAAACAACAAGATGAAGTGCAGGCTACATAAGGAGTGAGTGTCTGGTTCAGCCCTACTTAAATCGCTTGCACTAATCTTCTACTATTTTATGTGCCACTGACTTGTGTGTTATTTCATGAAATGCAGATATGAGGGACCATCGGAAGTATGAGGAACCACCGGAAGTTCTGACAAGCATATGATGATTAATTGCTTGTCTACATTATGAACTACACTACTTGTTGCACTTGTGTATTATTTGGTGTTCAAACATTGGTCTGATTGTCAAAGGCCGAATTTTGATACTTGCAACACAAAGGACAATTTTGTTCACGAATGACATAGAGCACAGCTTATGTCTTGCACACATTGCGAATATGATTACAGACTGCACAGATCACTGTATGATACTTACAAAACAATATGGAGAATTTGTTCACAAATAACATAGAGCACAACTATGTCTTGGACACATCACGAATATAATTACGGCCGCGCCTATAATTACAGACTGCACAAACACACTAGTACTTGCCCCGTTGATTCTTATCACTCCCAGGCTTGCTTCTGACGCTTGTTCATTGATGAAGATTCATCCTGATTTTTGCATCTGGGGCAGATGTGGCCTGATCTCTGGAGGTGAGCTTGTCCCTCGTTCACCGTGTAGATCTTGTTGTATATCTCATAACTGAGATAGCCGTCAATAGCTGCGTATTCGAGGTTCATCCAGGACAGTGGCTTGCATTCCCAGAAAGAATGCCCTTCCTTCCGAAGCCGGTTGTACTTGAAGTCCTTCTTCATGTTGGCAAACTTGGGATCAATGAGCTTTGCTGCAAGATCAGCCATTCCAGCCTGCGGTTGACCTTTAATCTTGAAAATGTCCTGGATGTCGATGTGTCTCTCTTCTGGAACAGGAAGACCGGCCGCACGAAGAACTTTTGTGTCATTTCTTTTATCAACACTTGTAAAAGTGTATTGCTTGTCCTTGAGAAAAGTCAGTAGGCGCGGACAATGATCCTTGCACCTTTGTCAAGAGCAGCACAAATAAATTCAACAAGTACTGTAATGAAAATGTAGGGACGCTTTAGATTCAATGTAGGGACATAAAAATCAATGATCCTTGTACCTAATGTAGTGGAATACAAGAACGTGCTCCCTCATGGCGATTTGCATTACCGCCAACTTGTGTCCGCTAGAGTCATACTCGAGATCCAGACCAACGAACTTGAACCTGTCCTCGTCCTCGTCGAGCCAACCCTCGTACATACGAAGAATTCTATCAACAGTCGCCGCCTCATTGGTGTAGACGACGTCGATATATGTACTCCCGTGCGCAAGGATGCGGTACTTCTCCGTCGTGGACTTCTCGTCTCCGGCCACGACGGAGGAAGAGGCAGATGCCATGGACAGCGTGGGAGGAAGGGAGCACTGGGATGCGGTAGACGAACGGCCGGGGTTGGGACAGAACGGTGGAACTGCCACAGTATTGGGCGGATATAGGGGCGGGAGGCGAACATGCAGTTAGAGGTCTGGCGGCCCACATTGGCCCGTTACATGTCTGACGGCCTAACTGAAAAGTTTTTAAATTTTTATTTAATAAATCTGCAGCACATCAGCTGGTTAAATTCGCAAAATTCAAAAAAAGTTTTAACCAACGGATTATGTTCACAAAAACGTGTGACATATTGGGTAAAAAAAACTGGATTTTTTTCGAAGGTCGAAAAATCGACTAGCTTAGAAAAAGTGGTTTGATGTAACCCAAACGATTCCGTTTCTAAGAATGTGGATTTTTCGACCTTCGAGAAACGCTCCAGAAATTTTAGCACACAATCTCGTATCCATTCTAAGACGAAGTGTGAAGGTTTTTTCAATTTTTGAATTTCTGTGAAAATAAGCAATTAAATTTAAGTTAAATTCGAGTTGAAAAAGAAAACAAAAGAAAACTGGAGAACCCTGATGGATGGGCCATGAGTGTTCCTTCCCCGCGTCCATGCTACACGTTAATGGGCTTAGTACAAACCGCGTTACATGTCTTTCGGCCTAACTGATAAGTTTTTTAGTTTCGATTTGAATAAATCTGCAGCACATCTGGTTAAATTCAAAAAATTCAAAAAAAGTTTTAACCAACGGATTATGTTCACAAAAACGTGTGACATATTGGGTAAAAAAACTGGATTTTTTTCCAAGGTCGAAAAATCGACTAGCTTAGAAAAAGTGGTTTGATGTAACCCAAACGACTCCGTTTCTAAGAATGTGGATTTTTCGACCTTCGAGAAACGCTCCAGAAATTTTTGCACACACTCTCGTATCCATTGTAAGACGAAGTGTGAAGGTTTTTTCAATTTTTGAATTTCCGTGAAAATAAACTATTAAATTTCAGTTAAATTCGAGTTGAAAAAAAACAGAAGAAAACTAGAGAACCCTGATGGATGGGCCATGAGTGTTCCTTCCCCGCGTCCATGCTCCACGTTAATGGGCTTAGTACAAACCGCCTTTCGGCCTAACTGATAAGTTTTTTAGTTTTGATTTCAATAAATCTGCAGCAAACCTGGTTAAATTCAAAAAATTCAAAAAAAGTTTTAACCAACGGATTATGTTCACAAAAACGTGTGACATATTGGGTAAAAAAACTGGACTTTTTTTCGAAGGTCGAAAAATCGACTAGCTTAGAAAAAGTGGTTTGATGTAACCCAAACGGTTCCGTTTCTAAGAATGTGGATTTTTCGACCTTCGAGAAACGCTCCAGAAATTTTTGCACACACTCTCGTATCCATTCTAAGACGAAGTGTGAAGGTTTTTTCATTTTTTGAATTTATGTGAAAATAAAGTATTAAATTTCAGTTAAATTCGAGTTGAGAAAATAACAAAAGAAAACTAGAGAACCCTGCTGGATGGGCCATGAGTATTCCTTCCCCGCGTCCATGCTCCACGTTAATGGGCTTAGTACAAACCGGCCTATTATTACCTGTCCGGAATGTTAACCGAATATATCAGCAGCACATGTGCATTTAGGGTTGAAACAGAATTAACCAACGTATTATGTCCTAAAAAACGTGTGACACTAAAAACGCACGAATTTTTTTGCTGAAATAAAAATAGTACAACGAAAGTACAAAGATGAATTACAATTTCTCCTTTCATTCTATGAGGATTCATCCATATGCATATCTTATAATGTGATATCTTCAATCTCAAGCCTGATGCACAAATCCCTGAACTCAATCTTCAGACATACTAATGAACCTATCACAAGATGAGCTGCTACACAGAACGCATTCCATCCATCTACAAACTCAATATGCTGCCCCTTGTAGATTGTATAAGCTCCAACCATTTGTCCATTAATAGATCTGCTATAAAAAATAGCAGCACCTTCTCTCGGCCTATAGTATCCACGTGCAACATCAAATGGAATGAGCTACAAAAAAGTAAAATATAAACAAAGAACACGTTAACACTGTTAGTATGTTATGAATGAAACTTAAAAACAAGTGAAAAAGTTACTAACCAAACGAGTAAGAGAAGATTCATTCAACCTCGTCACAAAGAACTGAGGTACTTCAAAGAAATCGAGGAATTCGTTTTCCTCCACTTTATTTAGCTCTTTGAATATAGCCCATGTAACTGCATTCATCTCTGCGGAGTTAATATCTAGCAAATTTGAGAAAATGGTTTTCTCAAAAGTAACTCTGCAGCACTCCAAAACCTCCCAACAATCTGAACAAACAAAAAAATAAAACAGAATGAACAATGAGAAATATGTGAAAACAATATCACAATAATAATTAGAAACAAAGAAACATGCCTGGTAACTGAACCCATGGTTTTTCGTCACGGTCAGCATTGAATACAACAACTTCAAACTTGGAAGTAGTTTCATCATATGTGAACTCCACAATGTCATTTTCATCCATAACATAAGCGTCTACAAAAGAACTCCAGAATGGTCCACAAAGGTAAGTTCTTGCTTCAGTCTTCTCCACATGGAAATGATAAACAGAACCATGATTGCATTCAGCAACAACCCACTTATCTACTAAACTATGTAGCATCTCCCTAGCATGGCAAGGCACGGCCTGAAGAATTGAAAACAAAAAACAATTTATTTAGAAAAGATCAAACAAACAAATGCAAATAGTACTAACGGCGGGGAAATAATGTATATCTAGCTTGTACTATGCAAAACATACATACAATTAGTTCTTCAAACAAATGCACCATCGCTACATCAAATGAAAATGCACGACGCTTGGACCGGAAGCAGTTAGTGTCAGGCTGGCCGCAAATAAGACATCCTGCTTCTTCATCCATCTCTGACAAAAATAATATAACATATCAAACACATTCGAAACATTCCAATAACAGAAATCCAAAGAATTAAATCAATGTTCACAATGAACTACAAACTCCTGCTGATGTCCTAGATTTCTGGGTACTAACCCTAATAGATAGCTACCCTACATCAGCGGCGGCGCGCGGCAGCAAGTCGTGGAGGGGGGCGTGCAGGATGTACTGCAGGGGCTCAGAAAAGTACCACCGGGGCTACGACCAAAAGAAGAAGCGCCTCCGCTCTCGCTCTCGCCGTCGCCGTTCGCCGTCGCTCCTCGCCGCTCGGTGTCCCCGCTTCAACAATAACCGCAGACAATCTCCGCACAAAAGCCTCGGGCTATAAAAATGGGCCAACAAAAACCGGGCACAACAGAAACAAAAGGCCCAACATGTGACTAATTCCAACTGACTACACGGTTATTTCATGTGAGAACCCTACGAGACTTTGTGAAACCAATGCACCTTTAGTCAACAATATATAGGGCATATTTCATTTTGAACAAAAAAAAGAGGTCTATTTTTTACAAACTATTTGTTTTGGGTTCACAAGTCTACCAATATGTGAATATTTTTTACTCATTTTTTACCCTAGATCTTAACCAAGCTACGTCTTTTGAACTAATAAACTAGAAAATGCAAGAAAGTTAAGACACCTGGCATTAAAACATAGGGCCGACAGGGGATTTTCATTCCTTCTAAGTTTCTTACACAAGATTGAACAGCGAAGGGAAGAAAAAAACACTAAATCGGCGGCCTCTACATCTTGCTTGTCCCTCCAAGACATGCAACCCGGCTAATCCTCTTCGTCGGAGGACCACCATTTTCCGCCCTCCTCTTCGACCTTGGACTCCTGGAGCGCCTTGGACTGCTGGAGCGCCTGGGTGAGGCCCGGTGTATCGGCTGGGTCATCGTGAGCCCTCATCTGGGCCTGGTAACTCAGTTCCACATCTCCCAATATCAAGTCCTCATCGTCGTCGGAGGACCACCATTTGTCGTCCTCCACTTCGGCCTTGGACTGCTGGAGCGCCTGGGTGAGGCCCGGTGTGTCGGCGGGGTCGTCGGGAGCCCGAATCTCCGACTGGTAATGGAGATACGCAGTCCACCTCGGCTGCGGCTCGGGCTCCGGATCCGGTTGCGGCTCCGGCTTGGGAACGCGCAGATGAGGTGCAGGGCCGCGAATCGAAATTTGGTCCCGCGGCTCGCTTGTCGCTGGAGGTGGAAGGACGATCCCTTCGTGGCGGCGCGGCGGAAGAGCTGGAGGTGCCCGTGGTTCGCCGTACGGTGGTGGTAGGCGGCGTGGCGCGCCGCGAGGAAGAGGGACATAGCCGTGCGCCGCGAGCACGGTGTCCACGTCCTTGCCGGCCCAGAAGGACTGCCGCCCTAGTTGATTGTACCTCCCGCCGGCGTACATACCGTACTGGTTGGCGAGCTCGTCGAGGCGCTCCATCTCGAACCGGGGCCTCCACAAGGCGCTGTCCTCCCCCCAGTCTGGGTTCGCCCGATCCCACGGCGTGAGGGCAGCTCGACGGCGGCGGATGTAGCCGCGCAGATCTTCGTCTTTTTCAGGCACCGGCGGGATGGCGTACCCGGCGGCGCTCACCCTCCAACCAGCTGGCAGGTGCCAGTACGGCGGAACGAGCAGCCGCGCCTCGGCCAAGATCGTCGCTTCGTCGGGGTTGAGGCTCTGAGGACGAGGGGCCGCACGACGGATTTTAGCTCCGCGGGCGCTGCTCCCTCCGGCTTCGTGGTCGTTGAGGCCCATCGCTTGCTACGGCTGCTCGACGGCGGCGGGTTTAGGTTATGGGCTAGCTAGGGTTTGGTGCGGGATGGCCTGATGTGCTCCACTGGATGGGATAAAATGGACTGTCGGTGAACCGATCGAGTGAGTGGTGCTGCGGCCTTGTACGCGTGTTCGCTGTTGACGACCTGTTGACTGGGAGGCCACGCGTGTTCGCTATTATGATGCCACCGAATCCGTTCCCCTCCTGTTTAATGGCTCGCCGGTTGTGAAGCGACATATCTAGTTGGGACGCCACCGGTAAACCACGCGCAGGAGCCACTGGTTATCCACGCGCAGGAGCCACGGTAAATGCGTCGCCTAGGCTGCCGTGCAGCAAATTGGGTCGTCAGTTGCCCCAATGGACGGTCAGTAAATGTATACATACGGACGTTTTACTTACGAAAACACTTTACGGACTCACGATGGAGCAACACACACGGAAGTCCATGAACAGAAAATAAGATGAAGATAATAAATCGATGACACAATGGTTCTTGAAAAACATAACAAAATATTTGGAGTATGAACTAAGTGTTCATATTTCAGAGCCTATCTACTACCATCTTGAATTCACCATCGACGACGCTTCGACCAAAAGCGAAGATGAATATGTCACTAACTCTCATATCGTGCAGTTTCACCAGTTGCTTCCAGTTCGATGTTATCATGGCACCTCCTTTGGCTTTGCCTTTCACCTTTGACTTGTCCATCACCATCTTAACTTTGAGGCTAGCCTTTCCTACGAATAGGACTTCTACTTCTGATGGCAGTTCAACATTAGGGATAATGTGGCTCATGGTGAATCTCTTCGAAAAGTACTGCATAAAAGAAATCAAACATATTAACAACAGTTACGGTGTAGAAAATAAATAGAAATCTCTTGTGTGTACTGTAATGTTTACCATTTTTGATTTACCCTCCTGGACGTGTGATTTTTTTATGGTGCAGACATATATGGGTGTTTTCAGATTTGTTTCCTGAGATTTACTTCTCAGATAATCAACTGTATCTCTCAGATAACGAAATTCTCCATCATCCATAGCTACTCGATTTGCATACTCAACAAACACCTCGAACTCATGCTCGCACTTTATTCTAGGACCTGCGTAAGTATTAAATTAATACATCAGGCCCAACAATAGAATCGCATATGGAAGACATAAATGGGAGGTAATTTCGGACCTCTTATATTCAGCTTTTTGTGCAACTTAAGAGCAGCACGAACATGACGAACACGAGCAAACGATGCCACCTAGTTGAATATAGAAAAGATGTAACACAAATTTGAGTTCTAAGATGGTTAGGGCATCGATCACCGTCAGAGAAAATAGGGCATCGGGCAATCGGAAGAGACGAGTTTGTACTTGACTAGATTAGATCTGATATTAAATATAGACAACACGAGATGAGTTGCGTATGACTTACAGCATCTTCCATTGTAACTTCGCACACGCCGCTCTTCCCGTCCAGGCTTCGATGAGAGACGATATGAGGTTAGATGAGGCGATTATATAGGTGGATGTGTGCAAAAGGCGATCATAATCTTGTTACCTTAATTCGTGGGAGGGTCGATATCAACGTGACAAAGTTTGTTTCCCTAAATAATGTCGTTACCGTAATTAGTGGGGAAGGTTGGGATTTGATAGTTTGGAGGCGTAGTCAATTACGGGGATCGATTATTAATGTTGTCCCCTTAATTTTTTTTAGGTAAATGTTGTCCCCTTAATTTAGTACAATCAAGGTACACATTTTTGCATTTCACGCTAATTCATGTTGTTACCTTAATTAGTACTACTCATGTCGTACTACTACTGCAAATAGAAATTAATTTTCACACCTTATGCGCAAAGTAATCAAAGTAGCTCAACCAGATTCTCTAAGCGACGGCGTTTGATAGTCGGAATGAGAGGCGAGGGACGGAGAGCAAGGTTATTTCACGGCGTTTTTTAGTGGTTAGAGTAGAATTGAATATAATTTCATCAAACTTAAAATTTGAACCACTACTGATATTCATGAATAATTTGAAAACAGTACGACATAAACGTCAAATAAAGTTTGCAACAAACATCAAAATGTCTAAGCATGACTTACAACTTGGACAAATAAGCTAATTGTAAAAATAATGTAATGCATTTGTTGATTTCAAAGAATATCAACCAGAAGCTTGAGACCACCACCGCGGCTACCACGGAACCAGAACACAAACACGTTTTTAACTCTCATATTAGTCTTCTTCACAACCTCCATCCAGTTTGTTGTTATCATGGCACCTCCTTTTCCTTTTCCATTGACCTGTGACTTGCTCATCACTATCTTAACTGTTGCAATTTTAACATTCATTGAATAAACTTCTATTTCTGCTGGTAGCTGTGTATGCCTAGCAATGTGGTTTAGTGTGAAGCCCCTCGAGAAGTACTGCATATAAGATTACAATCAATTAGATAATTCAATCAGCTATGTTAGGAAATTGTGAAAAATTTGGTGTGTAATCCAGCGCTTACCATTTTTGCTTTATTCTTCACGACGTTTGATTTTTTGATCGTGCAGACATACGGTGGCTTTCTTGGCATGTGCTTGTCAACTAACTGTTTCAATGTAGCAAATTGTGCATCATCCATTCTTACGCGATTGGCATACCTGATGAAACCTTCAAAATCCTCACCCTCCTCACAGTTAGGACCTGCATACAAAATTATATACATAAACCATAATATTACAATTTCCCTGGAAAACAATAGTGTCGTAAATTTGTATACCTCTTACGATATGCTTTTTGTTCTTCCTCACAGCAGCACCGCAACGCCGTGGGCTAACACGTTGTGCCACCTAGCAAAGTGTATAACACATACAACAGATGAGTTCTTGTGTGGAATACTCAAGCGTCCCGGATATAGAGACCTAACTCGTGGCGATTAGTGCAAATCATTGCGATAAAATAAGAAGGGGACAATCGATTATTTACACAAACGTTAATCTGCCCTGGATGATCTAACCAAGTTTATTGTACGCGGTAGATTACACAATAAGAACATGGCGGCCTAAGAACATTATACTTCTGTTTATGATCTACCCGAAAGGGGTTTTCGGAGAACTAGAATCTGTTAAGTATAAACTAATAAGTATGAAGCGCTCTAGCCAATGAGATTTTGGATCTACTGAATCTGGTCGATTCCCATGGCGGCCTCCCATACCTTATTTGCGATCTATCTCGAGGACAAGTCAAATAATATTACGACAGGTGAAAGTCTTGACATACCTGATCCATGGCAAAGGGGTGCCGTCGATGATCAACACTACTACTCTCAGATGAACACGTGAAAGATGTTGCTTGGCCGGCCGCCCAGACGTCGCTGAGATGAAACGGTGTGAAGAGACGACGATGATATAGTTCGTGGGGGTGTGGGTTACCCGTGATGGGTAGTACGTGCTGCCGCAAATTACGCCCTACACAATTAAAGTTGTTAACTAATAGGTTGGGTCGGTGGGCTTGATCGTTTCGTGCCGGAAAATCAATTCGTGGGCCGGATCATCGTCCAGGTAAGGTAGGCTTTGTTTAATATTTTTTCTTTTCTTATATTTAAGAGGGAAAATATAGGGTTTTAGGCCTAAAACATGCACTTTTTGGGTGCACCATCGCATGCCCCACACTTCTACCCTTGTCATCTACATGAATAATCTGGGGTATACCATGGTGAGTTGCACCCACACACCCCAAATATAGGGTTTTAGGCCAAAACATGCACTTTTGGGGCAAACCAGGTGGGTGGGGATGCCAGGGTGAGGCCACACTTGGCACATGGGTGCACCATTGCATGACCCACACTGCTACCCTTGGAATCTACATGAATAATATGGGGTAGACCATGGTGAGTTGCACACAGACACCCCAAATATAGGGTTTTAGGCCTAAACATGCACTTTTAGGGCAAACCAGGTAGGTGGGGATGCCAGGGTGAGGCCACACTTGGCACATGGGTGCACCATTGCATGCCCCACACTGCTACCCTTGGAATCTACATGAATAATATGGGGTAGACCATGGTGAGTTGCACCAAGACACCCCAAATATAGGGTTTTAGGCCAAATCATGCACTTTTGGGGCAAACCAGGTGGGTGGGGATGCCAGGGTGAGGCCACACTTGGCACATGGGTGCACCATTGCATGCCCCACACTGCTACCCTTGGAATCTACATGAATAATATGGGGTAGACCATGGTGAGTTGCACCTAGACACCCCAAATACAGGGTTTTAGGCCAAATCATGCACTTTTGGGGCAAATCAGGTGGGTGGGGATGCCAGTGTGAGGCCACACTTGGCACATGGGTGCACCATTGCATGGCCCACACTGCTACCCTTGGAATCTACATGAATAATATGGGGTAGACCATGGTGAGTTGCACCCACACACCCCAAATATAGGGTTTTAGGCCAAAACATGCACTTTTGGGGCAAACCAGGTGGGTGGGGATGCCAGGGTGAGGCCACACTTGGCACATGGGTGAACCATTGCATGCCCCACACTGCTACCCTTGGAATCTACATGAATTATATGGGGTAGACCATGGTGAGTTGCACACAGACACCCCAAATATAGGGTTTTAGGCCTAAACATGCACTTTTGGGGCAAATCAGGTGGGTGGGGATGCCAGGGTGAGGCCACACTTGGCACATGGGTGCACCATTTCATGCCCCACACTGCTACCCTTGGAATCTACATGAATAATATGGGGTAGACCATGGTGAGTTGCACACAGACACCCCAAATATAGGGTTTTAGGCCTAAACATGCACTTTTAGGGCAAACCAGGTGGGTGGGGATGCAAGGGTGAGGCCACACTTGGCACATGGGTGCACCATTGCATGCCCCACACTGCTACCCTTGGAATCTACATGAATAATATGGGGTAGACCATGGTGAGTTGCACCAAGACACCCCAAATATAGGGTTTTAGGCCAAATCATGCACTTTTGGGGCAAACCAGGTGGGTGGGGATGCCAGGGTGAGGCCACACTTGGCACATGGGTGCACCATTGCATGCCCCACACTGCTACCCTTGGAATCTACATGAATAATATGGGGTAGACCATGGTGAGTTGCACCTAGACACCCCAAATACAGGGTTTTAGGCCAAATCATGCACTTTTGGGGCAAATCAGGTGGGTGGGGATGCCAGTGTGAGGCCACACTTGGCACATGGGTGCACCATTGCATGGCCCACACTGCTACCCTTGGAATCTACATGAATAATATGGGGTAGACCATGGTGAGTTGCACCCACACACCCCAAATATAGGGTTTTAGGCCAAAACATGCACTTTTGGGGCAAACCAGGTGGGTGGGGATGCCAGGGTGAGGCCACACTTGGCACATGGGTGAACCATTGCATGCCCCACACTGATACCCTTGGAATCTACATGAATTATATGGGGTAGACCATGGTGAGTTGCACACAGACACCCCAAATATAGGGTTTTAGGCCTAAACATGCACTTTTGGGGCAAATCAGGTGGGTGGGGATGCCAGGGTGAGGCCACACTTGGCACATGGGTGCACCATTGCATGCCCCACACTGCTACCCTTGGAATCTACATGAATAATATGGGGTAGACCATGGTGAGTTGCACCTAGACACCCCAAATACAGGGTTTTAGGCCAAATCATGCACTTTTGGGGCAAATCAGGTGGGTGGGGATGCCAGTGTGAGGCCACACTTGGCACATGGGTGCACCATTGCATGCCCCACACTGCTACCCTTGTAATCTACATGAATAATATGGGGTAGACCATGGTGAGTTGCACCCAGACACCCCAAATATAGGGTTTTAGGCCTAAACATGCACTTTTAGGGCAAACCAGGTGGGTGGGGATGCAAGGGTGAGGCCACACTTGGCACATGGGTGCACCATTGCATGCCCCACACTGCTACCCTTGGAATCTACATGAATAATATGGGGTAGACCATGGTGAGTTGCACCAAGACACCCCAAATATAGGGTTTTAGGCCAAATCATGCACTTTTGGGGCAAACCAGGTGGGTGGGGATGCCAGGGTGAGGCCACACTTGGAACATGGGTGCACCATTGCATGCCCCACACTGCTACCCTTGGAATCTACATGAATAATATGGGGTAGACCATGGTGAGTTGCACCTAGACACCCCAAATACAGGGTTTTAGGCCAAATCATGCACTTTTGGGGCAAATCAGGTGGGTGGGGATGCCAGTGTGAGGCCACACTTGGCACATGGGTGCACCATTGCATGGCCCACACTGCTACCCTTGGAATCTACATGAATAATATGGGGTAGACCATGGTGAGTTGCACCCACACACCCCAAATATAGGGTTTTAGGCCAAAACATGCACTTTTGGGGCAAACCAGGTGGGTGGGGATGCCAGGGTGAGGCCACACTTGGCACATGGGTGAACCATTGCATGCCCCACACTGATACCCTTGGAATCTACATGAATTATATGGGGTAGACCATGGTGAGTTGCACACAGACACCCCAAATATAGGGTTTTAGGCCTAAACATGCACTTTTGGGGCAAATCAGGTGGGTGGGGATGCCAGGGTGAGGCCACACTTGGCACATGGGTGCACCATTGCATGCCCCACACTGCTACCCTTGGAATCTACATGAATAATATGGGGTAGACCATGGTGAGTTGCACCTAGACACCCCAAATACAGGGTTTTAGGCCAAATCATGCACTTTTGGGGCAAATCAGGTGGGTGGGGATGCCAGTGTGAGGCCACACTTGGCACATGGGTGCACCATTGCATGCCCCACACTGCTACCCTTGTAATCTACATGAATAATATGGGGTAGACCATGGTGAGTTGCACCCAGACACCCCAAATATAGGGTTTTAGGCCAAATCATGCACTTTTGGGGCAAACCAGGTGGGTGGGGATGCCAGGGTGAGGCCACACTTGGCACATGGGTGCACCATTGCATGCCCCACACTCCTACCCTTGGAATCTACATGAATAATATGGGGTAGACCATGGTGAGTTGCACCCATACACCCCAAATATAGGGTTTTAGGCCAAATCATGCACTTTTGGGGCAAACCAGGTGGGTGGGGATGCCAGTGTGAGGCCACACTTGGCACATGGGTGCACCATTGCATGCCCCATACTCCTACCCTTGGAATCTACATGAATAATATGGGGTAGACCATGGTGAGTTGCACCCAGACACCCCAAATACAGGGTTTTAGGCCAAATCATGCACTTTTGGGGCAAATCAGGTGGGTGGGGATGCCAGGGTGAGGCCACACTTGGCACATGGGTGCACCATTGCATGGCCCACACTGATACCCTTGGAATCTACATGAATAATATGGGGTAGACCATGGTGAGTTGCACCCACACACCCCAAATATAGGGTTTTAGGCCAAAACATGCACTTTTGGGGCAAACCAGGTGGGTGGGGATGCCAGGGTGAGGCCACACTTGGCACATGGGTGAACCATTGCATGGCCCACACTGATACCCTTGGAATCTACATGAATAATGTGGGGTAGACCATGGTGAGTTGCACCCACACACCCCAAATATAGGGTTTTAGGCCAAAACATGCACTTTTGGGGCAAACCAGGTGGGTGGGGATGCCAGGGTGAGGCCACACTTGGCACATGGGTGAACCATTGCATGGCCCACACTGCTACCCTTGGAATCTACATGAATAATATGGGGTAGACCATGGTGAGTTGCACCTAGACACCCCAAATACAGGGTTTTAGGCCAAATCATGCACTTTTGGGGCAAATCAGGTGGGTGGGGATGCCAGTGTGAGGCCACACTTGGCACATGGGTGCACCATTGCATGCCCCACACTGCTACCCTTGTAATCTACATGAATAATATGGGGTAGACCATGGTGAGTTGCACCCAGACACCCCAAATATAGGGTTTTAGGCCTAAACATGCACTTTTAGGGCAAACCAGGTAGGTGGGGATGCCAGGGTGAGGCCACACTTGGCACATGGGTGCACCATTGCATGCCCCACACTGCTACCCTTGGAATCTACATGAATAATATGGGGTAGACCATGGTGAGTTGCACCAAGACACCCCAAATATAGGGTTTTAGGCCAAATCATGCACTTTTGGGGCAAACCAGGTGGGTGGGGATGCCAGGGTGAGGCCACACTTGGAACATGGGTGCACCATTGCATGCCCCACACTGCTACCCTTGGAATCTACATGAATAATATGGGGTAGACCATGGTGAGTTGCACCTAGACACCCCAAATACAGGGTTTTAGGCCAAATCATGCACTTTTGGGGCAAATCAGGTGGGTGGGGATGCCAGTGTGAGGCCACACTTGGCACATGGGTGCACCATTGCATGGCCCACACTGCTACCCTTGGAATCTACATGAATAATATGGGGTAGACCATGGTGATTTGCACCCACACACCCCAAATATAGGGTTTTAGGCCAAAACATGCACTTTTGGGGCAAACCAGGTGGGTGGGGATGCCAGGGTGAGGCCACACTTGGCACATGGGTGAACCATTGCATGCCCCACACTGATACCCTTGGAATCTACATGAATTATATGGGGTAGACCATGGTGAGTTGCACACAGACACCCCAAATATAGGGTTTTAGGCCTAAACATGCACTTTTGGGGCAAATCAGGTGGGTGGGGATGCCAGGGTGAGGCCACACTTGGCACATGGGTGCACCATTGCATGCCCCACACTGCTACACTTGGAATCTACATGAATAATATGGGGTAGACCATGGTGAGTTGCACCTAGACACCCCAAATACAGGGTTTTAGGCCAAATCATGCACTTTTGGGGCAAATCAGGTGGGTGGGGATGCCAGTGTGAGGCCACACTTGGCACATGGGTGCACCATTGCATGCCCCACACTGCTACCCTTGTAATCTACATGAATAATATGGGGTAGACCATGGTGAGTTGCACCCAGACACCCCAAATATAGGGTTTTAGGCCAAATCATGCACTTTTGGGGCAAACCAGGTGGGTGGGGATGCCAGGTGAGGCCACACTTGGCACATGGGTGCACCATTGCATGCCCCACACTCCTACCCTTGGAATCTACATGAATAATATGGGGTAGACCATGGTGAGTTGCACCCATACACCCCAAATATAGGGTTTTAGGCCAAATCATGCACTTTTGGGGCAAACCAGGTGGGTGGGGATGCCAGTGTGAGGCCACACTTGGCACATGGGTGCACCATTGCATGCCCCATACTCCTACCCTTGGAATCTACATGAATAATATGGGGTAGACCATGGTGAGTTGCACCCAGACACCCCAAATACAGGGTTTTAGGCCAAATCATGCACTTTTGGGGCAAATCAGGTGGGTGGGGATGCCAGGGTGAGGCCACACTTGGCACATGGGTGCACCATTGCATGGCCCACACTGATACCCTTGGAATCTACATGAATAATATGGGGTAGACCATGGTGAGTTGCACCCACACACCCCAAATATAGGGTTTTAGGCCAAAACATGCACTTTTGGGGCAAACCAGGTGGGTGGGGATGCCAGGGTGAGGCCACACTTGGCACATGGGTGAACCATTGCATGGCCCACACTGATACCCTTGGAATCTACATGAATAATGTGGGGTAGACCATGGTGAGTTGCACCCACACACCCCAAATATAGGGTTTTAGGCCAAAACATGCACTTTTGGGGCAAACCAGGTGGGTGGGGATGCCAGGGTGAGGCCACACTTGGCACATGGGTGAACCATTGCATGGCCCACACTGCTACCCTTGGAATCTACATGAATAATATGGGGTAGACCATGGTGAGTTGCACCCAGACACCCCAAATACAGGGTTTTAGGCCTAAACATGCACTTTTGGGGAAAATCAGGTGGGTGGGGATGCCAGGGTGAGGCCACACTTGGCACATGGGTGCACCATTGCATGCCCCACACTACTACCCTTGTAATCTACATGAATAATATGGGGTAGACCATGGTGAGTTGCACCTAGACACCCCAAATATAGGGTTTTAGGCCAAAACATGCACTTTTGGGGCAAACCAGGTGGGTGGGGATGCCAGGGTGAGGCCACACTTGGCACATGGGTGCACCATTGCATGCCCCACACTCCTACCCTTGGAATCTACATGAATAATATGGGGTAGACCATGTTGAGTTGCACCCAGACACCCCAAATATAGGGTTTTAGGCCAAATCATGCACTTTTGGGGCAAACCAGGTGGGTGGGGATGCCAGTGTGAGGCCACTTGGCACATGGGTGCACCATTGCATGCCCCACACTGCTACCCTTGGAATCTACATGAATAATATGGGGTAGACCATGGTGAGTTGCACCAAGACACCCCAAATATAGGGTTTTAGGCCAAATCATGCACTTTTGGGGCAAACCAGGTGGGTGGGGATGCCAGGGTGAGGCCACACTTGGAACATGGGTGCACCATTGCATGCCCCACACTGCTACCCTTGGAATCTACATGAATAATATGGGGTAGACCATGGTGAGTTGCACCTAGACACCCCAAATACAGGGTTTTAGGCCAAATCATGCACTTTTGGGGCAAATCAGGTGGGTGGGGATGCCAGTGTGAGGCCACACTTGGCACATGGGTGCACCATTGCATGGCCCACACTGCTACCCTTGGAATCTACATGAATAATATGGGGTAGACCATGGTGATTTGCACCCACACACCCCAAATATAGGGTTTTAGGCCAAAACATGCACTTTTGGGGCAAACCAGGTGGGTGGGGATGCCAGGGTGAGGCCACACTTGGCACATGGGTGAACCATTGCATGCCCCACACTGATACCCTTGGAATCTACATGAATTATATGGGGTAGACCATGGTGAGTTGCACACAGACACCCCAAATATAGGGTTTTAGGCCTAAACATGCACTTTTGGGGCAAATCAGGTGGGTGGGGATGCCAGGGTGAGGCCACACTTGGCACATGGGTGCACCATTGCATGCCCCACACTGCTACCCTTGGAATCTACATGAATAATATGGGGTAGACCATGGTGAGTTGCACCTAGACACCCCAAATACAGGGTTTTAGGCCAAATCATGCACTTTTGGGGCAAATCAGGTGGGTGGGGATGCCAGTGTGAGGCCACACTTGGCACATGGGTGCACCATTGCATGCCCCACACTGCTACCCTTGTAATCTACATGAATAATATGGGGTAGACCATGGTGAGTTGCACCCAGACACCCCAAATATAGGGTTTTAGGCCAAATCATGCACTTTTGGGGCAAACCAGGTGGGTGGGGATGCCAGGGTGAGGCCACACTTGGCACATGGGTGCACCATTGCATGCCCCACACTCCTACCCTTGGAATCTACATGAATAATATGGGGTAGACCATGGTGAGTTGCACCCATACACCCCAAATATAGGGTTTTAGGCCAAATCATGCACTTTTGGGGCAAACCAGGTGGGTGGGGATGCCAGTGTGAGGCCACACTTGGCACATGGGTGCACCATTGCATGCCCCACACTCCTACCCTTGGAATCTACATGAATAATATGGGGTAGACCATGGTGAGTTGCACCCAGACACCCCAAATACAGGGTTTTAGGCCAAATCATGCACTTTTGGGGCAAATCAGGTGGGTGGGGATGCCAGGGTGAGGCCACACTTGGCACATGGGTGCACCATTGCATGGCCCACACTGATACCCTTGGAATCTACATGAATAATATGGGGTAGACCATGGTGAGTTGCACCCACACACCCCAAATATAGGGTTTTAGGCCAAAACATGCACTTTTGGGGCAAACCAGGTGGGTGGGGATGCCAGGGTGAGGCCACACTTGGCACATGGGTGAACCATTGCATGGCCCACACTGATACCCTTGGAATCTACATGAATAATGTGGGGTAGACCATGGTGAGTTGCACCCACACACCCCAAATATAGGGTTTTAGGCCAAAACATGCACTTTTGGGGCAAACCAGGTGGGTGGGGATGCCAGGGTGAGGCCACACTTGGCACATGGGTGAACCATTGCATGGCCCACACTGCTACCCTTGGAATCTACATGAATAATATGGGGTAGACCATGGTGAGTTGCACCCAGACACCCCAAATACAGGGTTTTAGGCCTAAACATGCACTTTTGGGGAAAATCAGGTGGGTGGGGATGCCAGGGTGAGGCCACACTTGGCACATGGGTGCACCATTGCATGCCCCACACTACTACCCTTGTAATCTACATGAATAATATGGGGTAGACCATGGTGAGTTGCACCTAGACACCCCAAATATAGGGTTTTAGGCCAAAACATGCACTTTTGGGGCAAACCAGGTGGGTGGGGATGCCAGGGTGAGGCCACACTTGGCACATGGGTGCACCATTGCATGCCCCACACTCCTACCCTTGGAATCTACATGAATAATATGGGGTAGACCATGGTGAGTTGCACCCAGACACCCCAAATATAGGGTTTTAGGCCAAATCATGCACTTTTGGGGCAAACCAGGTGGGTGGGGATGCCAGTGTGAGGCCACACTTGGCACATGGGTGCACCATTGCATGCACCACACTGCTACCCTTGGAATCTACATGAATAATGTGGGGTAGACCATGGTGAGTTGCACCCACACACCCCAAATATAGGGTTTTAGGCCAAAACATGCACTTTTGGGGCAAACCAGGTGGGTGGGGATGCCAGGGTGAGGCCACACTTGGCACATGGGTGAACCATTGCATGGCCCACACTTCTACCCTTGGAATCTACATGAATAATATGGGGTAGACCATGGTGAGTTGCACCCAGACACCCCAAATACAGGGTTTTAGGCCTAAACATGCACTTTTGGGGAAAATCAGGTGGGTGGGGATGCCAGGGTGAGGCCACACTTGGCACATGGGTGCACCATTGCATGCCCCACACTGCTACCCTTGTAATCTACATGAATAATATGGGGTAGACCATGGTGAGTTGCACCTAGACACCCCAAATATAGGGTTTTAGGCCAAAACATGCACTTTTGGGGCAAACCAGGTGGGTGGGGATGCCAGGGTGAGGCCACACTTGGCACATGGGTGCACCATTGCATGGCCCACACTGCTACCCTTGGAATCTACATGAATAATATGGGGTAGACCATGGTGAGTTGCACCCAGACACCCCAAATATAGGGTTTTAGGCCAAATCATGCACTTTTGGGGCAAACCAGGTGGGTGGGGATGCCAGTGTGAGGCCACACTTGGCACATGGGTGCACCATTGCATGCCCCACACTTCTACCCTTGGAATATACATGAATAATATGGGGTAGACCATGGTGAGTTGCACCCAGACACCCCAAATACAGGGTTTTAGGCCTAAACATGCACTTTTGGGGCAAATCAGGTGGGTGGGGATGCCAGTGTGAGGCCACACTTGGCACATGGGTGCACCATTGCATGCCCCACACTGCTACCCTTGTAATGTACATGAATAATATGGGGTAGACCATGTTGAGTTGCACCCATACACCCCAAATATAGGGTTTTAGGCCAAATCATGCACTTTTGGGGCAAACCAGGTGGGTGGGGATGCCAGGGTGAGGCCACACTTGGCACATGGGTGCACCATTGCATGCCCCACACTCCTACCCTTGGAATCTACATGAATTATATGGGGTAGACCATGGTGAGTTGCACCCAGACACCCCAAATATAGGGTTTTAGGCCAAATCATGCACTTTTGGGGCAAACCAGGTGGGTGGGGATGCCAGTGTGAGGCCACACTTGGCACATGGGTGCACCATTGCATGGCCCACACTGCTACCCTTGGAATCTACATGAATAATATGGGGTAGACCATGGTGAGTTGCACCAAGACACCCCAAATATAGGGTTTTAGGCCAAATCATGCAATTTTGGGGCAAACCAGGTGGGTGGGGATGCCAGGGTGAGGCCACACTTGGCACATGGGTGCACCATTGCATGGCCCACACTGCTACCCTTGGAATCTACATGAATTATATGGGGTAGACCATGGTGAGTTGCACCCAGACACCCCAAATACAGGGTTTTAGGCCTAAACATGCACTTTTGGGGCAAACCAGGTGGGTGGGGATGCCAGGGTGAGGCCACACTTGGCACATGGGTGCACCATTGCATGCCCCACACTCCTACCCTTGGAATCTACATGAATAATATGGGGTAGACCATGGTGAGTTGCACCCAGACACCCCAAATATAGGGTTTTAGGCCAAATCATGCACTTTTGGGGCAAACCAGGTGGGTGGGGATGCCAGGGTGAGGCCACACTTGGCACATGGGTGCACCATTGCATGGCCCACACTGCTACCCTTGGAATCTACATGAATAATATGGGGTAGACCATGGTGAGTTGCACCCACACACCCCAAATATAGGGTTTTAGGCCAAAACATGCACTTTTGGGGCAAACCAGGTGGGTGGGGATGCCAGGGTGAGGCCACACTTGGCACATGGGTGAACCATTGCATGCCCCACACTGCTACCCTTGGAATCTACATGAATTATATGGGGTAGACCATGGTGAGTTGCACACAGACACCCCAAATATAGGGTTTTAGGCCTAAACATGCACTTTTGGGGCAAACCAGGTGGGTGGGGATGCCAGTGTGAGGCCACACTTGGCACATGGGTGCACCATTGCATGCCCCACACTCCTACCCTTGGAATCTACATGAATAATATGGGGTAGACCATGGTGAGTTGCACCCAGACACCCCAAATACAGGGTTTTAGGCCTAAACATGCACTTTTGGGGCAAACCAAGTGGGTGGGGATGCCAGGGTGAGGCCACACTTGGCACATGGGTGCACCATTGCAGGCCCCACACTCCTACCCTTGTAATATACATGAATAAAATGGGGTAGACCATGGTGAGTTGCACCTAGACACCCCAAATACAGGGTTTTAGGCCTAAACATGCACTTTTGGGGCAAACCAGGTGGGTGGGGATGCCAGTGTGAGGCCACACTTGGCACATGGGTGCACCATTGCATGCCCCACACTCCTACCCTTGGAATCTACATGAATAATATGGGGTAGACCATGGTGAGTTGCACACATACACCCTAAATATAGGGTTTTAGGCCAAAACACGCACTTTTGGGGCAAACCAGGTGGGTGGGGATGCCAGTGTGAGGCCACACTTGGCAGATGGGTGCACCATTGCATGCCCCACACTGCTACCCTTGTAATCTACATGAATAATATGGGGTAGACCATGGTGAGTTGCACCCAGACACCCCAAATATAGGGTTTTAGGCCAAAACATGCACTTTTGGGGCAAACCAGGTGGGTGGGGATGCCAGTGTGAGGCATGGGTGCACCATTGCATGCCCCACACTCCTACCCTTGGAATCTACATGAATATGGGGTAGACCATGGTGATTAGTTTTTTTTTAACCAAAACAAAACATTTAGTTGATTAGCACAGTCCTCTGCTAAAACATGAGAGAGGTCTGAAAAACTTCGACCGTCCATCTAACGATACGGTGCTGAATTGCATCCGTTGGATCGGTCTTCTAGAAGGAATCCGCGGGCTATCCGCGAAAGCGACGATTTGGCGACGTGATTGGCTGGCGTTTGTTTTTCCTTTCAGCGTCTCGCGGTTTGACAGGAGACGGTGAAATACCCGATGGGCTGGCTCGCGCGTGTAGGCCTGTCTAGCCATCGTCGAACGAGCCCGTCTAGGCCTGCCATGCATGCGCTGCTCCAGAAACGCTGAAACGCTGAAACGAGGCGTGCAGATGTGTCGCATGGCAGTGGTAACAGCTCCACGCGGGCGTGTCGGTCGGTTCGATTTTTCCGTCACGCTGAAAAAGGTTTGGGTTCACACGCGCAGTTCTATATCCACGCGCCGAATTAATTGACACACTTAAAACCGTGCGCCGCTTCGGATGCCGTCCTGCGTTTCAATGTGCAGTTAGTGGTTAACACGAAAGCAGCTCACAAGCCCCCGCACCTCACCCATCCACGCATATTTAACGCCACCATTGTGCTCACTCTGTCTCACACTCATCCAAGCCAGCTCCCTTCCCATCTCACCGTCTCCAAATCCAAGACACGCCACATCTCAAGGGGATCGCCACAATGCAGTTCAACGGCCCTACGTTCCGCCGCCCCGCAACCATGCCGGAGAGACAGTACCCGGCCGGAGTCGTCTGCGAGAACCAGCTGCGCGTGTGGGCCATATCGAGGAGGAGGGGCCCAATGGAGCTAGCTTCATTCTTCCTCTCTTCCGGCTACCGCCACCTCCCTCCGGGCTCGCCACGCATGTTCGAGCTTGAGAAGTACTACGACGGCAACCCCAACCACGTCATCGGCCTCTTCGTAACTTTCGCCAACAGGTTCGACGCTCACCATCTGCTCGGGCAGGTGTTTTGGTGCGGGTGCGAGTTCATCGCATTCACCAACTACAACATCTTCACCAACTTCCACGCCATCTTCCCCACCCCGGGCAACATGCACTGCCTCCCCTACATGATGCCGGAGGACGAGCAAGCGAGGCTTGCGTCTCTGAGGGGGCAGCGTCGCCGGCAAGCTCCACCAACGCCAGCGGCCATGCTCCACCGGCAGATGCGCGAAGCTAGGGCGGAGAGGCGGGCACTGAGGCAGGCGTCAAACGGGAAGGACGAAGACGAGTCAGGCCAATCGAGCGCCCCAACCGACGGCCTGGCAAATTGGGTGTTTCTCTGATGTTTCGTCATTTGGCCCAACCGACGGCCAGTAGATTAGGGTTCGTTCTAGTTGCTTGTTTTTAACTTTATTTTGTGTGTCTCTTTGATGTTTACTGTTTGGTGCAACCGCTCCCCAAATTTGGGTTCGTTCGGTCATGTTTACTGTTCTGTGCAAGTACTCATTTAAATGCTCCATTTTTATTTTCCAATATTGCCCCTAACTAATCTCTCCTCCTTAAATCCCTAAACCCATTAAGGGATAACGTGGCTCATGGTGAATCCCTTCGAAAAGTACTGCATAAAGAAATTAAACACATTAACAACAGTTACTTCCTCCGTCGATCTCAAAGGATAAGGCGTAAATATTTTTCCAAAATTTCGTCATAGCATAAGGCGCACGATATTATTTATGTCGCCTTAAACATCGGAAGTGGAGCAGTAAATTGTGTGGTTGTCATTGGCCTTCCACGACGCATGCGGGAAGCCGAGCCAAAAAATCCGGAAAGGAGCACAATAGATGCTTCATCATAAACAAACAGATGATAGAAGCAAAGTTTCTTGACAAGCAAATACGTACAAATAATTAACTAGGCATGGATCTTTGGAGAAGTCGTCAGTAATTGCCTGGCTTCGTCAGCCACGGATTATCACTCTTCGGGCTCTGCTGATCACTCATCTCCGTCGTCCACGGATCATCACTCTTCTGCTCATCACCAGTCCACGACTTCCTCAGGTTCTGCCAATAATCACTACTCTTCGGCGCATCACTACTCTCCAGCCACTGCTCATCATTCATCTTCCTCCGCTTGCCATGAGGGGGACTTGTCTGCTGGGTGTTGTCGCTGGAAGCTGGTGCCTTCAATCTTGCTAGTTCAGCCTGCACGCTTGCAAGTTCAGCATTTAACCTTGCTATTTCAGCTGCAGCATTTTTCTGTGCACGTTCAACTTCGATCTCTGCTTTATTGCATTTGGCACACAAATGTCCCCTCAGCGTGTCTTCCTTCTTGCAACCGGGGCAAAACACAAGGTAACGCAGGAAGAACCATATCTTAACGTAGAGCTGGTAGCTCACGTAAGCATCTTTAGCTGCATACTCCAGGTTTAAATCAGACAACGGCCGCTCTTCCCAGTAATTGTGCCTCTCTGGAGGGAATTTGTCCTTCATCTGGCTGTACGACTCGTCGATGATGCTAGTTGCAAGACTAGCCATTCCATCCCTCATTAATTTTCCTCTCTCGTTGAGACCTTTGACGTTGACAAATTCCTGGATATCGATCCAGTTCTCCCTAGGAATTATAATCTTCTCGTAATATAACTTTATAAAATCTGCTCTCTTGTCAACGGTGCAGAACACAATTCCTTGATTTTGAAGGAATGAGCGCAGCGCCGGACATTCCCCGTTGGTCCTGAAAGCAAAAATTTATTACTTGCGAGATCAACACTTGAATAAAATTTGGGACTACGAAGCTAGTCTATATGCAATCTCATAGCTTGAATATAAAATTTGAAACTACATAAGTTTAGTAAGTTCATGATCAACAGTCTGAAAATTATCTAGTCATAATTCATTTGGTCCTGAAAGCAAAAATTTATTACTTGCGAGATCAACACTTGAATAAAATTTGGGACTACGAAGCTAGTCTATATGCAATCTCATAGCTTGAATATAAAATTTGAAACTACATAAGTTTAGTAAGTTCATGATCAACAGTCTGAAAATTATCTAGCCCTAATAGAATGCATGAACAACACTTTTATGAAATGTGTAAGTGCAATTGTTTAGTCATTGAAATTTCATTTTGCATCATATAATTTTGAAACTAACAAAAGTCTATTAAATGCAAGATCAAGACTCCGGAAATTTGCTTGTGATAATTAATTTAGTATAATGAAATCCAGTACATGCTAGATGAGCATATGGATAGATTCAATTTGATGCAAAAATTTAGTACTTGCGAGATCAACACTTGAATAAAATTTGGGAATACGAATGTTTAGTCTATGCAATCTCATAACTTGAATAAAATTGACATAAGTTTAGTAAGTGCATGATCAAGAGTCTGAAAATTATCTAGTCATAATCCATTTGATACTAAAAGAATGCATGACCAACACTTTTATGAAATGTGTAAGTGCAATTTTTTAGTCATTGAAATATCATTTTGCATCATTAATTTTGAAACTAACAAAAGTCTATCAAATGCAAGATCAGGACTCCGGAAATTTGCTTTGTGATAATTAATTTGGTATAATGAAATCCAGTACATGCTAGATGAGCATATGGATAGATTCAATCTGCAAGATCAGGACACCATGCTTTGTGGCTTTTGTTACACAAAACACAGAAACAAAACTAGTTTTGCAGCTAGCACGGTTTGTAGTTTAATTTGTTGCACCTAGCCCAAAACAGAGCACTCGAGATTAACTAAAACAGATCAAGATTAACTAAAACAGAGCACTCGAGGGTGACTTGGTTCATGCACTAGCGATTAACTAAAATCAGAGCAAGATTAAGTAAATCAGAGCAAGATTAAGGTCTACAAACCAGGAATAGTGGCAGACGAGGACGTGGTTCCTCATGGACAGTTGAACGACGGCGAGGTAGTTGTCTTCTTCGTGGTTGGGGTCCTCCCGAGTGTACTCGAGATCCAATCCTACAAATTTGTTCTCTTCTTCTTCCGCATACCACTGCGCGTACATCTTCAGGTACTTGCTCATCGTCTCCTCCTCGTTTGTGTAGACAACATCGATCTCCTTGCCGCCATGGACGGTGAAGGTCCTGATCTGAGTAAAGGCCTGCATGGCTGACGGCGGAGGAGGCGGAAGCGGTTGCGGAACAGAGGAAGAGGAAGAAGAAGCGTCCATGGCGCGGAGGAGGCAGAAGCGGAGGAGGAGGGTTTTTCGTCTAGTGGGGTGTAACCGGCAAGAAGCGGAGAGAAATGAGTGGGAGGAGGAGTGGAACCGTCAAGAAGTGGAGAGGCGGAGGAGGGTTTTTCGTCTGTGAATTTCTGATTTATTAAAATTAGTAAAAACAGAGAATGAGGGTTCCATTTTACCTGCTGGCCCCTAATCCACATAAAATTACCGGAAATGGCCCAACCCAGTGGTATCTACTGCTAGATGGCCCCACACGTCAGTGGGTGCCATTTTGCCCCACCCACCCCAAAATGTCCTATACCAAAAGCAACTTTATCCCCTGTCTCACTCTCTCTCCCAACCCAGCCGCCCTGCCGCCTCTTACATGAATAATATGGGGTAGACCATGGTGAGTTGCACCCAGACACCCCAAATATAGGGTTTTAGGCCAAAACATGCACTTTTGGGGCAAATCAAGTGGGTGGGGATGCCAGTGTGAGGCCACACTTGGCACATGGGTGCACCATTGCATGCCCCACACTGCTACCCTTGGAATCTACATGAATAATATGGGGTAGACCATGGTGAGTTGCACCTAGACACCCCAAATACAGGGTTTTAGGCCAAATCATGCACTTTTGGGGCAAATCAGGTGGGTGGGGATGCCAGTGTGAGGCCACACTTGGCACATGGGTGCACCATTGCATGGCCCACACTGCTACCCTTGGAATCTACATGAATAATATGGGGTAGACCATGGTGAGTTGCACCCACACACCCCAAATATAGGGTTTTAGGCCAAAACATGCACTTTTGGGGCAAACCAGGTGGGTGGGGATGCCAGGGTGAGGCCACACTTGGCACATGGGTGAACCATTGCATGCCCCACACTGCTACCCTTGGAATCTACATGAATTATATGGGGTAGACCATGGTGAGTTGCACACAGACACCCCAAATATAGGGTTTTAGGCCTAAACATGCACTTTTGGGGCAAATCAGGTGGGTGGGGATGCCAGGGTGAGGCCACACTTGGCACATGGGTGCACCATTGCATGCCCCACACTGCTACCCTTGGAATCTACATGAATAATATGGGGTAGACCATGGTGAGTTGCACACAGACACCCCAAATATAGGGTTTTAGGCCTAAACATGCACTTTTAGGGCAAACCAGGTAGGTGGGGATGCCAGGGTGAGGCCACACTTGGCACATGGGTGCACCATTGCATGCCCCACACTGCTACCCTTGGAATCTACATGAATAATATGGGGTAGACCATGGTGAGTTGCACCAGACACCCCAAATATAGGGTTTTAGGCCAAATCATGCACTTTTGGGGCAAACCAGGTGGGTGGGGATGCCAGGGTGAGGCCACACTTGGCACATGGGTGCACCATTGCATGCCCCACACTGCTACCCTTGGAATCTACATGAATAATATGGGGTAGACCATGGTGAGTTGCACCTAGACACCCCAAATACAGGGTTTTAGGCCAAATCATGCACTTTTGGGGCAAATCAGGTGGGTGGGGATGCCAGTGTGAGGCCACACTTGGCACATGGATGCACCATTGCATGGCCCACACTGCTACCCTTGGAATCTACATGAATAATATGGGGTAGACCATGGTGAGTTGCACCCACACACCCCAAATATAGGGTTTTAGGCCAAAACATGCACTTTTGGGGCAAACCAGGTGGGTGGGGATGCCAGGGTGAGGCCACACTTGGCACATGGGTGAACCATTGCATGCCCCACACTGATACCCTTGGAATCTACATGAATTATATGGGGTAGACCATGGTGAGTTGCACACAGACACCCCAAATATAGGGTTTTAGGCCAAAACATGCACTTTTGGGGCAAACCAGGTGGGTGGGGATGCCAGGGTGAGGCCACACTTGGCACATGGGTGAACCATTGCATGGCCCACACTGCTACCCTTGGAATCTACATGAATAATATGGGGTAGACCATGGTGAGTTGCACCCAGACACCCCAAATACAGGGTTTTAGGCCTAAACATGCACTTTTGGGGAAAATCAGGTGGGTGGGGATGCCAGGGTGAGGCCACACTTGGCACATGGGTGAACCATTGCATGCCCCACACTGCTACCCTTGGAATCTACATGAATAATGTGGGGTAGACCATGGTGAGTTGCACCCACACACCCCAAATATAGGGTTTTAGGCCAAAACATGCACTTTTGGGGCAAACCAGTGGGTGGGGATGCCAGGGTGAGGCCACACTTGGCACATGGGTGAACCATTGCATGGCCCACACTTCTACCCTTGGAATCTACATGAATAATATGGGGTAGACCATGGTGAGTTGCACCCAGACACCCCAAATACAGGGTTTTAGGCCTAAACATGCACTTTTGGGGAAAATCAGGTGGGTGGGGATGCCAGGGTGAGGCCACACTTGGCACATGGGTGCACCATTGCATGCCCCACACTGCTACCCTTGTAATCTACATGAATAATATGGGGTAGACCATGGTGAGTTGCACCTAGACACCCCAAATATAGGGTTTTAGGCCAAAACATGCACTTTTGGGGCAAACCAGGTGGGTGGGGATGCCAGGGTGAGGCCACACTTGGCACATGGGTGCACCATTGCATGCCCCACACTCCTACCCTTGGAATCTACATGAATAATATGGGGTAGACCATGTTGAGTTGCACCCAGACACCCCAAATATAGGGTTTTAGGCCAAATCATGCACTTTTGGGGCAAACCAGGTGGGTGGGGATGCCAGTTGAGGCCACACTTGGCACATGGGTGCACCATTGCATGCCCCACACTGCTACCCTTGGAATCTACATGAATAATATGGGGTAGACCATGGTGAGTTGCACCCAGACACCCCAAATACAGGGTTTTAGGCCTAAACATGCACTTTTGGGGCAAATCAGGTGGGTGGGGATGCCAGTGTGAGGCCACACTTGGCACATGGGTGCACCATTGCATGCCCCACACTGCTACCCTTGTAATGTACATGAATAATATGGGGTAGACCATGTTGAGTTGCACCCATACACCCCAAATATAGGGTTTTAGGCCAAATCATGCACTTTTGGGGCAAACCAGGTGGGTGGGGATGCCAGTGTGAGGCCACACTTGGCACATGGGTGCACCATTGCATGCCCCACACTGATCCTATTGGAATCTACATGAATAATATGGGGTAGACCATGGTGAGTTGCACCAAGACACCCCAAATATAGGGTTTTAGGCCAAAACATGCACTTTTGGGGCAAACCAGGTTGGTGGGGATGCCAGGGTGAGGCCACACTTGGAACATGGGTGCACCATTGCATGGCCCACACTGCTACCCTTGGAATCTACATGAATAATATGGGGTAGACCATGGTGAGTTGCACCTAGACACCCCAAATAGAGGGTTTTAGGCCAAAACATGCACTTTTGGGGCAAACCAGGTGGGTGGGGATGCCAGGGTGAGGCCACACTTGGCACATGGGTGCACCATTGCATGGCCCACACTGCTACCCTTGGAATCTACATGAATTATATGGGGTAGACCATGGTGAGTTGCACCCAGACACCCCAAATATAGGGTTTTAGGCCTAAACATGCACTTTTAGGGCAAACCAGGTGGGTGGGGATGCCAGGGTGAGGCCACACTTGGCACATGGGTGCACCATTGCATGCCCCACACTCCTACCCTTGGAATCTACATGAATAATATGGGGTAGACCATGGTGAGTTGCACCCAGACACCCCAAATATAGGGTTTTAGGCCAAATCATGCACTTTTGGGGCAAACCAGGTGGGTGGGGATGCCAGGGTGAGGCCACACTTGGCACATGGGTGCACCATTGCATGGCCCACACTGCTACCCTTGGAATCTACATGAATAATATGGGGTAGACCATGGTGAGTTGCACCCACACACCCCAAATATAGGGTTTTAGGCCAAAACATGCACTTTTGGGGCAAACCAGGTGGGTGGGGATGCCAGGGTGAGGCCATACTTGGCACATGGGTGAACCATTGCATGCCCCACACTGCTACCCTTGGAATCTACATGAATTATATGGGGTAGACCATGGTGAGTTGCACCCAGACACCCCAAATATAGGGTTTTAGGCCAAATCATGCACTTTTGGGGCAAACCAGGTGGGTGGGGATGCCAGGGTGAGGCCACACTTGGCACATGGGTGCACCATTGCATGGCCCACACTGCTACCCTTGGAATCTACATGAATAATATGGGGTAGACCATGGTGAGTTGCACCCACACACCCCAAATATAGGGTTTTAGGCCAAAACATGCACTTTTGGGGCAAACCAGGTGGGTGGGGATGCCAGGGTGAGGCCACACTTGGCACATGGGTGAACCATTGCATGCCCCACACTGCTACCCTTGGAATCTACATGAATTATATGGGGTAGACCATGGTGAGTTGCACCCAGACACCCCAAATATAGGGTTTTAGGCCAAATCATGCACTTTTGGGGCAAACCAGGTGGGTGGGGATGCCAGGGTGAGGCCACACTTGGCACATGGGTGCACCATTGCATGGCCCACACTGCTACCCTTGGAATCTACATGAATAATATGGGGTAGACCATGGTGAGTTGCACCCACACACCCCAAATATAGGGTTTTAGGCCAAAACATGCACTTTTGGGGCAAACCAGGTGGGTGGGGATGCCAGGGTGAGGCCACACTTGGCACATGGGTGCACCATTGCATGGCCCACACTGCTACCCTTGGAATCTACATGAATAATATGGGGTAGACCATGGTGAGTTGCACCCACACACCCCAAATATAGGGTTTTAGGCCAAAACATGCACTTTTGGGGCAAACCAGGTGGGTGGGGATGCCAGGGTGAGGCCACACTTGGCAGATGGGTGCACCATTGCATGCCCCACACTGATACCCTTGGAATCTACATGAATTATATGGGGTAGACCATGGTGAGTTGCACCCAGACACCCCAAATATAGGGTTTTAGGCCAAATCATGCACTTTTGGGGCAAACCAGGTGGGTGGGGATGCCAGGGTGAGGCCACACTTGGCACATGGGTGCACCATTGCATGCCCCACACTGCTACCCTTGGAATCTACATGAATAATATGGGGTAGACCATGGTGAGTTGCACCTAGACACCCCAAATACAGGGTTTTAGGCCAAATCATGCACTTTTGGGGCAAACCAGGTGGGTGGGGATGCCAGGGTGAGGCCACACTTGGCACATGGGTGAACCATTGCATGCCCCACACTCCTACCCTTGGTATCTACATGAATAATATGGGGTAGACCATGGTGAGTTGCACCCACACACCCCAAATACAGGGTTTTAGGCCTAAACATGCACTTTTGGGGCAAACCAGGTGGGTGGGGATGCCAGGGTGAGGCCACACTTGGCACATGGGTGCACCATTGCATGCCCCACACTGCTACCCTTGGAATCTACATGAATAATATGGGGTAGACCATGGTGAGTTGCACCCATACACCCCAAATATAGGGTTTTAGGCCAAATCATGCACTTTTGGGGCAAACCAGGTGGGTGGGGATGCCAGGGTGAGGCCACACTTGGCACATGGGTGAACCATTGCATGCCCCACACTCCTACCCTTGTAATCTACATGAATAATATGGGGTAGACCATGGTGAGTTGCACCCACACACCCCAAATACAGGGTTTTAGGCCTAAACATGCACTTTTGGGGCAAATCAGGTGGGTAGGGATGCCAGGGTGAGGCCACACTTGGCACATGGGTGCACCATTGCATGCCCCACACTCCTACCCTTGTAATCTACATGAATAATATGGGGTAGACCATGGTGAGTTGCACCAAGACACCCCAAATATAGGGTTTTAGGCCAAAACATGCACTTTTGGGGCAAACCAGGTGGGTGGGGATGCCAGGGTGAGGCCACACTTGGAACATGGGTGCACCATTGCATGGCCCACACTGCTACCCTTGGAATGTACATGAATTATATGGGGTAGACCATGGTGAGTTGCACCCACACACCCCAAATATAGGGTTTTAGGCCAAAACATGCACTTTTGGGGCAAACCAGGTGGGTGGGGATGCCAGGGTGAGGCCACACTTGGCACATGGGTGAACCATTGCATGCCCCACACTGCTACCCTTGGAATCTACATGAATTATATGGGGTAGACCATGGTGAGTTGCACACAGACACCCCAAATATAGGGTTTTAGGCCTAAACATGCACTTTTGGGGCAAATCAGGTGGGTGGGGATGCCAGGGTGAGGCCACACTTGGCACATGGGTGCACCATTGCATGCCCCACACTGCTACCCTTGGAATCTACATGAATAATATGGGGTAGACCATGGTGAGTTGCACACAGACACCCCAAATATAGGGTTTTAGGCCTAAACATGCACTTTTAGGGCAAACCAGGTAGGTGGGGATGCCAGGGTGAGGCCACACTTGGCACATGGGTGCACCATTGCATGCCCCACACTGCTACCCTTGGAATCTACATGAATAATATGGGGTAGACCATGGTGAGTTGCACCAAGACACCCCAAATATAGGGTTTTAGGCCAAATCATGCACTTTTGGGGCAAACCAGGTGGGTGGGGATGCCAGGGTGAGGCCACACTTGGCACATGGGTGCACCATTGCATGCCCCACACTGCTACCCTTGGAATCTACATGAATAATATGGGGTAGACCATGGTGAGTTGCACCTAGACACCCCAAATACAGGGTTTTAGGCCAAATCATGCACTTTTGGGGCAAATCAGGTGGGTGGGGATGCCAGTGTGAGGCCACACTTGGCACATGGGTGCACCATTGCATGGCCCACACTGCTACCCTTGGAATCTACATGAATAATATGGGGTAGACCATGGTGAGTTGCACCCACACACCCCAAATATAGGGTTTTAGGCCAAAACATGCACTTTTGGGGCAAACCAGGTGGGTGGGGATGCCAGGGTGAGGCCACACTTGGCACATGGGTGAACCATTGCATGCCCCACACTGATACCCTTGGAATCTACATGAATTATATGGGGTAGACCATGGTGAGTTGCACACAGACACCCCAAATATAGGGTTTTAGGCCAAAACATGCACTTTTGGGGCAAACCAGGTGGGTGGGGATGCCAGGGTGAGGCCACACTTGGCACATGGGTGAACCATTGCATGGCCCACACTGCTACCCTTGGAATCTACATGAATAATATGGGGTAGACCATGGTGAGTTGCACCCAGACACCCCAAATACAGGGTTTTAGGCCTAAACATGCACTTTTGGGGAAAATCAGGTGGGTGGGGATGCCAGGGTGAGGCCACACTTGGCACATGGGTGAACCATTGCATGCCCCACACTGCTACCCTTGGAATCTACATGAATAATGTGGGGTAGACCATGGTGAGTTGCACCCACACACCCCAAATATAGGGTTTTAGGCCAAAACATGCACTTTTGGGGCAAACCAGGTGGGTGGGGATGCCAGGGTGAGGCCACACTTGGCACATGGGTGAACCATTGCATGGCCCACACTTCTACCCTTGGAATCTACATGAATAATATGGGGTAGACCATGGTGAGTTGCACCCAGACACCCCAAATACAGGGTTTTAGGCCTAAACATGCACTTTTGGGGAAAATCAGGTGGGTGGGGATGCCAGGGTGAGGCCACACTTGGCACATGGGTGCACCATTGCATGCCCCACACTGCTACCCTTGTAATCTACATGAATAATATGGGGTAGACCATGGTGAGTTGCACCTAGACACCCCAAATATAGGGTTTTAGGCCAAAACATGCACTTTTGGGGCAAACCAGGTGGGTGGGGATGCCAGGATGAGGCCACACTTGGCACATGGGTGCACCATTGCATGCCCCACACTCCTACCCTTGGAATCTACATGAATAATATGGGGTAGACCATGGTGAGTTGCACCCAGACACCCCAAATATAGGGTTTTAGGCCAAATCATGCACTTTTGGGGCAAACCAGGTGGGTGGGGATGCCAGTGTGAGGCCACACTTGGCACATGGGTGCACCATTGCATGCCCCACACTGCTACCCTTGGAATCTACATGAATAATATGGGGTAGACCATGGTGAGTTGCACCCAGACACCCCAAATACAGGGTTTTAGGCCTAAACATGCACTTTTGGGGCAAATCAGGTGGGTGGGGATGCCAGTGTGAGGCCACACTTGGCACATGGGTGCACCATTGCATGCCCCACACTGCTACCCTTGTAATGTACATGAATAATATGGGGTAGACCATGTTGAGTTGCACCCATACACCCCAAATATAGGGTTTTAGGCCAAATCATGCACTTTTGGGGCAAACCAGGTGGGTGGGGATGCCAGTGTGAGGCCACACTTGGCACATGGGTGCACCATTGCATGCCCCACACTGATCCTATTGGAATCTACATGAATAATATGGGGTAGACCATGGTGAGTTGCACCAAGACACCCCAAATATAGGGTTTTAGGCCAAAACATGCACTTTTGGGGCAAACCAGGTTGGTGGGGATGCCAGGGTGAGGCCACACTTGGAACATGGGTGCACCATTGCATGGCCCACACTGCTACCCTTGGAATCTACATGAATAATATGGGGTAGACCATGGTGAGTTGCACCTAGACACCCCAAATAGAGGGTTTTAGGCCAAAACATGCACTTTTGGGGCAAACCAGGTGGGTGGGGATGCCAGGGTGAGGCCACACTTGGCACATGGGTGCACCATTGCATGGCCCACACTGCTACCCTTGGAATCTACATGAATTATATGGGGTAGACCATGGTGAGTTGCACCCAGACACCCCAAATACAGGGTTTTAGGCCTAAACATGCACTTTTAGGGCAAACCAGGTGGGTGGGGATGCCAGGGTGAGGCCACACTTGGCACATGGGTGCACCATTGCATGCCCCACACTCCTACCCTTGGAATCTACATGAATAATATGGGGTAGACCATGGTGAGTTGCACCCAGACACCCCAAATATAGGGTTTTAGGCCAAATCATGCACTTTTGGGGCAAACCAGGTGGGTGGGGATGCCAGGGTGAGGCCACACTTGGCACATGGGTGCACCATTGCATGGCCCACACTGCTACCCTTGGAATCTACATGAATAATATGGGGTAGACCATGGTGAGTTGCACCCACACACCCCAAATATAGGGTTTTAGGCCAAAACATGCACTTTTGGGGCAAACCAGGTGGGTGGGGATGCCAGGGTGAGGCCACACTTGGCACATGGGTGAACCATTGCATGCCCCACACTGCTACCCTTGGAATCTACATGAATTATATGGGGTAGACCATGGTGAGTTGCACCCAGACACCCCAAATATAGGGTTTTAGGCCAAATCATGCACTTTTGGGGCAAACCAGGTGGGTGGGGATGCCAGGGTGAGGCCACACTTGGCACATGGGTGCACCATTGCATGGCCCACACTGCTACCCTTGGAATCTACATGAATAATATGGGGTAGACCATGGTGAGTTGCACCCACACACCCCAAATATAGGGTTTTAGGCCAAAACATGCACTTTTGGGGCAAACCAGGTGGGTGGGGATGCCAGGGTGAGGCCACACTTGGCACATGGGTGAACCATTGCATGCCCCACACTGCTACCCTTGGAATCTACATGAATTATATGGGGTAGACCATGGTGAGTTGCACCCAGACACCCCAAATATAGGGTTTTAGGCCAAAACATGCACTTTTGGGGCAAACCAGGTGGGTGGGGATGCCAGGGTGAGGCCACACTTGGCACATGGGTGCACCATTGCATGGCCCACACTGCTACCCTTGGAATCTATATGAATAATATGGGGTAGACCATGGTGAGTTGCACCCACACACCCCAAATATAGGGTTTTAGGCCAAAACATGCACTTTTGGGGCAAACCAGGTGGGTGGGGATGCCAGGGTGAGGCCACACTTGGCACATGGGTGCACCATTGCATGGCCCACACTGCTACCCTTGGAATCTACATGAATAATATGGGGTAGACCATGGTGAGTTGCACCCACACACCCCAAATATAGGGTTTTAGGCCAAAACATGCACTTTTGGGGCAAACCAGGTGGGTGGGGATGCCAGGGTGAGGCCACACTTGGCACATGGGTGCACCATTGCATGCCCCACACTGATACCCTTGGAATCTACATGAATTATATGGGGTAGACCATGGTGAGTTGCACCCAGACACCCCAAATATAGGGTTTTAGGCCAAATCATGCACTTTTGGGGCAAACCAGGTGGGTGGGAATGCCAGGGTGAGGCCACACTTGGCACATGGGTGCACCATTGCATGCCCCACACTGCTACCCTTGGAATCTACATGAATAATATGGGGTAGACCATGGTGAGTTGCACCTAGACACCCCAAATACAGGGTTTTAGGCCAAATCATGCACTTTTGGGGCAAACCAGGTGGGTGGGGATGCCAGGGTGAGGCCACACTTGGCACATGGGTGAACCATTGCATGCCCCACACTCCTACCCTTGGAATCTACATGAATAATATGGGGTAGACCATGGTGAGTTGCACCCACACACCCCAAATACAGGGTTTTAGGCCTAAACATGCACTTTTGGGGCAAACCAGGTGGGTGGGGATGCCAGGGTGAGGCCACACTTGGCACATGGGTGCACCATTGCATGCCCCACACTGCTACCCTTGGAATCTACATGAATAATATGGGGTAGACCATGGTGAGTTGCACCCATACACCCCAAATATAGGGTTTTAGGCCAAATCATGCACTTTTGGGGCAAACCAGGTGGGTGGGGATGCCAGGGTGAGGCCACACTTGGCACATGGGTGAACCATTGCATGCCCCACACTCCTACCCTTGTAATCTACATGAATAATATGGGGTAGACCATGGTGAGTTGCACCCAGACACCCCAAATATAGGGTTTTAGGCCTAAACATGCACTTTTGGGGCAAACCAGGTGGGTGGGGATGCCAGGTGAGGCCACACTTGGCACATGGGTGCACCATTGCATGCCCCACACTCCTACCCTTGGAATCTACATGAATAATATGGGGTAGAACATGGTGAGTTGCACCCACACACCCCAATATAGGGTTTTAGGCCAAAACATGCACTTTTGGGGCAAACCAGGTGGGTGGGGATGCCAGGGTGAGGCCACACTTGGCACATGGGTGAACCATTGCATGCCCCACACTCCTACCCTTGGAATCTACATGAATAATATGGGGTAGACCATGGTGAGTTGCACCCACACACCCCAAATACAGGGTTTTAGGCCTAAACATGCACTTTTGGGGCAAACCAGGTGGGTGGGGATGCCAGGGTGAGGCCACACTTGGCACATGGGTGCACCATTGCATGCCCCACACTCCTACCCTTGTAATCTACATGAATAATATGGGGTAGACCATGGTGAGTTGCACCCAGACACCCCAAATACAGGGTTTTAGGCCAAAACATGCACTTTTGGGGCAAACCAAGTGGGTGGGGATGCCAGTGTGAGGCCACACTTGGCACATGGGTGCACCATTGCATGCCCCACACTTATACCCTTGGAATCTACATGAATTATATGGAGTAGACCATGGTGAGTTGCATCCAGACACCCCAAATACAGGGTTAACCCAGATTTTAGGCCATAACATGCACTTTTGGGGCAAACCAAGTGGGTGGGGATGCCAGTGTGAGGCCACACTTGGCACATGGGTGCACCATTGCATGCCCCACACTCCTACCCTTGGAATCTACATGAATAATATGGGGTAGACCATGGTGATTAGTTTTTTTTTGAACCAAAACAAAACATTTAGTTGATTAGCACAGTCCTCTGCTAAAACATGAGAGAGGTCTGAAAAACTTCGACCGTCCATCTAACGATACGGTGCTGAATTGCATCCGTTGGATCGGTCTTCTAGAAGGAATCCGCGGGCTATCCGCGAAAGCGACGATTTGGCGACGTGATTGGCTGGCGTTTTTTTTTCTTTCAGCGTCTCGCGGTTTGGCAGGAGACGGTGAAATACCCGATGGGCTGGCTCGCGCGTGTAGGCCTGTCTAGCCATCGTCGAACGAGCCCGTCTAGGCCTGCCATGCATGCGCTGCTGCAGAAACGCTGAAACGCGGCGTGCAGATGTGTCGCATGGCAGTGGTAACAGCTCCACGCGGGCGTGTCGGTTGGTCCGATTTTTCCGTCACGCTGAAAAAGGTTTGGGTTCACACGCGCAGTTCTATATCCACGCGCCGAATTAATTGACACACTTAAAACCGTGCGCCGCTTCGGATGTCGTCCTGCGTTTCAGTGTGCAGTTAGTGGTTAACACGAAAGCAGCTCACAAGCCCCCGCACCTCACCCATCCACGCCTATTTAACGCCACCATTGTGCTCACTCTGTCTCACACTCATCCAAGCCAGCTCCCTTCCCATCTCACCGTCTCCAAATCCAAGACACGCCACATCTCAAGGGGATCGCCACAATGCAGTTCAACGGCCCTACGTTCCGCCGCCCCGCAACCATGCCGGAGAGACAGTACCCTGCCGGAGTCGTCTGCGAGAACCAGCTGCGCGTGTGGGCCATATCGAGGTGGAGGGGCCCAACGGAGCTAGCTTCATTCTTCCTCTCTTCCGGCTACCGCCACCTCCCTCCTGGCTCGCCAAGCATGTTCGAGCTTGAGAAGTACTACGACGGCAACTCCGGACACGTCATCGGCCTCTTCGTAACTTTCGCAAACAGGTTGGACGCTCACCATCTGCTCGGGCGGGTGTTTTGGTGCGGGTGCGAGTTCATCGCATTCACCAACTACAACATCTTCACCAACTTCTACGCCATCTTCCCCACAGCGGGCAACATGCACTGCCTCCCCTACATCATGCCGGAGGACGACGAGTGAGCCTTCCAAGGAGGAGGCAAGGAGGATGATATGACGGCGTTGTCACTCGGGTTTATCTAGTTTTTATGTGTGTTTTATTATCTAAGTCTTGTAAGGCAGCTATCGTGTCCCTGTCGTGGTTGTGGATGTGTTTTTTTAAACATGCATGGTCCTGTTAAGTAATGATGAAGTGTGTTGGCCAGTTAATCGCAGAAAACATGCATGGTTAATCATGTGATCCACAAACTAAGTAAAAAAACAAACAACATAGTAGAAAATTTGTAGCAATATATCTTGCTAAGAGTACACAACTTCTAAAGCCTTTATTAGTTCTTAAAACCCAAGAGTACAATTACAATACCCAAAAGTATCGCTATAATCTGAAGCATTGACACAATTTCGTTCAGCTTTATTACTATTGTTTTCTTCAGGTGCTTCATGTCCTTGTTTAGTGCTACTTGCTTCTGTAGTTCTCCATCTCCTCCGTTTTCTTCAACCACTTCTCCTTCTAGGGGAATCAGCATAGGTGAGTTTGCTGGAACAATACCCTTCTTCACGAGTAGATCTGCGTACTTTTCAATCCAATACCAGAAGTTGCATCCTCCTCTAACCGGCTAGAAATAACGAACATTAAAGATACGTATAATTTTGGCATAAATCCTGTTGACAATAGACGGGTATTGAACAACATTAAAAACATCTTACATTGTGATTATTGCACCTGACGAAATCGCCGGCGTTGGACGTTGTGGAGGCTGTTTTCCTCTCCACGACGCGCCACCGGCAGCTCGTGCACTTGATCATTGGGAGGGGACCATAACTTGGGTGGCGGATTATAGTGGCCGAGCTCGAGGAAGACATGACTTTGCCGGCGGCACGACGTTCTAAGATGGAGGAAGTCGTAGATGGAGGCGTTGAAGGGGAACTGTAGGGTTTCTACTTTGTTCGTTCCTAATAAAGCGTCCTGATCTTGTGGGCTTGGGCCGCACATAATTAGTTCAGAAAAGGCTAAGCAATCCAACCTAATGGCCCATCCGTTAATGGTCAACGCACCGAGCGCGCAATTACCCCACGTCCTTCGTGCGATGAAGGAAACTACCATAACTTACGCACGATAATCACGAAGATTGGCAGGGTAAGCTCATATTCCACATTTTTTAGGCGCGAGCACTCTCGCCCAACGCCGCCGCCAGCCGTGAGATCTGACTACCGCCGCCTCCCTCCCCATCCCTTATCGGCGAGGAAGCCTCCTCTAGCTGCTCAGAAGACATGCACACATCGAGGTATTGCCTTATTGCTTGTATGCAGTACGTGTTCTTTGTTTGGGATGTTTCTTACGTATGATGCCCTCATAGCTTTTGTGGTTATGGTGAGATCATAGGCAGTAATCCATGTCAATTGTTCTTTGAATTTTAGATCTTAACACTTGTTAGTGCAAATTTTTTGTTGAACGCAAATCATCTAAGAAAAGATCCCTTTCATATGTAACATACATATGACTTTAAAAATTATGTTGCATGGCATTATGCTTGCACACAAATTTTGACATTTATCTACTCGTTTTTATGAACAGTACGTTGAACATTGGTGTGTGCGATGTGGGTCGTTGGGTGGGGTTTGTCACAAGAATGACACCAGCTCAGCTATGTAAACTCGCCGAGGCAGATTTAGAAAGCTTGATTCACATGAAGACTATAAGTCCACGATCGTCTATACTTAGGCTCATGTTTAAGGCATTTGACCCAGAGTCAGAGAAGTTCAACTTGCAATTAGATCAACCCTCGATTAGTATAAAAGGAGTCGATGTGGAGGAGATTTTTGGTTTAAAGGACAAATCTGCAGATGGGCTTGATATTGACACCATCCTTTTTGAGGATGGGAGATTTGCAGAAAATCAGATTCCACCTCATTTTCTGAACAAGTTAACCGGCAGTCTCAGCATTGATGGATTGATCTCGGACGCCATCAAGAGCGGATTAGCCGACGATGACTTCCTTCGCAGAGCTGCTCTTGTGGCCCTTGGTACAGTTCTTGCACCAACGTCCACGGAAACAGTTCCGTTGGAGTATTGGGCAATCGTTAAGTACGTGTCGCGGTTGAAAAAATTAAACTTCAATCGTTTCACACGTGATTTTTTGATTACCAATATAAAGAAACTGGGAGGTGAATATGAGAAGGTGCGATGGCCATGCGGCAACCTAGCCCTGCTGCAGGTATATTTCTCCTCACCACGTCCATTGTCTTAAAAAAATCCAGCAATTTATAAAGGTGTATAACTGTTGTGCCAACATTTGCAGTATATTTACTATGAAAAAGTGCGCCCAATTGGTTCACCATTAACGTCATCAAGGCCGTTGATGAGGAACTGGACAGAAGAAGAAGCGAAAAAGAGAGACAACGTGGATTACAATGATGGACGAGGAGTAGGCTTGGTAAGTTTTCTCTTACTCATGTACTATTATGTTCATCATTTCATGTGGACTTACATCATCATTTCATGTGCATGCCTTCTAGATTGACGACGACATATCTGCTAAGCACAGAAGGGAGGTGATCCACACACCTGACGTTGTTCCAAAATCAAAGAGGAAGCAAAGTAAAAGAGCTAAAGCTGCAGCTTCTAGCATGAACACGGCAGGTCCAGTGGATGATTCAATAATGGAGGTCATGTTTGAGCAGGTTCTGACTAAACTGACCAAACACATAGACACAACAATAGAAAAAAATATGGAGAAATGTGCAGACGCATCTGCTCAGGTGACATGGACTATTTTTTGTATGCTTCTATCTGCTGAAATGCATGTCTACACAACGTGTCATTAATTACCTTCTGAATTTTGTTTTGCAGAAACTCCTAAAAATGCTTAACTCGAAGGGAGTTGCATACAGAGCAGGCAAGGCTGACATGTCTGATGACGAAGATCAGGAGGAGGAAGCCAAAAAGGAAGGAGTGGCCTCCACACCTAGCCATGGCGGCCTTCCGCCTAAAGATTTCATGGACATAGACGTTACCAAGTCAGACGGCAGTGCATCATGGTTGAATTCCGTTAAGGATCAACATGACGATGAATTGGAAGATGCAAGTAAGAAGAGTGAGCCGGTGGAGGATTCGAACTTCGTGACACCCACCGACAAGAAGAAGACTGCTAGTGCTGGGTACACGACCCCGGCGCCTAAGCACGGAGATACTCCTGAAGTGCCCATAATCATCGACGACAAGGCTACTCCTGAATCATCCTGCTCGGGACCTATTGATTTAACTCTTCCAGATGCTTCAGAAGAATTTGAAAGCTTGAACACGATCTGCCGCAAAGCGATACAAAGTGGGAAGAAGGAGGAGAGAAAGGATGATGTATGTGCGAAAAAAGAGGAGAGAAAGGATGATGTATATGGGAAAAAAGAGGAGGAAAAGGATGATGTCTGTGGGAAGCGCAGACGCAAACCTCCTCGCAAATTAAGTTCCCCAAGCATTGTGATGACCTCCAAATGTCCTAAACGGATTCGACGTGCAGTCAGAAAAGGTATATTTTGTGAAATATTTTGCACTATATCAAGTATTCATGTTCACATAATTAACTATGGTTGTCTATAGGTCCTGAAGCTTTGTTCAACAACGAATATGCCACGGATGGATCAAATCAGCTGACACCGGAGATAATTGACGCAGCTGTCGAGTATATTCGGATAACAATGAAAAGTACAAAAAAGGGCCGATCTGGTAAGACTGTGTACGAGAATGCAGACGGGGCTAGGGCGAGTGCTGAATTTCTTAAACCTATCCTTGACAGTGGATGGCTGTGCGGTGCTGTAAGTCCAACAACCGATGTCATTCTTTTATTTCTCCTACGCTTGAATACATATGTGCTCCAGAGTGATCAACTGTTTGAATTATATGCAGGTCATTGAGTGTTACTTGGGTGATCTTAGATTAAAATTGAAGGATAGAATAATTTGCCCTGCATGGAGGGCAAATTCTATGGTCGAACGTAAACCTAATAGGAAGAACTGGAAAAAAAGTAAGAAACTTGACACGAAGGATATTACAGAGATGTCAGGTTGCTACGCAAAATGCGAGCTGGAATATTTTGCCACAAACAAGGTAATGATGTCTTGTACATTATTAACTGAGAGGTTTCAAAATTAACTATTAATGCATTAATTACTAACTCTGTATTTTTGGTAGGCTTATTTCTCGGTTAACATCTCCGGTTGCCACTGGGTCACCGTCGTCATGCATAGTGACAAGGAGGAATTTCAGGTGCTAGACTCGTTATGGAGCCTTGATCAGAGCAAGCGATTTGTGGAAATGCTGGTATGACTTTTGATCACGGAATGTAAGACCACCTTGGTACTCAGTGCACTGTACTTAAATTTTATGCTTCACAGAGAGAAGAAATCTATAAGGACATCGAGTTTGCGAACAATGAGTTTATGAGCAAGAAGTATCCAGACGTTTCGAAATGGGAAATTAAAAGCTATCCAATACCAAAGCAAAGAGATACGTGAGTACACCGTTAATCTTATGCCATTACTATTGATGCCTATTGCTGATAGTTTTCCTCTGATCTATATGCAGGAACTCATGTGGACTCTTCCTGTTAGCATGTATGGAGCACTGGGATGGAGATGAACTGACGGCCGAATTTTCGCAGGTTACCTCTGATCTGTAGTATATTTGTTACAAACATGTTTATCTCCCGCAATTCTAAACTACATAATAATTGTTGCAGGAAACGATAAACAAGAACAGGAATAGGACTGCTGCCGAAATTATAATGGCACAATCAAACCTGCTCGAGAACACGAAGAAGGCTGTCCTAGATATCGCGGCGAAAGCTCGTGCGTGAAAAACATTTAGTATCAAATATTATTTCCACTATTTGTAATGCAAGGGTGGATTTGTGTCCGGAAGAAGGTCTCATAGACCTGTAGAACTTTTTTACTTTGGGGGGTAAACTTATTTGGGGTTGTGGTTATTTGTGGCACAGTGAGATAAGTACTTTGTTTATTCATGTACTTTCAACCTTTCGCACATTCAAACGAGTAGCACACGACATGACATAGAAAAGTAATTCAACCTTTCGCACATTCAAACGAGTAGCACACGACATGACATAGGAAATAGTGGGAAACATAACAAACACATGTTAAAACTAATGGAAACTAAAACATGACCATCCTCAACAACTAGCCCCGGCAGCTTCACCCCCATCGTCAACTTCACTCCTCCTCCTCCTCGTCGTCGTCGAAGTTGTAGGGAAGGGTGTGCATCATGTTGTGTGTGGGGAAGTGGCACTCAAAGTTTGTGTAGACGTTGAACGTAGTGAATGCTATGAAAACGCATGGCTACGCGCCAAAACACTTTGCACGACTAATGCAAATAAGAACAAAGGGGAAGGAAAGGTGACAATGAGCTTCAAGAGGAAAACGGCGCGTCGGCTACCAGGAAACTCCGCCTCATAACTGAAATTGCTGGGAAATCACCAACTTGTCGTGAGTCCATCTTGCCCCTCTATGTAGGCACATGCAGCAGAGGCAAATTGACACGATCTGGCAAGTAAAACGAAGGATTTTGTTCTCCACCGATGGCTTCTCCACAAGTTGGTGTTATGGTGGATCAGAAGCGCAAAAAATAAGAATCTTTACTATTATATTTCAGTTGGTCGTACGTCATACAACGCGTTTGGTGAGGAGATTGGGAATATCCTGACCGTTCGGTTAAAAATCAAAGGCTCCACTCAGTTACACGCAACCCCTGAGTGCTTATCACGGCAAGTCCCACTCTTTCCTTTTATTTGCTATTGCTAATTACGGTATCAAATCGGAATCAATCAATCTCTCATTATCGCAGGCTCGCACCGAAGAGATACCGCTTATTGTCCGCCGCCACCCTTGCCGTCGCCCCACCTCCACCGCCGCCCATGACTTCACCTTCCTCCAGCGGTGCCCCTCCCCGACCTCACCCTGTTTCCAGCGCGGGCTCCAGCAAGAGGGCTGACGCTCTGTCATCCCAGCTTCCGCGCAGCGGCCAGTCACAGTTCCCGGTGACCTTCTCACCATCTCGCTCGCCACGGCTGCGTGCGCCAACATCGCTGCTTCCGGCCATCTCCCCTTGGCGAGCACGAAGCTGGGCATGTAGCTTGGCAGGGTCGGCATCCCCTCCAGATCCTGCCCAACCGTCCCCTCAAGGCGCTTGGAGTTCGTAATGGAAGATCTTGGTGAGGACTATGCTTTTTGTACCCTCCTCCATATTGATTATTATTTGCTTGAGTACTTCAGATTCAGTGCAGTTGGTTAGTTTCTGTCATTGCCCATGACGGATACAAACTTTGTTACCACTGGAAGGAATCTTGGTAGGAGTGGAAGGGTGCAGCGAGTGGATTGTGGTGGCCGACCTCAATTACACGAGACTGGACACATGTTGTAGTTCGAGCTGTAGTTCTTTTACCGTATCTCTCACAGATGAGAGAATTCGTAGTCAAGTTTCCAGCTGCTTTGGAAGTCATATAATCAATTAAAACAGTCCTTTTTAGCTACTTCGGGCTACGGGTTACAGACTAAATAGTAAATACAAATGCTTCACTAACTTCCTTATAGAGGATTATGAATGTGTCAGGTGCGATCAAAATGAAGTGGGATCAATATGGATATGCCATCTATTCTTTCGATGCCAATTTTACCTGGCCTGCTGGGCATATATAACCTTGAGCATATGGATGCTTCACTTTCAAATAGTTACGCCAGTCCTTCACAGAGGCGGAAGAAAATCCTACAAGGATTTAGAAGCATGTATTTCTAACTTCAGATAAGATCAGGTACCTTTTTTTTGCCATGTACATTTGCAGTAGGCCATTAGTCTGCCTTTACAAAAAAGCATGGTTAAATACAAGAATTTGTATTCCTGCATTAAAAAATTGCTCTCATTTAAGATTTTTTATGTTTACATTTCTGATCAGATAAATACCCATCAACATCTGAGTCCTGGAAGCAGAGGAGCTTGTGTGGTACGAGGGCTTCCTGGCACTGTTATTCATTTAAGAATTATGGCAACAAGTGGAAATATGTGTGATGCTTTGATACTGGTTGGGGAATAAAATTCAAATTTTTAAGCAATAAGACTTGTTACACTGAGCCACATTGTTTTGTTATGTTTTCTTAGGTCATATGCAGGTTACTTGCAAGTGGAAAAGCATTGCCGTTGTCAAGATTAGAGTGGGAGTGGTCAGATGATTACCTGTTAGTAGGTTTGTCTGCTTAAACATATCTAACCTCTTGTTGTCCTTACAAGTGCACTACCATGTTAATCCCATCAAGGGTGAATGCAGGGTCAGAGGCAACGCTCCAGTCGAGGAGCTCGTTGGTCTCCTATACGTATGGTCTTTTGGATACGTAGTAAAGTTAGGCAGGCAACATGGATCATAGCAGATGGTAATTTCCTTTCCTGTTAAAATGAGTTTAATTTTGAATGCCACTGTCTTACCTAAAGTAATTAATGTTTTGTTGAACCAACCCTGGCCAAACAAGTTGTATATTGTTGGGATTTGGTTGCAAGTGGAAAGATTTTCGTTTTGTGGATTGCTTTCCATCATCTTTGCACTGAGTACTCTTGAATGGTGGAGTAATTTATTTTCTGCTAGATGAAATACTGGAAGTTCGATTGAAATATTACAATCCGAGTATGATGATAACAGATTGTGTAGGTATGGTGTTCTTTTAGGAGTGAAGATACGAACAAAGACAAGGTGTAGTTAGCAAGCTAATGCTCTTCTGTCGATTTTCCCAGTTCGCGGGAAAATCCTCTTTATATAAGTCTGCATCTCTCCTTCTCCCGTGACATCGCCAAGGTCAACTGCCACCCGATCTAGACAGAGGCGACCTACAAAGAGGCGACATAGGTACGAACAGAGTCAGGTTCGTTCGTTCTTCCTCTTGCAATCTCAGTTCTTGGAAAATTTCATGCGCATCATAGGATCTGATAAAAAAATACAATTGAGTGTTGAGGACAAGCCAAGTGTGGAACATACAATTTTCTCAATATTTTCCTCTAGAAATGCGACTTCATTAACTTCATCAAGGTAATTTTTAAATCAGATTTTACATCTCTTTTAAAATATGGTTGAATTTAGTACATATTCTTATAAATTGGTAAGGTAATTTTGTTGACTCAATGCAACCTTCAAATATCTTAATTGGTGTACATGGCCAAAACATATATATTTATAGATGAATCATTTGATTCAGTTGATGGGTCATGTGGGGGTTTACCTATATTACTAGAGATTTTGAAAAACATTTGTAGATGTCACTTTATATATATGTGAATAAACCTTATTTACTTATGCAAGTTATCTTTCTTTAAAAAGGACAATCATGGCGATTTTGCGTTGTCAATTGATTTTACCATTGTGTGAAGGTAATTTCAGATAGCCTTTTGGTAGAACTAATTGTGCGATATGATCTGCTTTGCAATATCATTTGTCTTAGTATTGAAGAACTTAAGTGCATCAAAGTTCTCAATTTTACTAAGTGATGATTCAAAGCTGAGAGCTGATGGCAAGGAACTCCACCATTGGACACAAGCTTGATCAGTTCGCCTTCCTTCGCCTCTATCCTCCCATCCCGTGTCTGAATATTGAACTCCTCCATCTAACAGAGTCAGGTTCGTTCGTTCTTCCTCTTGCAATCTCAGTTCTTGGATTGAGAGCGCCCAGGCCCAGGTGATTCTTAGGAGTGATTTACGTTGACCAACAGCGGCATCGGAAGATTGGGGCAACGATCATGTACATGCGGAGCTTTAAGGACGTTGTTCCTTTGTTTCCTATGTTATAAGGTCTGTGGAAAGTGATTTATATTTGTTTGTTTATAGCTTTGGATACTATTTTTGCCTGGACTATAGCTGTCACTGTGACTTAGTTTTTTATGTATGGATATTCCCTAAAGATAATTATGGCTACCAAAACCAACTGTTAGAAGCAGCGAGCCTTTTTGATGTTATCTTGACAAGAATTTTAGTGAAAATACTTAGTTACAGTTTAGTCCCTTGTGTATTACTTACACATCGCAACTACATGAGTGCATCTGTTAGAGCATGACAATTTGGCTACATGTTTTTTTTAAATATCAAAATTGTTTGTGTGAATTGAGTGCTAGCTTTTTTCCATGATTTATTATATTTTAAGGGAGGTGATATACGACTAAATAATTAATTCCATATTCATAGGTGATGATCATCTATGGATATGTAAGTAATTAACTTCTAGGATGAAATACAATAAGTTTGTCTTGTACTCTGTATATGGGTTGGCTATGAGCAAGAATTGTTGCGTATTATGTGGCCTCTGGCAAAGAAATTATTCTACAAGAAAACATGTTGCACAATCTGGCAAGAAGTTACTCTACAAGAAATACAGTATGTATTGTGAAATATGAAGTAAGAATATTGTGAATGAGAGCCGTAGCAACGCACGGGCATTCAACTAGTACTAAGTAATATCTTTTAAAAAATGAAACCGTGTCTAGGAAGAACTAGACACTTTTTTGATATAGTAAAAGCGGGACTTGGCGTGACGATTCCGAAATTCGTTCCTGACAGGAATCGAACACCGGTTGTTGGTGTGCGCCACTATGACCCCAACCACTGGGCTAAGCCCACGTCGTCTAAATAATGAAACCGTGTCTAGGAGGAACTAGACCCTTTTTGATATAGTAGAAGCGGGACTTGACGTGACAATTCTGAAATTCATCCCTGTCAGGAATCGAACTCCGGTCGTTGGGGTGCGCCACTGCGACCCCAACCACTGGGCTAAGCCCACGTCGTCTAAGTAATATCTTTCATGATTTCCTTTCACTACTATCATACACAAACCTGTCAGGTGATGCAATCTCCACTCGTAGTGCAGCCAATGGATCTAGCATACGACCGACAACTCATGCTATGTTGATATCTCATGTCTGCATTAAAATATAAATAATAATCTTATGACAATAGTATAATCATGATTCATGTTGTGTCTAGGATTGTAAGATTCATAGGGTAATTGGCATTAGGATTTCCATAGCTTCCCACATAACCTCGTAATGGGTGCATTTGACATACACACAAATCATACTATATAGTTAGCCTCATTTATAACGTAATGCAAAACTAATCTCGAGCTCTATCAGGTCCCTCTGTTTGTTTGAAGATGTGTGACCTCAGTGTATATGTTTATGTACATGTAATGTATTTGAACTCTTTGGTGTTTATAAGTTGCTCACTGACACACGTTACTGTTGTGAAGACATCTAGATGCCCACTGCTACAGCACGTTGTTCACCACCCGTGATGCATTCACAGGTCTAAAAAATTGAATGTTCAGAAAGACTAAATGAAATACCCACTGTCTACCATTAAGGAATTAATCTCTATCATCATAGTTTGAGAAAGCAAATGCAAGATTAGAACATGAATAATAGAATAATTAGGAGATTAGGGACGAGTACTTCAACTAATTCCAACAGTTAGCTTCCGTGCACATGCACTATGGTTGGAGGAACATCACCGTCTATGCTCTGAAGGTATCGAGACCCAGATCCATGAGTTCCGTCCACCTGAGTCGGATAAGCCGGATCTAACCACTCCAGCCACCCGAGTCATGAGAGTCGCATGATCAAAGCACTATGGTCAGAGACGGAGATGCCGATCCTTACTCTTGGGCATGCACACTCATGGATGCGATATTTATCTTCTCTATGCTGCAACTCCGCTCACCTCTTTAATCCACAACACCAATTCATCGCCTTCCACACTGCAGTTCCGAGGCTTAGGCTCTCGATGGATAAGATGACGCTGAGGAGAAGATGCATTTATTAGGAGTTGGTGAAAGTGCATGGATCCCCCATATTTGGTTTTGGTAATTAATGACAATCCCTATGGACTAATGTTTGCGTTGAGTTATATTTGTAGGAGTTGTCTATAGGAAATGCTTGAACCATATGTTGGCTTCAAGGTTGCAATAAGAAGAAATGAGGTGCAAGTTCAAGATGGGTCAACTTGAAAAGATCATATGCTTGAAACTTGTCATTCATATGGTGTTTATGTATATATGAAGATGCGCTGAAGAAGGTGCTCTCCCATAGTGGAGTGAGGGGGAGCAATCCACAAGACGTCATAGTGCAAGGACAATCAAGAATGGTATTCCATCTTGTCGCAGTCAAGATCACATCATGTAGGCTCAAATGGAATGCGTAAGGTTCAAGTTTGCTCTTGATAGAGTTTCTTTCTTACTGATTTCGTGGTTTAGTTGGGAGACCAGTTTATAGGCTAGACGTCATACTATCAAGGGGCTCTCGAGCGAGTAACTCGATCGTATCGTTCGGAGTGCGCTTAAACCTTTGCATGCTTGCATCATCTTTATTGGTTGTTATTTGGATCATATCTATGTGGTGTTTTATATCTTGTGGTTATTTCCATGACAAGCTATAGTTCATCGAAAAAGGATTTTGCGTAGATCACTTGTTGCATTTTCAAAAAAATGAATTAGTGCTAGGAGGAACTAGACACTAAATGATATAGTAGAAGCAGGACCTTGGCATGAGAATTCCAGAAATTCGCTCCTGACAGGATTCGAACTCTGTTCGTTGGGGTGCGCCACTACGATCCCAACCACTGGGCTATGCCCACGTCCTCACTTGTTGCATTTTCGATATTGGGTTTTTCTCAGTTCTCCGCCTTTAGAGATTTCACTCTAAAAATCATAGTAAATCCTCCCCCACTTGTAGATCTTGTCGTCCTATTTCCTACAAATTGGTTTCGTCTTATTTGGATTTTCCAATCTCAAGTTATTTTCATCTCAAGTTTGGGTTTAAAAGAAAAAGAAAAAGAGGGAGCAATTATTTTGCCCGGCAGGTACTACCGACCGAGCTACCGGGCCGCTACCGCGCCGCTCACTCTGCTCCCACTAGCCCCGCGCTTGAAGACCGGTACCGCCGGTGGTATAAACCGGCCAAGGCCGATGCTACTGGCAGGCGTAGATTGGTTCTATCGGGATGGCCCACCTAGCACGCCCAGCTCGCTCGCTCCTGGCTGACCGATAGCGCGCGCCCAGCAGCCGCCTGCTCGCTTGCTAGCACCTGGCTTCGCTGGCCTTCGCTCGATTGCGCGCGCTAGCTCGCCACATGCCGCTCTCGCAGCCGCCGCTCACGAGCCGCTCGCCCCGATCCCCTCGCACGCTCACTGCCTCCAGCGCTGCCCCGCGTTGACTGCACTGGGCGGTACTACCTGCCCAATAGGAGGTAGTTCCGGCCCAGACCGGTTTGGTCCCCAGTGGGCAGAATTTCTAGCCCTCCTATTTAAAGCCTTTTCTTCTTTTTTGGACTACTTCTTCCCCACCTTTCTCTCCTCCATTGTTTCAAACTTGAGAGCTTTATCTCCCTCAAATCCCTCCATAATTCTTGCTTATATTTGAGGAAAAGAGAGAGGAGATCTAGATCTATATTTGCACCAATCAAATCCCCCTCTCTGTGAGGGAATCCCAAGATCTAGATCTTGGAGAGGAATTTGGTGTTCCTCTTCATACTTTTTCTTCCTCTCTTATTCCCCCAATATCTTAAGTAGCTTTCTTGGAATTTGAGAGTGAAGGATTGGAACATCTTTGTGGTGTTCTTGCCATCCCATTTGGTATCGGTTTGACTTCTCCGCGGTGATACGTGGAGGTGAAAGTTCGTGAGATATTCACTTCGGGAGCTTGTTCCCGGAGCTTGTTCCTTTTGGGTCTTTGGACCCTATATGGCTTAGTGGTCTTTGTGGTGTTCTTGGGGGCTACAATTAGGAGGTCGAGATTCCTCAAGTGTAAGGCCTTTGTGGCAATATATTGGGAGCATCCAATTAAGTTGTGGAGATAGCCCAAGCTTTGTGCGGGTTCGGTGACCACCCTTAAGGTTCCATAGTGGACCGAGGGCCTCCTTTTAGGTGGGAAGGGTCAAGGAGAATACGGTCAGGCCTTCGTGGCGTTTGGAGTGCTTTGTCCTCCACACCGCTCCAACGGAGAGTAGCACTCGCAAGAGTGTGAACTTCGGGATACATCATCGTCTCCGCGTCACCTCGGTTATTCATATAACCGAGCTTTACTTATACACTTTACTTTGTGACAACCTTCGTGCTTGAAGTTATATATCTTGCTACCACATAGTTGCTTGTATTGCTTAGCATAAGTTGTTGGTGCACATAGCTGAACCCTAGTTATATAGGTTTTGTGCTTAGCAAATTAAATGCTAGTTTTATTCTGCATCTGTTAAGCCATAATCATAAAAGTTTTAAACCGCATATTCACCCCCCTCTAGGCGGCATCAATGTCCTTTCAGCTGGTCCCAACGACTTGGTGGGGTTGTGTATTTATTTTGGGCCAGTTGTACAACATGCAGTCCTAAACATGCCAGATATCTATCATAGGCCCGCAAGAAAACATACGGAACACCTATGTATCTAACATTTTGAAACATCTCGTATCTGCAGAGCAAAATTCACGTGTAGGAGCAGATGAGATCGTGTGCCAAAACGCCGTGTATCATTTATAAACATAAGTTTACTAAATAAATTGGACACATGTGCAGGAAACCGCAGCAGGCAATGCAGAAGCTAGCAGTAATAAAAGGGCACCAAAGGTTGGAATGAAATTTTTGTCCGAAGAGGAAGCATATTCCTTCTATAACAGGTATGTTGAAGATGTACTTGAAATTAAACATATATGTATACTAGCAAGAAGTAGCACTGAATAAGGCACATAAAAAATCATCACTCAATAGAACATGTGAAACTAGAAATACCATACACAAAATTAATTTCAGCTTTTAGGCATTCCTCCTTCTCTTTTATAATCATGCAACTTAATTTACTTTGAACATTCAGAGATAGAGAGTTTTCTCCAGTAGCTCATTCATATGAATTATGAACACTCAATATGACGGTCCTTTTATTTTAAAAACAAAACGAGACACAAATAAAACAAGGACGCTTCAAGTTTTTGCGAAAATTCTATGTTGATCAAAAAACAGAGTTTAGAGGTGCTCAAACCAGGAGTTTTTAAATGAGTCCAGTGGTGTGTCATGAGCATCCCCAAGCTTATGATATTCATCATAACTGAATCATCTTAGTGTTATATTTCTCCATTCCCTGTGAAAAAACTTCAATACAACTTTTCTGCCCATTCTTTCCTATGGGGTGACATTAGAGGTACAAATAAATCATGCTTGCTGCTATTTTACTCAAGAATAAAATTATATCTTCATGAACCAGAGATCACATAATGTTCTAACCATTCTAGTATATCAAAATTTGCAAGTAAAAAATCATTTTGATATTCAAAAGAATGGATCTAACACAGTAAGGCAGAATCTGTCCAGAATTTGTGCTGCACGAAAACTGAATTTTTAGCACGACTTAGACACATCATGAATTTTAGAAAATTTACGCGCATATAGAGTATGAAAGTTTAAAGCTACTATGAATATCAAGATTTTAGGAGTTACCAAAAAATCACAAAAATCGTGCACTAAAAAGTGCAGCGTAGAAAACAACAACTCCATATTATGTTTGCAACTTTAAACATCCAAATGGTTTAAAAAATTATAATTTATTTAAAAACTAGAGATTAAACTAAAATAAACTTAACATTATACAGCAAGCATGAAAAATAAAAACCAAAAATTAAAACATCTCGGGTTGCCTCCCGTAAAGCGCTTTCTTTATAGCCATGTAGCTAGGCTTACTTACTTGGTTGTAGGAGCAATGATCTTGTAGGAGTGATGCTTCTTGATTATCTCATTCTCATTATTAGAGATAATATATGAAAACAAGATACCAGGGTTCTATGGTGTGATCATACCAAAAAATATCTTTAACACTTTAAAGCACATTAGCACACAACATGAAATAAGCAACAAGTAGTAACGAGGTCTAACTTTCTTCCTATGCATTGGTATTTAATATATAAATGAGTAAGTGACTATAAGAGTATACCAAAGCATATCTACAGTAGCTAAATGCATTTTATACTTATCATAGCATATAGAGGGTGCTTATATCCTCTTCTTTCATAATAATTACACTTACTTGCAGGAAAGATTTATAGTGTAAATATTTGAATCATGAATCTTAGAGAACTGTGGCATATAAAGAGGATCATTAAATTTATTAAGGGATTCATGATCATGATTTCCTCTCTCAAAATAATTATTAGTCCCCACTTTCAATCATGACATCATTGTTGCAAGAAGATTTTCCATAGGCATAAGAGATTGCAAACCATACAAGTATTTCTCAACATGAGCATATTTCTCCTCTATTGTGTAAATAGGAGATTTTAATAATAACATGGAATTCTCATGAATGAGAGCATTATCACAAACAGAAAGTTTATCATTTTTATCCTCACATAACATAGTATCCATTTCTAAACATGGAAGATTCTCAAGCAAAAATAAGCCATCATCTAGAGCATAATCATTTTAGAATTATTATCACATGTGGGTGATGAAGGTGGAAGATCCCCTCTTCCCCAAGCTTAGATGGAACTATGGCTTCTTCATTTTCTTCTTCATGTAATAAGCTAGTGTCTTCTCGGGCTATGCGGTTCTTTTCATTATAGTCAAGAACATAGATATTATCAGAAAAGTCGTCTATGCAATGATTTATGATAATAGAGACACTAAAATCACAATCGTCTCAATAGTTGCTTCATAGATATCCTCAAGGAAAGTCTTTAAGTCAAAGGCTTCCATAAAGCTCACAAATTGTTCTATTCTTCCATCCCATGAGAATAACTATAAGTATTACAGGAGGCAATTGCATGTTGTTCATGGGATTTGCATAGGAAATCAAAGTGTCCAGCATAACAAAAGTTACAAGACCTTTCATAAAGTGTAAGCAACTCAGTAATGGCTTTATTTAGAAGTCTTAAAAAATTTTAGTCGTTTCCCTTCACATGATTCTCTGTATTTCATAAATGTCATAGCATTTTTATATTCCTCTTTGAAAGTTACATTTTTATCTTGACTAGTAGCCATCCCATGAGTATTTTTGATATTTTGCATTTTTCATTTTTATGGGTTTTTCTGTTTTATGAAAAAGAACTAGCAAGCTAAGACTAAAAACAAGACAAATAAAATACAATGCAAAATCTAAAAGAGATAAGAGAGCTCACAGTGGTGTTATCTCCCCAAGCTTTGTTGAGACGCAGTTGTAAGAAGATTGTTCCAGAAAATACCTCCTACGTAGCAACCACTATGATGTTACTCTTTTCAGCTCCCGGCAACAATGCCAGAAAATACTCTGGATGATGGTCGACGAGGCTTGATGAAGTGTCTTGATTACTCCCCAGCAACAACGCCAAAAATCAAACTCTTGAGAAATTGAGCAAAGAGTATTATCTTATCTCTTCTTCTGGCAATCCTGCAAGTAAAATAAAGTCCCTGTGTCCCCAACTCCACCGTGTGGTTGTCAAGCACAAAGTTTCGCGTAAGTAAATAAAACACAAGTAAAAATAAAGCAAGTAAAACTAGATAAAATATAGTAACTAAGTAAAAACTGTAAAGGGGTTGATTGTTTTTGGTGTTTTAGATGCAAATAAGAAAAGTAAATATTTTTGTATTTTCGGATTAAAATAGTGCAGCAAATAGAAAACAAGATAAAAGCAAGATAAAGGTGTTTCTTATGATAAAAAGTGGACCTCGGTTCATAGGTTCACTTAACTATTCTCTCTTTTAAGTTCTAGTGGACAAATAATAATTCATCAATAAGATATGAGGACACAAAAATAATATAAGTAAGATAAGCATTCATATGGGCACCACGTCCTAACATAGAGATGATGCAACATATCTCTCTTATACTCCACAAGAAAGGGAAAAATCCATGCAATCTTGTATTAAGAATTAACAGAGTATAGCCATAAGAACTTTGACATGATGTTTGAATATCAAATATGCTACCTTGACAAAACAAGATCATCACTTTTGTCACGTGACGAACATAGCACATGCATTCACTTTATCCCTAGCGAGGTAGCAAAAGAAAAAAAGCAAAGCCATAATAGATCATGAATTTGTTGTCACTATCAATCACTAAAACCATGCTACTCCATCGAATACACACATCACCCCACACACGCTCTTGCATAGATGTTGGATCAAAACAAATACTTAAGAACGGGGTGCATAATATGCATCTATCATCACATAATACGATCAGATCTCATAGCACAATATCATAGAATAAGGATCCACCACATAAGTATTAGAAATATGGCCATAATCATGTGAGGAGCTCATATGGCACTAAGAACTATGAAGAACATGAGAGAAATAGATCAAGCTACTGCCCCAAACCCGTAGTCTAGAGGTGGACTACTCTCCCTTGATCATGGTGATGATGATGAAGACTTTGGAGAAGGTGGAGATCCCTCCGGCGGTGATCCCGGCGGAGTCCCCCCTCCAATCTTCTCTGCTGCAGCCTCCATTTTCGTGTTTCTGTCTTTTTGCTGCGCTCTCCTCCCGAGATCTCTTCGGGGCCATATATATAATGATTTTTAGGTCAAAATTTGTCTGTGGGCGAAAAGATCACGCAGTTTGAACGATCTACGGCGAAAGAGGTCAGGTGGCGCACCCTAGAAGTTTGGGCGCGCCACCTGGGCTCTTTTGGGCCTTAGGCTCATCCAGGTGTGCTTCCAGATCCCAGGGTGCTTTTCCCGATGATAAAGTGACGATCCAAAAATCTCAGTCAATTTGACTCCGTATAGGTCTCTAGAAGTTAAAAATACAAAAACGGGGAATTCCTATTTTGCAGAGCTATAAACCAAATAAAGAGGATCATTGGTAAATCCCCATGAATTAATGTAAAACAAGGTATTATCATCATATATGTTGTAAATATGTGGGAAGTTGCTTGTTGCGCGTAGATGTACACGTCCGTTGGGAACCCCAAGAGGAAGGTATGATGCGCACAGCAGCAAGTTTCCCTCAGTATGAAACCAAGGTTATCGAACCAGTAGGAGCCAAGAAGCACGTGAAGGTTGTTGGTGGAGGAATGTAGTGCGGCGCAACACCAGGTGAAACCGGCGCCAACGTGGAACCTGCACACACAATCAAAGTACTTTGCCCCAACGTAACAGTGAGGTTGTCAATCTCACCAGCTTGCTGAAAACAAAGGATTAAACGTATCGAGTGGAAGATGGTGTTTGTTTGCAAAGAACAGTAAAAACAGTAGAATGTATTCAGATGTAAAAGAATGGACCGGGGTCCACAGTAGAGGAGTCTCTCCAATAAGATAACTAACATGCTGGGTGAACAAATTACAGGCGGGCAATTGACAAATAAAGATTCAATACATATCAATGATGATTACTATGTGATTTAATCAGGCATTACGACAAAGTACATAGACCGCTATCCAGCATGCATCTATGCCTAAATAATCCACCTTCAGGTTATCATCCGAACCCCTTCCAGTATTAAGTTGTAAACAACAGATAATTGCATTAAGTATGGCGCGTAATGTAATCAACACAAATATCCTTAGACAAAGCATCAATGTTTTATCCCTAGTATCAACAGCACATCCACAACCTTAGAACTTTCTGTCACTGTCCCAGATTAAATGGAGGCATGAACCCACTATCAAGCATAATTACCCCTCTTGGAGTTACAAGTATCAACTTGGCCAGAGCCTCTACTAGCAACGGAGAGCATGCAAGAACATAAACAACACATATATGATAGATTGATAATCAACTTAACATAATATTCTATATTCATCGGATCCCGCCAAACACAACATGTAGCATTACAAATAGATGATCTTGATCATGTTAGGCAGCTCACAAGATCTAAACAATGATAGCACAAGCGGAGAAGACAACCATCTAGATACTGCTATGGACCCATAGTCCAAGGATGAACTACTCACGCATCAATCCGGAGGCGGGCATGATGATGTAGAGCCCCCGGTGATGATTCCCTCTCCGGCAGGGTGCCGGAGGCGATCTCCTGAATCCCCGAGATGGGATTCGCGACGGCGGCGTCACTGGAAGGTTTTCCGTATCGTGGCTCTCGGTACAGGGGGTTTCACGACGAAGGCTATTTGTAGGCGGAAGAGTAGGTCAGGGGGCGTCACGAGGGGCCCACACAACAGGCCGGCGCGTCCAGGGCCTGGGTCGCGCCGCCCTAGTGTCTGGCCACCTCGTGGCCCCACTTCCTTTCCCCCTCGGTCTTCTGGAAGCTTCGTGCAAAAATAGGACCCTGGGCGTTGATTTCGTCCAATTCCGAGAATATTTCCTTACTAGGATTTCTGAAACCAAAAACAGCAGAAAACAGAACCGGCGCTTCGGCATCTTGTTAATAGGTTAGTGCCGGAAAATGTATAATAATGCTGTAAAGTATGTATAAAACATTCAAGTATTGTCATAAAAGTAGCATGGAACATAAGAAATTATAGATACGTTTGAGACGTATCAAGCATCCCCAAGCTTAGTTCCTACTCGCCCTCGAGTAGGTAAACGATAACACAAATAATTTCTGAAGTGACATGCTACCAACATAATCTTGATCAACATTATTGTAAAGCATATGAGATGAATGGAGTGATCTGAACAAAAGATTGCTAACAAAGATAATGACTAAACAAATGAATCATATAGCAAAACTTTTCATGAATAGTACTTTCAAACAAGTATCAATAAGACTTGCATAAGAGCTAACTCATAAGCAATAAATTCAAAGTAGAATGCATTGAAGCAACACAAAGGATGATTAAGTTTCAGCAATTGCCTTCAACTTGTAACATGTATATCTCATGGATATTTGTCAACATAGAGTAATATAACAGGTGCAATAAGTAAACATGTAAGAATCAATGCACACAGTTAACACAAGTGTTTGCTTCTAAGATAGAAAGAAGTGGGCAAACTGACTCAACATAAAGTAAAAGAATGGCCCTTCGCAGAGGGAAGCATGGATTACTATTTTTGTGCTAGAGCTTTTGTTTTGAAAACATAGAAACTATTTTGTCAACGGTAGTAATAATTCATATGTGCTATGCATAATACTTCCTACAAGTTGCAAGTCTCATGCATAGAGTACTAATAGTGCTCGCACCTTGTCCTACTTAGCTCGGAAAACACGGATTATCATCGCATAACATATGTTTCAACCAAGTGTCACAAAGGGGTACCTCTATGCCGCTTGTACAAGTGTCTAAGGAGAAAGCACGCATTGGATTTCTCGCTTTTGATTATTCTCAACTTAGACATCCATACCGGGACAACATAGACAACAGATAATGGACTCCTCTTTTAATGCTTAAGCATTCAACAACAAATAATATTCTCATAAGAGATTGAGGTTGTATGTCCAAACTGAAACTTCCACCATGATACATGGCTTTAGTTAGCGGCCCAATGTTCTTCTCTAACATATGCATACTCAAACCATTTGATCATGAAATCGCACTTACTTCAGACAAGACGAACATGCATAGCATCTCACATGATATCCAACAAAGGTAAAGTTGATGGCGTCCCCAGAAACATGGTTACCGCTCAACAAGCAACTTATAAGAATTAAGACACATAACTACATATTCATCACCACAATAGTTTTTAAGCTATTTGTCCCATGAGCTATATATTGTAAAGGTAAAGGAATGAAATTTTAAAGGTATCACTCAAGTAATTTACTTTGGAATGGCAGAAAAATACCACATAGTAGGTAGATGTGGTGGACACAAATGGCATGGGATTTTGGCTCAAGGTGTTTGGATGCACGAGAAGCATTTCCTCTCAGTACAAGGTTTGGGCTAGCAAGGTTGTTTGAAGCAAACACAAGTATGAACAGGTACAACAAAACTTACACAAGAACACATTGCAAATATTATAAGGCTCTACACTGTCTTCCTTGTTGTTCAAACACTTTACCCGAAAATATCTAGACTTAGAGAGTCCAATCATGCAAACCAAATTAAACAAGCTCTACGGTAGTTCTTCATTAATAGATTAAACTACATGATGCAAGAGCTTAAACATGATCTATGAGAGCTCAAACAATTGCCAAATTTCCAAACCATATGCAACATTTTCTGATTCCAACCAAATAGCAATTTAACGAAGCAATTTCAGCCTTCGCCATGAACATGAAAGCATAATTAAGAACACGAGTGTTCCATATGAAAAAGCGGAGCATAATATCTCCAATATAAGAATGGTGGGATCCAACTTTATTCAAAACAAAACAAAAATAAAAACAAACCGACGCTCTAAGTAAAGAACATAAGATGTGATGGAATAAAAATATAGTTTCACTAGAAGTGACCTGATAATGTTGTCGATGAAGAAGGGGATGCCTTGGGCATCCCCAAGCTTAGATGCTTGAGTCTTCTTAAAATATGCAGGGATGAACCACCGGGGCATCCCCAAGCTTAGACCTTTCACTCTTCTTGATCATAGTATATCATCCTCTTCTCTTGACCCTTGAAAACTTCCTTCACACAAACTTAAAGCAAACTCATTAGAGGGTTAGTGCATAATCAAAATTCACACATTCAGAGATGACACAATCATTCTTAACACTTCTGGACATTGCACAAAGCTTCTGAAAGTTAATGGAACAAAGAAACTCATTCAACATAGCAAAAGCGGCAATGCGAAATAAAAGGCAGAATCTGTCAAAAACAGAACAGTCCGTAAAAATGAATCTGGCAGGGGCACTTAACTTGCTCAAATGGAAAAACTCAAAACTAATGAAAGTTGCGTACATATATGAGGATCACGCTCGTAAATTTGCAGATTTTTTCGATTTTTTTACAGAGAGCTGCGAGAATTCGTGACAGACAGCAATGCTGTTTCTGCGCAGCGATCCAAATCTATCATCAACTTTAACATAGAAACTTTACTTGGCACAAAAACATGATAAGGAGAGGTTGCTACAGTAGTAAACAACTTCCAAGACTCAACAATACAGTAAATAAAATGAAACATGGGTTATCTCCCAAGAAGTGCTTTTCTTTAACGCCTTTCAGCTAGGCGCAGAAAGTGCAAATCAAGTAACATCAAGAGAAGAAGCATCAACATCATAACTTGTTCTAATAATAGAATCAAAAGGAAACTTCATTCTCTTTCTAGGGAAGTGTTCCATACCTTTCTTGAGAGGAAATTGATATTTAATATTACCTTCCCTCATATCAATAACAACACCAACAGTTCGAAGAAAAGGTCTTCCCAACACAATAGGACAAGATGCATTGCATTCGATATCCAAGACAACAAAATCAACGGGGACAAGGTTATTGTTAACCGTAATACGCACATTATCAATCCTCCCCAAAGGTTTCTTTTTAACATTATCGGCAAGATTAACATCCAAATAACAATTCTTCAATGGTGGCAAGTCAAGCATATCATAAATCTTCTTAGGCATAACAGAAATACTTGCACCAAGATCACATAAAGCATTACATTCAAAGTCATTGAATTTCATCTTAATGATGGGCTCCCAACCATCTTCTAACTTCCTAGGAATAGAAGCTTCAAGTTTTAATTTCTCTTCCCTAGCTTTAATGAGAGCATTTGTAATATGTTTTGTAAAGGCTAAATTTATAGCACTAGCATTGGGACTTCTAGCAAGTTTTTGTAAGAACTTTATAACTTCAGTAATATGACAATCATCAAAATCTAAACCATTATGTTCTACAGCAATGGAATCATTGTCACCAATATTTTGAAAAATTTCAGCAGTTTTATCACAAACAGTTTCAGCAGTTTCAGACAATTTTGTACGCTTTGCACTAGGAGTAGAAACATTGCCAACACCAATTATTTTACCATTGATAGTAGGAGGTGTAGCAACATGTGAAGAATCAACATTACTAGTGGTGGTAATAGTCCATACTTTAGCTACATTATTCTCTTTAGCAAGTTTTTCTTTTTCTTCTCTATCCCACCTAGCATGCAATTCAGCCAACAATCTAATATTATCATTAATTCGAACTTGGATGGCATTTGTTTTAGCAAACCTAGCATCTTTAACTTCCTCAGGCATAACTTTCAATTTTAAAAGATCAACATCAAGAGCAAGACTATCAACCTTAGAAGCAAGAACATCAATTTTACCAAGCTTTTCTTCAACAGTTTTATTGAAAGCAGTTTGTGTACTAATAAATTCTTTAAGCATCACTTCAAGACCAGGGGGTACACTCTTATTATTGTTGTAAGAATTACCATAAGAATTACCATAACCATTACCATTATTAGAAGGATATGGCCTATAGTTGTTGTTACCATAATTATTCCTATAAGCATTGTTGTTGAAATTATTATTCTTAATAAAATTTACATCAACATTTTCTTCTTGAGCAACCAATGAAGCTAAAGGAACATTATTAGGATCAATATGAGATCTACCATTTGCAAGCATAGATATAATAGCATCAATCTTATCACCCAAAGAAGAGGTTTCTTCAACAGAATTTACCTTCTTACCTTGAGGAGTTCTTTCAGTGTGCCATTCAGAGTAATTGATCATCATATCATCAAGTAGTTTAGTTGCGGCGCCCAGGTGATAGACATAAAGGTACCTCCAGCAGCTGAATCCAATAGGTTCCTCGAGGAAAAATTCAATCCTGCATAAAAGGTTTGGATGATCATCCAAGTAGTCAGTCCATGGGTTGGGCAATTCTTTACCAAAGATTTCATTCTCTCCCATGCTTGAGCAACATGTTCATTATCAAATTGTTTAAAGTTCATAATGCTACTTCTCAAAGATATAATCTTAGCAGGAGGATAATATTTACTAATAAAAGCATCTTTACATTTAGTCCATGAATCAATACTATTCTTAGGCATAGAAAGCAACCAATATTTAGCTCTTCCTCTTAAGGAGAAAGGAAACAATTTCAGTTTTATAATATCACCATCTATATCCTTATACTTTTGCATTTCACAAAGTTCAACAAAATTATTAAGATGGGCAGCATCATCAGTACTAACACCAGAAAATTTCTCTCTCATAACAAGATTCAGTAGCAGGTTTAATTTCATAGAATTCTGCTAGCAGGTGGAGCAATAGGAGTACATAAAAAATCATTATTATTTGTGCTAGTGAAATCACACAACTTAGTATTTTCAGGAGTACCCATTATAGCAGCAATAAAGTAAACTAGGCAAATAAAGTAATGACAAGTAACTAATTTTTTTGTGTTTTGATATAGAACTAGTAAATAAGACAGTAAGTAAAGTAACTAATTTTTGTGTGTTTTTAATATGAAGCAAACAAGACAGTAAATAAAATAAAGTAAAGCAAGACAAAAACAAAGTAAAGAGATTGGAAGTGGAGACTCCCCTTGCAGCGTGTCTTGATCTCCCCGGCAACGGCGCCAGAAAGAGATGCTTGTTGCGCGTAGATGTACACGTCCGTTGGGAACCCCAAGAGGAAGGTATGATGCGCACAGCAGCAAGTTTCCCTCAGTATGAAACCAAGGTTATCGAACCAGTAGGAGCCAAGAAGCACGTGAAGGTTGTTGGTGGAGGAATGTAGTGCGGCGCAACACCAGTGAAACCGGCGCCAACGTGGAACCTGCACAACACAATCAAAGTACTTTGCCCCAACATAACAGTGAGGTTGTCAATCTCACCGGCTTGCTGAAAACAAAGGATTAAACGTATCGAGTGGAAAATGGTGTTTGTTTGCAAAGAACATAAAACAGTAGAATGTATTCAGATGTAAAAGAATGGACCGGGTCCACAGTTCACTAGAGGTGTCTCTCCAATAAGATAACTAACATGCTGGGTGAACAAATTACAGGCGGGCAATTGACAAATAAAGATTCAATACATATCAATGATGATTACTATGTGATTTAATCAGGGCATTACGACAAAGTACATAGACCGCTATCCAGCATGCATCTATGCCTAAATAATCCACCTTCAGGTTATCATCCGAACCCCTTCCAGTATTAAGTTGTAAACAACAGATAATTGCATTAAGTATGGCGCGTAATGTAATCAACACAAATATCCTTAGACAAAGCATCAATGTTTTATCCCTAGTATCAACAGCACATCCACAACCTTAGAACTTTCTGTCACTGTCCCAGATTAAATGGAGGCATGAACCCACTATCAAGCATAATTACCCCCTCTTGGAGTTACAAGTATCAACTTGGAGCCTCTACTAGCAACGGAGAGCATGCAAGAACATAAACAACACATATATGATAGATTGATAATCAACTTAACATAATATTCTATATTCATCGGATCCCGCCAAACACAACATGTAGCATTACAAATAGATGATCTTGATCATGTTAGGCAGCTCACAAGATCTAAACAATGATAGCACAAGCGGAGAAGACAACCATCTAGATACTGCTATGGACCCATAGTCCAAGGATGAACTACTCACGCATCAATCCGGAGGCGGGCATGATGATGTAGAGCCCCTCCGGTGATGATTCCCCTCTCCGGCAGGGTGCCGGCGATCTCCTGAATCCCCGAGATGGGATTCGCGACGACGCGTCTGGAAGGTTCTCCGTATCGTGGCTCTCGTGCACAGGGTTTCGCGACGAAGGCTATTTGTAGGCGGAAGGGTAGGTCAGGCGTCACGAGGGCCCACACACGGCCGGCGCCAGGGCCGGGCCGCGCCGCCTAGTGTCCACCTCGTGGCCCCACTTCCTTTCCCCTCGGTCTTCTGGAAGCTTTGTGCAAAAATAGGACCCGGGCGTTGATTTCGTCCAATTCCGAGAATATTTCCTTACTAGGATTTCTGAAACCAAAAACAGCAGAAAAGAACGGCGCTTCGGCATCTTGTTAATAGGTTAGTGCGGAAAATGTATAATAATGTTAAAGTATGTATAAAACATTCAAGTATTGTCATAAAAGTAGCATGAAACATAAGAAATTATAGATACGTTTGAGACGTATCAGAAGTCAATATGATAAAGTACAAAGTTCATGTATGCATTTTATATGCACCAACACACCCTAGGAATACGCACAAGATAACATCAAGCCACACACAAGTGAGCACACATGCTTCTATCCAAACAAGGTCAAACCGAGTCACACAAAGGTCAATAATCACACACTATTAGCAAGGTCCATATAAACAACTATCAAACAATTCAAGAAGAATTTCTTGAACAAGTGCTCACAGATGATCATGTAATGGTACGGTTAAAGAAGGGTTTTAATTAAAAGACCGAACCATTTTCCAAAATTTTCCAAAAAAAATATTGGAGACAAGAACATCTCCTTATTTTTATACCTTTTCAAAAGTGTTTGAAATACATTCGTAAAAGTTTGTAAATGGGGTTTTGCATGGTGGTGGCATCATACCACTGGTAGTTTCCCTATGTGTTTAATAAATACTTAGTTTGGAAAAATCTATGTGTCAAAATAAATCTTGGCTTGTCGTTGTAAAAAGCTAAAAACACTTGAAATAAGAGAAGTTGCCAAGATAATGCTTTTCTCAAATAGATAATAGTACTTCGAATGTCATGATCACTAGGGCACAAGGAGTGTGTTGGTTCACAATTTTGTTCAACAATCCACTCAAACAAACATTCTTAACACATCAAACATGGCCAATAGGTCGAAACATTGTTTCAAAAGGTTAACACAAAAAGGTTTTGTTGGCTCTCATTTTCACACTACTAAACTCTGCTTAAACAAGGTTATCAAAGTTGGGGTGTTACATATTAGTTAACAGTAAAATTGAACCAGCTAGGAGCCTCCTCAGCGTTTTGCCCCCATTAACCGTTGGATCCCGCTAATGGACGTACTAGATTGTCCGGACATCCCATGGCATCTCCCTAGAGCTTTTTCACCCACACACCGCATGGAATGGCTAATCCAACGCCATTGGGCTGTGATAACCCACAAGTATAGGGGATCGCAACAGTCTTCGAGGGAAGTAAAACCCAAATTTATTGATTCGACACAAGGGAGGTAAAGAATACTTATAAGCCTTAACAACTGAGTTGTCAATTCAGCTGCACCTGGAAAAACACTAGTAATAGGGGTGATGTGAAAGTAGCAGTAATATGAGAGCAGTAGTAACACAGCAGCAGTAATAGCAATATGAGAGCAATGGTACCAGAAAATAGTTGACATGTAGAACGAGTATATGATGATGCGAGATGGACCGGGGTTCCCAGCTATCTACACTAGTGGTAACTCTCCAATAACAAGTGACAAGTGTTGGGTGAACAAATTACAGTTGGGCAATTGATAGGATTGAAAAGGCATTAAGAAAGAACATCAATTCATTAATCATGTAGGCATGTTTTCCATATTTAGTCGTACGTGCTCGCAATGAGAAACTTGCACAACATCTATTGTCCTACCAGCCGGTGGCAGCCGGGCCTCAAGGGAATCTACTGGATATTAAGGTACTCCTTTTAATAGAGCACCGGAGCAAAGCATTAACACTCCGTGAAAACATGTGTCCCTCACATCACCGCCATCCCCTCCGGTTGTCCCGATTTCTGTCACTTCGGGGCCTTTGGTTCCGGACAGTGACATGTGCATACAACTTGTAGATACAATCTAAGCAATAATTATAGAGCTCAAATCTAAGATCATGCCACTCGGGCCTAGTGACAAGCATTAAGCATAACAAGATTGCAGCAACAATAACTTCACAAACTTTATAGATAGACTAATCATAATGTATCATCCATCGGATCCCGACAAACACAACACCGATTACATCAGATGGATCTCAATCATGTAAGGCAACTCATGAGATCATTGTATTGAAGTACATGGGGGAGAGAATACCAACTAGGTACAGCTAGAACCCGTAGTCCATGGGGGAACTACTCACGGAGCATGATGGAGGCGATGGCGTTGATGGAGATGGCTTCCGGGGCACTTCCCCGTCCCGGCAGGTGCGGGACAGAGACTGTCCCCCGAATTGGAGTTTCGCGATGGCGGCGGCGCCCTGGAGTCTTTCTGGAGTTTCGTCAAGTGGTACGGTGTTTTTAGGTCGAAAGGGGTTAAATAGGCGAAGAGGCGGCGCAGGAGGGCTGACAGGGTGGCCTCCTCATAGGGGGCGCGGCCTGGGCTAGCCGCGCGGCCACCCTCCTGTGGCCCCCTGGCTCTCCTCCGACTCTTCTTCGGTGTTCTGGATGCTTCCGGGAAAAATAAGATCTTTGGCGTTGATTTCGTCCAATTCCGAGAATATTGCCCGAACAGCCTTTCTGGAACCAAAAACAGAAACAGGAACTGTGGCATCTTGTTAATAGGTTAGTTCCGGAAAACGCATAAAAACATTATAAAGTGCAAGCAAAACATGTAAGTATTGTCATAAAACAAGCATGGAACGACAGAAATTATGGATACGTTGGAGACGTATCAGCATCCCCAAGCTTAGTTCTGCTCGTCGAGCAGGTAAACGATAAAAAGAATAATTTCTGTAGTGACATGCTACTTACATAACCTTGATCATACTATTACAAAGCATATGAAATGAATGAAGTGACTCAAGGCAATGATCTATAGTTGCTAACAAGTAGATAACATATAGCAAAACTTTTCATGGAGAGTACTTTCAAGACAAGCATCAAAAGTCTTGCACAAGAGTTAACTCATAAAGCAATAAGTTCATAGTAAAGGCATCGAAGCAACACAAAGGAGGATATAAGTTTCAGCGGTTGCTTTCAACTTTCAACATGTATATCTCATGGATATTGTCAACATAGAGTAATATGATGAATGCAAATATGCAAGTATGTAAGAATCAATGCACAGTTGACACAAGTGTTTGCTTCTAAGATGGAAGGAAGTAGGTAAACTGACTCAACATAAAGTAAAAGAATGGCCCTTCTACGAGGGAAGCATCGATTGCTATATTTGTGCTAGAGCTTTGGTTTTGAAAACATAAAGAGAGCATAAAAGTAAAGTTTTGAGAGGTGTTTGTTGTTGTCAACGAATGGTAGTGGGTACACTAACTACCTCATCAACCGGACTCACAAGAGCGGCTCCCATTTTATTTATTTTTGGGTGGCACTCCTTCCAACCTTTCTTTCACAAACCATGGCTAACCGAATCCTCGGGTGCCTGCCAACAATCACATACCATGAAGGAGTGCCTTTTTATTTAAGTTTTATTATGATGATGACACTCCCCCAACCTTTGCTTACACAAGCCATGGCTAACCGAATCCTTCGGGTGCCGTCCAACAATCACAAACCATGGAGGAGTGTCTATTTAAATTAATTAATTCGGGACTGGGAATCCCATTGCCAGCTCTTTTTGCAAAATTATTGGATAAGCGGATGTGCCACTAGTCCATATGAGAGTCCGTCAAAAGTAAATGACAAGGTTGAAAGCTAAACACCACATACTTCCTCATGAGCTATGAAACATTAACACAAATTGAGAAGCATTTTGAATTATTTAAAGGTAGCACTCAAGCAATTTACTTTGGAATGGCAAGAAATACCACATAGTAGGTAGGTATGGTGGACATAAATGGCATAGGTTTTGGCTCAAGGTTTTTGGATGCACGAGAAGTATTCCCTCTCAGTACAAGGTTTAGGCTAGCAAGGTTATTTGAAGCAAACACAAGTATGAACCGGTACAGCAAAACTTACATAAGAACATATTGCAAGCATTATAATACTCTACACTGTCTTCCTTGTTGCTCAAACACTTTTACCACAAAATATCTAGACCTTAAGAGAGATCAATTATGCAAACCAATTTTAACAAGCTTTACGGTAGTTCTCCACTAATAGGTTTAAACTACATGCAAAAACTTATGATCTACTTGAGAGCTCAAAACAATTGCCAAGTATCAAATTATCCAAGACATATGAGGCATTTTCTTTTCCCAACCAAATAAAGATAAATATTGTAGCTTCCAACTTTTATTCATTGAACATTAAAAGTAAAACGAAGAACAAGTGTTCATATGAAAAAGCGGAGCGTGTCTCTCTCCCAAACAAGGATTGCTAGGATCCGAATTTATTCAAACACAATCAAAAATAAAAACACACAGACGCTCCAAGTAAAGCACATATGATGTGACTGAATAAAAATATAGTTTCAGGGGAGGAACGATAAGTTGATGAAGAAAGGGATGCCTTGGGCATCCCCAAGCTTAGACGCTTGAGTCTTCTTGAAATATGCAGGGATGAACCACGGGGGCATCCCCAAGCTTAGACTTTTCACTCTTCTTGATCATATATCATCCTCCTCTCTTGACCCTTGAAAACTTCCTTCACAACAAACTTCTCATAAACTTCATTAGAGGGGTTAGTACTCAAAAAATTTGAATCCACCTTGGTCCTGTAGTGGCACATTGCAAGAACTCAATAAAACATTAGCTACAGCTCTCCACGTCTAGAAAGCCTCACATAAAGTCCACAAGAGACAATGCAAAAAACAGAGACAGAATCTGCCAAAACAGAACAGCCAGTAAACACGAATTTTTACGGGGTACTTCCGTTGCTCAAATCAGAAAACTCAAAACTAGTGAAAGCTGCGTACATATCTGAGGATCACGCACGTAAATTGGCAGATTTTTCTGAGTTTCCTACAGAGAAATTTGCCCAGATTCGTGACAGATAGAAATCTGTTTCTGCGCAGGAATCCAAATCTAGTATCAACCTTCGATTAGAGGCTTCACTTGGCACAACAAAACACAAAACTAAAATAAGGAGAGGTTGCTACAGTAGTAAACAACTTCCAAGACACAAATATAAAACAAAGTACTGTAGCAAAATAACACATGGGTTATCTCCCAAGAAGTTCTTTCTTTATAGCCATTAAGATGGGCTCAGCAGTTTTAAATGATGCACTCGCAAGAAATAGTATTTGAAGCAAAAGAGAGCATCAAAAAGAAAATTCAAAACACATTTAAGTCTCACATGCTTCCTATGGAAAGGAATCTTATACACGAATAAGTTCATGAAAAGCAAAGTAACAAGCATAGGAAGATAAAACAAGTGTAGCTTCAAAAATTTCAGCACATAGAGAGGTGTTTTAGTAACATGAAAATTTTTACAACCATATTTTCCTCTCTCATAATAATTTTCAGTAGCTTCATGAACAAACTCAACAATATAACTATCACATGCAGCATACTTTTCATGATTTCCAAACACATAATTTTTATCAAGTTCAAGAATAGTGGAATTAAAACTTTCAAACTTACTTTTATTAATAATATAACAAGGTAGGTAATCAATCTCAATAGATATGGGACTCATAGAATAAGTCAAGAACTCTCCAATCCCATTTTCATTAGTAGTACAATTAATATTATCAAGTAACATAGGACCATCATCTAGAGCTTTATCATAAACATTTGCCAAGCAAAATTCTTTAGTACCATGCATTTCGACATCAGGCACAAACAAAGCATTATCATAAGATTTATCAAAGTAGCATGGATTATCATATATAACAGCAGCATAATTATTCTCACAAGTTTTACTTATAGGAAATATTTCAAGAGAATCCACAGGAACATAACATTCAACCTCTTTCGGTAAGCATGGAGGACAATCAAATAGTGTAAGAGATGAAGAGTTACTCTCATTAGAAGGTTGACATGGGTAGCTAATCCATTCTTCCTCCTTTTGTTCGTCGCTCTCTTCTTCTTTTTCATCCAATGAGCTTTCAAGTTCATCAATTTCCTCCTCTTTTTCATCCAATGAGCTTTCAGGTTCATCAATTTCTTCTTCCACCGGTTCCTGCAAATTGTGAGTGCATTCTTGTGCATTAATGTGTCTCTCTTTATAATCAAGGATATAAGGATTCCTACTGTAGCATTCTATGCAAGAATTAAGGATAGTAGAGACATAATCTTTAAGGCCCTTACAAACAACACAAGTTTCATAATTCTCAACCATGAAGGATTCTATCTCGGAGGCTCCCATAAATAAGACAAATTGTTCTACCTCTTCGAACCCATAATGAATATAGCAATTCCGATTATAGTTCTTAATTAAAAATTCCTCACTAAAGCCACATTGAAATTTAAGATGTTTAGTATCCTGTTGAGAGCAACAGTTTATATCATGGCGTCTAAGCAAGATTTCAGCAATTGTATTCAATTTTTCTATCATAGCACTCATTATTTTACCAGTTCTTGATTCTCTATAATTATTATAACATTCTATAAGCTCCAAGTAGGTTGTAGGTTCTCCCATAACAGCAGTTTTTAATTTTTAGGTTTTTCAAGTTTTTATGGATTTTCGGGTATATAGGGAAAATAAAATAAGACAAAAAATAAACTAGACAAAAGTAAACTAAGCAAAGTAAAACTAGACAGAAATAAACTAGCAAGACAAAATAAGATAAAAGCAGAGAGAGAGGTAGAGTGTACTCCCCAGGTGAACTTATGAGTAGAGCTATGCCTCCCCGGCAACGGCGCCAGAAAATAGTCTTGATAACCCACAAGTATAGGGGATCGCAACAGTCTTCGAGGGAAGTAAAACCCAAATTTATTGATTCGACACAAGGGGAGGTAAAGAATACTTATAAGCCTTAACAACCGAGTTGTCAATTCAGCTGCACCTGGAAAACACTAGTAACAGGGGTGATGTGAAAGTAGCATAATATGAGAGCAGTAGTAACAGTAACACAGCAGTAATAGCAATATGAGAGCAATGGTACCAGAAAATAGTTGACATGTAGAACGAGTATATGATGATGCGAGATGGACCGGGGTTCCCAGCTATCTACACTAGTGGTAACTCTCCAATAACAAGTGACAAGTGTTGGGTGAACAAATTACAGTTGGGCAATTGATAGGATTGAAAAGACATTAAGAAAGAACATCAATTCATTAATCATGTAGGCATGTTTTCCATATTTAGTCGTACGTGCTCGCAATGAGAAACTTGCACAACATCTATTGTCCTACCAGCCGGTGGCAGCCGGGCCTCAAGGGAATCTACTGGATATTAAGGTACTCCTTTTAATAGAGCACCGGAGCAAAGCATTAACACTCCGTGAAAACATGTGTCCCTCACATCACCGCCATCCCCTTGTCCCGATTTCTGTCACTTCGGGGCCTTTGGTTCCGGACAGTGACATGTGCATACAACTTGTAGATACAATCTAAGCAATAATTATAGAGCTCAAATCTAAGATCATGCCACTCGGGCCCTAGTGACAAGCATTAAGCATAACAAGATTGCAGCAACAATAACTTCACAAACTTTATAGATAGACTAATCATAATGTATCATCCATCGGATCCCGACAAACACAACACCGATTACATCAGATGGATCTCAATCATGTAAGGCAGCTCATGAGATCATTGTATTGAAGTACATGGGGGAGAGAATACTAACTAGCTACAGCTAGAACCCGTAGTCCATGGGGGAACTACTCACGGAGCATGATGGAGGCGATGGCGTTGATGGAGATGGCTTCCGGGCACTTCCCCGTCCGGCAGGGTGCCGGGGAGACTTCTGTCCCCCGAATTGGAGTTTCGCGATGGCGGCGGCGCCCCTGGAGTTTCGTCAAGTGGTACGGTGTTTTTAGGTCGAAAGGGGTTAAATAGGCGAAGAGGCGGCGAGGAGGGCTGACAGGGTGGCCTCCTCATAGGGGCGGCCTGGGGCTGGCCCGCGCGGCCCACCCTCCTGGTGGCCCTGGCTCTCCTCCGACTCTTCTTCGGTGTTCGGATGCTTCCGGGAAAAAAGATCTTTGGCGTTGATTTCGTCCAATTCCGAGAATATTGCCGAACAGCCTTTCTGGAACCAAAAAACAGAAAACAGGAACTGTGGCATCTTGTTAATAGGTTAGTTCCGGAAAACGCATAAAAACATTATAAAGTGCAAGCAAAACATGTAAGTATTGTCATAAAACAAGCATGGAACGACAGAAATTATGGATACGTTGGAGACGTATCAGGCTGCTACTCCCGAGATGGCCCTGGAAGGCCTCTGGTTAATCATGCCGAGATTCCGCCGCAACACCTACTAGGCCTTCCTCGTCACGTGATTCCTAGCCACCGCCTGCCAACATAAATGGGATGTTGTTTCGGAAAATTCTCTTGAAGCTTTCTCGTGCGAGGCCACAAATCCAGAGGCTCACTCAGAAAATCAGAGGCCGGTGGCAGATGGAATCACGGAGAGCAAGCTCTTGCTCTCCTTCCGTTACGTCTTTAATGGTGAGTACCCAACGGTGGTCAAACCACTCTCGCAAGCCTCCTTTTATTCCTCCCCTTCCTCTCTCCTCTGCATAAATCTAATCATGCTCTTGTGCTGACGGTGCCTAGATGCGGTAAAATCACCTCTCCCCCCATGGAAACACTCGCGTTGTCGTCCCCTATCTCCCCGCTCGCTCGTGTGTTTGCTCACCCGGGATGGGTGTTAAGATATTCCTCACCTGGCTAATCTCCCAGCTCGCATATTCATTTTCACAAAATATCTGTCTATTAGCACCTGCAAAATTAGTTTCTACTTTTTATCATATGTTTTTTTGTGAGCTGCAATGTGGCTCATGGCAGGGAAGTTCTAGATGATTGTGTCGGTCAGGTGCTCCATACTCGATCGCTGGAAATTCAACATCACGAGGGACACCATATGCAACTCAGATTCCTCTCGTTGCATCTCAGTGAGTTGTTTCAGTCATAATTGATCTAGAAAAGGTGCCATGACGTTTCTCGATGGGTGTTCATCATGTGTCCGATGCTTCCGATTGTGTTTCATGATGATTAAGACGCATGAAAGGAATCGTGTAAGAATAAGAAAATTCGTGCACACCTGAATACCTGATCCACCATGGTTTCCCTCCTAACTTTGGGTAGATTTCACCAGGTCTATTTGATGTACTGGCATGAATATTGACATGCCATTCACCTGGATAGAGAGTGACCTCAAGCAACAACCTGCAGTGATGAAGTTGCATTTCTTCATAGGTAAAACGGTAAGAAGACTACTCATATGCATTCAATCTTGGGATCTACTGATGGGGGTAGATGCTTGATAAAATGTCAACCTTGCCGTGTGCTCTTGTGATCGATGTCAGATTCATAAGGCTGACATGCTGGTGTTGTACAAGAGTGCCTGAAGTAAAATGCGAATTTGGGATAGTTGTTGGACTGAACCGTAGAGTTTCAATATGCTTCTGATTTCTAACATTAGTTTATTATAATTATTTTTTATTTTGATTTGAGTATAATAATGTTATTAGAAATAGTTGTCTTTTATTTTTTGTAGGATGTTGGTCAACTCTCCTGTGGCAAGTAATGTTATGGTTGGAAAATCTCATGGGGTTACCGGTCACAATTCTGTTCAAACTTTAGGGGTGAGAACTATGCTCATGGTGCATGTTCTCTTCTTATAATGGGGAATGCAGTCTGCATTGATAGTAAGTAATGGTAAATGTTTCACCTAGGGCTGTATGGATTTTCTTTGTCCTGCAAGGTAAAATATTGCATCTTCCTGGTCTTTTATTTCGTATGTTTTGAACTAATGGTCGAAAACATAATAACATTCGTTTAGATGTGCAAAACTTATGGTATTTCCTTCCAACCGATGCTTTATGACTGTCAATTGTCAGTTTGAGTAAATCATAAATGTTGTTACACATTGTTCACCATGTTCATAGTTTTCTCTATTCTCGGTCCTTTTTAATATTTATATATAGGGTAAAAGGGTGTATTAATCAACCACGTCCACAGTAGTATGTGTGATTTATTTTAATAAGTTGTTTGTAGGCTCGATGAAGAAGCATTGTAATCTCATGGCTGATTTTTTGCATCTAGAAAAGAACAAGGCACATTTCGTGCAAGAGAACTAGAGAAATAGATTTTTTTTGCTTATGTTGCCAATGAGTTTAGCTTATATGATTTACACATCTTTCAGGAACTATTGCAAGAGCTACAAGAAGAATAGAAGTTAATCTAAGATGACATCAGGAACCAAGGAGAAGGGGAAGTCAAAACATATAAAAAGCCTAAGAAAGATGAGTCGAAGACTATTCATGAAAATTATCTTGTAGATTACGTGTATCAACATATCTTACTCGCAAATGTTGTGAATTGCATTTCATGCCCAACTGACAAATAGTTCAAGATAAGATCATAAAGGTGTATAATTGAACTATACATATTGGTTCTTGTTCCAAATTGGCAACTTGAAGGTCTATTAAAAACAAAAAACATGCAAACAATAATATGAATCAGTCTTTTGGTGATCTAGCTTTCTCTAAAAAATAAGAACTCTTGGATTGATTACGCCTGAGAACCTTGGTTTGACTTAGCGCTTGTGCAACATTCATGTACAGTGTACCTTCGATTTCTAGAGTATAATAATATTTATTTGTGATTCCTCTTGAATACAGAATTTACTATGAGTATCATTGATCAGAGATGCATACGTATGCGATTTATTTTTTAAAGCATTACTCTTTTAGAACTTAGATTCGTTCTTATGATCCTTGTATTGGTGTTTCTGTTGAAATGAATTTATACTTCTTGCGGTTGGTCTTGTTTCAGGTAATTGTCATCTTTCGACTGAGTGAAGGCTACCAACTGCTCCTTGATCAATGCTATACAATTTTCATATGTGTTTTGAAGCATAAACCACAGCGAGCTACAAATGGGCATGTAAAATTATATAGACGAAGATAAAATAGGAATAGACGTGACTTATTATTTTCCTCTTTGTGTTAATTATTTACAACTCACGCAATACCTTACATTTCGAGAAAACTTCCGAGATAACTTGTTTGCTAGTTATATCTTTCAAACATATTTAGCTTTCCTCTCCATGTGTTTACAGCATGTCTTATTATGCTATGGAGTATGTTAAAGGGACAAAGCGCGACAACGCGTGCCATCATGGTCTAGTTTCTATGAGGATGCATCTATCTTTGAGATCTTGTTTCTCTATCAATTTCTTTATATCAACAACAATTTAAAAAACAACTTAATATTTATCTTATACAAGACTAGTATGCAGTTTTTTCCAACTGATTGATGATTCCCTATTAGAAAACAAGTGTGAAGGTCTCTAAAAACATGCTATAATAAGATTTGATAAATGTGATCAAGAACATCCAAAGAAATTCGTGTAAAACGAATTGCATGCACCATATCTTTTGATGTGTTCATGCTTTGCAACACTATCACACTCTTTAGTAGTGTATATCAAAATTACTTTTGACATTTGATATTTTTCGCATACGTGCATCATCTAGAACTTCCTAGTATAAATCAGAAATAATAGGTGCGCCATGAAAGATATTATTCATAAAATTAGAACAATGAGGTTCTATTATTTAGATGAATAATTTTCTTTACAAGAATATGATCGACATATCATATCCACTAAAAGCACCTAAACTATAATTGCTAAGATTTAAACTAATCCCCATGGTTGAAAAACATCAATAACCTTGTATATCGAATATACCTTTGATGTTTCCTGCCCTTTTATTAGCAAAGTACCTGGGACAATTTCGCTTCCATCGACCCATGGCTTTATGCGGTGACCCAGCATACCACTGCATGTTTTAGTATACACGTCGTTGATATGATCTTAACGAAGGGACTTCTTCACAAATATCACATCCCTCATAGTGGTACAATAGAAACATTGCAGGTCATAACACTCTAGATTGTATTACAAACATGATCTTAACAAGTTGATATTCTCACAGGTCCGATGAGAACACCCTACGATAATAGTTAATTACTCTTACAACATAACTTAAGAAACATAACGAGCTTAGCAACTTATTTAAGTATGTCACTACGCTGCTCGATACAACTAAGGTGTGACTCTATTCCTCCACTTCGGTGTTGTCAACTCCGTAGACTATCCCATAGTCCACGCCTTCTACTCCTGATAGGTCAGGCTCTTCGTAGACCAACTCGTAGTCTCCTTCTGGTGCTCCGTGCAGGCCTCCTCTTCATTTTCACAGTCTAGTAAGGGTGTCAAAAGAAAGTGAGTACAAAGGTACTCAACAAGTTCAAAAGAGAAAAGGTGATCGATGCACTAGCTACGGCCATTGATTAGAAAATCTCAGATCAATGCATGTTTTGCAAACATTTCTTCAAAAGGTTTATTTTATTATGAAAACTATGCCCGTCAGTCTTCACTTGACCAGACTTCATGGAGTTCCTTTCTCGCGCGTTCGTAGTTTCCTTCCCGGAACAGGAGTGACAAACCACAATTTGATACACTCTGTAGAGGTGCGTTACTTTTCCCATAAGATTTATCCTTGTTGCCAACGGGCGTACTTTCCGTCCACACTTCCTTGGTGTGAGGCCGGCAAAAGAACCAAGCCAATCACTGCCTTCTCCGCGACCCCGCAGACTCACCCTTTTGTAAGTCTGTCCTATCATTTATCTATAGGTAGACTGACCTAGGCATTTGTTCTCACCTATACCATTAAGGTAGACTGTTCCGAACAATTATATGCCCTGTCCTATACACTATAGATAGACTAACCCGGACAACCCTTACAATCCATCATAGACCTTTAATAAGTCCGCCCTCTCCTATATCGATTGGTAGACTGTTCCGGACCACTGTCCTCCACCTTTACCAATGATAGACTGATACATGCAACCCTTATCACTAGTCCGTTGATATGCGAGAGGGAAAAGATACAGCTGACTTCCCCAGAGCCATTATAGATCTCATGGTTAACGCGAAATGTACGGCGCTAGAATCACTAGACGGCATTGGTGATTAGTCCTAGATGAATAGAACCCTTGCAATGGAACCTCCACCATAAACACATACCATGGTTCCATTGCCCACCACATAGTCATATTCATAATTGGAAAAATAACATTTTATTTTCAATGCAGGAATGGTAAATAGTATATAGATTTGCGAGTAAATTGATAGAAAGTAATCAAGATGACATGAGCAAGAGTGAACTTGCCTGCTGCGAGATAGTGCAGTTGGATGGTTTGGATGGAACCTGGACCTCGGGTTCTGTAAAGAAGCATCATTGTCCGGTAAGGACAATGTTATAAAATCCAAATGATGCAAGAATGGGTGTATTATTTTATGTTGAAGCCCTTTCCCTGAAGTACTTATTAAATTTAAATGGTTTAGATTTAATTCGAATATTTATGCCTTAGGTAATTTATAATCCTATTATTTAATTTTCTTATAAAAGAAAAAGTTTAGGGTTAATAGTATTTTCCTTTGGAAAATATTAACCTTAATTGAAAGGTCAATAATAATAATATATTTATCTTTTTAGAAATATTGATTTTTAAAAATATTACATTACTTGGAATTTTTCCTTGATTTTATAAATCCAAGGAAAATTGCAAAATTTGAATTTTCTATTTAAAATTCATATAAAAAATTCTTAAATTTGAATTCTCTTTATTTATTTCATTGCATATTTTATTTTGGTTAAGGAATATTTTCTATAAATTATTCATATTATCTTGAATTTTTGGAGGTATTTATAATTTGTTTTGAATTTACAAAATTTCATGGTTATTTGATTTATGAAATTACTAAAATGCCCTGGCCCATTTTGTCACCCACTTGGGCCGAGCCAAACCAACTCGGTGGGATCTGAAGTTGGCCCATCCCACTCGCTTCTCTCTCTCACACACATAACCCCCTGCGATTCGTGGCGATGGCATCGCGTCACCATCACCGCCATGCTCGGTCGCTCCGACCATCCCCGCCACGCCACCGCACACGAACCGCCACGCGACGATCTTTCGATATCCGTGTAGATTCTATTCCTCTCTCCTTCTCCGATCGCCACCGGACTAGATCCGGAGGAGAATCGCTTCGACGATCTAGTCTCTCCGGCGAGCCGTGGTCGCCGCCGTCGCTTCTCGCGTGCTCCTGGGACCGCGCGGTGATGCTCGCATCGCTGTCTGTCGGCCCCAGTGTTGTCGGTGGTTGAGTTCGCCGGCAAGATGTCGGCGTCCACCCTGGACTTGCAACCGCGGCCGCGCACATGCCTCGCCATGCCGTAGCCTTTGCTTCCAGGCGCAGGTACAACATCCATGTCCTTCTCCCTCTCAATTCCTTGGCTGTGCGCCTCCATGCTTTGATGCTCTCCTATGCTCTCCTATGCTCTTCTTCTTCTTCTTCTTCTTCTTCTTCTTCTTCTTCTTCCCAAGCTTCCTGATGATCCTAGGATCATTGAGGACATTGTTGCTGATGCCCTTGCATCCTATCTTCTCCCTTGTCTGCTCTAGCCAGCCAAACCATTACTCGTCACTGGCCAATCACTACAAGAAAAGTTCTGATAGACAACGTCCCAAAATCGTCAACTAAGGGGCATTTTTCGTCGCCTATGGGCCTAACCCGACGATTCCGTTGTCGAAACTGCGTCATGCAAAGTCCAACGACGATTTTTCGGTCCGTCGCGCGCCCTTCCGCCACGGAAAATCGGACCGTTGCGGAAGTGTTTCGGAGCCCGTTGACTGCGACGTCATGCAAACGACACGTGGCAGTTAGCGCCGATTAACGGCGTTAACCGCTGAAACCCGTGGTAGATGGTAGGCCCACACGAGGCCTGCCACGTCTTAAGCGGTCGGGCCGATGACATAGTTTGACCGGTCAACTATATAGCGGGCTGGTCCATTAGTTACGTGGCCGGGCCTAACCTCTAAGGTTGACTGGTCAAAAGTTAAATGGGCCGGCCCATTTAACATGTGGGGTCCCCTTACAGAATGGGCTTAAGAAGCAAGTGGGCGGGCCAAAAACAGTGGGTCCCACTTTCCGTTAAAAGGGCCCATTTAGTGTGTGGGGTCCACCATATAAGTGGGCCGGCCCAACAAGTCGTTGGCGGGCCACATGGTGGGTCCCACTATCCTGTTAAAGGGCCCCATTTAGTATGTGGGGTCCACCATATAGCAAGTGGGCGCCCAACAAGCCGGCCAAAACATAGGCGGGTCCCACTTTCCGATAAAGGGCCGGCCCATTTATTGTGTGGGGCCCACCATATAGCTGGGCTGGCCACCCAAGATAGTGGCGGGCCAAAAACAGTGGGTCCCACATTCTGTTAATGGGCGGCCCATTTGGTATGTGGGGTCCACCATATAGAAAGTGGGCCGGCCCAACAAGATAGTGGGCGGGCCAAAAACACAGGTGGGTCCCACCTTCCACTTAAAGGGCCGCCCATTTACCATGTGGGACCACCATAGAGCAAGTGGGCGCCCAACAAGCTAGTGGGCGGCCCAATAAGCACAGTGGGCCCCACTTTCCGTTAAAGGGCCCATCTAGTGTGTGGGGTCCACAATATAGCAAGTGGGCGGCCCAACAAGATATTGGGCCGCCAAAAACACAGTGGGTCCCACTTTCCTCTTAAAGGGCCGGCCCATTTATTATGTGGGGTCCTCCAAGCAAATGGGCTGGCCCAACTATTTAGTGGGCGGCCCCAGTTGGTGGGGTCCACCTTAAAGCAAGTGGGCCAGCCCAATTAGTGTGTGGGGTCCACCGTAAATCAAATGGGCTGGCCCAAGAAGTAAGTGGGCCAGCCCGTTTAGTTGTGTTTATATGCCGGCATAATATGCGCTTTAGGATTTTGCGGGCAGCACATATGTGATTTCGTTTAATTGGGCCGTTTAAGGGATGGGAATTCGTGATTTAGATACTGAGAATATTTACGCAGCATTGATTTCTGTCGGATAGCCTCACTTACCACAAGCACCAAAGAAAAAATGCGCGAAAGAACTATAAAAACTAACTAAATATTACATCAGCTGCAAGGCATTGAAAAAATATTACAGAACCCAGAGAAATTGAATGGTAATTAAACCTAGCAATACAATGAAGCGATCCGCAATCTTTTAAGTTGTCCATGCAGCACCTATATCTGAAACAAAGACATTACAAGTTAAGACAGCAACAATGGAAAGGCAATGACACTACAATATTGTTTGGCAAAGAATTTGGAACTCATCATTTCGTCGTTATAACAAGATCATTGTAATGCGCACAATAAGCAAACAAAGAGTGCATGCCGCATACCAACAGCCAATATAACAGAGCATGTTAGAATGAAACAGCAGACTTACTACTGTCGAGTCCCATGCAAACCAACATGTTCAGGGAGTACAAAATTGGCATGAACAACATAGTAGCAGGCTATAAATTTTGTAACAACGACTGAGCAAGATGAAGTTATGATGGCTACATCTACAGAGCAGGGAATGTAAACCAAAAATAGAAGTTACGATGGCAAAAGCTAAAGAGGAGGGAATGTGAACCAACATGTGCCAAGTGCAATTACTTCATTTTGGCCGTGAACTAAATAATACTCCTAAACTTATAGTGAAGGGGATGCAAATCAAGATGTTTCGGGATATAAACTTGTAATGAGCAACACATGGAGGATAGTTAATGCTGGAGCTTAGGATGGACCAGATACAGAATATAGTGGGATCACCTGTGAACTTGTATAAGAGGGAATGCAAACCAATATGTTCAGCTTTCCATATGTGAGCGTCATGCCAAGTCAGAGAAACAAGTCAATAATGCAGCTTTTGAAGAACAAGATGGCACGCAAAATTATTATCTAGTAGTATGACAAGTTTATTTGTACTACAGGCTATAGCAGAGTGATAGCATGCCAAACTAAGTCCTTACTTTGTTAGCTTACAATGAACTAGATACAAAACAATGGCATCACCTGTAGTACAGGGAATGCAAGCCAACATGTTCATGGAGTAAAAAATTGGCACAAACAACATAGTAGCAGGCCATAATTTTTGTAACAACGACTGAGCAAGATAAAGTTATGATGGCTAGATCTACAGAGCAGGGAATGTAAACCAAATATAGAAGTTACGATGCCAAAAGCTATAGAGCAGGGAATGCGAACCAACATGTGCAATTACTTAAAATTGGCCATGAACTAAATAATAGCAGGATGTTACTATAATACCTACAGTATAATTTTTGTAACAACGACTGAGCAAGATAGAAGTTATGATGGCTACATCTACAGAGCAGGGAATGCAAACCAAAATGTTCAATCGCTTAAAGTTAGCAATGAAGTAGAAAATAGCAAGGTGTTACGGTCATAGCTAGGAATGAACTAAAAGAGCTTCAGACAAACAAGCATCTGAACCCAGAACATGGCGCTAAAACAAGGGACTTACATTAGGAGAAGCACTCTGTGGGAGTCACAGCAGATCTTCCTGGGGTTGATAGATCCGGTGATGAAGTACGCTACATGTGCTACTTGGGGTTGGAGAGACGGCCATTACACTTCATGGTTACTCATCTCGTCTGCAAAAACGTAACGGCGCGTCGTTAGCACAAACAGGTTCCCCCAAGATTAAACAAGAACTTGCAGGCAAGCAATAGAAAAGCGACAGTAGAAGAGTTTAGATCATACACGGCGCCGGTGAAGCAGATCCGGTTCATGCACAGCGGTGTCGGTGAGCAAGATCCGATGCGGTGGACGACGGATCCGGCGAAGCGGCTCCGGTGGGGTGGACGATGCCGCAGCTGAAGCGACTGCGGTAGACTGCTGGATGAGCATATGGTTTCGAGGTTCGGCGGGGATGATCCGGTCCGGTTGATGACGGCGTCGATGAAGCGGCTCCGGCAGGCAGCCGGATGACGAGGATCGCGAGGCCTCGGGTAGGCCAGGGAAGTCCGGCGGGGATGTTCCGGTGCGGTGGTCGTGGAGGTGGGAGAGAGAGGGACTTGGGAAGTTCCGGTGGGTGGTCTCAGAGGAGAGAGTGAGGGAAATGAATTTTTTTTCGGGGAGTTTCCGGAGCTAGGGAGGTGGTGATCGAAAAAAATGACGGGTAGACCCCCCACCAACCGACTTATACATGGACATTGTTGTCATCTTTACGAGGGTAGAATGGGAAGTTAGAAGCGTGTGAAATATTTGTATTTTTCGGGCGGGAAGTTTTGCCGCTGGAATGAGATTTCGAATTTGGCTACAGTCCAAGTAATACAAAAATATGAGACCGTACTAGTACGGCCAAATGTCACATCAATTCATCATCACGTTGAAAATCGGTTACGACGATCATAATTATTGGCCGTTGGCACAACAGTTCTCCAACGCTTGATCCAACGGTCAAAGTTCCTTTTTTTTAAGAGAACGGTCAAAATTCATTGGATTCGCTCGGGAACTGCGCGCGCCAAAACGAGTCAGACGAAGATGTTTCTAGAGTTCTCACGGACGCGTCTTGGCGATACATTGAATGCAAATCTTGCAAGGTCAAAAAAAATGCAAATCTTGCAGGATCGTATGTGGCTGCTATGAGCTGAAGTACTCCATGAAACCGTGAACATACATGTAGATGGGAATCCCATGTAGACGATCTGAAGAACGACCCGCTGCATCTTTCACAAATCCATCTACATGACATGATAAACTTTAATTAAGAAGCAGCCACGTAACAATTATTGCCCAAAATCTAACGGGTTCGACAATAAGCTGGTAATTCTCTATTATATATAAACACCAAAAAAATATAGCAAGTAAGAAAGGAGTGTCAATGCCACCAGGACTTACAAAAAAAGGGAATTAGCACTTCGTAATCTCTTTGTTTTTACACATACCTTCTGCTCAGGAATCCAGGGCCTAGGGTCACATCAAGTCATAATCAGAAACCAAAGTCGGTTCCCATGTTCTCCAATTCAAAACGCGTACAAAATATTTCAGTGTGTGAAATAATGTTGAGATTTTGAATTAGAGGGTTGTTAAGCTATTGATTATATGGAGTCGAAATTTGGTAGCATACATAAGTATCTCTGTTCACAACTCGCCTGTACAGAAGCAGGAACAGCTGTTGTGTTGCAGCACAACACAAAGGAGAAGCCACTGTTCCGTTCATTGCACTCAATACAGCGATGAATGAACCAGACCAGTTGACAAGCTTCTAGACCAGTATGTAGAAAGATGGAAATCAATGGATCACAGAAAATCATCAGTGTCAAGCTTTAATGCACTAGCCAACGCGACCAAAAGTCCGAACTGATGGAAAGGGCTAGGCAATCCACTTTATACATCGCAACAAAAAGTCCAAACTGACAGAAAAGGCTAGACCGGGAGAAGAGAAGAGAAGGTTTGTGAAAGCGATGACTCGAACTTGAGACTATGGGCTCTGATACCACGTCAAGCTTCATCCACGAGCCAACGGAACCACAAGTCAGAACTGATGGAAAGGGCTAGGCAATCCACTTATAATATTAACAATCAGCAGGGTTCCGGTTCAAAAAAATCCACATCACAACAAGGAAACGACCACCAAGATCATAGCAATTGCAGATAAATGCACCTACGAAATATGCTCAGACTAAGGAACCATTTTACAAGACAAAGGTAATGACCTGTCACTGTCCCCGTTCATCTCCAATTATCTAGCAGATACTCTTCTTACTACTTACTAGCATTCCTAACCTGCTCCAGTAGGGCCTCCTTCTGTGCTGCTATCGTTCTAAAATTGTCGACTTCTAGTCTTAGCGCAGCTGATGCAGCTCGTTCTACTTGGAGTTGCTCCTTTAGAACTTGAGCATGCAAATACTTTGACTTGGACATGGACTTGCACTTCAGCAGTCCAGCATTCCGTAAGAAAGTGTTTTTGGCAATGCCTTTCTTTTTTATTGCCATAGAAAATGCCTTCACACATTCTTCATCGGTTTTTTCCAGACCGTTTTTACCGGTTTTTGCCATCTCTAATTTCATATCTTCCTGCAAAAAATTCAGTTCGTACACATGTGTAAACATGATAGTTACTACAGAGAAACTTGCTGATAGTAGATTTATCATGTGTATGACCTACTTTTATTCCTACAGTTTGGCATGTCTGATTCACATCACATGAATTTTAATAAACATATATAATATCATATTGACATGTACTTTACTACTCCTATAAGTTGGGATGTGAGTCGTCACAAAATTTCAATCTTTGAGAAGACTTACAAGAACACTCTGTGCGACTTCTCCAATCACTTCAAGTTTGTTCTTCTGGCATGCTTCAAAAATCTCTGGCAGAGTCATCTCTTTGTTTGGTTCCCTTTTACTTGCATTATGTAACATCTGCATTTTAGTACTACCATTTATAAATCGAATAACGTGGTTGAAATGGAGGATCATAATATAAGCTGCACACTGGTGTATATACTCTGCATGATCTTTTACTAAAATATTTCTAAATAGCAGTATAAAACAACATGTCCTTACTTTTTGCCGAATGTGCACTATAAGGTTACGAGATCCCGTACGGCTAGGTAAAAGTAGTTTACCGCGGTTTTCCTGATTCTGTTTAGCCAAATTCTGCAAAAAGGAGACTAGTGAGACACTGCTATAAATAAGAATCCAAGATGTGATCTGGTCTCAGTCTTACAAATCATACCATATTCTTTGGATCAGACCAGTGCTTCACAAGATCTCCCCACTGTTTGTCAGTCATTTGCTTAAAAGGAGATATAGTTGGAACACTCCCAGTAATCTTTCCAGTGAAGTATTTCTTCTTTAGCCTGCTGCGATACTGGCGCAGACAGTCTGAGAATAGACTGTTGAGAACATGCTTTACTTCCTCTTGGTCCTCATCGAACTCGAACCTTAACTGTTCACAACAATATAAACCGTTGGTGTGATATACATAGATCCAACAACAAGCTAGAAGGAACGGGACGTGCCAATGTGGTATACTAGTATGAGTAACATTACCAAGAGAAAGATGACTTACGTGTAACCTGTGCACTAATTTTTCAAAATGCGCAGAGGTGTCTACGTGCTCTTTCCATGTTGGGAAGATAGGAATTTCATTCCTGACGAAAATTCCTACATCCGATGCTAATTTACAAGATTCTTCTGGGTCCAGTGGCCTTCTGCCACCTACGATAGATGAAAGGCGAAATCTTGATTCCATCCCAGCAAGCTTAGCTACGAACATTTTCCCTACTGTTGGGCCCCTCGTTTTTCTTGATCGTGGTGCAACTACAAAGTTAAGCATTACATCAAGCTATCAAGGTAGGTATATATATATATATATATATATATATATATATATATATATATCTATAAAGTATAACTTTATAACGGAGAATGAAACTATAAGCATTGGAAAATGTACCTTCTTCGGTGTGGGGCTCATCCTCAGGGGAGTTGTCTATGGCAGGACTAATATGGGTCAGTGGGAGATCATCAACAGTTTGTTGATGTTGTGCTAGCAGTGTTTGGCCAGTTGTGGTTGTGTCAGCTGGGACTGGTACAGTGTGTCCTTGGGCAGTATTTCCTACCACAGCTACTGCTGATCCCAATTGTGGCTGAGAAGTTGCCGTGGAAACTTGTTCTGCTGCCAATTGTTGTTGAGAAGTTGCTGTGGAAACTGGTTCTGCTGCCAATTGTGGCTGAGAAGTTGCTGTGGAAACTGGTTCTGCTGCCGATTGTCGCTGGTTGACTGGATTGGTAACAGGTGGCTGATTCAACCGCTTGGGGTGTTCACCACGTTTTTTTATTTCAGTACTCTTAGAATTTTCGTTATTTTCTTCAACTGGTGCCATGAATCGCTGAGACTGTCTAGTAGCAGAAGCAGGTTTCTTTTTTGGTTGCAGCTGTTCTATCACCGATTCAGGTGCCTGTTGAATGGTCTTCCTCTCATTGGTGGTTCCTGCGAAATTCTTACTTGAAGCTGCAGATTCCTAGCACACATAAACGATATTTCAGTCTACAGAAGTCCCATATATGATGATATGCAAATGGAATAGAATGAAGAACAGTAAAGGATGACGTGCATGCTGAAACATATATATGATGCATTAAGGAGACCTAGAGGTGGCATGTGAACATGTTTGGTGGGATTCAGGATACAAGTATACAACACATGGAAGTTGCAAAACAGATATCTCAAAGTAAAAACACAGAAATCACCTGGTGGGGTTGAGGAGAATGGTCAGGCAAGGCATCTTCCTGAGTCAGCTCTCCAAGAGGCTCAGCATGATCAAATTGTGAATCATAACATTGTTCTTTATCTTTGGGAAGGGGAAAGGGTTCTTCTCCGATTTTGTTCAGGTTTGCACTAGAGGCAATAGCGTTACACATGTTTGTGCCCACACGGCTTGCATATCTTATACATATATTCCGTATCCGTTTCTCTTTTAATTCATTCTTCTGTATTGCAATAATATCTAGCATGCATTACAAAAAAAATGCTAATGAGATGGCGGTGCAAGTAAGCAAAAAAATACTTTTCGAAATCACATGCATAACGAATGCGGCCATATCAACCTTCTTGGAAGTGGGCGCGTGTACGCTTTGGTTTCCTGCCGTCGACCATGGAAGCGCCCATCTCTCCAGTCCGGTGGACGGAAGGAGTCGGGGATTAAGATACGAGAACCCGGCGATGGTGACTGTCGCTGACAAGGCGGCGGTGGAAGTCGGCTACGGAGGAGCTCGTATGGTACAGTGGTCGTCGGTGGGGGTGGGGGAGGTGGAAGCTACTCCGGCTTGCTAAAAAGCAAGGGAGACGGCGGAACGTCGTCGGTCACTACGGTGGCCGATGAGAAGGCAGTAGTGCTGGTGTGGGAGTGGGACAGTGGGCCGGCGCCGGCGTGTGAGATGATCCGGTGGGTCATGCAGGGTGGAAGCGTGAGAGAGAGATGCGGGGTTCGGCGCCGCCGGTGATAGGTCTGAATTGAGCGGTCCGGGGGATAAGATCGACACTGTACTTATTTCACATCGCTTTGAATTTTGGAAGGGGGGATTTCGGGAATTTTGGGGCAGAGTTGAAATTATTACTGGTTGCTGGAAAACTGTGGAACCCTAGCCTACGAAATCCCAAGTCTGAAGCTGAGGGCCCTTTTGCTGTGGCTTTTTGGCTTTTGGATTTTGGAAGCCAAAAGAATATAATATTTGTTTTTGGCTTCCAAAATCCAAAAGCCAAAAAGGCAAAAAAAAGGCACAACAAAAGGGCCCTGAGTATGTTCGGGTTCAAGGGGATATGCTTGTTGGTTCTTGGGTGCATATGATCTCTTTATTTCGAAATTCATCTTCTATACATTTTGAAATGTCAAAAAAGAATAAAACGAAAAATGCATGTGTACTTCTTCGCTTGCTTTATACACATAAAATATTTCAATGGAAAAATCGAATAGTAATTTGGGCTATGTAAAAAAGAGTTACTCCGTAAAAAAATTGTGCTAACCATAAGGCTTTTTATGAGACATGTTTTCTCTCTTTTTTTACATCGACCATGAAAAAAACTTGTTTTTTTACATCAACCATGAAAAATACTTTTTTTACATCGACCATGAAAAATACTAGGAATTTGCTAAGAGCATCCACAACGTGTAGCCAAAAGTGGTTCCATATTTGATTTTTGGCTTTTTGAACTAGTTCCATACATTGTAGAGGTAGTTCCAAAACCAGAAAAACAGGGAACCGGAGCAAATAGGTGCTCCGATGCCAAATTTCACTTTTGGCATTTGGAACTAGTTCCCTACATTGTGAGAGTAGTTCCATATTGGCTTTATGAGTTGTTTTAGCTTGATGGCGGGACCCACGTTATAAATATTTGGAACCACTACATTGTGGAGCTATTGCTATATTTCACACCAAAGCCAAATTCACCATCGTATCAGATTTGGCAATAGCAACATTGTGGATAGCCTAAAGTTATATTTTCCATCTTGTACACAATTAAAAATATCTTTAAAACAAACAAATCTCTAATGTCTAGGTGTACCATCTCTACTAGTACTAGTATATATACACGTGCCTTGCACGTGAGGGCTCTTTTTTTTAGTGAAACAACTTCGACGCAATAAGAATTCGATCTTTTTTTTAACAAAGGAGGGGGGCCCAAGGGCTTGGATACCATTAAGTGCAACAGAGGGGTACATATTACAGATTGCAGTCAATAGTCACTTGGGTTGAAAGCCAATGCAAGCCCGCCTACATGATAGCAGGATTTTGTGAAGCTTTTTAACTTAATTGGTCAAACATGCGAAGCATGTGCCATTTACTTGTACAACTTTATCGGAAAAAAATACTTGTACAAGCTAGTTCCCCTAAGTACTACCAGCACATAAGTAAACAAAAGAACCAGGGACATCATCAACTGAAAACAACAATCTATTCATATAGCGGCTCTTGCATCACCCTTTGAAAATCATCTACCTGCAAAGATGAGTGCAGAGTTTCTGCTCGTGCTTTCACCTGTTCCAAGATCGTCCAGTTGATCTCATGGACATCTGCATCAGCCAAAGCGGTAACCAAGTTGCCAGCCACTAGCTTCTGCAGATCAGCAACAGCATGTAGGCCATCTTGAATTGTAGAATTCCATCCTCGGTTCATTTCTTTGTTCCGCCAAGTGGCCACATCCAAGTCCTTTTGAAGACGCCTAATCTTAGCTTCCCCAGTGCCACATCCTTCTGTTTTGTTCCTACAAACGTTTGCATCACTGGAACTCTGGACATCTGTGCTACAATGCTGCTTGGCAGGGACATGAGCAGTCACTTGCTTCTGCGATTTGCCATGCATAAAATCAATCAGCAGATTAAAAGGAAATATGTTGGTTGATTCATGTCACCACTTTCAGCAACCCATGAGTTTCTAAACCTTAAATGGAGTCTAAAACATTGCAATAAAAGGGTGGGTGCATCATTTGGATGCAGAGGCCGGGGCGACCCTATTTTCAAGAAAAAATTAGGAAATCTGAAATCTATATCTATATCTCTACCATCTATACCACTCCACTCCTGTTGACAGTTTGATCTCTTTCAGTACATTAGATTATGTCATGTTTAAAACACTATTATAAAATTACCTCCTTAATGTTGAGCTCAGGAGGATCCAGATGTGCTGATCCTAGGCGGCCACTCAAATGATTGCTTGCTAGAACAATAGGACCAAATCCCGCCTCCTTTCTACCAATGTCTGCATCACTGGCGCGCTCACTGTCTTTGTTAGGAACATGAGCAGTGGCTAGCTGCTGCAAATCAAAGTTCATCAAATCAATCAGCAAACAAGACATATGAAATTTGAGCAGTGCGGCTAAATACCTTCTTCAGCAGCTGCCCCACGGAATCGTCCTTTTGGCGGCACATCACACGTGTGAAAAATCTCGGCAACGACTTGGGGTGCGGTGATTTTGTCCCATTCCACAGTATGCCGAGCTTGGCTGCAATTATCATATTCTGCAAGATATTTTGCCTCCGAGATTCTTCGTAGGCATTCTCGAGGGGAATATCTAGCAGGCATTACAAAAAAAACAGATGCTAATAACAAGCAGTGGAAGCAAGCAATAAACTAGTCTCGGAAATCAAATACGGAGTACATAACAAAAGCTGCCGGACAAAGTGTTCAACCTTGGTCGACTGGGGAGGTGGCGCGTTGGCCGTTCGGTTTGGTTCGGTGGATCATGGTGGCGCTTTGTGTACCGATCTCGCCGGCCGGTAAGATGAACCAGTGAGTCGGGGAAGCAGATCCGACGAAGCGGACGGAGTGTGGTTGACGGCGTCGCTGAGCTGGCTCCGGTGCGGTGGATGTCGGCTACGGATGGAGGACTGAGAGGGAGCGAGACGGACTAGGTGCGAGGTAGGGAGAGAGGCCCTTGCTTGTCCGTGGGTGGGGCTGGATATAGGGGAAATGAAAGCGAGGTAGGAAGATAGCATCCTGCTAATTTATGGTGCTGAACTAGAAAATCCCGCCAATATATGGTGCTGAATTGCGGGCGGCTCATAGCTTGTGCACAAATAAAATGGGAAAATCCAAAAAATGTAGTTCAACAAAAAAAACTCTAGTAGGCAAAGTCGCTAGCTCGCCATGAGAAGATGCACTCCGCCAAAAAAATGTCATGACAAGCTAGTTTGCTATGGATCTTGCATTAACCCTGCTCGATAAAATGGTGGGCAAAAAAAGACAAGCTAAATCAAAAATAATGGTGGTAGAAAGATGTAACTCTCAAATGTAAACTCTACTAAACAGGGCCAGCTCAAAAATATGCCTCATATTATTAGTACTTCCTCCGGTCCATATTAACTGCCACTAACATACATCGAGAAACAAAAAAGAGAAATCTGTCATGAATAGTTCCCGAATTCAAATCTGAGTTTCTCTGTAGACTATTCCCATCTGAGTTTCTCTTTTTTGTTTCTCGATGTATGTTTCGAATTTTGATCTGAAATTTTTAGGGGTTATCTTAATATGAGCTGTGAACGTGCATGATTTGTTTCAGATTTTTTTCGCAATGTTTAAATTTGGATTTAGGCCGCATGTCACCTCGCTACCGCTCGAGAAATGGAGCCCCTCTCCGCTGGGCTCCATAAAAGCTTCACTGCTCGTGTCAGACTGTTGAAGACACTGGCAAGTGCATGTCAGGGGGACAGAGAATAAATTTCGTCCACGCGTCGGCGCGTGCTGTCTACCCCAAACCCTAAACTCTGTCTTTATGAAGTCAAGCATGCATGAAGAGAAGTGGTTTTTGGTTTCAAACATGGAAATTTCAAAAACCCTCTCAAGAGCTACATTTTGGAGTGACTAATTTTTCATATTCATGATTTAAACTTGTTTAAATGGGCATAAAAATAGGCATAAAATTCAAAATAAATCAAAATAAATGAAAAACCAAGGCACATAGTCTTCTTATGTCATATAGTAAGCATTCAATTAAGTTGATAAACAAGGTCTAGACATATTCGAACCAGAAAAATCATGTATCTACCCCTAACCCTAAACTCTGTCTTATGAAGTCAAGCATGAAGAGATGTGGTTTTTGGTTTCAAACATGGAAATTTCGAAAACCCTCCCAAGAGCTTCATTTTGGAGTGACTAAGAAGCATACATGCTTACTTTTTTATATTCATGTTTTAAACTTGTTCAAATCTTGGTCAAACCTAGGATTTGACCAAGATTCAAATGGGCATAAAAATTCAAAAAAATGAAGAAAAAAATGAAAAACCAAGGTCTTCTTATGTCATATAGTAAGCATTCAATTAAGTTGATAAACAAGGTCTAGACGTTTTAAACCTGAAAAATCATGTATCTACCCCCTAACCCTAAACTCTGTCTTATGAAGTCAAGCATGCATGGTGAAGAGAAGTGGTTTTTGGTTTCAAACATGGAAATTTTAAAAACCCTCCCAAGAGCTTCATTTTGGGGTGACTAAGAAGGATACATGATTACTTTGTCATATTCATGTCTTAAACTTGTTTAAGTCATGGTCAAACCTAGGATTTGACCAAGATTCAAATGGGCATAAGAATTCAAAAAAAACAAAGCACATAGTCTGTGTATGTCATATAGTAAGCATTCAAGTTGATAAACAAGGTCTAGACATATTCAAACCAGAAAAATCATGGAAATTTCAAAAACCTCCCACGAGCTTCATTTTGGAGTGACTAAGAAGGATCGATGCAGGTTACTTTTCATATTATTCATGTTTTAAACTTGTTTAAATCTTGGTCCAACCTAGGATTTGACCAAGATTCAACAAATGGGGATAAAAAAATGAAAACCCAATGCACATAGTCTTCTTATGTCATATAATAAGCATACAATTAAGTTGATAAACAAGGTCTAGACATATTCAAACCAAAAAAAACATGTATGTGGCTACCCCTAACCCTAAACTCTGTCTTATGAAGTCAAGCATGAAGAGATGTGGTTTTTGGTTTCAAACATGGAAATTTCAAAAACCCCTTCCAAGAGCTTCATTTTGGAGTGACTAAGAAGCATACATGCTTACCTTTTCATATATATTCATGTTTTAAACTTGTTCAAATCTTGGTCAAACCTAGGATTTGACAAAGATTCAAATGGGCATAAAAATTCAAATAAAATGAATACCAAGGTCTTCTTATGTCATATAGTATGTGCGCATTCACTTAAGTTGATAAACAAGGTCTAGACATATTAAACCTAAAAAATCATGCATGTATCTACCCCTAACCCTAAACTCTGTCTTATAAAGTCAAGCATGCATGGTGAAGATAAGTGGTTTTTGGTTTCAAACATGGAAATTTCAAAAACCCTCCTAATTAAGAGCTTCATTTTGGAGTGACTAAGAAGGATACATGCTTACTTTTACATATTCATGTTTTAAACTTGTTTAAGTCGTGGTCAAACCTAGGATTTGACCAAGATTTAAATGGGCATAAAAATTCAAAAACAAAATCAAAAACCAAAGCAAGTCTTTGCATGTCATATAGTAAGCATTCAAGTTGATAAACAAGGTCTAGACATATTCAAACCAGAAAATCATGTATATATCTACCCCTAACCCTAAACTCTATCTTTATGAAGTCAAGCATGCATGAAGAGAAGTGGTTTTAGGTTTCAAACATGGAAATTTCAAAAACCATCCCAAGAGCTACATTTTGGAGTGACTAAGAAGGATATATAGATGCTTAATTTTGCATATTCATGATTTAAACTTGTTCAAATCTTGGTCAAACCTATGATTTGACCAAGATTCAAATGGGCATTAAAAAATAGAAAAATGAAAAACCAAAGCACATAATCTTCTTATGTCATATAGTAAGCATTAAAGTTGATAAACACAAGGTCTAGACATATTCAAACCATACAAATCATGTATCTACCCCTAACCCTAAACTTTGTCTTATGAAGTCAAGCATGAAGAGATGTGGTTTTTGGTTTCAAACATGGAAATTTCAAATACCCTTCCAAGAGCTTCATTTTGGAGTGACTAAGAAGCATACATGCTTACCTTTTCATATTCATGTTTTAAACTTGTTCAAATCTTGGTCAAACCTAGGATTTGACCAAGATTCAAATGGGCATAAAAATTCAAAAAAAATGAATACCAAGATCTTCTTATGTCATATAGTATGCGCGCAATCAATTAAGTTGATAAACAAGGTATAGACATATTAAACCTGAAAATCATGTATCTACCCCTAACCCTAAACTCTGTCTTATAAAGTCAAGCATGCATGGTGAAGATAAGTGGTTTTTGGTTTCAAACATGGAAATTTCAAAAACCCTCCTAATTAAGAGCTTCATTTTGGAGTGACTAAGAAGGATACATGCTTACTTTTTCATATTCATGTTTTAAACTTGTTTAAATCTTGGTCAAACCTAGGAAAATCATAAATATATCTACCCCTAACCCTAAACTCTGTCTTATGAAGTCAATCATGAAGAGAAGTGGTTTTGGGTTTCAAACATGGAAATTTCAAAACCTCCCAAAAACTTCATTTTAGAGTGACTAAGAACGATACATGCTTCCCTTTTCATTTTCATGTTTTAAACTTGTTTACATTATCTTGGTCAAATCTAGGATTTGACAAGATTCAAATGGGCATCAAAATAAAAAAATCAAAAATGAAAAACCAAAGCACATAGTTTTCTTATGTCATATAGTAAGCATTAAAGTTGACAAACAAGGTCTAGACATATTCAAACATGACAAATCATGTATCTATACCCCCTAACCCCTAAACTATGTCTTATGAAGTCTAACATGAAGAGAAGTGGTTTTGGGTTTCAAACATGGAAATTTCAAATACCCTTCCAAGAGCTTCATTTTGGAGTGGCTAAGAAGCATACATGCTTACCTTTTCATATTCATGTTTAAACTTGTTCAAATCTTGGTCAAACCTAGGATTTGACCAAGATTCAAATGGGCATCAAAAATAAAAAATTAGAAAAATGAAAAACCCAAAGCACATAGTTTTCTTAAGTTATATAGTAAGCATTCAAGTTGATAAACAAGGTCTGGACATATTCAAACCAGAAAAATCATGTATGTGGCTACCCCTAACCCTAAACTCTGTCTTATGAAGTCAAGCATGAAGAGATGTGGTTTTTGGTTTCAAACATGGAAATTTCGAAAACCCTTCCAAGAGCTTCATTTTGGAGTGACTATTTAAGAAGCATACATGCTTACCTTTTCATATTCATGTTTTAAACTTGTTCAGATCTTGATCAAAACTAGGATTTGACCAAGATTCAAATGGGCATAAAAATTCAAAAAAAATGAATACCAAGATCTTCTTATGTCATATAGTATGTGCGCATTCAATTAAATTGATAAACAAGGTCTAGACATATTAAACCTGAAAATCATGTATCTACCCCTAACCCTAAACTCTGTCTTATAAAATCAAGCATGCATGGTGAAGATAAGTGGTTTTTGGTTTCAAACATGGAACTTTCAAAAACCCTCCTAATTAAGAGCTTCATTTTGGAGTGACTAAGAAGGATACATGCTTACTTTTTCATATTCATGTTTTAAACTTGTTTAAATCTTGGTCAAACCTAGGAAAATCATGTATATATCTACCCCTAACCCTAAACTCTGTCTTATGAAGTCAATAATGAAGAGATCGAAGTGGTTTTGGGTTTCCTACATGGAAATTTCAAAAACCTCCCAAAAACTTCATTTTAGAGTGACTAAGAACGATACATGCTTCCCTTTTCATTTTCATGTTTTAAACTTGTTTAAATTATCTTGGTCAAATCTAGGATTTGACAAGATTCAATGCAAATGGGGGCATCAAAATAAAAAAATCAGAAAAATGAAAAACCAAAGCACATAGTTTTCTTATGTCATATAGTAAGCATTAAAGTTGACAAACAAGGTCTAGACATATTCAAACCAGACAAATCATGTATCTATACCCCCTAACCCCGTAAACTGGATTTTTTGAACCTTGATCTGTAGTACTGGGCAAAACCCTAGTTTAACCTAGTATATTTAATTATAGATTCGTAGGTCGAATTTTCTGTAGTACCTTTTTATTATTACTATGCAGCACATATGTGTTTGCCCGTCGAGTGAAACTCGGAGGAAGAGGGATCACTCGGAAGGAGAGAAGAAGGGAGAGCATTATGGTGTCTCCCCTTTTTCGGGTGATGATGTTGACTTTTGTGCAGGGTTTGTCAGTGAGCAGGAGGAGCGAGCGAGCGAGTCGAGCGAGGCCGAGAATGAGAGAGATTTGTTTTTTTTTGTGAGAGGGACAACCGAAGGATCCAGAAGGACCCACAGACTTCCAATACGCATCCTGATGCGTCTTCTCTTGACAAAGAAGATGGCTGGGAGTTTGCGTACCTATTGCACGTGACTTGTGCTCACTGAAGTGTGGGACCTCATGCATGGGCACCACACGTAAGTGACAGACCTGTTGGTGTAAAAACTCGGTTGATTAGTATAGTGCATTAGAACAAAGTTTCCTATGGATTCAAGGGTAGGAAATCCAAGTTAACTCATTTACATGACATTATTTTTTCCATTAAGCAAAGTTAACACATCTATCAATTGGTACATTTTGGAGTGACTAAGAAGGATACAGGCTTACTTATTCGTTTTCACGTGTTAAACTTGTCTAAATCTTGGTCAAACCTAGGATTTGACAAAATTCAAAAAAAAAACAGAAAAATGAAAAACCAAAGCACATAGTCTTCTTATGTCATATAGTAAGCATTAAAGTTGATAAACAAGGTCTAGACATATTCAAACCATACAAATCATGTATCTACCCCTAACCCTAAACTATGTCTTATGAAGTCAATCATGAAGAGAAGTGGTTTTGGGTTTCAAACATGGAAATTTCAAGAACCTCCCAAAAGCTTCATTTTGGAGTGACTAAGAAGCATACATGCTTACCTTTTCATATTCATGTTTTAAACTTGTTCAAATCTTGGTCAAACTTAGGATGCCTCTCTCTTGACAAAGAAGATGGCTGGGAGTTTGCCTACCTAGCGTACGTGACTTGTTCTCACTGAAGTGTGGGACCTCACGCATGGGAACCACACGTAAGTGACAGACTTGTTGCTCTAATAACTCGGGTGATCATTATACTGTATTAGTACATAGTTTCCTATGGATCCTTCTTAGTCACTCCAAAATGAAGCTCTTTGGGAGGGTTTTTGAAATTTCCATGTTTGAAACCAAAAATAAGAAGACTATGTGCCTTGATTTTTCATTTTTTAAAATTTTGCCCATTTGAATCTTGGTCAAATCCTAGGTTTGACCATGATTTAAACAAGTTTAAAACATGAATATGAAAAATTAAGCATGTATCCTTCATAGTCACTCCAAAATGAAGCTCTTGAGAGGGTTTTTGAAATTTCCATGTTTGAAACCAAAAAAACCGCGTACTTCTCTTCATGCTTGACTTCATAAGAGAGAGTTTGGGGATAGGGGTAGCTTGATACATGAATTTTCTGGTTTGAATATGTCTAGACCTTGTTTATCAACTTAATTGAATGCTTACTAGTAGATGACATAAGATGACTATGTGCATTGGTTTTTCATTTTATTGTTTTTTTGAATTTTTATGCCCATTTGAATCTTGGTCAAATCCTAGGTTTGACCATGATTTAAACAAGTTTAAAACATGAATATGAAAAATTAAGCATCTATCCTTCTTAGTCACTCCAATATGTAGCTCTTGGGAGGGTTTTTGAAATTTCCATGCTTGAAACCAAAAACCACTTCTCTTCATGCATGCTTGACTTCTTCATAAGACAGAGTTTAGGGTTAGGGGGTAGATACATGATTTTCCTGCTTTGAATATGTGTAGACCTTGTTTATCAAATTAATTGAATGCTTACTATATAACATATAAGAAGGCCTTGTTTTTTTTTGAACTTTTATACCCATTTGAATCTTGGTCAAATCCTTGGTTCCACCAAGATTTGAATAAGTTAAAAACATGAATATGAAAAAGTAAGCATGTATGCTTCTTAGTCACTTCAAAATGAAGCTCTTGGGAGGGTTTTTGAATTTCCATGTTCGAAACCAAAAACCACAAATCTTCATGCTTGACTTCATGAAACAGAGTTTAGGGTTAGGGGTAGATACATGCGTGATTTAAACAAGTTTAAAACATGAATATGAATATGAAATTTTTTGCCCATTTGAATCTTGGCCAAATCCTAGGTTTGACCATGATTTAAACAAGTTTAAAACATGAATATGAAAAATTAAGCATGTACCATTCGTAGTCACTCCAAAATGAAGCTCTTGAGAGGGTTTTTGAAATTTCCATGTTTGAAACCAAATAACCACGTACTTCTCTTCATGCTTGACTTCATAAGACAGAGTTTGGGGTTAGGGTTAGCTTGATACATGAATTTTCTGGTTTGAATATGTCTAGACATTGTTTATCAACTTAATTGAATGCTTACTAGATGACATAAGATGACTATGTGCATTGGTTTTTCATTTTTTTTGAATTTTTATGCCCATTTGAATCTTGGTCAAATTCTAGGTTTGACCATGATTTAATCAAGTTTAAAACATGAATATGAAAAATTAAGCATCTATCCTTCTTAGTCACTCCAATATGTAGCTCTTGGGAGGGTTTTTGAAATTTCCATGCTTGAAAACCAAAAACCACTTTTCTTCATGCATGCTTGACTTCATAAGACATAGTTTAGGGTTAGGGGGTAGATACATGATTTTCCTACTAGTTTGAATATGTCTAGACCTTGTTTATCAATTTAATTGAATGCTTACTATATGACATGAGCAGACCTTAGTTTTAATTTTTTTATACCCATTTGAATCTTCGTCAAATCGTAGGTTTGTTGACCAAGATTTGAACAAGTTTAAAACATGAATATGAAAAAGTAAGCATGTATGCGTCTTAACTAGTCACTCCAAAATGAAGCTCTTGGGAGGGTTTTTGAAATTTCCATGTTTGAAACCAAAAACCACTTCTTCTCTTCATGCTTGACTTCATAAGTCAGGGTTAATTTAGGGATATATAGGGGGTAGATACATGTTTTTTCTGGTTTGATATGTCTAGACCTTGTTTATCAACTTAATTGAATGCTTACTATATGACATAAGAAGACTACGTGACTTGTGCTCACTGAAGTGTGGGACCTCACGCATGGGAACCACACGTACGTAAGTGACATACTTGTTGCTCTAATAACTCGGGTGATCATTATACTGTATTAGTACATAGTTTCCTATGGATCCTTCTTAGTCACTCCAAAATGAAGCTCTTTGAGAGGGTTTTTGAAATTTCCATGTTTGAAACCCAAAACAACTTCTCTTCATACTTGACTTCATAAGACAGAGTTTAGGGTTAGGGGTAGATACATGATTTGTCTGGTTTGAATACGTCTAGACCTTGTTTATCAACTTTAATGCTTACTATATGACATAAGAAGACTATGTGCTTTGGTTTTTCATTTTTCTGATTTTTTCTATTTTTGATGCCCATTTGAATCTTGGTCAGATCCTAGGTTTTACCAAGATTTAAACAAGTTTAAAACATGAAAATGAAAAGGGAAGCATTTATCCTTCTTAGTCACTCTAAATGAAGTTTTTGGGAGGTTTTTGAAATTTCCATGTTTGAAACCCAAAACCACTTCTCTTCATGCTTGACTTCATAAGACATAGTTTAGGGTTAGGGGTACATACATGATTTGTATGTTTTGAATATGTCTAGACCTTGTTTATCAACTTGAATGCTTACTATATGACATAAGAAAACTACGTATGTGCTTTGGTTTTTCATTTTTCTGTTTTTTTTTCAATTTTCCGCCCATTTGAATCTCTGTCAAATCCTAGGTTTGACCAAGATTTAAACAAGTTTAACACGTGAAAACGAAAAGGTAAGCATGGATCCTTCTTAGTCACTCCAAAATGTACCAATTGATAGATGTGTTAACTTTGCTTCATGGAAAAAATAATGTCATGTAAATGAGTTAACTTGGATTTCCTACCCTTGAATCCATAGGAAACTTTGTTCTAATGCACTATAATAATCAACCGAGTTTTTACACCAACAGGTCTGTCACTTACGTGTGGTGCCCATGCGTGAGGTCCCACACTTCAGTGAGCACAAGTCACGTGCAATAGGTACGCAAACTCCCAGCCATTTTCTTTGTCAAGAGAAGACGCATCAGGATGCGTATTGGAAGTCTGTGGGTCCTTCTGGATCCTTCGGTTGTCCCTCTCACAAAAAAAAACAAATCTCTCTCATTCTCGGCCTCGCTCGACTCGCTCGCTCGCTCTCGCTCAACCTCACCACTGACAAAACACAAAAGTCAACATCATCACCCGAAAAAGGGGACACCATAATGCTCTCCCTTCTTCTCTCCTTCCGAGTGATCCCTCTTCCTCCGAGTTTCACTCGACGGGCAAACACATATGTGCTGCATAGTAATAATAAAAAGGTACTAAAAAATCGACCTACGAATCTATAATTAAATATACTAGGTTAAACTAGGGTTTTGCCCAGTACTACAGATCAAGGTTCAAAAAAATCCAACTACGGGGTTCGAACAACCCCATTTCTAATCAAAGATTTTTTTCGACGTCATCCAAATGGCCTCAAACTATAGCATGGGCGGATCCAGACTATAGCCAAGGGGGGCAGCCGCCCCCGCTCAATTTTCTGAAACCTTGTAATATGATATTTGCATCACTTATCATATGTTTGCCCCCTCTAAAAATTTATCCTAGGTCCGCCCCTAAACTGTAGGGTTAGCATCTAGTGCAGTATGTGTGAACATGTATGCACTATGTGTGCTATAACTTGTATGTCTTTCAAATTTGAACCAAATTTGAATAAGTGTAAAATATTTGAAATGGGGCTTTTGGCTTAAACGTTTGAAACCCAAAACGACTTCTCTTCATGCTAGACTTCATAAGACCGAGTTTATCAACTTGAATGCTTACGATATGACATAAGAAGACTATGTACTTTGGTTTTCATATTTCTGATTTTTAAAATTTTGTGTCCATTTGAATCTTGGTCAAATCCTAGGTTTGACCAAGATTTAAACAAGTTTATAACATGAAAATGAAAAGGTAATCATGGAAATGATATTTGCATCACTTACCATATGTTTGCCCATTTGAATCTTGTCAAATCCTAGATTTGACCAAGATAATTTAAACAAGTTTAAAACATGAAAATGAAAAGGGAAGCTTGTATCCTTCTTAGTCACTCTAAAATGAAGTTTGGGGAGGTTTTTGAAATTTCCATGCTTGAAACCAAAAACCACTTCTCTTCATGCTTGACTTCATAAGACAAAGTTTAGGGTTAGGGGTAGATACATGATTTTTCTGGTTTGAATATATGTCTAGACCTTATTTATCAACTTAATTGAATGCTTACTATATAACATAAGAAGACCTTGTTTTTTTATTTTGTTTTTTAATTTTTATACGGATTTGAATCTTGGTCAAATCCTTGGTTTCACCAAGATTTGAATAAGTTTAAAACATGAATATGAAAAAGTAAGCATGCATGTATGCTTCATAATTAATCACTTCAAAATGAAGCTCTTGGGAGGGTTTTTGAAATTTCCATGTTTGAAACCAAAAAACCACATATCATCATGCTTGACTTCATGAGACAGAGTTTAGGTTAGGGGGTAGGTACATGATTTCTCTGGTTTGAATATGTCTAGAGACCTTGTTTATCAACTTAATTGAATGCTTACAATATAACATAAGAAGACTATGTGCCTTGGTTTTTCATTTTTTGTTTTTTTTAAATTATGCCCATTTGAATCTTTGTCAAATCCTAGGTTTGACCATGATTTAAACAAGTTTAAAACATGAATATGAAAAAGTAAGCATGTATCCTTCGTAGTCACTCCAAAATGAAGCTCGATCTTGAGAGGGTTTTTGAAATTTCCATGTTTGAAACCAAAAACCACTTCTTCTCTTCATGCTTGACTTCATAAGTCAGGGTTAATTTAGGGATATATAGGGGGTAGATACATGATTTTTCTGGTTTGATATGTCTAGACCTTGTTTATCAACTTAATTGAATGCTTACTATATGACATAAGAAGACTACGTGACTTGTGCTCACTGAAGTGTGGGACCTCACGCATGGGAACCACACGTACGTAAGTGACAGACTTGTTGCTCTAATAACTCGGGTGATCATTATACTGTATTAGTACATAGTTTCCTATGGATCCTTCTTAGTCACTCCAAAATGAAGTTCTTTGAGAGGGTTTTTGAAATTTCCATGTTTGAAACCCAAAACAACTTCTCTTCATACTTGACTTCATAAGACAGAGTTTAGGGTTAGGGGTAGATACATGATTTGTCTGGTTTGAATACGTCTAGACCTTGTTTATCAACTTTAATGCTTACTATATGACATAAGAAGACTATGTGCTTTGGTTTTTCATTTTTCTGATTTTTTCTATTTTTGATGCCCATTTGAATCTTGGTCAGATCCTAGGTTTTACCAAGATTTAAACAAGTTTAAAACATGAAAATGAAAAGGGAAGCATTTATCCTTCTTAGTCACTCTAAATGAAGTTTTTGGGAGGTTTTTGAAATTTCCATGTTTGAAACCCAAAACCACTTCTCTTCATGCTTGACTTCATAAGACATAGTTTAGGGTTAGGGGTACATACATGATTTGTATGTTTTGAATATGTCTAGACCTTGTTTATCAACTTGAATGCTTACTATATGACATAAGAAAACTACGTATGTGCTTTGGTTTTTCATTTTTCTGTTTTTTAATTTTCCGCCCATTTGAATCTCTGTCAAATCCTAGGTTTGACCAAGATTTAAACAAGTTTAACACGTGAAAACGAAAAGGTAAGCATGGATCCTTCTTAGTCACTCCAAAATGTACCAATTGATAGATGTGTTAACTTTGCTTCATGGAAAAAATAATGTCATGTAAATGAGTTAACTTGGATTTCCTACCCTTGAATCCATAGGAAACTTTGTTCTAATGCACTATAATAATCAACCGAGTTTTTACACCAACAGGTCTGTCACTTACGTGTGGTGCCCATGCGTGAGGTCCCACACTTCAGTGAGCACAAGTCACGTGCAATAGGTACGCAAACTCCCAGCCATTTTCTTTGTCAAGAGAAGACGCATCAGGATGCGTATTGGAAGTCTGTGGGTCCTGGATCCTTCGGTTGTCCCTCTCAAAAAAAAACAAATCTCTCTCATTCTCGGCTCGCTCGACTCGCTCGCTCGCTCGCTCGCTCGCACCTCCTGCTCACTGACAAACCCTGCACAAAAGTCAACATCATCACCCGAAAAAGGGGAGACACCATAATTCTCTCCCTTCTTCTCTCCTTCCGAGTGATCCCTCTTCCTCCGAGTTTCACTCGACGGGCAAACACATATGTGCTGCATAGTAATAATAAAAAGGTACTACAGAAAATTCGACCTACGAATCTATAATTAAATATACTAGGTTAAACTAGGGTTTTGCCCAGTACTACAGATCAAGGTTCAAAAAAATCCAACTACGGGGTTCGAACAACCCCATTTCTAATCAAAGATTTTTTTCGACGTCATCCAAATGGCCTCAAACTATAGCATGGGCGGATCCAGACTATAGCCAAGGGGGGCAGCCGCCCCCGCTCAATTTTCTGAAACCTTGTAATATGATATTTGCATCACTTATCATATGTTTGCCCCCTCTAAAAATTTATCCTAGGTCCGCCCCTAAACTGTAGGGTTAGCATCTAGTGCAGTATGTGTGAACATGTATGCACTATGTGTGCTATAACTTGTATGTCTTTCAAATTTGAACCAAATTTGAATAAGTGTAAAATATTTGAAATGGGGCTTTTGGCTTAAACGTTTGAAACCCAAAACGACTTCTCTTCATGCTAGACTTCATAAGACCGAGTTTATCAACTTGAATGCTTACGATATGACATAAGAAGACTATGTACTTTGGTTTTCATATTTCTGATTTTTAAAATTTTGTGTCCATTTGAATCTTGGTCAAATCCTAGGTTTGACCAAGATTTAAACAAGTTTATAACATGAAAATGAAAAGGTAATCATGGAAATGATATTTGCATCACTTACCATATGTTTGCCCATTTGAATCTTGTCAAATCCTAGATTTGACCAAGATAATTTAAACAAGTTTAAAACATGAAAATTAAAAGGGAAGCTTGTATCCTTCTTAGTCACTCTAAAATGAAGTTTGGGGAGGTTTTTGAAATTTCCATGCTTGAAACCAAAAACCACTTCTCTTCATGCTTGACTTCATAAGACAAAGTTTAGGGTTAGGGGTAGATACATGATTTTTCTGGTTTGAATATATGTCTAGACCTTATTTATCAACTTAATTGAATGCTTACTATATAACATAAGAAGACCTTGTTTTTTTATTTTGTTTTTTAATTTTTATACGGATTTGAATCTTGGTCAAATCCTTGGTTTCACCAAGATTTGAATAAGTTTAAAACATGAATATGAAAAAGTAAGCATGCATGTATGCTTCATAATTAATCACTTCAAAATGAAGCTCTTGGGAGGGTTTTTGAAATTTCCATGTTTGAAACCAAAAAACCACATATCATCATGCTTGACTTCATGAGACAGAGTTTAGGTTAGGGGGTAGGTACATGATTTCTCTGGTTTGAATATGTCTAGAGACCTTGTTTATCAACTTAATTGAATGCTTACAATATAACATAAGAAGACTATGTGCCTTGGTTTTTCATTTTTTGTTTTTTTAAATTATGCCCATTTGAATCTTTGTCAAATCCTAGGTTTGACCATGATTTAAACAAGTTTAAAACATGAATATGAAAAAGTAAGCATGTATCCTTCGTAGTCACTCCAAAATGAAGCTCGATCTTGAGAGGGTTTTTGAAATTTCCATGTTTGAAACCAAAAAACCACATACCTATCTTCATGCTTGACTTCATAAGACAGAGTTAATTAGGGGTTAGGGGTAGCTTGATACATGATATTTCTGGTTTGAATATGTCTAGACCTTATTTATCAACTTAATTGAATGCTTACTATATGACATAAGAAGACCTTGGTTTTCATTTTTTATACCCATTTGAATCTTGGTCAAATCATAGGTTTGACCAAGATTTGAACAAGTTTAAAACATGAATATGAAAAAGTAAGCACGTACGTATGCTTCTTAGTCACTCCAAAATGAAGCTCTTGGGAGGGTTTTTGAAATTTCCATGCTTGAAACCAAAAACCACTTCTCTTCATGCATGCTTGACTTCATAAGACAGAGTTTAGGGTTAGGGGTAGATACCTAATTTTCTGGTTTGAATATGTGTAGACCTTGTTTATCAAAATAATTGAATGCTTACTATATAACATAAGAAGACCTTGTTTTTTTTGAATTTTTATACCCATTTGAATCTTGGTCAAATCCTTGGTTCCACCAAGATTTGAATAAGTTAAAAACATGAATATGAGAAAGTAAGCATGTATGCTTCTTAGTCACTTCAAAATGAAGCTATTGGGAGGGTTTTTGAATTTCCATGTTCGAAACTAAAAACCACATATCTTCATGCATGCATGCTTGACTTCATGAAACAGAGTTTAGGGTTAAGGGTAGATACATGCATGATTTTTCTTGTTTGAATATGTCTAGACCTTGTTTATCAACTTAATTGAATGCCTACTATATAACATAAGAAGACCTTTTTTTTAATTTTTATACCCATTTGAATCTTGGTCAAATCCTAGGTTTCACCAAGATTTGAATAAGTTTAAAACATGAATATGAAAAGGTAAGCATGCATGTATGCTTCTTAATTAATCGCTTCGAAATGAAGCTCTTGAGAGGGTTTTTGAAATTTCCATGTTTGAAACAAAAAAAACGTACTTCTCTTCATGCTTAACTTCATAAGACAGAGTTTGGGGATAGGGGTAGCTTGATACATGATTTTTCTGGTTTGAATATGTCTAGACCTTGTTTATCAACTTAATTGAATGCTTACTAGATGACATATATAAGATGACTATGTGCATTGGTTTTTCATTTTATTGTTTTTTTTGAATTTTTATGCCCATTTGAATCTTGGTCAAATCCTAGGTTTGACCATGATTTAAACAATTTAAAACATGAATATGAAAAATTAAGCATGTATCCTTCGTAGTCACTCCAAAATGAAGCTCGATCTTGAGAGGGTTTTTGAAATTTCCATGATTGAAACCAAAAACCACTTCTCTTCATGCTTGAATTCATAAGTCAGGGTTTAGGGATATATAGGGGGTAGATACATGATTTTTCTGGTTTGAATATGTCTAGAGCTTGTTTTTCAACTTGAATGCTTACTATATGACATACGAAGACTGTTTGCTAACGGAGGGATTAAGCACTCTAGCTATGAAAAGTACCAAACGATGCATACCAAAATGATTTTTTAGAGGAATACTAGTTCGGATTATATAATTTTATATTAGCAGGCCAAAATCGAACCCCGTAGTTGGATTTTCAGAAATTGATCCGTAGTACTGGGCAAAACCCTAGTTTAGCTTATTTAATAATAGATTCGTAGGTCGATTTTTTTACGTTATTATTATTATTACTAGGCAGCACATGTGTTTGCCCGTCCAGTGAAACTCTTTCATTTCATTTTTCTTTTCCGCAAGGTCGGGAGTCGGAGGAAGAGGGATCACACGGGAGGAGACGAAGGGAGAGCAGTCACGGGGCCCCACTTATTTATGGTGTCTATCCTTTTTCTGGTGATGTTGACTGTTGTGCAGGGTTGTCAGTGCGCAGGGGGGTGCGAGCGAGCGAGAAAGGCCGAGAATGAGAGAGATGTTTTTTTAGAGGGACAACCGAACGATCCTGAAGGACCCAGATTTCCAATACGCATCAGAGCGCAGTTTACAGCAGGACACAAAATAAACAGGAAATTACGTCTAAATCCCTAAGATTTACATGGTAGACCCCATGCTGAAAGCAAGAAATGCGATCGGGTCCTTAATAGGCACCGTCCGGATTGATCCTCGTCGGAGCCGGGGACGAACCACTTGGCGCGACCAAATCGCCATGGCTACAGAGCCTGCACACCATGGCCTACGAGCTGAGCTAGAAACGACCTGCCAAAACCGGCAGCCAACGGAGGTGGAGAGAGAGAGAGAGAGAGAGAGAGAGAGAGAGAGAGAGAGAGAGAGAGAGAGAGAGAGAGTGTTGATGCCTCTCTCTTGACAAAGAAGATGGCTGGGAGTTTGCTTACCTAGCGTACGTGACTTGTGCTCACTGAAGTGTGGGACCTCACGCATGGGAACCACACGTAAGTGACAGACTTGTTGCTCTAATAACTCGGGTGATCATTATACTGTATTAGTACATAGTTTCCTATGGATCCTTCTTAGTCACTCCAAAATGAAGCTCTTTGGGAGGGTTTTTGAAATTTCCATGTTTGAAACCAAAAATAAGAAGACTATGTGCCTTGATTTTTCATTTTTTAAAATTTTGCCCATTTGAATCTTGGTCAAATCCTAGGTTTGACCATGATTTAAACAAGTTTAAAACATGAATATGAAAAATTAAGCATGTATCCTTCATAGTCACTCCAAAATGAAGCTCTTGAGAGGGTTTTTGAAATTTCCATGTTTGAAACCAAAAAACCGCGTACTTCTCTTCATGCTTGACTTCATAAGAGAGAGTTTGGGGATAGGGGTAGCTTGATACATGAATTTTCTGGTTTGAATATGTCTAGACCTTGTTTATCAACTTAATTGAATGCTTACTAGATGACATAAGATGACTATGTGCATTGGTTTTTCATTTTATTGTTTTTTTGAATTTTTATGCCCATTTGAATCTTGGTCAAATCCTAGGTTTGACCATGATTTAAACAAGTTTAAAACATGAATATGAAAAATTAAGCATCTATCCTTCTTAGTCACTCCAATATGTAGCTCTTGGGAGGGTTTTTGAAATTTCCATGCTTGAAACCAAAAACCACTTCTCTTCATGCATGCTTGACTTCTTCATATAAGACAGAGTTTAGGGTTAGGGGGTAGATACATGATTTTCCTGGTTTGAATATGTGTAGACCTTGTTTATCAAATTAATTGAATGCTTACTATATAACATATAAGAAGACCTTTTTTTTGAACTTTTATACCCATTTGAATCTTGGTCAAATCCTTGGTTCCACCAAGATTTGAATAAGTTAAAAACATGAATATGAAAAAGTAAGCATGTATGCTTCTTAGTCACTTCAAAAATGAAGCTCTTGGGAGGGTTTTTGAATTTCCATGTTCGAAACCAAAAACCACAAATCTTCATGCTTACTTCATGAAACATAGTTTATATTAGGGTTAGGGGTACATGCTTGATTTTTCTTGTTTGAATATGTCTAGACCTTGTTTATCAACTTAATTGAATGCCTACTATATAACATATATAAGAAGACCTTTTTTGTTTTTTTTAATTTTTATACCCATTTGAATCTTGGTCAAATCCTAGGTTTCACCAAGATTTGAATAAGTTTAAAACATGAATATGAAAAAGTAAGCATGCATGTATGCTTCTTAATTAATCACTTCGAAATGAAGCTCTTGGGAGGGTTTTTGAAATTTCCATGTTTGAAACCAAAAACCACATATCTTCATGCATGTGCTTGACTTCATGAGACAAAGTTTAGTGTTAGGGGGTAGATACATGATTTCTCTCGTTTGAATATGTCTAGACCTTGTTTATCAACTTAATTGAATGCTTACTATATGACATAAGAAGACTATGTGCCTTGATTTTTTTTAAAATTTTGTCCATTTGAATATTGGCCAAATCCTAGGTTTGACCATGATTTAAACAAGTTTAAAACATGAATATATATGAAAAATTAAGCGTGTATCATTCGTAGTCACTCCAAAATGAAGCTCTTGAGAGGGTTTTTGAAATTTCCATGTTTGAAACCAAATAACCACGTACTTCTCTTCATGCTTGACTTCATAAGACAGAGTTTGGGGTTAGGGTTAGCTTGATACATGAATTTTCTGGTTTGAATATGTCTAGACATTGTTTATCAACTTAATTGAATGCTTACTAGATGACATAAGATGACTATGTGCATTGGTTTTTCATTTTTTTTGAATTTTTATGCCCATTTGAATCTTGGTCAAATTCTAGGTTTGACCATGATTTAATCAAGTTTAAAACATGAATATGAAAAATTAAGCATCTATCCTTCTTAGTCACTCCAATATGTAGCTCTTGGGAGGGTTTTTGAAATTTCCATGCTTGAAAACCAAAAACCACTTTTCTTCATGCATGCTTGACTTCATAAGACATAGTTTAGGGTTAGGGGGTAGATACATGATTTTCCTACTAGTTTGAATATGTCTAGACCTTGTTTATCAATTTAATTGAATGCTTACTATATGACATGAGCAGACCTTGGTTTTAATTTTTTTATACCCATTTGAATCTTCGTCAAATCGTAGGTTTGTTGACCAAGATTTGAACAAGTTTAAAACATGAATATGAAAAAGTAAGCATGTATGCGTCTTAACTAGTCACTCCAAAATGAAGCTCTTGGGAGGGTTTTTGAAATTTCCATGTTTGAAACCAAAAACCACTTCTTCTCTTCATGCTTGACTTCATAAGTCAGGGTTAATTTAGGGATATATAGGGGGTAGATACATGATTTTTCTGGTTTGATATGTCTAGACCTTGTTTATCAACTTAATTGAATGCTTACTATATGACATAAGAAGACTACGTGACTTGTGCTCACTGAAGTGTGGGACCTCACGCATGGGAACCACACGTACGTAAGTGACAGACTTGTTGCTCTAATAACTCGGGTGATCATTATACTGTATTAGTACATAGTTTCCTATGGATCCTTCTTAGTCACTCCAAAATGAAGTTCTTTGAGAGGGTTTTTGAAATTTCCATGTTTGAAACCCAAAACAACTTCTCTTCATACTTGACTTCATAAGACAGAGTTTAGGGTTAGGGGTAGATACATGATTTGTCTGGTTTGAATACGTCTAGACCTTGTTTATCAACTTTAATGCTTACTATATGACATAAGAAGACTATGTGCTTTGGTTTTTCATTTTTCTGATTTTTTCTATTTTTGATGCCCATTTGAATCTTGGTCAGATCCTAGGTTTTACCAAGATTTAAACAAGTTTAAAACATGAAAATGAAAAGGGAAGCATTTATCCTTCTTAGTCACTCTAAATGAAGTTTTTGGGAGGTTTTTGAAATTTCCATGTTTGAAACCCAAAACCACTTCTCTTCATGCTTGACTTCATAAGACATAGTTTAGGGTTAGGGGTACATACATGATTTGTATGTTTTGAATATGTCTAGACCTTGTTTATCAACTTGAATGCTTACTATATGACATAAGAAAACTACGTATGTGCTTTGGTTTTTCATTTTTCTGTTTTTTTTTCAATTTTCCGCCCATTTGAATCTCTGTCAAATCCTAGGTTTGACCAAGATTTAAACAAGTTTAACACGTGAAAACGAAAAGGTAAGCATGGATCCTTCTTAGTCACTCCAAAATGTACCAATTGATAGATGTGTTAACTTTGCTTCATGGAAAAAATAATGTCATGTAAATGAGTTAACTTGGATTTCCTACCCTTGAATCCATAGGAAACTTTGTTCTAATGCACTATAATAATCAACCGAGTTTTTACACCAACAGGTCTGTCACTTACGTGTGGTGCCCATGCGTGAGGTCCCACACTTCAGTGAGCACAAGTCACGTGCAATAGGTACGCAAACTCCCAGCCATTTTCTTTGTCAAGAGAAGACGCATCAGGATGCGTATTGGAAGTCTGTGGGTCCTTCTGGATCCTTCGGTTGTCCCTCTCACAAAAAAACAAATCTCTCTCATTCTCGGCCTCGCTCGACTCGCTCGCTCGCTCGCTCGCACCTCCTGCTCACTGACAAACCCTGCACAAAAGTCAACATCATCACCCGAAAAAGGGGAGACACCATAATTCTCTCCCTTCTTCTCTCCTTCCGAGTGATCCCTCTTCCTCCGAGTTTCACTCGACGGGCAAACACATATGTGCTGCATAGTAATAATAAAAAGGTACTACAGAAAATTCGACCTACGAATCTATAATTAAATATACTAGGTTAAACTAGGGTTTTGCCCAGTACTACAGATCAAGGTTCAAAAAAATCCAACTACGGGGTTCGAACAACCCCATTTCTAATCAAAGATTTTTTTCGACGTCATCCAAATGGCCTCAAACTATAGCATGGGCGGATCCAGACTATAGCCAAGGGGGGCAGCCGCCCCCGCTCAATTTTCTGAAACCTTGTAATATGATATTTGCATCACTTATCATATGTTTGCCCCCTCTAAAAATTTATCCTAGGTCCGCCCCTAAACTGTAGGGTTAGCATCTAGTGCAGTATGTGTGAACATGTATGCACTATGTGTGCTATAACTTGTATGTCTTTCAAATTTGAACCAAATTTGAATAAGTGTAAAATATTTGAAATGGGGCTTTTGGCTTAAACGTTTGAAACCCAAAACGACTTCTCTTCATGCTAGACTTCATAAGTCAGGGTTAATTTAGGGATATATAGGGGGTAGATACATGATTTTTCTGGTTTGATATGTCTAGACCTTGTTTATCAACTTAATTGAATGCTTACTATATGACATAAGAAGACTACGTGACTTGTGCTCACTGAAGTGTGGGACCTCACGCATGGGAACCACACGTAAGTGACAAACTTGTTGCTCTAATAACTCGGGTGATCATTATACTGTATTAGTACATAGTTTCCTATGGATCCTTCTTAGTCACTCCAAAATGAAGCTCTTTGAGAGGGTTTTTGAAATTTCCATGTTTGAAACCCAAAACAACTTCTCTTCATGCTTGACTTCATAAGACAAAGTTTAGGGTTAGGGGTAGATACATGATTTTTCTGGTTTGAATATGTCTAGACCTTATTTATCAACTTAATTGAATGCTTACTATATAACATAAGAAGACCTTGTTTTTTTATTTTGTTTTTTAATTTTTATACGGATTTGAATCTTGGTCAAATCCTTGGTTTCACCAAGATTCAAATGGGCATAAAATAAAAAATTGAAAAAATGAAAAACCAAAGCGCACATAGTCTTCTTATATGTCATATAGTAAGCATTAAAGTTGGTAAACAAGGTCTAGACATATTCAAACTAGACAAATCATGTATCTACCCCCTAACCCCTAAACTCTATCTTATGACGAAGTCAAGCATGAAGATTAAGTGGTTTTGGGTTTCAAACATGGAAATTTTGAAAACCTCCCAAAAACTTCATTTTAGGGTGACTAAGAAGGATACAGGCTTCCCTTTTCATTTTCATGTTCTATACTTGTTTAAATCTTGGTCAAACCTAGGATTTGACCAAGATTCAAATGTGCATCAAAATTCCAAAAAAATCAGAAAAATGAAAAACCAAAGCACATAGTTTTCTTATGTCATATAGTAAGCATTAAAGTTGATAAACAAGGGTCTAGACATATTCAAACAAGAAAAATCATGTATCTACCCCCTAACCCTAAACTTTGTCTTATGTAGTCAAGCATGAAGAGAAGTGGTTTTGGGTTTCAAATATGGAAATTTCAAAAACCTATCAAAAGCTTCATTTTAGAGTGACTAAGAAGGATCCATGCTTGCCTTTTCATTTTCATATTTGAAACTTGTTTAAATCATTGTCAAACCTAGGATTTGACCAAGATTTAAATTGGCATAAAATTAAAAAATCGGAAAAATGAAAAACAAAAGCACATAGTCTTCTTATGTCACATATATATATAGTAAGCATTCAAAAGTTGATAAACAAGGTCTAGCTAGACATATTCAAATAAGACAAATCATGTATCTACCCCTCTAACCCTAAACTCTGTCTTATGAAGTCAAGCATGAAGAGAAGTGGTTTTAGGTTTCAAACATGGAAATTTCAAAAACCTCCCAAAAACTTCATTTTAGAGTGACTAAGAAGGATACATGTTTCCCTTTTCATTTTCATGTTTTAAACTTGTTTAAATCTTGGTCAAACCTAGGATTTGACCAAGATACAAATAGGCACAAAAAATGAAAAACAAAAAGCACATAGTGTTCTTATGTCATATCGTAAGCATTCAAGTTGATAAACAAGGTCTAGATATATCCAAACCAGACAAATCATGTATATATGTACCCCGTGTCGATCTTATGAAGTCTAGCATGAAGAAAAGTCGTTTTGGCCGGGTTTCAAACATGGAAATTTCAAGAACATCCCAAAAGCTTCATTTTAGAGCGACTAAGAAGGATCCAGGCTTACCTTTCCATTTTCATGATTTAAACTTGTTTAAATCTTGGTCAAATCTTGCTCAAGCATGAAGATAAGTGGTTTTGGGTTTCAAACATGGAAATTTCAAAAACCTCCCAAAAACTTCATTTTAGGGTGACTAAGAAGGATACAGGCTTCCCTTTTCATTTTCATGTTCTATATATACTTGTTTAAATCTTGGTCAAACCTAGGATTTGACCAAGATTCAAATGTGCATCAAAATTCTAAAAAAATCAGAAAAATGAAAAACCAAAGCACATAGTCTTCTTATGTCATATAGTAAGCATTAAAGTTGATAAACATGGTCTAGACATATTCAAACCATACAAATCATGTATCTACCCCTAACCCCTAAACTATGTCTTATGAAGTCAAGCATGAAGAGAAGTGGTTTTGGGTTTCAAACATGGAAATTTCAAAAACTGCCCAAAAACTTCATTTTAGAGTGACTAAGAAGGACACATGCTTCCCTTTTCATTTTCATGTTTTAAACTTGTTTAAATCTTGGTCAAACCTAGGATTTGATGAACATGGTCTAGACATATTCAAACCAGACAAATCATGTATCTACCCCCTATCGACCCTAAACTTCGTCTTGAAGTCAAGCATGAAGAGAAGTGGTTTTGGGTTTCAAACATGGAAATTTCAAAAACCTCCCAAAATTAAAGCTTCATTTTAGAGTGACTAGTTAAGAAGGATCCAGGCTTACCTTTTCATTTTCATGTTTTAAACTTGTTTAAATCTTGTTCAAACCTAGGATTTAACCAATATTCAAATGGGCATAAAAAAAAAAAAAAAAACCAAAGCACATAGTCTTCTTATGTCATATAGTAAGCATTCAAGTTCATAAACAAGGTCTAGACATATTCAAACCAGACAAATCATGTACCCCTAACCCTAAACTTTGTCTTAATTATATATGAAGTCAAGCATGAAGCAGAGAAGTGTGGTTTTGGGTTTCAAACATGGAAATTTCAAAAACCTCCCAAAAAGCTTCATTTTAATTAGACTGGCTGGTTAATTAAGAAGGATCCATGATTAATTACCTTTTCATTGTCATGTTTTAAACTTGTTTAAATCTTGGTCGAACCTAGGATTTGACCAAGATTCAAATGGGCATAAAAATTCAGAAAAAATCGAAAGAATGAAAAACCAAAGCACATAGCCTTCTTATGTCATATAGTAAGCATTCAAGTTGATAAACATGGTCTAGACATATTCAAACCAGAAAAATCATGTATCTACCCCTAACCCTAAACTCTGTCTTATGAAGTCAAGCATGAAAAGAAGTACGGTGGTTTTGGGTTTCAAACATGGTAAATTCAAGAACCTCCCAAAAGCTTCATTTTAGAGTTACTAAGAGAAAGATCCAGACTTAATTACCTTATCATTTTCACATGTTAAACTTGTTTAAATCTTGCTCAACAAACCTAGGATCTTTGACCAAGATTCAAATGGGCATAAAAATTATTCAGACAAAAAATCTAAAGAATGAAAAACCAAAGCACATAGCCTTCTTAATTATGTCATATAGTAAACACTCAAGTTGATAAACAAGGTCTAGACATATTCAAACCAGAAAAATCATGTGTATATCTACCCCTACCCCTAAACTCTGTCTTATGAAGTCAATCATGAAGAGAATTGGTTTTGGGTTTCAAACATGGAAATTTCAAGTACGTCCCAAAAGCTTCATATATTTTAGAGTGACTAATTAAGAAGGATCTTGGATTACGTTTTCATTTTCATGCTTGAAACTTGTTTAAATCTTGGTTGAACCTAGGATTTGACCAGAATCAAATGTGCATAAAATTCTTAAAAAAATAGAAAAATGGAAAACAAAAGCACATGGTCTTCTTATGTCATATAGTAAGCATTCAAGTTGATAAACAAGGTTTATACATATTCAAACCAGACAAATCATGTATCTACCCCCTATCGACCCTAAACTCGGTCTTATGAAGTCTAGCATGAGGAGAAGTCGTTTTGGGTTTCAAACGTTTAAGCCAAAAGCCCCATTTCAAATATTTCAAACTTATTCAAATTTGGTTCAAATTTGAAAGACACACAAGTTATAGCACACATAGTGCATACATTCTCACACATACTGCACTAGATGCTAACCCGGCCTATAGTTTGAGGCCATTGGATGAGGTCGAAAAAAATCTTGGATTAGAAATGGGGTTGTTCGAACCCCGTAGTTGGATTTTTTGAACCTTGATCTGTAGTACTGGGCAAAACCCTAGTTTAACCTATTTAATTATAGATTCGTAGGTCGATTTTTCTACCTTTTTATTATTACTATGCAGCACATGTGTGTTTGCCCGTCGAGTGAAACTCGGAGGAAGAGGGATCACTCGGAAGGAGAGAAGAAGGGAGAGAATTATGGTGTCTCCCCTTTTTCGGGTGATGATGTTGACTTTTGTGCAGGGTTTGTCAGTGAGCAGGAGGTGCGAGCGAGCGAGTCGAGCGAGGCCGAGAATGAGAGAGATTTGTTTTTTTAGAGGGACGACCGAAGGATCCAGAAGGACCCACAGACTTCCAATACGCATCCTGATGCGTCTTTCTTGACAAAGAAAATGGCTGGGAGTTTGCGTACCTATTGCACGTGACTTGTGCTCACTGAAGTGTGGGACCTCACGCATGGGCACCACACGTAAGTGACAGACCTGTTGGTGTAAAAACTCGGTTGATTATTATAGTGCATTAGAACAAAGTTTCCTATGGATTCAAGGGTAGGAAATCCAAGTTAACTCATTTACATGACATTATTTTTTCCATGAAGCAAAGTTAACGCACCTATCAATTGGTACATTTTGGAGTGACTAAGAAGGATCCATGCTTACTTATTCGTTTTCACGTGTAAAACTTGTCTAAATCTTGGTCAAACAAAATTGGCAGAAAATTCAAAAAAAAACAGAAAAATGAAAAACCAAAGCACATAGTCTTCTTATGTCATGTAGTAAGCATTAAAGTTGATAAACAAGGTCTAGACATATTCAAACCATACTAATCATGTATCTACCCGCTAACCCCTAAACTATGTCTTAAGAAGTCAAGAATGAAGAGAAGTGGTTTTGGGTTTCAAACATGGACATTTCAAAAACCTCCCAAAACTTCATTTTAGGGTGAGTAAGAAGGATACAGGCTTCCCTTTTCATTTTCATGTTCTATACTTGTTTAAATCTTGGTCAAACCTAGGATTTGACCAAGATTCAAATGGGCACAAAAAAATAAAAAAAGCACATAGTGTTCTTATGTCATATCATAAGCATTCAAGTTGATAAACAAGGTCTAGATATATCCAAATTAACCAGACAAATCATGTATCTACCCCCTATCGTCCCTACTTCGTCTTATGAAGTCAAGCATGAAGAGAAGTGGTTTTGGGTTTCAAACATGGAAATTTCAAAAACCTCCCAAAATTCAGCTTCATTTTAGAGCGACTAAGAAGGATCGATGCTTTTACCTTTTCATTTCCATGTTTTAAACTTATTTAAATCTTGGTCAAACCTAGGATTTGACCAAGATTCAAATGGGCATAAAAATTCAGACAAAAAATCTAAAGAATGAAAAACCAAAGCACATAGCCTTCTTAATTATGTCATATAGTAAACACTCAAGTTGATAAATAAGGTCTAGACATATTCAAACCAGAAAAATCATGTGTATATCTACCCCTAACCCTAAACTCTGTATTATGAAGTCAATCTCTAGGATTTGACCAAGATTCAAATGGGCATAAAATAAAAAAACAGAAAAATGAAAAACCAAAGCGCACATAGTCTTCTTATATGTCATATAGTAAGCATTAAAGTTGATAAACAAGGTCTGGACATATTCAAACTAGCTAGACAAATCATGTATCTACCCCTAACCCCTAAACTCTGTCTTATGACGAAGTCAAGCATGAAGATAAGTGGTTTTGGGTTTCAAACATGGAAATTTCAAAAACCTCCCAAAAACTTCATTTTAGGGTGACTAAGAAGGATACAGGCTTCCATTTTCATTTCCATGTTCTATACTTGTTTAAATCTTGGTCAAACCTAGGATTTGACCAAGATTCAAATGTGCATCAAAATTCCAAAAAAAATCAGAAAAATGAAAAACCAAAGCACATAGTTTTCTTATGTCACATACATATATATAGTAAGCATTCAAAAGTTGATAAACAAGGTCTAGACATATTCAAACCAGACAAATCATGTACCCCCTAACCCTAAACTTTGTCTTAATTATATATGAAGTCAAGCATGAAGCAGAGAAGTGTGGTTTTGGGTTTCAAACATGGAAATTTCAAAAACCTCCCAAAAAGCTTCATTTTAATTAGACTGGCTGGTTAATTAAGAAGGATCCATGATTAATTACCTTTTCATTGTCATGTTTTAAACTTGTTTAAATCTTGGTCGAACCTAGGATTTGACCAAGATTCAAATGGGCATAAAAATTCAGAAAAAAATCGAAAGAATGAAAAACCAAAGCACATAGCCTTCTTATGTCATATAGTAAGCATTCAAGTTGATAAACATGGTCTAGACATATTCAAACCAGAAAAATCATGTATCTACCCCTAACCCTAAACTCTGTCTTATGAAGTCAAGCATGAAAAGAAGTACGGTGGTTTTGGGTTTCAAACATGGTAAATTCAAGAACCTCCCAAAAGCTTCATTTTAGAGTTACTAAGAGAAAGATCCAGACTTAATTACCTTATCATTTTCACATGTTAAACTTGTTTAAATCTTGCTCAACAAACCTAGGATTTTACCAAGATTCTCAAATGGGCATAAAAATCAAAAAATGAAATACCAATGCACATAGTCCTCTTATGTCATATAGCTAGTAAGCATTCAAGTTGATAAACAAGGTCTAGACATATTCAAACTAGCTAGACAAATCATGTATCTACCCCCTAAAACCCCTAAACTCTGTCTTATGACGAAGTCAAGCATGAAGATAAGTGGTTTTAGGTTTCAAACATGGAAATTTCAAAAACCTCCCAAAATTCAGCTTCATTTTAGAGCGACTAAGAAGGATCGATGCTTTTACCTTTTCATTTCCATGTTTTAAACTTATTTAAATCTTGGTCAAACCTAGGATTTGACCAAGATTCAAATGGGCATAAAAATTCAGACAAAAAATCTAAAGAATGAAAAACCAAAGCACATAGCCTTCTTAATTATGTCATATAGTAAACACTCAAGTTGATAAATAAGGTCTAGACATATTCAAACCAGAAAAATCATGTGTATATCTACCCCTAACCCTAAACTCTGTATTATGAAGTCAATCTCTTTGACCAAGATTCAAATGGGCATAAAATAAAAAAAACATAAAAATGAAAAACCAAAGCGCACATAGTCTTCTTATATGTCATATAGTAAGCATTAAAGTTGATAAACAAGGTCTGGACATATTCAAACTAGCTAGACAAATCATGTATCTACCCCCTAACCCCTAAACTCTGTCTTATGACGAAGTCAAGCATGAAGATAAGTGGTTTTGGGTTTCAAACATGGAAATTTCAAAAACCTCCCAAAAACTTCATTTTAGGGTGACTAAGAAGGATACAGGCTTCCATTTTCATTTCCATGTTCTATACTTGTTTAAATCTTGGTCAAACCTAGGATTTGACCAAGATTCAAATGTGCATCAAAATTCCAAAAAAATCAGAAAAATGAAAAACCAAAGCACATAGTTTTCTTATGTCACATACATATATATAGTAAGCATTCAAAAGTTCATAAACAAGGTGTAGACATATTCAAACCAGACAAATCATGTACCTCCTAACCCTAAACTTTGTCTTAATTATATATGAAGTCAAGCATGAAGCAGAGAAGTGTGGTTTTGGGTTTCAAACATGGAAATTTCAAAAACCTCCCAAAAAGCTTCATTTTAATTAGACTGGCTGGTTAATTAAGAAGGATCCATGATTAATTACCTTTTCATTGTCATGTTTTAAACTTGTTTAAATCTTGGTCGAACCTAGGATTTGACCAAGATTCAAATGGGCATAAAAATTCAGAAAAAAATCGAAAGAATGAAAGACCAAAGCACATAGCCTTCTTATGTCATATAGTAAGCATTCAAGTTGATAAACATGGTCTAGACATATTCAAACAAGACAAATCATGTATCTACCCCCTATCGACCCTAAACTTCGTCTTATGAAGTCAAGCATGAAGAGAAGTGGTTTTGGGTTTCAAAAAAGATCCAGACTTAATTACCTTATCATTTTCACATGTTAAACTTGTTTAAATCTTGCTCAACAAACCTAGGATTTTACCAAGATTCTCAAATGGGCATAAAAATCAAAAAATGAAATACCAATGCACATAGTCCTCTTATGTCATATAGCTAGTAAGCATTCAAGTTGATAAACAAGGTCTAGACATATTCAAACAAGACAAATCATGTATCTACCCCCTATCGACCCTAAACTTCGTCTTATGAAGTCAAGCATGAAGAGAAGTGGTTTTGGGTTTCAAAAACATGGAAATTTCAAAAACCTCCCAAAATTCAGCTTCATTTTAGAGCGACTAAGAAGGATCGATGCTTACCTTTTCATTTCCATGTTTTAAACTTGTTTAAATCTTGGTCAAATCTAGGATTTGACCAAGATTCAAATGGGCATAAAATAAAAAAACCGAAAAATGAAAAACCAAAGCGCACATAGTCTTCTTATATGTCATATAGTAAGCATTAAAGTTGATAATCAAGGTCTAGACATATTCAAACTAGCTAGACAAATCATGTATCTACCCCCTAAAACCCCTAAACTCTGTCTTATGACGAAGTCAAGCATGAAGATAAGTGGTTTTAGGTTTCAAACATGCATGGAAATTTCAAAAACCTTCCAAAAACTTCATTTTAGGGTGACTAATTAAGAAGGATACATGCTTCCCTTTTCATTTTCATGTTCTATATATACTTGTTTAAATCTTGGTCAAACCTAGCTAGGATTTGACCAAGATTCAAATGTGCATCAAAATTCCAAAAAATATCAGAAAAATGAAAAACCAAAGCACATAGTTTTCTTATGTCATATAGTAGCATTAAAGTTGATAAACAAGGTCTAGACATATTCAAACAAGAAAAATCATGTATCTACTCCCTAACCCTAAACTTTGTCTTATGTAGTCAAGCATGAAGAGAAGTGGTTTTGGGTTTCAAATATGGAAATTTCAAAAACCTACCAAAAGCTTCATTTTAGAGTGACTAAGAATGATCAATGCTTACCTTTTCATTTTCATATTTTAAACTTGTTAAAATCATTGTCAAACCAGGATTTGACCAAGATTTAAATGGGCATAAAATTTAAAAAATCAGAAAAATGAAAAACAAAAGCACATAGTCTTCTTATGTCACATATATATATAGTAAGAGCATTCAAAAGTTGACAAACAAGGTCTATACATATTCAAATAAGACAAATCATGTATCTACCCCTAACCCTAAACTCTGTCTTATGAAGTCAAGCATGAAGAGAAGTGGTTTTGGTTTCAAACATGGAAATTTCAAAAACCTCCCAAAAGCTTCATTTTAGAGTGACTAAGAAGGATCCAGGCTTACCTTTTCATTTTCATGTTTTAAACTTGTTTAAATCTTGGTCAAACCTAGGATTTGACCAATATTAAAATGGGCATAAAATAAAAAAATAAAAAAAACCAAAGCACATAGTCTTCTTATGTCATATAGTAAGCATTCAAGTTCATAAACAAGGTCTAGACATATTCAAACCAGACAAATCATGTATCTACCCCCTATCGACCCTAAACTTCGTCTTATGAAGTCAAGCATGAAGAGAAGTGGTTTTGGGTTTCAAACATGGAAATTTCAAAAAACCAAAAGCTTCATTTTAGAGCGAGTAAGAAGGATCGATGCTTATCTTTTCATTTTCATGTTTTAAACTTATTTAAATCTTGGTCAAACCTAGGATTTGACCAAGATTCAAATGGGCATAAAAATTCAGACAAAAATCTAATTAAAGAATGAAAAACCAAAGCACGTACATAGCCTTCTTAATTATGTCATATAGTAAACATTCAAGTTGATAAACAAGGTCTAGACATATTCAAACCAGAAAAATCGTGTATCTACCCCTAACCCTAATTAAACTCTGTCTTATGAAGTCAAGCATGAAGAAAAGTGGTTTTGAGTTTCAAGCATGCATGGAAATTTCGAGAACCTCCCAAAATAAAGCTTCATTTTAGAGTGACTACGAAGGATCCATGCTTACACCTTTTCATTTTCAAGTTTTAAACTTGTTTAAAACCTCGTCAAACCTGGGATTTGACCAAGATTCAAATGGGCATAAAATTCAAAAAAATAGATAAATGAAAAACCATAGCACATAGTCTTCTTATGTCATATAGTAAGCATTCAAGTGGATAAACAAGCTCTAGACATACTGAAACCAGACAAATCATGTATCTACCCCTATCCCTAAACTATGTCTTATGAAGTCTAGCATGAAAAGAAGTGGTTTTGGGTTTCAAACATGGAAATTTCAAAAACCTCCCAAAAGCTTCATTTTGGATTGACTAAGGAGGATCCAGGCTTACTTTTTCATTTTCATATTTTAAACTTGTTTAAATCTAGGTCAAACCTAGGATTTGACCAAGATTCAAATGGACATAAAAAATCAACAGTTTACAACAGCACACAAAATAAACATGAAATTACATCTAAATCCCTAACTTTTACATGGAGGACCCCAGGCTGAAAGCAAGAAATGCGATCGGGTCTTGAATCTTGATGCGTCTTCTCTTGACAAAGAAGATTGCTGGGAGTTTGCGTACGTACATCACGTCACTTGTGCTCACTGAAGTGTGGGACATGACGCATGCATGGGCAACACACGTAAGTGACATGGATTCAAGGGTAGGGAAGCCAAGAGAAAAAAACGAGAATTTGGACAAAAATAACCCAATCTTGCTAGTATGTCGAAAGTTTGTTTTTCCCAATCTTTTCGACTTTGGGTTATTTCTGTCTATTTTGCCGAAAAAACGAGGACAGAGACTGGAAACGGTGATGCATCTAGCTTCAGAGTACGTCAGATTAAGACTTCATGAGCAACACTAGTCTGACGTAAGTACAGTGTATACAGACAAGACAGGGACTAGACATTGCTACCCACGTCCCTCTGCGCCCCTTCAAAGAAATCATACTCCGTACTAGAATCTCGAAACGTAGGAATTAGTCTGACACGATTTCTGATTGTTTAATTCATAGGATTGCAATTTTCAGAATTCATTGACAATACATTTTTATACAAAAACAAAAAATCCTTCATTGTGTAACCGTATGTTACTACTAGTATTTCTTTTGGTTTTCACACGCAATCAAATGTTATTGGATCCAAATACCGTTGTTTCTCAATCCTATATATTTGGAGATGATCATCACTCTCTAATCATACAATTTTCATATTCCCGCACTTTGAAAATCTTGCGAATAATCAAAGCAGCCAAAATCTATGGTGTGTATTGTATATGTTTATGCCATGCTTAGTTTCATCGAATATTGTTTGGTTGCATCGCGGGGAAACCGCGTGAATTTAGATTAATTGTTGCATGTTTGTTTGTGGTGTGACCAACTGCTTTTGCAACGAAACAACCCCCCCACCATGTACGCATTGTTTGGGTCGCATGCATGATGTGTACAAAATGTTAAAATAGAAATAATGTAGGAATTGAATATGATTGCATGTTGAATTAATCCTATATGAGAGAAATCACACAAATTTGAATTGCATGTTCTTTGGTTGTAGTGCTACACAAAAAACACGTGAATTAGTATGAATTATCATGTATTCAAGAATCAAAGGAGCCACTGAGATTTGAATCCCACAAAATTTCTATGAATTTTCTTCGAACCAAACAAGCCCAACAAGATTCCAAAGGAATATAATACAACGAATCAAACAACTTCCGTTGTTGGAATATTTCCTTAGGACATCAATCCAATAGAAACTATATGATCCAGTTTCAGCGACAATCTGGTCGGTGTAGGCTCGAGGAGGCCAATTGTATATATATGTTTGGACCCGGTTGGTTGAGTGATCATGCTCGTGACATCCAGCCTGAAAGGTAAAATTCGGGCAAGGCCAGCGTGACGCCACAATACTTTTGAAATATTCAAAAGCGCGTAATATTTGTGAAATTTTAATAATAGCTACTACTTATGTGAATTTTTTTCGTTCATACGCTTATTGGGGGGTAGGCTAACCCTAATGGCCTCCTCAAGATCCCTACCTCTACCAAGGTTTCCCGAGTTCATCCACCTCGATGGGTTCCTTGCCACTTTCGACCATGTTGTGGGCATCATTTCGGGTTCCCGTACCACGGCCAGTCCTTTTCAGGAGTCCCGAACCCGATGCCATAATATTTGTTTGAAAAAAATTCAAGACCGCACAATATTTGTTGAAATAAATGAATAAGCATTTTTAAATAGCTAAATAAAAGAAGTATGAATTTTGAAAAATTTATTTTTTCTAAAACATTAATTGGAGCATTGACATGTTGAACCCACTTGTCGATTTTGCTATCAACATGACTAACTAGCTGATTAGATAACCAAGTGGTGAAATTTGCAACATATTAGACCACCACATGGTGGAAACTGCAAAAAAAATGTCCAAGTGGTGGTTTGTGCAACATATAGAGCAGTAGAGTATATGGTAGTACAAGATGAAGAGGCCTCCAAGATGAATGTGCACTGCCGTGGGCCCGTGGTAATATATCATGATGATGGCAAAGGATCTTTTCTCTGCTGAAACTGTCCAGAGCTGATTTGATGAGACAAAATACAGCTCCACGGCGTGCAAGGACAGTATACAGTACATTAGCTTCTTCTCGGGTCACACGCCTTCACGCCAGGTGCAGTAGTGCAGCAGAGACCAGAGAGAGAAGGCACGCCCGTAGTACTCGTATTATTGATTTCAATTCAAATTGTTTTTTTTGCCTGCTTCTCCGTCTTCTTCATCTCCATCTTCTCTGGCGACCCCGCCTACACCAGCAGCCCCTGCACCACCGCCGCCATGCCTTTTTCGGATCATCTCGAGCCACCTGTTTGATGGTACTAGTAGGAGTTGTTGACTTTTATCCATATCGCTCTACCAGCTGCCGCTCGCACTGTCCTCCAATACCTCATACCCAAACGCCAGCGTCCCACTACCACACCCCCACACCCACTTGACCGCATCCTTCCAATGGCGAGATCGATCAATGAGAGTGGCAGTTCTTGGGTGTTTCCTGATGGCCCCCTTGAAGAAATCGCATCCCGATGCGATGTCATCACCGCCGCGAGCCTCGTCGGTTCATGCAAGTTTTATCATGATTCAGCAACACAAAGTGTAGCTCTGCCTGCATCTCAGCCGTTTGGCATGCCCTGTGTTCTTCATACTCACCAAACTGAGGTACCGCCCGCGCACAATCCCTTCTACCGCGTCCACAAGTTCAAGCAGGAGGGTGCGCAGAAGGACAAGCAGCATGATGCAAAAGATCGCAAGGGTACCTTGTGCCAACTGACGCCGCTGGACAGGATCTCTTCCGATGCCGTGATTCCAGATGGTGGTACGGGCATGTGGGCAGGCGCGAATGGAGATTGGATCGCCCTTCTTGGCTTCCCCTGGAATTGGGAGCTTGTCAATGTGTACACTGGTCGCCGGATTCCTCTACCACCAATAAGTGAGTTTAAATCCACCCCGGATAAACTTGTGTTCGAGTCTAATGATCAACATCTTCAACTGCTGAAGATAGCTATTTGCCGAGTTCCAACAGCTGCTTCAAATTATACTAGTTTCTCTGTTCTTGCCATCTTCAACGCGGCAATTGCAGTCCTTCACTGTGCTTCTAGCAGATGGACAGTTCTTGACAACCAGTTCTTAGCGTACGGCTACTCCGATGCAATCATCCACAAGGGTATTGTATTTGCTGTAACTCAGACAGGCGAAGTTTATGCATGGAATCAACTTTCTTGGGGTAATTTTTCTCATCTCATATGATGTGTTTTCGCTATTACCTGCTAGTTTCAGATTTAGCTTTAGCCTTTTTCTTTTTGTTGTGCAGTTTTCGTGTCATGCCTGTACCTTTCCCCCTCTATATTCAATCAAAATCAGCAGCGATATGCCTTTGAGTCAAAATAAAGTACTCCCTCCGATCCAAATCAAATTGACTCAGCTTTGTCTAGCCAGTGCATCTAGCTAGACAAACTTGAGTCAATTAATTTGTGCATATCTAGCTAGACACATCCAGTTGAGTCAATTAATTTGGATCGGAGGCAGTATTTTAGCTACATCATTATTCATGTATGTAATGAACTAATCAAGTTTTGCTGAACTGACTTCAAGCTGTGCTTTCCTTTGCAAGGTCCTTTGTTGATCAGCACGGCACCTATTCCGCCAGAACTTGATGAACAAGGTCGGTACAATCTTGGCTCCTGGTGGTTAGCACGATCTCCTGATGGTTCTAGACTTTTTCTGGTCCATACCTGGGGCGTTACTGACGGGCGGGATTATACTGGACTGGTTCGGATTTTACCTGCTGCTGCTACCTCTGAGGGTCGTCATGGTCGCACTATTCGCGGGTATGGTAAGGGTTTACTTGGCTGCGAGGTGTACAGCATGGACACCAGTCAGTTGATGCCACCGAGGCCATGGAGGAGGATTATTTCCCTTGGATCATATTCTCTCTTCCTTGGAGTGAACTATCCGATTATCATTCCAGTAGAAGACGGGGCAGAACATGACCGTCCAAATATGGCGAGAAGCAACTCTGTTTACACATCGCACCATGCAGTAGGCCTTGCATATCCTCCTTCTCCAGAAATTTGCCGCTTCAGTTTGAATTCTGAAGACTGTACTGTTGGTTTCCAAACCAACATTAGATGGACATGGCGGCAGGTTCCGTTGTGGCTCATCCCAAGCTTCGCCAACGCCCGGCAATGGAACCTGCCTTCGCGTCACAGGTCCAGAAAGAAGGGCTGATGTACTTTATGTAATACTCGTGTTGTAATGCAAGATTTGTATCTGTTGAACTATTTCATTTGCATGTTTATCTCTACCTAGGCTACTCCCTTTCCGTAGTTGTGTTGTACTATCTGTTGAACTATTTCCTTTGCATGTTATCTCTACCTAGGCTACTCCTCCGTAGTTGTTAAATTGATGTAATGCTCCTACAATGCACGCTACACTGGGCGTGTGGCCTGTAATGTTATCAAACACCTTTTGTACTCGTTCTAGTAAGCATTTCACACTATAGCTCACATAATTAAAGTACTCCTACAACGTATTAGTTGAAAGATATCTCTCATAAGTAAGTACCCCTCTTTGAGCTTATGCGAAACATAAATGACTATTTTAGAAATATATACTCTCGACACAAGATTATATTAAAAACAATGGTACATAGTTCTATTAGAAAAAGAAAGTGTGAATAGTAGAATGATGGAGAAGTGTTTTTTGAGGTCTGTGCATAGCTAGTGTTCATGGTGCAAAAGCACTTAGACTAGTCACAATGGGAAGTATACTAGTCTATGATACAACACCTTCAATGCATAGTATCATGAATTAGTATCATGCAATGTTGCGAAAAACCAATTATTCATTTCTTTCCAAATAGACTAGCTTTGCGAGGATGACAAAACATTTCTTTATTGCCCTCTCGTATGAATCTCCTCCATACATCACCTCTCATACCGATTGAAAGCCATTCCAAATCGTTGGTTCAAGACCATGAATACCAAGCCAATTTTGTTAGCTAGTTGGACCACCCTCGGATTGAGAACCAACGGTTGAAAGAAAGGTGGGCGCCAACTCATATTTTTTTCTCGAGAGTCCGACACTTGATGTTGATTGCAAAGTTCACAAAGGCCAAAATTTTGACATCCTCTTTGTGCAAGTCTTGCCACCATCCAAACTCGGTTTTGAAGTACCAACCAAGAAAAAAAAAGCTTGCACTTTGGAGGACCCCATGGACCATGAAAATTTTGAAAAACTTCCAGTAAATCATGCATATTTCGATTTATATTTTGGTGAAGTTTCATTCGATTTGAATCATAGGTTTGTGAGCAAATATATATTTAGTTTAAACTAGTGCTCGAGTACGTAAGAATCTATTTAATCACAAGCTAGTCATCCGAATGGGATGAAATATTCATAGATTTTAAAACAAGGAATCTACATATTACTGGATTTTTTTTCAAAATTTTCTGAATAGTTTTTCTTTTTTAGCTTCGAAATAAGAGATAGTTTGGAACGTTGGATCTCAAATGGATGGTAGATGGTGGGACACAGTCACAATGTATCTTGGAAGCATCAAGTCACTGAAGCTCTGTCCGGTTTCCAAACCAAGCTAGGAAAGGCATTGAAAATGAAGTTCTGCTCTAAAACATTTCTCATTCCATTTTGGTGCTCGCGCGGTTGCATGCTGCCCACGTGTTAAGGTACGTGTCTCTGGCATGTAGAGAACTACGATTATTGGCGAAAAATATATCGAAATGGAAACTGTAAAAAAAAGCCCTCTCTGGTCAACCTGATGTGACGAGACATCACTGCACCAAACGTCGTCGCAAATTTATAGATGGGTGGCGTGCTAGTCTACCAACAGTCAAATCGGCGCCCAGTCGCAGCAGCAGCCTAGAGTACTACCTAGTTTTTGCCCCTTGCATGTCTATCATCTTCTTCTTCACCCTCTTCACCCTCCCAGAATCACGCGCACGCGCAGGATCTCGATCCCCACCACGCCGGATCACTAGTACTACTCCGTATACCTTTCTCTCCTTACCCCGGCCGGCCGCGCGCCGCATCGTTCCTTCCATAGCGCTCGCCCTCTCCTCCGAAAACCCCAAGCGCAGTTGCATCCGCCATCCACCTAAATCCATCTTCACGTGATGGATTATTCTAGGCTTTGCCGGGGCGGCGGGGACGGCCACTTGGAGGCTCTCACCGGCGACAACATCGACCTCATCGCTGCGCATCTGGACGTTACCTACACCGTCCGACTTGCTGCATGTTCCAGGGAGCTCTACGACATGATCAGCAAGGATGAAGGTAAGATGCACCATTGGGATGAACCCTGCCTGCTGATGCCTCCGCCTGCTTATTGGTTCGATGAACACTGGGACGTGGCGAGAGCATCTCGTCTGCATGATACCGTGTACGACCTGGTGCCCCTCGACCATCCTCGCCGTTCTGTCGCCCTGCCGTTCATGCACGACAGAAAATGGCTTGGCGCGAACGGCGACTGGATCGCCGCCGCCGATCATCATGAGTGGTGCCTCGTGAACGTCTACACCGAGCGACATATCCCCCTTCCATCCCTACCTGATTCGAAGATTCGTCATAGTATTGTTTCATCTCGACCTGCATACTCTTTTAACTGGCGTCCAGAAATTTATTTGTTGAAGATTGTAATCTGCCAAGTGCCCACAAAAGGTGGGAGGTACGCAGATTACAAGCTCATCGCCTTGTTCGACAAAACGATTTTCTACCTTGAAGGGGGTGGCGACTGGAGAATGCTGGAGGCCCTTACACCTGCACCTGATTATCCAAATTACTGTGATGCCATTGAACTCCGTGGCCACGTTTTTGCGGTGGACGAAACTGACGGCTCCACGTACTTCTGGGACACCGCAAATGGTATTTTTTCAGTCCTTATGTTGCATTGCATGATACACTGCCTTAACCAATGAAGTTATTCATGAACTACCTTGTTTATATTTTACCTTTCTTATATGACTTAATGATCACACCCCCTTTTGCTGAATATGAATGAACCGTTGCTTGCAATGAATTAGTAGTACTAATTAGTCACCAAGAAACAAAGATATCCCTCTCATGCAACCCTGCAACCACAAAGCAAGAAGTCTCTTGTGTCCCCAACACACCAAATAGGTGCACTAGTTCGGCGAAGAGATAGTGAAATACAGGGTATGAATATATATGAGCAGTAGCAACGGTGCCAAAAAAGTGCTTGTGTAGTTGATGGTGGTAGTATTGCAGCAGTAGTAACGCAGTAAAACAGAATAAGCAGTAGTAACTCAGCAGTATTTAGGAACAAGGCCTAGGGATTACACTTTCACTAGTGGACACTCTCAACATTGATCACATAACAGAATAGATAAATGCATACTCTACACTTTTGTTGGATGATGAACACATTGCGTAGGATTACACGAACCCTCAATGCCGGAGTTAACAAGCTCCACAATAATGCTCATGTTTAAGTAACCTTTAGTGTAAGATAGATCAAAAGACTAAACCAAGTACTAGCATAGCATGCACACTGTCACCTTCATGCATATGTAGGAGGAATAGATCACATCAATATTATCATAGCAATAGTTAACTTCGCAATCTACAAGAGATCATGATCATAGCATAAACCAAGTACTAACACGGTGCACACACTGTCACCTTTGCACACATGCAGGAGGAATAAAACTACTTTAATAACTTTGCTAGAGTAGCACATAGATAAATTGTGATACGATGCACATTGCAATCATAAAGAGATATAAATAAGCACTTCACTACGCTCTTCAACAGTGAATAAGTACTTCGTGAAATATAGCCTAAGAGACCCACACGGTGCACACACTGTCACCTTTACACACGTGGGACAAGGAGTCTCCGGAGATCACATAAGTAAAACTCACTTGACTAGCATAATGACATCTAGATTACAAGCATCATCATATGAATCTCAATCATGTAAGGCAGCTCATGAGATTATTGTATTGAACTACATAGGAGAGAGATGAACCACATAGCTACCGGTACAGCCCCGAGCCTCGATGGAGAACTACTCCCTCCTCATGGGAGCAGCAGCGGTGATGAAGATGGCGGTGGAGATGGCAGCGGTGTCGATGGAGAAGCCTTCCGGGGGCACTTCCCCGCTCCGGCAGGGTGCCGGAACAGAGACTCCTGTCCCCCAGATCTTGGCTTCGCGATGGCGGCGGCTCTGGAAGGTTTCGCGTATCGTGGCTTTCTCCGTAAGGGTTTTCGATGCAGGGGCTTTATATAGGCGAAGAGGCGGCGCAGGAGGGTCAAAGGGGCGACCACACCATAGGGTGGCGCGGGCCCAGCCCTGGCCGCGCCACCCTGTCATCTGGGCCCACCAGGGCCCCCCTCTGGTGGCTCTCGGGTGTTCTGGATGCTTCCGGGCAAAATAGGAACCTGGGCATTGATTTCGTCCAATTCCGAGAATATTTCGTTACTAGGATTTCTGAAACCAAAAACAAGAAAACAGAACTGGCACTTCGGCATCTTGTTAATAGGTTAGTTCCAGAAACGCATAAATACGACATATAATGTGTATAAAACATGTAGATATCATCAATAATGTAGCATGGAACATAAGAAATTATCGATACGTTGGAGACGTATCAGCATCCCCAAGCTTAGTTCTGCTCGTCCCGAGCAGGTAAAACGATAACAAAGATAATTTCTGAAGTGACATGCCATCATAACCTTGATCATACTATTTGTAAACATATGTAATGAATGCAGCGATCAAAAACAATGGTAATGACATGAGTAAACAAATGAATCATAAAGCAAAGACTTTTCATGAATAGTACTTTCAAGACAAGCATCAATAAGTCTTGCATAAGAGTTAGCTCGTAAAGCAATAATTCAAAGTAGAGGTATTGAAGCAACACAAAGGAAGATTAAGTTTCAGCGGTTGCTTTCAACTTATAACATGTATATCTCATGGATATTGTCAACATAGAGTAATATAACAAATGCAATATGCAAGTATGTAGGAATCAATGCACAGTTCACACAAGTGTTTGCTTCTTGGGATGGAGAGAAATAGGTGAACTGACTCAACATAAAGGTAAAAGAATGGCCCTTCGCAGAGGGAAGCATTGATTGCTATATTTGTGCTAGAGCTTTTATTTTGAAAACATCAAGAGAGTATAAAAGTAAAGTTTTGAGAGGTGTTTGTTGTTGTCAACGAATGGTAGTGGGCACTCTAACTACCTCATCAACCAGACTTTCAAGAGCGGCTCCCATGAAGGACGTTATCTCTACCAGCAAGGTAGATCATCCCTCTTCTCTTTTGTTTACACATGTACTTTAGTTTAGTTTTTCTTTATTTATGGATGACACTCCTCCCAACCTTTTGCTTACACAAGCCATGGCTAACCGAATCCTCGGGTGCCTTCCAACATTCACATACCATGGAGGAGTGTCTATTTGCAAAATTAAGTTGCTTACTGATGAATCAGAGCAAAACATGTGAAGAGAATTATTAATGCAAGTTAATTAATTGAGGCTGGGAACCTCATTGCCAGCTCTTTTTGCAAAATTATTGGATAAGCGGATGAAGCCACTAGTCCATTGTGAAAGTCTGTCAAAAGTAAATGACAAGATTGAAAGATAAAACACCACATACTTCCTCATGAGCTATAAAACATTGACACAAATAAGAGGTGATAAATTTTGAATTATTTAAAGGTAGCACTCAAGCAATTTACTTTGGAATGGCGGAGAAATACCATGTAGTAGGTAGGTATGGTGGACACAAATGGCATAGTGGTTGGCTCAAGGATTTTGGATGCATGAGAAGTATTCCCTCTCGATACAAGGTTTAGGCTAGCAAGGTTTATTTGAAACAAACACAAGGATGAACCGGTGCAGCAAAACTCACATAAAAGACATATTGTAAACATTATAAGACTCTACACCGTCTTCCTTGTTGTTCAAAACTCAATACTAGAAATTATCTAGACTTTAGAGAGACCAATTATGCAAACCAAATTTTAGCATGCTCTATGTATTTCTTCACTAATAGGTGCAAAGTATATGATGCAAGAGCTTAAACATGAGCATAACAATTGCCAAGTATCACATTATCCAAGACATTTTACCAATTACTACATGTAGCATTTTTCAATTCCAACCATATAACAATTTAACGAAGAGGAAACTTCGCCATGAATATTATGAGCTAAGAACACATGTGTTCATACGAACCAGCGGAGCGTGTCTCTCTCCCACACAAGGATGAACTTATTCAGAGAACTAAGATAACAAAACAAAAACAAAAATAAAAGCACACAGACGCTCCAAGTAAAATACATAGGATGTGATGGAATAAAAATATAGTTTCACTAGAAGAAACCTGATAAGTTGTCGATGAAGAAGGGGATGCCTTGGGCATCCCCAAGCTTAGATGCTTGAGTCTTCTTAAAATATGCAGGGATGAACCACGGGGCATCCCCAAGCTTAGACCTTTCACTCTTCTCGATCACATTATATCACCCTCTTCTATTGACCCTTGAAAACTTCCTTCACACCAAACTTCAAGCAAACTCATTAGAGGGTTAGTGCATAATCAAAAATTCACATGTTCAGAGGTGACACAATCATTCTTAACACTTCTGGACATTGCACAAAACTTCTGAAAGTTAATGGAACAAAGAAACTCATTCAACTTAACAAAAGCGGCAATGCGAAATAAAAGGCAGAATCTGTCAAAAACAGAACAGTCCGTAAAGACGAATTTTAAAATGGCACCAGACTTGCTCAAATGGAAAAACTCAAAACTAATGAAAGTTGCGTACATATCTGAGGATCACGCTCGTAAATTGGCAGATTTTTTCGAATTTTCTACAGAGAACTGTGCCCAGATTCGTGACAGACAGCAATGCTGTTTCTGCGCAGCGATCCCAAATATAACATCAACTTTGACATAGAAACTTTACTTGGCACAAAAACATGATAAGGAGAGGTTGCTACAGTAGTAAACAACTTCCAAGACTCAACAAAACAAAAATTGCTGTAGCAAAATAAACACATGGGTTATCTCCCAAGAAGTTCTTTCTTTATAGCCATTAAGATGGGCTCAGCAGTTTTAATGATGATGCTCTCATGAAAATAGACAATGAAGCAAAAGAGAACATCAAGAAGCAAATTCAAAGCACATTTAAGTCTAACATGCTTCCTATGAAAAGGAATCTTGTAAATAAACAAGTTCATGAAGAGCAAAGTAACAAGCATAGGAAGATAAAACAAGTGTAGCTTCAAAAATTTCAGCACATAGAGAGGTGTTTTAGTAACATGAAAATTTCTACAACCATATTTTCCTCTCTCATAATAACTTTCAGTAGCATCATGAGCAAACTCAACAATATAACTATCACATAAAGCATTCTTATCATGAGTCTCATGCATAAAATAATTACTACTCCCAACATAAGCATAATCAATTTTATTAGTTGTAGTGGGAGCAAATTCAACAAAGTAGCTATCAAATATAGGAGGTATATTGTAATCATAATCAAATTTATCCTCCATAACAGGTGGTAACAAAAGACTACTATCATTATAATCATCATAAATAGGAGGCAAAGTATCATCAAAGTAAATTTTCTCCTCAATGCTTGGGGGACTAAAAATATCATGCTCATCAAAGCCAGCTTCCCCAAGCTTAGAATTTTCCATAGCATTAGCAACAATGGTGTTCAAAGCATTCATACTAATAACATTCCCATTATCATGCATATAAAGTTCCATGGGTTTTTTAATTCTCTCTTCAAACACATCATGTCCTAATTCAAGATAAAGTTCATAAAGATCTCTCATATTTTTGTTGTTTTCCATTATGCCTAACTAGTGTAAACAAGAAACCAAATGTCGCAATTGCAGAGTCTAAAGGAAATAGCTTCGAGTACTTACAACGGCGCCGGAAAATAGCTTAGTAGCCGAGATCCGGAGTGTGAGTACCTTTTACCTTTCCTCCCCGGCAACGGCGCCAGAAAATAGCTTGATGTCTACGTTCCCCCTCCTTTCCTGTAGACAGTGTTGGGCCTCCAAGTGCAGAGGTTTGTAGAACAGCAGCAAGTTTTCCCTTAAGTGGATCACCCAAGGTTTATCGAACTCAGGGAGGAAGAGGTCAAAGATATCCCTCTCATGCAACCCTGCAACCACAAAGCAAGAAGTCTCTTGTGTCCCCAACACACCAAATAGGTGCACTAGTTCGGCGAAGAGATAGTGAAATACAGGTGGTATGAATATATATGAGCAGTAGCAACGGTGCCAGAAAATAGCTTGCTGGCGTGTAGTTGATGGTGGTAGTATTGCAGCAGTAGTAACAAGTAAAAAACAAGCAGTAGTAACTCAGCAGTATTTAGGAACAAGGCCTAGGGATTACACTTTCACTAGTGGACACTCTCAACATTGATCACATAACAGAATAGATAAATGCATACTCTACACTTTTGTTGGATGATGAACACATTGCGTAGGATTACACGAACCCTCAATGCCGGAGTTAACAAGCTCCACAATAATGCTCATGTTTAAGTAACCTTTAGTGTAAGATAGATCAAAAGACTAAACCAAGTACTAGCATAGCATGCACACTGTCACCTTCATGCATATGTAGGAGGAATAGATCACATCAATATTATCATAGCAATAGTTAACTTCGCAATCTACAAGAGATCATGATCATAGCATAAACCAAGTACTAACACGGTGCACACACTGTCACCTTTGCACACATGCAGGAGGAATAAAACTACTTTAATAACTTTGCTAGAGTAGCACATAGATAAATTGTGATACGATGCACATTGCAATCATAAAGAGATATAAATAAGCACTTCACTACGCTCTTCAACAGTGAATAAGTACTTCGTGAAATATAGCCTAAGAGACCCACACGGTGCACACACTGTCACCTTTACACACGTGGGACAAGGAGTCTCCGGAGATCACATAAGTAAAACTCACTTGACTAGCATAATGACATCTAGATTACAAGCATCATCATATGAATCTCAATCATGTAAGGCAGCTCATGAGATTATTGTATTGAACTACATAGGAGAGAGATGAACCACATAGCTACCGGTACAGCCCCGAGCCTCGATGGAGAACTACTCCCTCCTCATGGGAGCAGCAGCGGTGATGAAGATGGCGGTGGAGATGGCAGCGGTGTCGATGGAGAAGCCTTCCGGGGTTCCCCGTCCGGCAGGGTGCCGGAACAGACTCTGTCCCCAGATCTTGGCTTCGCGATGGCGGCGCTCCGGAAGGTTTCGCGTATCGTGGCTTTCTCCGTAAGGGTTTTCGACGCAGGGGCTTTATATAGGCGAAGAGGCGGCGCAGGAGGGTCAAAGGGGCGACCACACCATAGGGTGGCGCGGCCCAGCCCGGCCGCACCCTGTCATCTGGGCCCACCAGGGCCCCCTCGTGGCTCTCGGGTGTTCTGGATGCTTCCGGCAAAATAGGAACCCGGGCGTTGATTTCGTCCAATTCCGAGAATATTTTACTAGGATTTCTGAAACCAAAAACAGCAGAAAAGGAACGGCACTTCGGCATCTTGTTAATAGGTTAGTTCCAAAACGCATAAATACGACATATAATGTGTATAAAACATGTAGATATCATCAATAATGTAGCATGGAACATAAGAAATTATCGATACGTTGGAGACGTATCAGCATCCCCAAGCTTAGTTCTGCTCGTCCCGAGCAGGTAAAACGATAACAAAGATAATTTCTGAAGTGACATGCCATCATAACCTTGATCATACTATTTGTAAACATATGTAATGAATGCAGCGATCAAAAACAATGGTAATGACATGAGTAAACAAATGAATATAAAGCAAAGACTTTTCATGAATAGTACTTTCAAGACAAGCATCAATAAGTCTTGCATAAGAGTTAGCTCGTAAAGCAATAATTCAAAGTAGAGGTATTGAAGCAACACAAAGGAAGATTAAGTTTCAGCGGTTGCTTTCAACTTATAACATGTATATCTCATGGATATTGTCAACATAGAGTAATATAACAAATGCAATATGCAAGTATGTAGGAATCAATGCACAGTTCACACAAGTGTTTGCTTCTTGGGATGGAGAGAAATAGGTGAACTGACTCAACATAAAGGTAAAAGAATGGCCCTTCACAGAGGGAAGCATTGATTGCTATATTTGTGCTAGAGCTTTTATTTTGAAAACATCAAGAGAGTATAAAAGTAAAGTTTTGAGAGGTGTTTGTTGTTGTCAACGAATGGTAGTGGGCACTCTAACTACCTCATCAACCAGACTTTCAAGAGCGGCTCCCATGAAGGACGTTATCTCTACCAGCAAGGTAGATCATCCCTCTTCTCTTTTGTTTACACATGTACTTTAGTTTAGTTTTTCTTTATTTATGGATGACACTCCTCCCAACCTTTTGCTTACACAAGCCATGGCTAACCGAATCCTCGGGTGCCTTCCAACATTCACATACCATGGAGGAGTGTCTATTTGCAAAATTAAGTTGCTTACTGATGAATCAGAGCAAAACATGTGAAGAGAATTATTAATGCAAGTTAATTAATTGAGGCTGGGAACCTCATTGCCAGCTCTTTTTGCAAAATTATTGGATAAGCGGATGAAGCCACTAGTCCATTGTGAAAGTCTGTCAGAAGTAAATGACAAGATTGAAAGATAAAACACCACATACTTCCTCATGAGCTATAAAACATTGACACAAATAAGAGGTGATAAATTTTGAATTATTTAAAGGTAGCACTCAAGCAATTTACTTTGGAATGGCGGAGAAATACCATGTAGTAGGTAGGTATGGTGGACACAAATGGCATAGTGGTTGGCTCAAGGATTTTGGATGCATGAGAAGTATTCCCTCTCGATACAAGGTTTAGGCTAGCAAGGTTTATTTGAAACAAACACAAGGATGAACCGGTGCAGCAAAACTCACATAAAAGACATATTGTAAACATTATAAGACTTTACACCGTCTTCCTTGTTGTTCAAAACTCAATACTAGAAATTATCTAGACTTTAGAGAGACCAATTATGCAAACCAAATTTTAGCATGCTCTATGTATTTCTTCACTAATAGGTGCAAAGTATATGATGCAAGAGCTTAAACATGAGCATAACAATTGCCAAGTATCACATTATCCAAGACATTTTACCAATTACTACATGTAGCATTTTTCAATTCCAACCATATAACAATTTAACGAAGAGGAAACTTCGCCATGAATATTATGAGCTAAGAACACATGTGTTCATACGAACCAGCGGAGCGTGTCTCTCTCCCACACAAGGATGAACTTATTCAGAGAACTAAGATAACAAAACAAAAACAAAAATAAAAGCACACAGACGCTCCAAGTAAAATACATAATGTGATGGAATAAAAATATAGTTTCACTAGAAGAAACCTGATAAGTTGTCGATGAAGAAGGGGATGCCTTGGGCATCCCCAAGCTTAGATGCTTGAGTCTTCTTAAAATATGCAGGGATGAACCACCGGGGCATCCCCAAGCTTAGACCTTTCACTCTTCTCGATCACATTATATCACCCTCTTCTATTGACCCTTGAAAACTTCCTTCACACCAAACTTCAAGCAAACTCATTAGAGGGTTAGTGCATAATCAAAAATTCACATGTTCAGAGGTGACACAATCATTCTTAACACTTCTGGACATTGCACAAAACTTCTGAAAGTTAATGGAACAAAGAAACTCATTCAACTTAACAAAAGCGGCAATGCGAAATAAAAGGCAGAATCTGTCAAAAACAGAACAGTCCGTAAAGACGAATTTTAAAATGGCACCAGACTTGCTCAAATGGAAAAACTCAAAACTAATGAAAGTTGCGTACATATCTGAGGATCACGCTCGTAAATTGGCAGATTTTTTCGAATTTTCTACAGAGAACTGTGCCCAGATTCGTGACAGACAGCAATGCTGTTTCTGCGCAGCGATCCCAAATATAACATCAACTTTGACATAGAAACTTTACTTGGCACAAAAACATGATAAGGAGAGGTTGCTACAGTAGTAAACAACTTCCAAGACTCAACAAAACAAAAATTGCTGTAGCAAAATAAACACATGGGTTATCTCCCAAGAAGTTCTTTCTTTATAGCCATTAAGATGGGCTCAGCAGTTTTAATGATGATGCTCTCATGAAAATAGACAATGAAGCAAAAGAGAACATCAAGAAGCAAATTCAAAGCACATTTAAGTCTAACATGCTTCCTATGAAAAGGAATCTTGTAAATAAACAAGTTCATGAAGAGCAAAGTAACAAGCATAGGAAGATAAAACAAGTGTAGCTTCAAAAATTTCAGCACATAGAGAGGTGTTTTAGTAACATGAAAATTTCTACAACCATATTTTCCTCTCTCATAATAACTTTCAGTAGCATCATGAGCAAACTCAACAATATAACTATCACATAAAGCATTCTTATCATGAGTCTCATGCATAAAATAATTACTACTCCCAACATAAGCATAATCAATTTTATTAGTTGTAGTGGGAGCAAATTCAACAAAGTAGCTATCAAATATAGGAGGTATATTGTAATCATAATCAAATTTATCCTCCATAACAGGTGGTAACAAAAGACTACTATCATTATAATCATCATAAATAGGAGGCAAAGTATCATCAAAGTAAATTTTCTCCTCAATGCTTGGGGGACTAAAAATATCATGCTCATCAAAGCCAGCTTCCCCAAGCTTAGAATTTTCCATAGCATTAGCAACAATGGTGTTCAAAGCATTCATACTAATAACATTCCCATTATCATGCATATAAAGTTCCATGGGTTTTTTAATTCTCTCTTCAAACACATCATGTCCTAATTCAAGATAAAGTTCATAAAGATCTCTCATATTTTTGTTGTTTTCCATTATGCCTAACTAGTGTAAACAAGAAACCAAATGTCGCAATTGCAGAGTCTAAAGGAAATAGCTTCGAGCACTTACAATGGCGCCGGAAAATAGCTTGGTAGCCGAGTTCCGGAGTGTGAGTACCTTTTACCTTTCCTCCCCGGCAACGGCGGCAGAAAATAGCTTGATGTCTACGTTCCCCCTCCTTTCCTGTAGACAGTGTTGGGCCTCCAAGTGCAGAGGTTTGTAGAACAGCAGCAAGTTTTCCCTTAAGTGGATCACCCAAGGTTTATCGAACTCAGGGAGGAAGAGGTCAAAGATATCCCTCTCATGCAACCCTGCAACCACAAAGCAAGAAGTCTCTTGTGTCCCCAACACACCAAATAGGTGCACTAGTTCGGCGAAGAGATAGTGAAATACAGGTGGTATGAATATATATGAGCAGTAGCAACGGTGCCAGAAAATAGCTTGCTGGCGTGTAGTTGATGGTGGTAGTAGTAGTAACACAGTAAAACAGTAAACAAGCAGTAGTAACTCAGCAGTATTTAGGAACAAGGCCTAGGGATTACACTTTCACTAGTGGACACTCTCAACATTGATCACATAACAGAATAGATAAATGCATACTCTACACTTTTGTTGGATGATGAACACATTGCGTAGGATTACACGAACCCTCAATGCCGGAGTTAACAAGCTCCACAATAATGCTCATGTTTAAGTAACCTTTAGTGTAAGATAGATCAAAAGACTAAACCAAGTACTAGCATAGCATGCACACTGTCACCTTCATGCATATGTAGGAGGAATAGATCACATCAATATTATCATAGCAATAGTTAACTTCGCAATCTACAAGAGATCATGATCATAGCATAAACCAAGTACTAACACGGTGCACACACTGTCACCTTTGCACACATGCAGGAGGAATAAAACTACTTTAATAACTTTGCTAGAGTAGCACATAGATAAATTGTGATACGATGCACATTGCAATCATAAAGAGATATAAATAAGCACTTCACTACGCTCTTCAACAGTGAATAAGTACTTCGTGAAATATAGCCTAAGAGACCCACACGGTGCACACACTGTCACCTTTACACACGTGGGACAAGGAGTCTCCGGAGATCACATAAGTAAAACTCACTTGACTAGCATAATGACATCTAGATTACAAGCATCATCATATGAATCTCAATCATGTAAGGCAGCTCATGAGATTATTGTATTGAACTACATAGGAGAGAGATGAACCACATAGCTACCGGTACAGCCCCGAGCCTCGATGGAGAACTACTCCCTCCTCATGGGAGCAGCAGCGGTGATGAAGATGGCGGTGGAGATGGCAGCGGTGTCGATGGAGAAGCCTTTCGGGGGCACTTCCCCGTCCGGCAGGGTGCCGGAACAGAGACTCCTGTCCCCCAGATCTTGGCTTCGCGATGGCGGCGGCTCTGGAAGGTTTCGCGTACCGTGGCTTTCTCCGTAAGGGTTTTCGATGCAGGGGCTTTTATATAGGCGAAGAGGCGGCGCAGGAGGGTCAAAGGGGCGACCACACCATAGGGTGGCGCGGGCCCAGCCCTGGCCGCGCCACCTGTCATCTGGGCCCACCAGGGCCCCCTCGGTGGCTCTCGGGTGTTCTGGATGCTTCCGGGCAAAATAGGAACCTGGGCGTTGATTTCGTCCAATTCCGAATATTTCGTTACTAGGATTTCTGAAACCAAAAACAGCAGAAAACAGGAACTGGCACTTCAGCATCTTGTTAATAGGTTAGTTCCAGAAAATGCATAAATACGACATATAATGTGTATAAAACATGTAGATATCATCAATAATGTAGCATGGAACATAAGAAATTATCGATACGTTGGAGACGTATCAACTACCTTGTTTATATTTTACCTTTCTTATATGACTTAATGATCACACCCCCTTTTGCTGAATATGAATGAACCGTTGCTTGCAATGAATTAGTAGTACTAATTAGTCACCAACAAACATAGTATGCTCAGTATGTGATTGCATTCCTGAATTAGTAACTCTACGCCACTGCAGAATATGGGTGTAATTAACCAGTATCTCAAAAGATAACGTGGCACTATGAAGGCACCCTTTTTGATAACCTTTTACACCCATTGTTTCATATATAACTAATTGATTTTGCCTCCAAAAGGAGGACGAGAGACCCCCGCCATCTGCATCAGAGAGATGCATAAGGACTTTCATAAGTATATGACTTAACGATCACATCCTTTATCTGAATATGAATGAACCGTTGCTTGCAATGAATTAGTACTAGTCAGTCATCAGCAAACATAGTATACTCCGTATGTGAATGCATTCCTGAATTAGTAACTCTATGCAACTGCAGAATATGGATGTAATTAACAAGTATCTCAAATGTTAACGTAGAAACAGAAAAATAGAAGAAAATCGTTTGTAATTACATGCGTAGCTTATATTTTCTAGAGATCGGGGAAAAAGCCTTGATTGGATGTACCTACATGCAGATCAAACAGTTCTTTGTTTATATCGGTGAACAATCTGCAGAATGGTATAATTAATTTTGTTTTTGATACATTTTTTCTCCCATTTTCTTGAATAGATTTCAGTTTCCCACAATTATCTTTCATTAGTGATTGTGACGTCCCCTCATTCAAAATAACTCAGGTTATCTTTTTCCTAATTCAGTGATATTTAAGTTTGAGTAAGTTTACGATTAATATCTACAACCTCATATATATATAAGATTTAGCACCTGCAGGCCTAACAAAGTTAGCTGCCTCTAGTCCCCTGTATAGTTCTTTCTTTTTGCTTTCTCAGTTTTTCGTAGCCTTGCTACAACCCTGTATGCTCTAATATATAATGATGCACGACTAGGCATGTGTTCGAGAAAAGAAAATCTAAATATCTTTTGTAATATATGAACCTATATTGATGTTTTAGATGTTGGTAGTATAATTTTCGATAAACTTGAACAGACTTAAATCAGTTTAACTTAGCACAACCATATAGCGTACCTTTTTTAGAACGCGAAAATGAGGTAAACAAATACCATGTGTACCCTTTACTATCAATAGTAGAGAAGAGATTATGAACCTTCAACTCTAAAATGCAAATTCTTCTACTGAATGGATAGCTGCATCTGATACCTATTTTGCAAATGTTACCAGACTTGGGGTTAGCTATAAAGAGCATTTCTTTCTTGTCAAGCTTCATGCACTACCAACACAACCAAAAGTCCGAACTGATCGCAAGGGCGGCAATCCACTTATACAATTCAACACCCCCCGTCACATGTGATGGGAGACAAGTCAACATGTGGAAAGACTCAGAGGTATAGCTCAAGAGGCATATAAGTGGACTCCGAGGGGGCAACAACAATTTTAGGATAAATTGCGAAAGCCAGGACTCGAACTCGAGACCCTGGCTCTGACACCATGTCAAGCTTCATGGACTAGCCAACGCAACCAAAAGTCCGAACTGATGGAAAGGTCTAGGCAATCCACTTATACAGTTAAACATTTCTTACCCTTCGGGTGGTCACAGGGAAGCTCTCTAATAGATCACTTAAGACAAAGGGAATTAACTACAACACAGGACTTAAACTTAAGATGATATATATTTGTCAAAATTTGAATGTATCTATATGCTTTCACTGTCTAGATACATCTGAATTTGGACAAATCTCAGACACTTTCGGTGGGACAGAGGTAGTATATAACTGTGTATACACTAACTAGTGTCTAGTTTTGGCGAAGTTTAGACTAGTTTCGTGGGATGGATGCAGTATAACTGATATATTGGACACTTGATTTGAACACATGAATGACCAATGTCCTTAGCTTACATAGTCGTATTTATACTGTGAGCATGAACGATGAACAATGCTGCTGTTTGAATATGGTTGCCAGTAACACCCTATTCGTCTCCATTTCTAATATTGCAGAAAACCTGATGCTCCCGTTTGTAATCCCGCCACCGGTGGTGGATGATCAGCAGTACGCGTGGTTCCTCGCTCCATCTGCTGATGGCAAGCGATTGATGATCATCCTTACAGTAAACAAGATTGGGATTGCCAATGCTGAAGTACCTCCTGACATTCCCTATGCTGCTAATGGGCTTCAGCTACGGCAGTATCCTCCTGTTGCCACCTACGTCTTTGAGCTGGATCCCTTATCTACTGCACGTGCAGGGGACTTTCTTTGGAGGCAGGTTAACAGCCTCAGCGACCACTCTCTGTTCCTCGGACTCAATTACCCAATCATTGCCAACCTGAAGAAGCGTGAATCCAAAGCTCCTGATGGCACATTGGTTCCATTCATGAGGAAAAACTGCGTCTACACAGCATACCGGAATATTCGTTATAATCAATACCCTAAAATTTTGCGCTGCAACCTCCAGCCAGATGAAGGTGAGACTGTGGGAGTTATCAGCCTTCCCAAGGATGGTTGGGATAGTGTCCGACAAGCGGCTATGTGGTTTAAGCCTGCTTTAAACATTGCCCGTTCGGTGTTACCTTTAAAAAAACAGTGACACTTTTTTATTATGCTTGAAGTGTTGAGAAGTAGTACACTGTTTTTAGTATGTACTAGTTTGAATCAGTTTATTTGAACACTGCCCTGCTTTTGTATTTCGTGTTGCCTTCATATTATAACCCATGCATGGCTGTTTTAGGATTGACTTTATTTCAGCACTATAATTTTTTCGATAAAGGATGCTTTATTACTTTTGGAAAGCAATTACATCCAGCCTCTGCATAACCAGGATGCACACAGCTGTTCAAAGAGTCTGTAACCAACAATGTAAAGAAAAAAAACTAGGCGAAATACATATCGGAACGATGAATCATAAATCGCCTATGGTGTGGGTGGTGCTGCAATCCGTAGACTATGCTGCCACCCATGTAGGGAAAAAGTATCCCTCGCCGTTCAGCACTATAATTACAATGTGTGTACGTCCTTTATAATATAGCCACCTCTTGTTGATCATAGTCATGAGAGGACCATTCCTATTTTTTTCGCCGCTAAAGGGTAAAGTACATCCACTGGCACGGGGGTGTGTTGGGTTCCACCCCATCCCCAAACCGAACATGCATCAACTACGAGCAAGGAAGTAGATGTGCGACCTAGGTGACTGTGCGGACCCCACATGTGAACCAAAGAAAAAAACATGTCAATACGGAACTGATGTACATACGACAACTCCTATATGATATGCGTATGTACGATTGAGCATCTGGAGGTGTGCTGCCACCTGCTTCCTCACACGAAGGGTTGGATCTTGTGTTTCGTACACGGATCGGACTGAAATTGTCGTGTGCATAGCAAGGTTCATGTCAATAAGGCTGAGTTTGGCATCTAAGTCTAGGCAACAAATACTTTTGGGTTCCAACGGCCATCTACAAGGTATTTGCTATAGGCCTACTTGCTCCGGCTGTCGAAGCCCAATAACTACAAATGGGCCTTTCTGCTCATGCAATGTTGGCCCTTTTCTAAAGAACCACAGATCCTATGATTGGCAAAAAACAAAAACACGGAGATTCTACATAAAAGTTGTTTGTATTTATTTTGAATTATTGGGTTGCAATTTTTGAAACTGCTCATGGCCAATATGAAAATCCTTGATCGCTCCATACCCACATAGATCACGGTATTTTCAAAAATTCATAAAGTGGATTTGAAATTTAAAACATATCCTAATAATTCCATGATTTATTCTATTAACTTGCAAGATCTTGGAGCGAAAGAGCTTGTATTAGTCTGCGAAAATAATACTGATAAACCTGTCGTTAACAAGAAATGAAGGTTTATCGTTCAGAGAGGATGCCATGTGGGACCCATGAGACAGTAGCGTCCTCAACGTTTCAAAGAAAAAGGCAAGTAGCCCGAAAATAGGGGTAAAAAATAAATCCTACAAAGGAAACATTTATAGTTCATAGAGGCTGACATGTGGGACCGATCTGCCAGCTGCATCCTCATCATTTCGAAGTCGGCAGGGATCAGAAGAAAAAGGCAAATAGCCAGAAATTAGGGGTAAAAAATAAATCCAAAAAGGAAACTTTTATTCTTAATAGAGGATGACATGTGGGACCGACCTGCCAGCAGCGTCCTCATCGTTTCAAAGGCCGCAGGGGATCAAAAGAAAAAGGCAAATAGCCAGAAATTAGGGGTAAAAAATAAATCCAACAAAGGAAAGGTTTATTGTTCATAGAGGCTGACATGTGGGACCCATGAGCCAGCGGCGACCTCAATTTCAAAGGCGGCATATGATCGAAAAGAAAAAGGCAAGTTAGCAAAAATCAGTGGGTAAAAAAAATCTAAGAAATGAAACTTTATTGTACAGTCCCAGTGTGTAAAAAAAAGGCAAATAGCCAGAAATTAGGGGTAAAAAATAAATCCAACAAAGGAAAGGTTTGTTGTCCATAGAGGCTGACATGTGGGACCCATGAGCCAGCGGCGACCTCAATTTCAAAGGCGGCATATGATCGAAAAGAAAAAGGCAAGTTAGCAAAAATCAGGGGGTAAAAAAATCTAAGAAAAGAAACTTTATTGTACATAGAGGATGACATGCGGGTCCCATGAGCCAGCACCTTACTCAACGTTTCAGAGGCGGCATGAGATCAAAAGAAAAAGGAAACTGACCAAATATCAGGAGCAAAAAATAATCCAAGAAAAGTAACTTTTATTGTACATAGAGGATGACATATGGGTCCCACTTATACAAGCTCTTTCGCTCCAAGATCTTGCAAGTTGATTGTACATAGAGGATGACATGCGGGCCCCATGTGTCAGCAGCTTAATCAATGTTTCCAAGGCGGCAGGGGATCAAAAGAAAAAAGGAAATAGCCAAAAATAAGAGGGTGAAAAAAAATCCAAGAAAAGAAACTTTTATAGTATAGAGGATGACATGTGGGTCCCATGAGCCAGCAGCTTCCTCAACGTTTCAGAGGCTGCATGAGATCGAAAGAAAAAGGCAAGTGACCAAAAATAAGAGGGAAAAAAATCCAAGAAAAGAGACTTGATTGTACATAGAGGATGACATGCGGGTCCCATCAGTCAGCAGCTTACTCAACGTTTCCAAGGCGGCAGGGGATCAAAAGAAAATGGAAATAGCTAAAGATCAGAGGGTGAAAAAAATCCAAGAAAAGAAACTTTTATAGTACATAGAGGATGACATGCGGGTCCCATGAGCCAGCAGGTTCCGCAACATTTTCAAAGGCGGCATGAGATCGAAAGAAAAAGGCAAGTGACCAAAAATCAGAGGGTGAAAAATAATCCAAGAAAAGAAACTTTTATTGTACATAGCAGCGGTCTCAACGTTTCCAAGGTGGCACAGGACCAAAAGAAAAATGAAGTAGCCAGAAATCAGGGGGTGAAAAAAATCCAAGAAAAGAAAGATTTCAATTGGGCTGCATCTGGACATCTGGGCCTTCGAACTATCCTTCTGGGCCTTTTGATTCGTACAATTTCAGCCCACTCCAGAACATGGAAGTTCGGATTTTTCTCAAAAAAAACAGGAATGTCCTATGCTTCGCAAAAACAAAAAACAAGGAGATTCAAGATATAAGTTGTAAAAATAAAGATTTAATTTATCCGTTTGCAATAGCTCAGAGCGAAATACACTGTTTATTGTCTGCAAAATAATCAAGATATCACATGTTTCTTGTACGGGGAGGCTGACATCAGGGACCCATGAGCCAGCAGCGTCGTAACGTTTCAAAGGCAGTGGGTCGAAAATAAAAAAACAAAAAGTCAGTTGGTAAAAAAATCCAAGAAAAGAAAACATTTATCGTTCTGAGAGGATGACATGCGGGACCGATGAGGCAGCAGCATCCTCAACGTTTCCAAGGCGGCAGGGGATCAAAAGAAAAAAAGGAAATAGCCAGAAATTAATTAGGGGTCAAAAATAAATCCACCAAAGGAAACTTTTATTGTTCATAGAGGATGACATGTGGGACCGACCTGCCAACAGCGTCCTCATCGTTTCAAAGGGGGCAGGGGATCAAAAGAAAAAGGCAAATAGCCAGAAATTAGGGGTCAAAAATAACTCCAAGAAAGGAAACTTTTATTGTTCGTAGAGGATGACATGCGGGACCCATGAGCCAGCAGCTTACTCAACGTTTCAAAGGCGGCATGAGATCGAAAGAAAAAGGCAAGTGACAAAATATCAGGAGCAAAAGATAATCCAAGAAAAGAAACTTTATTGTACATAGAGGATGACATGTGGGTCCCATTTTGCAGCAGCGGTCTCAATGTTTGTAATGCGGCTTGAGATCAAAAGAAAAAGAAAGTAGCTAGTAATTAGGGGGTGAAAAAAATCCAAGAAAGGAAAGTTGATGGACATAGAGGATGACATGCGGGTCCCTTGAGCCAACAGCTTACTCAACGTTTCAAAGGGGGCAGGGGATCAAAAGAAAAAGGCAAGCCAAAAATCAGAGGGTGAAAAAAATCCAACAAAGGAAACTTTTATAGCACATAGAGGATGACATGCGGGTCCCATGAGCCAGCAGGTTCCTCAACGTTTCAAACGTGGCATGAGATCGAAAGAAAAAGGCAAGTGACCAAATATCAGGAGCCAAAAATAATCCAAGAAAAGAAACTTGATTGTACATAGAGGATGACGTGCGGGTCCCATTTTGCAGCAGCGGTCCCAACGTTTCAATTGCGGCTTGAGATCAAAAGAAAAAGAAAGTAGCCAGAAATTAGGGGGTCAAAAAAACTCCAAGAAAGGAAAGCTTTATCGTTCATACAGGCTGACATGTGGGACCTATGAGCCAGCAGCTTACTCAACGTTTCAAAGGCGGCAGGGGATCAAAAGAAAAAGGAAATAGCCAAAAATCAGAGGGTGAAAAAAATCCAAGAAATCAAACTTTTATTGTACATAGAGGATGACATGCGGGTCCCATGAGCCAGCAGATTCCTCAACGTTTCAAACGTGGCATGAGATCGAAAGAAAAAGGAAAGTGACCAAATATCAGGAGCCAAAAATAATCCAAGAAAGGAAACTTTATTGTACATAGAGGATGACATACGGGTCCCATTTGCAGCAGCGGTCTCAACGTTTCCAAGGTGGCACAGGACCAAAAGAAAAATGAAGTAGCCAGAAATCAGGGGGTGAAAAAAATCCAAGAAAAGAAAGATTTCAATTGGGCTGCATCTGGACATCTGGGCCTTCGAACTATCCTTCTGGGCCTTTTGATTCGTACAATTTCAGCCCACTCCAGAACATGGAAGTTCGGATTTTTCTCAAAAAAAACAGGAATGTCCTATGCTTCGCAAAAACAAAAAACAAGGAGATTCAAGATATAAGTTGTAAAAATAAAGATTTAATTTATCCGTTTGCAATAGCTCAGAGCGAAATACACTGTTTATTGTCTGCAAAATAATCAAGATATCACATGTTTCTTGTACGGGGAGGCTGACATCGGGACCCATGAGCCAGCAGCGTCGTAACGTTTCAAAGGCAGTGGGTCGAAAAAAAAAAACAAAAAGTCAGTTGGTAAAAAAATCCAAGAAAAGAAACATTTATCGTTCTGAGAGGATGACATGCGGGACCGATGAGGCAGCAGCATCCTCAACGTTTCCAAGGCGGCAGGGGATCAAAAGAAAAAAAGGAAATAGCCAGAAATTACTTAGGGGTCAAAAATAAATCCACCAAAGGAAACTTTTATTGTTCATAGAGGATGACATGTGGGACCGACCTGCCAACAGCGTCCTCATCGTTTCAAAGGGGCAGGGGATCAAAAGAAAAAGGCAAATAGCCAGAAATTAGGGGTCACACTACAAGAAAAGTTCTGATAGACAACGTCTCAAAATCGTCCGCTAAGGGGTATTTTTCGTCGCCTATGGGCCTAACCCGACGATATGGGTTCCGTTGTGGAAACTGCGTCAGGCAAAGTCCAACGACGATTTTTTCGGTCCGTCGCGCTTGCGCCCTTCCGCCACGGAAAATCGGACCGTTGCGGAAGTGTTTTCGGGAGCCCGTTGACTGCTGACGTCATGCAAACTGACACGTGGCAGACGCCGTTAACGCAGTTAACGGCGTTAACCGCTGAAACCCCGTGGTAGATGGTAGGCCCACACGAGGCCTGCCACGTCTTAAGCGGGCCGGGCCAGATGACATAGTTTGACCGGTCAACTATATAGCTGGGCTGGTCCATTAGTTACGTGGGCCGGCCTAACCTCTAATGTTGATCGTCATGTTAAATGGGCCGCATTTAACATGTGGGGTCCACCTTACAAGAATCGGGCGGCCCAAGAAGCAAATGGGCCGGCCAAAAACAGGGGTCCCACTTGTCGTTAAAAGGCTCCCATTTAGTGTGGGGTCCACCGAGAAGTGGGCCCAACAAGCTAGTGGGCCGGCCAAAACACAGGGTCCCACTTTCTCGTTAAAGGGCCCCCATTTAGTGCGTGGGGTCCACCATACAAGAAGTGGGCCTACCCAAGATAGTGGGCCGGGCCAAAACACAGGTGGGACCCACCTTCCTGTTAAAGGGCCGGCCCATTTAGTATGTGGGGTCCACAATATAGCAAGTGGGCGGCCCACAAAGATAGTGGGCCGGGCCAAAAACACATGGGTCCCACATTCCTTAATGGGCCGGCCCATTTGGTATGTGGGGTCCACCATGTAGCAAGTGGGCCGGCAACAAGATAGTGGGCCGGGCCAAACACGTGGGTCCCACCATCCTATTAAAGGGCCGGCCCATTTGGTGTGTGGGGTCCACCATATAGAAAGTGGGCCCCAACAAGATAGTGGGCCGGGCCAAAAACACATGTGGGTCCCACTTTCCTGTTAAAGGGCCGGCCAACTAGTATGTGGGGTCCACCATATAGCAAGTGGGCCGGCCCAACAAGATAGTGGGCCGGGCCAAAAACACAGGTGGGTCCCACTTTCCTCTTAAAGGGCCGGCCCATTTATTATGTGGGGTCCACCAAAAGCAAATGGGCTGGCCCAACTAATTAGTGGGCCGGCCCAGTAGTTGGTGGGGTCCACCTTAAAGCAAGTGGGCCAGCCCAATTAGTGTGTGGGGTCCACCGTAAATCAAATGGGCTGGCCCAAGAAGTAAGTGGGCCAGCCCGTTTAGTTGCTGTTTATATGCCGGCATAATATGCGCTTTAGGATTTTGCGGGCAGGCACATATGTGATTTCGCTTAATTGGGCCGTTTAAGGGATGGGAATTCGTGATTTAGATACTGAGAATATTTACGCAGCATTGATTTCTGTCGGATAGCCTCACTTACCACAAGCACCAAAGAAAAAATGCGCGAAAGAACTATAAAAACTAACTAAATATTACATCAGCTGCAAGGCATTGAAAAAATATTACAGAACCCAGAGAAATTGAATGGTAATTAAACCTAGCAATACAATGAAGCGATCCGGCAATCTTTTAAGTTGTCCATGCAGCACCTATATCTGAAACAAAGACATTACAAGTTAAGACAACAACAATGGAAAGGCAAAGACACTACAATATTGTTTGGCAAAGAATTTGGAACTCATCATTTCGTCGTTATAACAAGATCATTGTAATGCGCACAATAAGCAAACAAAGAGTGCATGCCGCATACCAACAGCCAATATAACAGAGCATGTTAGAATGAAACAACAGACTTACTACTGTCGAGTCCCATGCAAACCAACATGTTCAGGGAGTACAAAATTGGCATGAACAACATAGTAGCAGGCTATAAATTTTGTAACAACGACTGAGCAAGATGAAGTTATGATGGCTACATCTACAGAGCAGGGAATGTAAACCAAAAATAGAAGTTACGATGGCAAAAGCTAAAGAGGAGGGAATGTGAACCAACATGTGCCAAGTGCAATTACTTCATTTTGGCCGTGAACTAAATAATACTCCTGAACTTATAGTGAAGGGGATGCAAATCAAGATGTTTCGGGATATAAACTTGTAATGAGCAACACATGGAGGATAGTTAATGCTGGAGCTTAGGATGGACCAGATACAGAATATAGTGGGATCACCTGTGAACTTGTATAAGAGGGAATGCAAACCAATATGTTCAGCTTTCCATATGTGAGCGTCATGCCAAGTCAGAGAAACAAGTCAATAATGCAGCTTTTGAAGAACAAGATGGCACGCAAAATTATTATCTAGTAGTATGACAAGTTTATTTGTACTACAGGCTAGATAGCAGAGTGATAGCATGCCAAACTAAGTCCTTACTTTGTTAGCTTACAATGAACTAGATACAAAACAATGGCATCACCTGTAGTACAGGGAATGCAAGCCAACATGTTCATGGAGTAAAAAATTGGCACAAACAACATAGTAGCAGGCCATAATTTTTGTAACAACGACTGAGCAAGATAAAGTTATGATGGCTAGATCTACAGAGCAGGGAATGTAAACCAAATATAGAAGTTACGATGCCAAAAGCTATAGAGCAGGGAATGCGAACCAACATGTGCAATTACTTAAAATTGGCCATGAACTAAATAATAGCAGGATGTTACTATAATACCTACAGTATAATTTTTGTAACAACGACTGAGCAAGATAGAAGTTATGATGGCTACATCTACAGAGCAGGGAATGCAAACCAAAATGTTCAATCGCTTAAAGTTAGCAATGAAGTAGAAAATAGCAACGTGTTACGGTCATAGCTAGGAATGAACTAAAAGAGCTTCAGACAAACAAGCATCTGAACCCAGAACATGGCGCTAAAACAAGGGACTTACATTAGGAGAAGCACTCTGTGGGAGTCACAGCAGATCTTCCTGGGGTTGATAGATCCGGTGATGAAGTACGCTACATGTGCTACTTGGGGTTGGAGAGACGGCCATTACACTTCATGGTTACTCATCTAATCTGCAAAGACGTAACGGCGCGTCGTTAGCACAAACAGGTTCCCCCAAGATTAAACAAGAACTTGCAGGCAAGCAATAGAAAAGCGACAGTAGAAGAGTTTAGATCATGGACGGCGCCGGTGAAGCAGATTCGGTTCATGCACATCGGTGTCGGTGAGCAAGATCCGATGCGGTGGACGATGCCGCAGCTGAAGCGACTGCGGTAGGCTGCTGGATGAGCATATGGTTTCGAGGTTCGGCGGGGATGATCCGGTCCGGTTGATGACGGCGTCGATGAAGCGGCTCCGGCAGGCAGCCGGATGACGAGGATCGCGAGGGCTCGGGTAGGCCAGGGAAGTCCGGCGGGGATGTTCCGGTGCGGTGGTCGTGGAGGTGGTAGAGAGAGGGACTTGGGAAGTTCCGGTGGGTGGTCTGAGGGAAATGAATTTTTTTGGGAGGGTTTCCGGGCTAGGGAGGTGGTGATCCAAAAAATGACGGGCAGACCCCCCCACCAACCGACTTTCTGTCATCTCCACAAGGGTAGAATGGGAATTTGAAAGCGTGTGAATTTTTTGTATTTTGTGGGCGGGAAGTTTTGCCGCTATGAGATTTTGAATTTGGCTAAGGTCCAAGTATAATGATAAAAAATTGTGAGACCGTACTAGTACCTCTGTTCAAGGCCGAGTGCAAAATCAAATCATCATCACCTTGAATATCGGTTACTATCATCGTGTTCTATCTTCTTATCCCATTCAAAAACACGCCTGAAATATTTCTAGATTGGCGGGAGATTTTGCCGCCCGACTGAGATTTGATTTTGAATATGGCTATGGTCAAGTAATATAATATAATACTAATATAAAGACGGTACACCTGGTTAAGTACTAATTGCTCTGCTTCGGCAGTTAAGGCCAGCAGCCACATCAAGCCATCATCATTACAAACAAAATCAGTCAAATCTAGAAGCTAGTATAGGATAAATTCACAGCAGCATAATAAATCCAGAAAACTAATATAATACTACATAAACTGCATACAAGAGCCAAAAGCAGCCAATAACAATGTTAATGTTCACGACAAACTAATCTGAAAATAATACAAGACACAATGTATGGCCAACATGAAGATTAGGATACCCCAGGATGAACGAATATGTTCTTCATTCAGCATATATTTCTTCGTCACTCCATTGAAGGAAATTTTCATTGAACTCCTTTCGTCTGCAGTGTGCAGCCAATACATCCTCCAAACGGTATGGCCTTTGTTCATTTCTCATACCGTAGTTTCCTAATCTATTCACATGTATTGGCCACTCATCCCAGGCCTTTATATCATCAAAGTACTCTCTGATATAACCAAAATCTGTGTAGTAGATGCAGCCAGGTCGAAGTGTCGGGTGCACTCTGGTGTCGACGGAGATACACCGGATATAATGGACGAAGAAGGCACGACTGCCAATGTTATTGACGGCATGGAGAGAGCGGCTCTCAGTGTCCACACGGTACACCAATGGTTGACCTTCCTCCAAATGCTTGTTGTCCAACAACACAAGCAGCAGAGCACCATCCGACTCCACAAGGTAGAACTTGTTATTTCCAAGTTCTGGAAATGAAAATAGTGTATCCATTTTGACAGTGCTCGCACGCTGCTCCAACTGGACATTGTTGGTGCACACTAATTTTCCGAACTCAAAATTGTTCACAGCTATTGCATACAATTCACCATTGAACGGGGTAATGCAACGCAGACAATGGTGCTCGATCGAAAATCTTCCTTCTCCCCAATCTTCATCTATACCCTTAGTTGGAGTGCTCTCATCGACCCAAGCAATTTCCGCCGGGTAATCTTTGGAAACGAAGACCATAGTCGGGGACTTCATCACAGCGACTGACTTCAGAATAACGTTTGGCATATGCGCCTCAAACATAGTATTCAATGTCTTTGTGAGTGGGTTCAGAAGCCGTATCTTGTGCGGCTGGTTCTTCTGGGCAAGCACGATGACGCCACGGCAAAAGCCGACAAAGTAGTATCTAAAATATATTGATGAAGATAACATTCAGCACTAAGATGTTTACGATTGAAAATAAAAATAGATTAACTCTATAGATATGGAGGAATTTGAACCTTGCATGAACTTCCGTTAGATCGATGGTGACGTAGCGGGATGTGCGGAGGTGGAGGAAGGTGAAATCAGCAGCGCGTGGAAGGCCGTGGTCTAGCATGATCCATTCGTGCAGGTGCACGTCGGGCTCAGGTAAACCTGAGCGCCAATTTCTACAGACTTGCCTCATAGCAGAGTAGGTGTCAGCGTACTGCTCGTTCGCCAGTAAGCATTCGCCGATCTTGTGAAGTGGTCCATCAGCCGAGAGAGAGGCCCAGTTCACGGAGGCGACGGCCGCCGGCGCATTCTTCTTGTCCATCGCCGGCAGGGAGCGCGCGTGGGCGGTTGGTGTTTTTTCCTTCGATTTGGAGAAGTTGATGGGACGTGAGAGGCGTGGTTGCGTGCGTGAGTGAGAATGAGACTGTGTGCAGAGGGAGGGAGAGAGGGGGCTCTGGCAACGTGACGGTTGGTCTCGGCAGTTTCTCAAAAAAGCTAGACGTTTGGTCTCAACACGCGCACCGCCTAACCGCTGTGCACCGCGACACGCGTCCGTGGTACTGCACGTCTGCACCGTTACGTGTACTCAGTTAGCCTTACACTGGAAAAATATCTGCACTCAGTTTTCCCCTCGAGTACTAATACTGGCTAGTGCATTACCTCATAAAAAAAATACTGGCTAGTGCAATATACTCAGTTTTACCCTCAAGTGGCTGATCAACAGAGAGTCAACAAATGGGATTAAGCTATCTAATTGAGTAATTTCATGCGCAAAAAAAAATCATAGTGCCTCCTACTCATGGAGTCTTGTTAAGAAGAGGAGGTCTAATACGTGGAAAACAGAATAGCACACCACAGGTCCGAAATGATGGAAAGGGCTAGGCAATCCACTTATTATAGAACTCAACAAAAACCACATGGAACTATATTAAACTTATGCAGTAGCCAACGCAACCAAAAGTCAGAAGTGCAGGCTGAATCCCAAAGGCACAACACAAAAAGGAAACTTGCAACCTTATATAAAAGGGGCTATGCAACCCACTTATATACACATTAACAGCCATCCTCGTGTGTGACAAGAGAAATTCAACACTGGATTCGGAGGTAGGCACATGAAGCTTTACAAGGGCCAATGGGGCACCAACAATTTAAGGATGAATTGAACCACACCGTCAACAATTCAAACTCGAGACCTTGGCTCTAATACCATTTAAGTTCGAACGGATTGAAAAGGCTAGGCAACCAATTTCTAAAACATCCACAGGAACAACTACCAAGTTGATCCCAGCCGTAGATAAATGCATCCACCAACAAAATAGGAACAGTGCCTCAGTCTCAGTAAACATTTCACAATACCAAGGTACTCACATGTCAATGTCAGTGTTTTCATCTCCAATTATCTATGGCATTTTATTAGTCTTTTGAGAGATTATAACAAACTTGATTGGCCTCCTGCAGTAGGGCATCACATGCTTCTGATCTCGATCTCAACATGTCAACTTGGTTTCTTAACACATCTGCTGCAGCTCGTTCTATTTGGATTTGTTCCTCCAGAACTTGTGCAGAGAAAGACTTGGACTTGGACTTGGACTTGGACTGCAAAAACCCAGCATTTCGCAGGAAAGTGTTTTTGGTGATATCTTTATTTTTAAGTACCATGGTAAATGTCTCCATACATTCTTCTAGAGTTTTTTCCATACCATCTTTCCCGGGTTTTGCCATCTCCAATTTCATATTTGCCTGAAAAGTTTTGAGTCGTGTAAAAATAAAAGTTATTACAGAGAAACATGCAGACGGTAGATTTAATGTGTATGAACTACTTCTAATCCTACAAGTTGGTATGCCTGATTACACATCAAATGCATTTTCACAAAAACGCCTACAAGATCATATTGACATATTGCTCCTACAAATTGGCAAGTGTGTAGTTAAAAAATTTAAATCATAAAGAAGACTTACAATAACACTTTCTGCAAGTTCTCCTATCACATTATGTTTGTTCTTCTGGCATGCCTCGAACTGCTCTGCCAGAGTCATCTCTTTGTCTGGTTGCATGTTGTTTGCATGATCTACTTTCTGCATTTTTGTACAATCATATGGAGATCAAATAACGTGGTTGAAATGGAGGATGGAAATATAACATGCACACGGAGTTCTACACAATTTACGAGTAACATATGTAGCAGTACAGACCAGCGGGGCATTACTTTTTGCCAGAGATGCCCAACCAAGTGACGAGATCCTGTACGGCTTGGTAAACGTTGTTTCAAGCGGTTAGCCTGGTTCCTTTTAGACAACGTCTGCAAAAGGAGACTAGTGAGACACTGGCGCAAAATAAGTATTCGGAATTTAATCTGGTTTCACGGTCCTCATAAGCCATACCACATTCTTTGGATCAGACCAATGCTTGACAAGATCTCCCCACTGCTCGTCAGTCATACAGGGTGCAGGAGACTTTGTTCGAACATTGGCAGTAATCTGGCCAGTGAAGTATGTCGCCTTAAGCTTATAGCGGTGCTGGCGCAACAATTCTTTGAATATGGAAGCGATGACAAACTTTACATCCTCATTATCCTCATCGAATTCAAACCTTAACTGCTCACAACGGTGGAATGATTGGTGAGTTATATAGCATAGAAACAACAGTAAGCTACAAGAAATGGGACAGATCAATGTGGAATAATTTATCATTACCAGGAGAAGCATGACTTACGTGTAAATTATGCACTAAACTCTCGAACTGTGAAGGGGTGTCAACGTGCTGCTTCCACAATGGGAAGGTAGGAAGTTCATTCCTGATAAAATGGCCAACCTGTGATACAAGATATGAAGATTCATGCGGATGAAGTGGCCTTCTGCCACCTACAATAGATGTGATGCGAAATCTTGAACCCATTCCGGAAATCTTAGCTGCAAGTTTTTTTCCTACCGTTGGCCCCCTCGTTTTTATTGATCGTGGCGAACCTACCAAGTTAAGCATTACATCAAGCTATCATGGTATATAGATACATAAGGGAGCATTAAACTACAAGTCTTGAAAAAAGTATTACCTTTTTTGGCGTGGGTCTCATCATCGGGAGAGGAGTTGTCTTTCGCAGGACTAAGGGTCGGAGGGAGATCATCACCAGTTTGCTGGTGTTGTGGCAGCACTGTTTGGACATTTGAGGCTGTATCATCTGGGACTAGCATCATGTGTCCTTGGCCATTATTACCTACCACCACTCCTGATGGTGCCAATTCTTGGCTAGAATTTGCTGTGGAAACTGGTTCTGTTGGCAATTGTTGCTGAGAATCAGTATTGGCAACTGGTGGTTGTGGAATGTGTGGGCTGGTACATGCTGGGGCTACTTCTGTCTGATTCGATGGTTTGTGGTTTTTACGAGACCTTTTACTGTTATCATTCTTGGCCTGTTCGCCACCTCGTGTCAGTCTCTTGTTAGACCTTGTAATAGGAGGAGCAGCACGAGCATCAGGCTTAACTCTTTTTTTATTACGCACTGTCACCCATCCTCCGGTATCAGCCTGAGGTTCCTGTTGAGTGTTCTTCCTCCTATTCGTTCTTGAAAAGTTCTTTCCCGAATCTGCAGATGCCTGTCACACATAAATGATATTTCAATGTACAATATTATATGATGATGATATGCAGATGGAATGGAAAAACAGTCAGGCAACATATGCCAAAACATATATGAGGCGTTAACTAAGCAGGAAAAATTGTAGTAATGAGATTGAACATGGCATGGGTAACATATTTGGTAGGACTGGGATACAACAAATGGAAGTTGGGACAAATAATTCGATGACAGGACAGAGAAAACTCACCTTGTTGTGTTGCAGACGATAGTCGACCAGGGCATCTTCCTGAGTCAGCTCGCCATCACAATCAGCAGGATCAAATTCTGAATCAGAGGAATGTTCCGTATCCTTTGTGAGGGAGGTGGGTGGCGTTTTTGCACTAGACCTTGTAGAAGGATGTAGTGTTAGGCCCAACGAGGCTGCAACTCGGCTATTATGCAGAATAGTTTGCCTCCGTTGCTCTTCGTACTCATTCTCGAGTGGAAGACCTAACATGCATTGGCGAGAAATGCAGATGAGATTTATCATGGAACTGTGCATATAAGAACAAATTAATAGTAGCAGTGAGACTGCTCAAAAGGTGTAATGACAAACAAACTATGGCTCAAAAATAATTGATGTTCATATTGTCAAGCTTCATGCACTAGCCAACGCAACCGGAAGTCCGGACTGATGGAAAGGGCAAACAAATTATGGCTCAAAAATAATTTATGTTGGGCAACAAAGGGCAGCAGCAACAATTTTTAGGATAAGTATGATGTCAAGCTTCATGCAGTAGCCAACGCAACCAAAAGTCCGAACTGATGGAAAGGGCTAAGCAATCCACATATAGACTCAAACACATATAAGTGTCATTTTCATGCCAATGGTTAACCATATGGAATGGCGTGTGCTTAATATAATTGCCTAGGGTCTTCCAAATTCCAACAGATCGATCTATTGGATGAACTTGCTAGAGCATGCAATTCGAAATGGTATCAGACCTACAAGGTCCTGAGTTCAAATCCTAGCAAGTAGCAACGCAGTATTCAAAATAAATATTTGCAGCCTTCCTAAAAAAATATCTAATGATACATGCCTAAGGCTCGGTCTATTGAATGAGTGGTTTTATCACTTAGCACCACAAGTTGGGGATTTTTAATCACAAAACACCAACATTTGGGGAAATTATTTCACATAACACATTATTTGTCATTAGTCGGCTTGACAAGAGCATGACCCTACAGCGTGACACCAATTTACAGTACGTGAGCATGTTTGCTACAAACAAATGAATTTTGGTGTGAAATTTTGTAGACACTCTGTGGAAATGAGAATATGAGTCACACTTGTTACATATGCTACACACAAATGAATTACCATATGACAAATATCCACAAGAAATTATAACCACACAAGAACATGAGATTTGGGTAATATATTCTGTACCAGCATAAGGTTTTGATAATGTTTACCAATACAACTACCCTGGACATAAGATTTTATTTTGAACTGTCTGGACTTAAGATTTAACAACTAGTGTTGACAAACAGCTTTGTATTTGCGTTTAACAGCAAATACCACAAAATAAAGTCTAATTGTCTTTCTCCTGCGGTCACTCTTAAACTGACGGTGGCCGGAGGTCACTAATGGGCTATCAAACAGAGATCGTGTATTCTGCGAAACAATTACCCCAAATGTTAGTGTTTTGTGATACAAATTTCTAGGGTTGTGGTTCTGTGATAAAAAAAATCCTGAACTTCTGGTGTTAAGTGATAAAACCTCATTGGATGAACTGGCTAGAGCATGCAATTCCACATGGCGCACACAGAGTTGCAAATAGAAAAAAATACAGGCAGTTTAATACTATCAATAAATTGCTCTCCTAGCTTGACTGCTATCATAACCTTTGTAATACGTACTACCACCATCCCGAAGTTTTTATCAAAAATCATTAACATGCAAAATACAAATTTAATATCATTAAATAGATAACGAATATATTTTCGTACGGTATCTACAAAATATTATATTTCTTGATAGATTGTTCTGAAAGTTTGGTCAAACTTTACTTGGTTTGACTTTTATAAATAAGCCTTCAGGTTTGGGGTGGAGGTAGTAATGTACTATCCTCCGTCCTAAATTAGTTGTCTCAAGTTTGTTAAAATATGGATGCATCAAGACACTAAAACATGTCTAGATACATTCATATTTAAAAAAATTTGGGACAACTAATTTGGGACGTTCAAACCCCAAAAAAGTACCGCACAGAAGTGATATTTGGAAAAGAAATGCGTAACGAAAGCGGACATAAGCTCTGCCTCTCCATCAGCAGATGTAAGGTTACGATCAGCAGAGTTCCGAGATAAAAAAAATACAGGCAGTTTAATACTATCAACAAATTGCTCTGCTAGCTTGACTGCTATCATAACCTTTGTAAAATGCATACTTCAAACCCCCAAAACATATCACACAGAAGTGATTCTCGGAAAAGAAATGCATAACGAAAGCGGACATAACCTCGATCTTCCTCTCGATCAGCAGATGTAAGGTTAAGATCTCATATAGCTACGCGGCAAACAACTATCTACACTGATCTAATATCAGCAAGAATGCATTGCAAGAAAGCAACGAAAACTAGTGTAAGAAATCAAATGCATATAACAAAAGCGGACATGTAAAGTATTCATCAACCTTCGTCTGAGGCCCGGGCGGATTTACTCTTTGGTTGGGGGTGGTCGACTTTGGGGCCGCGTTTTTTGCCCATCTCGATCTCCGGTGAGGTGGACTACAGAGTCGGGGAAGCAGATCCGGAGGAGATATGGCGCGGTGAACGTCGGCGTCGAGGAAGCTAATCCGGCTTGCTAGGCAGCAAGGGAGCCGGTAAAACGTGGTCGGTCACTACGGTGGCCGGTGAGAAGGCAGTGATGGTGAGGAGGGGCGGTGGGGCACGGCCGTCGTCGTGGGAGTGTGCCTGGTAGAAGCATGAGAAAGATGTGGTGTTCGAATTGTGCTCTACAGGGAAATATCCTCTGTGGACCGATGTTTATAGGCCGACGGGCAAACCGCAGGTTTTGGGGTAGCTTGAAAATGGGACGCGCCAACAATTTCGGCGCGTGTTTTGCGGCAGAGATGAAAGTCACCCATAAGAAACTTTCCTCATGGATGCTTGTTGCTTGGTCGTGTGGACAACATATATAGTGGGAGATGCCCATAGCTAGCTAGGCCATTCATATCAAACTCGAGTGATTATCACTAAGTTTACAATGAATATATTTCATGACACTTGATATTGGCCGGATAGTAGAAAATATATTTCATGACTATCGATCCCATATTAGTTAATTTATATTATTTCAATTGCTAAAATATTTTCATATTCTTTTAGAGTTCTAAAAAACACACTACACAAGGGATATCACTACCTTCTAGGTCCCGGTCATCAGATTTAGAGTAAAGTAGCTTAGCGACAGATTTAGACCTTTGTGCAACAAATACATGAGTTGGTGATATGTGCAAAAGAACAGGTTAAGTGAGTGTTTTGTGCAACAATGACAACAATAAGTGGAGTTTCGATCGTGCAAAGGATAAAAGGTGGAAGAGGGATCACACGGAAGGAGAAATTAAGAGAAAGGGAGAGCAGTGCCTCACGGGGCCGCTGTTATTTATGGTGAAAAGAAATGCTTCACTTTTTTCGGTGAGTGATGTTGACTGGCACACAGGGTTTCAGTTATGTAGACCTGCAGTGCAGGCTACGCGCCCGTCTAATATTCATTTTTTTTCAGCGACAAAAGGGAGAGAGAGAGAGAGAGAGAGAGAGAGAGTCTTGACGACGAGTCTTTACTTGACAAAGAAGATTGCTGGGAGTTTGCCTACCTACCGCACGTGACTTGTGCTCACTGATGTGTGGGACCTACACGCATGGGACCACACGTAAGTGACCGACCTACTTTATTCTAGGGGTGCCCCTCAAGCTAATACATAATCTGCAACATGAAACTATATTCGCTTATAAAATCTGAACTTTGAAATCCAATTTAATTTAAGTCTATTATTGGTCATATCAACTATCAAGTCTAAAATTACATTCTGAAACTTGTTCAACGCTTTCTCATGAATTATTATGGTAGTTTTTTAAAATCAAATGCTAATTGATTTGAGATAATAAAAAACATATATTATTGCACAACAATGGGATATTAAAATATCTATTTGTAAATAAAAATAAGAAGTCAATGTTGTGGTAAGTTAGGAGGTTCAAAGGGTAAACCAAATATAACGTTTTGTTCAATCTCATAGTTCATATTACCAAGTTTGATTATCCCTGGACAACATTGTTTGTTATAGTGTTCCCTAATTGGGCATGGTGGTGCATCTTGCCATTTCTAACAATGTTGATGACTAGACTTTTCAAGTTTTCGGTATAAAAAATCGTTTTTCATTTTCTAGATGATAAAATATGTTTTTTTGTGCATGGGGTAGAAAAGATATGGGTCAAAATGGCGCATCTACATTTTTTAAATAAATTACGCCATATTTTAATGACAAATCCCAAATTTACGGTTTTTAGTGCTTTCTAGCTAGTTTCGCACATTTAAATGACTTTATGCTGATTTATTGAAAGTAATTCAAATTTGAATTGTAGATATGTTATAACTTGGTCCTACAAGTCCCCATAAATAATTTTTATATACATATTACTTACTATATATAGAAACCAGCGATAGTACTGAAATATTCAACCCCTTTGCAGGATAATCATGTAAAACATTTTGACCTGGTTTTGAAATAAATAAATGAAACTGAAGAAAACCTGAAAAATGAAACCCTTCTACATGGAGTGTGCTTGTATGTGTTAGTTGACAGGGAAAATAAGAAACATGTGATAGGGTAGTGAAAAACAAAATGTCTTCACAAAGCGGACTATCGTGTATGAAGATTCATGGTTTGCAAGCCAAATGATATAGTTATGGCCATATTTGTGGCACAGTTTGTTACAATGTGCCCAAATTGGGCATGGTGGTGCATCTTGCCATTCCCAACAATGTTAATGACTAGACTTTTCAACTTTTCGGTATAAATTTTTTTTTTCATTTTCTAGATGACAAAATATGTTTATTTTGTGAATGGTGTACATATAAGATACGGGTCAAACTGGCAACTCTACATTTTTTAGATAAATTACGCCATATTTTAGTGCCAATTCCCAACTTTTACGGTTTTAGTACTTTCAAGATAGTTTCGCACATTTAAACGACTTTATGCTGATTTACTGAAAGTAATTCCAATGTGAAATGTGGGGGTGTTATAACTTCGTCAAAGAAATCCCCCAAAAACATAGTTTAGGGTTGGGGGTAGATACGGAGTACATGATTTGTATGTTTTGAATATGTCTATACCTTGTTTATCAACCTGATTGTTAATTACTATATATATGACGTAAGAAGGCTATGTGCTTTGGGTTTTCATTTTTTTTGATTTTTTCTGAATTTTTATGCTCATTTGAATCTTGGTCAAATCCTAGGTTTGACTAGGATTTAAACAAACTTAAAACATGAAAATGAAAAGGTAAGCCTGGATCCTTCCTAGTCACTCTAAAATTAAGCTTTTGGGAAGTTTTAGAAATTTCCATGTTTGAAACCCGAAACCACTTCTCTTCATGCTTGACTTCATAAGACAAAGTTAAGGGTTAGGGGTAGATACATGCCTTTTCTGTTTTGAATATGTCTAGACCTTGTTCATCAACTTGAATGCTTACTATATATATATATATGACATAAGAAGGCTATATATATATGTGCTTTGGTTTTTGGTTTTTGTTTTTTCTGAATGTTTATATATGCCCATTTGAATCTTGGTCAAATCCTAGGTTTGACCAAGATTTAAACAAGTTTAAAACATGAAAGTGAAAAGGTAAGCATGGATCCTTCCTAGCTAGTCATTCTAAAATGAAGCTTTTGGGGGGTTCTTGAAATCTCAATGTTTGAAACCCAAAACCACTTCTCTTCATGGTTGACTTCATAAGACATGCAGAGTTTAGGGTTAGGGGTAGATACATGATTTGTCGGGTTTGAATATGTCTAGACATGCTTGTTTATCAACTTGAATGCTTACTATATGACATAAGAAGGCTATATATGTGCTTTGGTTTTTCATTTTTCTAGTTTTTTGAATGTTATATGCCCATTTGAAGATTTTGGGTGGTTCTTGAAATTTTCATGTTTGAAACCAATACGACTTCTCTTCATGCTAGACTTCATAAGATCGACCGAGTTTATGGTTAGGGGCTAGATACATGATTTGTCTGGTTTGAACATGTCTAAACCTTGTTTACCAACTTGCAAGGCTTACTATATGACATAAGAAGACTATGTGCTTTTGTTTTTCATTCTTCTATTTTTTTATTTTATGCCCATTTGAATCTTGGTCAAATCCTATGTTTGACCTGGATTTAAACAAGTATAAAATATGAAAACGAAAAGGTAAGCCTGGATCCTTCTTAGTCACTCTAAAATGAAGCGACTTTTGGGATGTTCTTGAAATTTTCATGTTTGAAACCCAAAACCACTTCTCTTCATGATTGCTTCATATATAAGACAGAGTTTAGGGTTAGGGGCAGATATATACATGATTTTCTAGTTTGAATATGTCTAGACCTTATTTATCAACTTGAATGCTTACTATATGACATAAGAATGCTATGTGCTTTGGTTTATCATTCTTTTGGTTTTTTCCTGAATTTTTATGCCCATTTGAATCTTGGTCAAATCCTAGGTTTCACAAAGATTTAAACAAGTTTAAAATCTGAAAATTAAAAGGTAAGCATGGATCCTTCTTAGTCACTCTAAAATGAAGCTTTTGGGAGGTTTTTGAAATTTCCATGTTTGAAACCCAAAACCACTTCTCTTCATGCTTAATTGACTTCATAAGACAGAGTTTAGAGTGTTAGGGGTAGATACATGATTTGTCTAGTTTGAATACGTCTAGACCTTGTTTATCAACTTGAATTCTTACTATATGACATAAGAAGGCTATGTGCTTTGGTTTTTCATTTTTCTATTTTTTTGAATTTTATGCATGCCCATTTGAATCTTGGTCAAATACTAGCTAGGTTTGACCAAGATTTAAACAAGTTTAAAACATGAAAATGAAAAGGTAAGCCTCGATCCTTCTTAGTCACTCTAAAATGAAGCTTTTGGGGGGTTTTTGAAATTTGCATGTTTGAAACCCAAAACCACTTCTCTTCATGCCTTACTTCATAAGACGGAGTTTAGGGTCGTTAGGGAGTAGATACATGATTTGCCTGGTTTGAATATGTCTAGACCTTGTTTATCATCTTGAATGCTTACTATATGACAGAAGAAGACTATGTGCATTGGTATTTCATTTTTTTTTGAATTTTCATGCCCATTTCAATCTTGGTGAAATCCTAGGTTTGAGCAAGATTTAAACAAATTTAACACGTGAAAACGAATAAGCATGGATCCTTCTTAGTCACTCCAAAATGTACCAATTGATAGATGTGTTAACTTTGCTTCATGGAAAAAATAATGTCATGTAAATGAGTTAACTTGGATTTCCTGCCGTTGAATCCATAGGAAACTTTGTTCTAATGCACTATAATAATCAACCGTGTTTTTACACCAACATTGCCAACAGGTCTGTCACTTACGTGTGGCGCCCATGCGTGAGGTCCCACACTTCAGTGAGCACAAGTCAAGTGCAGTAGGTACGCAAACTCCAAGCCATCTTCTTTGTCAAGAGAAGACGCATCAGGATGCGTTTTGGAAATCTGTGGGTCCTTCTGGATCCTTCGGTTGTCCCTCTCACAAAAAAAACAAATCTCTCTCATTCTCGGCCTCGCTCGCTCGCTCGCTCGCTCCTGCTCACTGACAAACCCTGCACAAAAGTCAACATCATCACCCGAAAAAGGGGAGACACCATAATTCTCTCCCTTCTTCTCTCCTTCCGAGTGATCCCTCTTCCTCCGAGTTTCACTCGACGGGCAAACACACATGTGCTGCATAGTAATAATAATAAAAAGGTAGAAAAATCAACCTACGAATCTATAATTAAATACGTTAAACTAGGGTTTTGCCCAGTACTACAGATCAAGTTCATAAAAAATCCAACTACGGGGTTCGAACAACCCCATTTCTAATCCAAGATTTTTTCGACCTCATCCAAATGGCCTCAAACTATAGGGTTAATTAGCATCTAGTGCAGTATGTGTGAACATGTATGCACTATGTGTGCTATAACTTGTATGTCTTTCAAATTTGAACCAAATTTGAAATATATGAAATGGGGCTTTTGGCTTAAACGTTTGAAACCCAAAACGACTTCTCTTCATGCTAGGCATCATAAGACCGAGTTTAGGGTTAGGGGGTAGATACAGGATTTGTCTGTTTTGAATATGTCTATACCTTGTTTATCTACTTGAATATGCTTACTATAGATATATATGACGTAAGAAGACTATGTGCTTTGGTTTTTTTTTATTTTTCCAGAATTTTTATGCCCATTTGAATCTTGGTCAAATCCTAGGCTTGACCAATATTTAAACAAGCTTAAAACATGAAAATGAAAAGGTAAGCTTGGATCCTTCTTTGTCACTCTAAGATGAAGTTTTTGGGAGGTTTTCAAAATTTCCATGTCTGAAACCCAAAAACACTTCTCTTCATGCTTGACTTCATAAGACAAAGCTAGTTTAGGGCTTTAGGGGGTAGATACATGATTTGTCTAGTTTGAATATGTCTAGACCTTGTTTATCAACTTGAATTCTTACTATATGACATAAGAAGGCTATGTGCTTTGGTTTTTCATTTTTCTGTTTTTTTTTTGAATTTTATGCATGCCCATTTGAATCTTGGTCAAATCCTAGGTTTGACCAAGATTTAAACAAGTCTAAAACATGAAAATGAAAAGGTAAGCCTGGATCCTTCCTAGCTAGTCATTCTAAAATGAAGCTTTTGGGGGGTTCTTGAAATCTCAATGTTTGAAACCCAAAACCACTTCTCTTCATGGTTGACTTCATAAGACATGCAGAGTTTAGGGTTAGGGGGTAGATACATGATTTGTCGGGTTTGAATATGTCTAGACATGCTTGTTTATCAACTTGAATGCTTACTATATGACATAAGAAGGCTATATATGTGCTTTGGTTTTTCATTTTTCTAGTTTTTTGAATGTTATATGCCCATTTGAAGATTTTGGGTGGTTCTTGAAATTTTCATGTTTGAAACCAATACGACTTCTCTTCATGCTAGACTTCATAAGATCGACCGAGTTTATGGTTAGGGGCTAGATACATGATTTGTCTGGTTTGAACATGTCTAAACCTTGTTTACCAACTTGCAAGGCTTACTATATGACATAAGAAGACTATGTGCTTTTGTTTTTCATTCTTCTATTTTTTTATTTTATGCCCATTTGAATCTTGGTCAAATCCTATGTTTGACCTGGATTTAAACAAGTATAAAATATGAAAACGAAAAGGTAAGCCTGGATCCTTCTTAGTCACTCTAAAATGAAGCGACTTTTGGGATGTTCTTGAAATTTTCATGTTTGAAACCCAAAACCACTTCTCTTCATGATTGCTTCATATATAAGACAGAGTTTAGGGTTAGGGGCAGATATATACATGATTTTCTAGTTTGAATATGTCTAGACCTTATTTATCAACTTGAATGCTTACTATATGACATAAGAATGCTATGTGCTTTGGTTTATCATTCTTTTGGTTTTTTCCTGAATTTTTATGCCCATTTGAATCTTGGTCAAATCCTAGGTTTCACAAAGATTTAAACAAGTTTAAAATCTGAAAATTAAAAGGTAAGCATGGATCCTTCTTAGTCACTCTAAAATGAAGCTTTTGGGAGGTTTTTGAAATTTCCATGTTTGAAACCCAAAACCACTTCTCTTCATGCTACTTCATAAGACAGAGTTTAGAGTGTTAGGGGTAGATACATGATTTGTCTAGTTTGAATACGTCTAGACCTTGTTTATCAACTTGAATTCTTACTATATGACATAAGAAGGCTATGTGCTTTGGTTTTTCATTTTTCTGATTTTTTTTGAATTTTATGCATGCCCATTTGAATCTTGGTCAAATACTAGCTAGGTTTGACCAAGATTTAAACAAGTTTAAAACATGAAAATGAAAAGGTAAGCCTCGATCCTTCTTAGTCACTCTAAAATGAAGCTTTTGGGGGGTTTTTGAAATTTGCATGTTTGAAACCCAAAACCACTTCTCTTCATGCCTTACTTCATAAGACGGAGTTTAGGGTCGTTAGGGAGTAGATACATGATTTGCCTGGTTTGAATATGTCTAGACCTTGTTTATCATCTTGAATGCTTACTATATGACAGAAGAAGACTATGTGCATTGGTATTTCATTTTTTTTTGAATTTTCATGCCCATTTCAATCTTGGTGAAATCCTAGGTTTGAGCAAGATTTAAACAAATTTAACACGTGAAAACGAATAAGCATGGATCCTTCTTAGTCACTCCAAAATGTACCAATTGATAGATGTGTTAACTTTGCTTCATGGAAAAAATAATGTCATGTAAATGAGTTAACTTGGATTTCCTGCCGTTGAATCCATAGGAAACTTTGTTCTAATGCACTATAATAATCAACCGTGTTTTTACACCAACATTGCCAACAGGTCTGTCACTTACGTGTGGCGCCCATGCGTGAGGTCCCACACTTCAGTGAGCACAAGTCAAGTGCAGTAGGTACGCAAACTCCAAGCCATCTTCTTTGTCAAGAGAAGACGCATCAGGATGCGTTTTGGAAATCTGTGGGTCCTTCTGGATCCTTCGGTTGTCCCTCTCACAAAAAAACAAATCTCTCTCATTCTCGGCCTCGCTCGACTCGCTCGCTCGCTCGCTCGCACCTCCTGCTCACTGACAAACCCTGCACAAAAGTCAACATCATCACCCGAAAAAGGGGAGACACCATAATTCTCTCCCTTCTTCTCTCCTTCCGAGTGATCCCTCTTCCTCCGAGTTTCACTCGACGGGCAAACACACATGTGCTGCATAGTAATAATAATAAAAAGGTAGAAAAATCAACCTACGAATCTATAATTAAATACGTTAAACTAGGGTTTTGCCCAGTACTACAGATCAAGTTCATAAAAAATCCAACTACGGGGTTCGAACAACCCCATTTCTAATCCAAGATTTTTTTCGACCTCATCCAAATGGCCTCAAACTATAGGGTTAATTAGCATCTAGTGCAGAATGTGTGAACATGTATGCACTATGTGTGCTATAACTTGTATGTCTTTCAAATTTGAACCAAATTTGAAATATATGAAATGGGGCTTTTGGCTTAAACGTTTGAAACCCAAAACGACTTCTCTTCATGCTAGGCATCATAAGACCGAGTTTAGGGTTAGGGGGTAGATACAGGATTTGTCTGTTTTGAATATGTCTATACCTTGTTTATCTACTTGAATATGCTTACTATAGATATATATGACGTAAGAAGACTATGTGCTTTGGTTTTTTTTTATTTTTCCAGAATTTTTATGCCCATTTGAATCTTGGTCAAATCCTAGGCTTGACCAATATTTAAACAAGCTTAAAACATGAAAATGAAAAGGTAAGCTTGGATCCTTCTTTGTCACTCTAAGATGAAGTTTTTGGGAGGTTTTCAAAATTTCCATGTCTGAAACCCAAAAACACTTCTCTTCATGCTTGACTTCATAAGACAAAGCTAGTTTAGGGCTTTAGGGGGTAGATACATGATTTGTCTAGTTTGAATATGTCTAGACCTTGTTTATCAACTTGAATTCTTACTATATGACATAAGAAGGCTATGTGCTTTGGTTTTTCATTTTTTGATTTTTTTTGAATTTTATGCATGCCCATTTGAATCTTGGTCAAATACTAGCTAGGTTTGACCAAGATTTAAACAAGTCTATAACATGAAAATGAAAAGGTAAGCCTGGATCCTTCCTAGCTAGTCATTCTAAAATGAAGCTTTTGGGGGGTTCTTGAAATCTCAATGTTTGAAACCCAAAAACCACTTCTCTTCATGGTTGACTTCATAAGACATGCAGAGTTTAGGGTTAGGGGGTAGATACATGATTTGTCGGGTTTGAATATGTCTAGACATGCTTGTTTATCAACTTGAATGCTTACTATATGACATAAGAAGGCTATATATGTGCTTTGGTTTTTCATTTTTCTAGTTTTTTGAATGTTATATGCCCATTTGAAGATTTTGGGTGGTTCTTGAAATTTTCATGTTTGAAACCAATACGACTTCTCTTCATGCTAGACTTCATAAGATCGACCGAGTTTATGGTTAGGGGCTAGATACATGATTTGTCTGGTTTGAACATGTCTAAACCTTGTTTACCAACTTGCAAGGCTTACTATATGACATAAGAAGACTATGTGCTTTTGTTTTTCATTCTTCTATTTTTTTATTTTATGCCCATTTGAATCTTGGTCAAATCCTATGTTTGACCTGGATTTAAACAAGTATAAAATATGAAAACGAAAAGGTAAGCCTGGATCCTTCTTAGTCACTCTAAAATGAAGCGACTTTTGGGATGTTCTTGAAATTTTCATGTTTGAAACCCAAAACCACTTCTCTTCATGATTGCTTCATATATAAGACAGAGTTTAGGGTTAGGGGCAGATATATACATGATTTTCTAGTTTGAATATGTCTAGACCTTATTTATCAACTTGAATGCTTACTATATGACATAAGAATGCTATGTGCTTTGGTTTATCATTCTTTTGGTTTTTTCCTGAATTTTTATGCCCATTTGAATCTTGGTCAAATCCTAGGTTTCACAAAGATTTAAACAAGTTTAAAATCTGAAAATTAAAAGGTAAGCATGGATCCTTCTTAGTCACTCTAAAATGAAGCTTTTGGGAGGTTTTTGAAATTTCCATGTTTGAAACCCAAAACCACTTCTCTTCATGCTTAATTGACTTCATAAGACAGAGTTTAGAGTGTTAGGGGTAGATACATGATTTGTCTAGTTTGAATACGTCTAGACCTTGTTTATCAACTTGAATTCTTACTATATGACATAAGAAGGCTATGTGCTTTGGTTTTTCATTTTTCTGATTTTTTTTGAATTTTATGCATGCCCATTTGAATCTTGGTCAAATACTAGCTAGGTTTGACCAAGATTTAAACAAGTTTAAAACATGAAAATGAAAAGGTAAGCCTCGATCCTTCTTAGTCACTCTAAAATGAAGCTTTTGGGGGGTTTTTGAAATTTGCATGTTTGAAACCCAAAACCACTTCTCTTCATGCCTTACTTCATAAGACGGAGTTTAGGGTCGTTAGGGAGTAGATACATGATTTGCCTGGTTTGAATATGTCTAGACCTTGTTTATCATCTTGAATGCTTACTATATGACAGAAGAAGACTATGTGCATTGGTATTTCATTTTTTTTTGAATTTTCATGCCCATTTCAATCTTGGTGAAATCCTAGGTTTGAGCAAGATTTAAACAAATTTAACACGTGAAAACGAATAAGCATGGATCCTTCTTAGTCACTCCAAAATGTACCAATTGATAGATGTGTTAACTTTGCTTCATGGAAAAAATAATGTCATGTAAATGAGTTAACTTGGATTTCCTGCCGTTGAATCCATAGGAAACTTTGTTCTAATGCACTATAATAATCAACCGTGTTTTTACACCAACATTGCCAACAGGTCTGTCACTTACGTGTGGCGCCCATGCGTGAGGTCCCACACTTCAGTGAGCACAAGTCAAGTGCAGTAGGTACGCAAACTCCAAGCCATCTTCTTTGTCAAGAGAAGACGCATCAGGATGCGTTTTGGAAATCTGTGGGTCCTTCTGGATCCTTCGGTTGTCCCTCTCACAAAAAAAAACAAATCTCTCTCATTCTCGGCCTCGCTCGACTCGCTCGCTCGCTCGCTCGCTCGCACCTCCTGCTCACTGACAAACCCTGCACAAAAGTCAACATCATCACCCGAAAAAGGGGAGACACCATAATTCTCTCCCTTCTTCTCTCCTTCCGAGTGATCCCTCTTCCTCCGAGTTTCACTCGACGGGCAAACACACATGTGCTGCATAGTAATAATAATAAAAAGGTAGAAAAATCAACCTACGAATCTATAATTAAATACGTTAAACTAGGGTTTTGCCCAGTACTACAGATCAAGTTCATAAAAAATCCAACTACGGGGTTCGAACAACCCCATTTCTAATCCAAGATTTTTTTCGACCTCATCCAAATGGCCTCAAACTATAGGGTTAATTAGCATCTAGTGCAGAATGTGTGAACATGTATGCACTATGTGTGCTATAACTTGTATGTCTTTCAAATTTGAACCAAATTTGAAATATATGAAATGGGGCTTTTGGCTTAAACGTTTGAAACCCAAAACGACTTCTCTTCATGCTAGGCATCATAAGACCGAGTTTAGGGTTAGGGGGTAGATACAGGATTTGTCTGTTTTGAATATGTCTATACCTTGTTTATCTACTTGAATATGCTTACTATAGATATATATGACGTAAGAAGACTATGTGCTTTGGTTTTTTTTTATTTTTCCAGAATTTTTATGCCCATTTGAATCTTGGTCAAATCCTAGGCTTGACCAATATTTAAACAAGCTTAAAACATGAAAATGAAAAGGTAAGCTTGGATCCTTCTTTGTCACTCTAAGATGAAGTTTTTGGGAGGTTTTCAAAATTTCCATGTCTGAAACCCAAAAACACTTCTCTTCATGCTTGACTTCATAAGACAAAGCTAGTTTAGGGCTTTAGGGGGTAGATACATGATTTGTCTAGTTTGAATATGTCTAGACCTTGTTTATCAACTTGAATTCTTACTATATGACATAAGAAGGCTATGTGCTTTGGTTTTTCATTTTTCTGTTTTTTTTGAATTTTATGCATGCCCATTTGAATCTTGGTCAAATACTAGCTAGGTTTGACCAAGATTTAAACAAGTCTATAACATGAAAATGAAAAGGTAAGCCTGGATCCTTCCTAGCTAGTCATTCTAAAATGAAGCTTTTGGGGGGTTCTTGAAATCTCAATGTTTGAAACCCAAAACCACTTCTCTTCATGGTTGACTTCATAAGACATGCAGAGTTTAGGGTTAGGGGTAGATACATGATTTGTCGGGTTTGAATATGTCTAGACATGCTTGTTTATCAACTTGAATGCTTACTATATGACATAAGAAGGCTATATATGTGCTTTGGTTTTTCATTTTTCTAGTTTTTTGAATGTTATATGCCCATTTGAAGATTTTGGGTGGTTCTTGAAATTTTCATGTTTGAAACCAATACGACTTCTCTTCATGCTAGACTTCATAAGATCGACCGAGTTTATGGTTAGGGGCTAGATACATGATTTGTCTGGTTTGAACATGTCTAAACCTTGTTTACCAACTTGCAAGGCTTACTATATGACATAAGAAGACTATGTGCTTTTGTTTTTCATTCTTCTATTTTTTTATTTTATGCCCATTTGAATCTTGGTCAAATCCTATGTTTGACCTGGATTTAAACAAGTATAAAATATGAAAACGAAAAGGTAAGCCTGGATCCTTCTTAGTCACTCTAAAATGAAGCGACTTTTGGGATGTTCTTGAAATTTTCATGTTTGAAACCCAAAACCACTTCTCTTCATGATTGCTTCATATATAAGACAGAGTTTAGGGTTAGGGGCAGATATATACATGATTTTCTAGTTTGAATATGTCTAGACCTTATTTATCAACTTGAATGCTTACTATATGACATAAGAATGCTATGTGCTTTGGTTTATCATTCTTTTGGTTTTTTCCTGAATTTTTATGCCCATTTGAATCTTGGTCAAATCCTAGGTTTCACAAAGATTTAAACAAGTTTAAAATCTGAAAATTAAAAGGTAAGCATGGATCCTTCTTAGTCACTCTAAAATGAAGCTTTTGGGAGGTTTTTGATATTTCCATGTTTGAAACCCAAAAACCACTTCTCTTCATGCTTGACTTCATAAGACAGAGTTTAGAGTGTTAGGGGTAGATACATGATTTGTCTAGTTTGAATATGTCTAGACCTTGTTTATCAACTTGAATTCTTACTATATGACATAAGAAGGCTATGTGCTTTGGTTTTTCATTTTTCTGGTTTTTTTGAATATTATGCCCATTTGAAGATTTTGGGAGGTTCTTGAAATTTTCATGTTTGAAACCAATACGACTTCTCTTCAGGCTAGACTTCATAAGATCGATCGAGTTTATGGTTAGGGGCCGGTAGATACATGATTTGTCTGGTTTGAACATGTCTAAACCTTGTTTATCAACTTGAAAGCTTACTATATATATGACATACGAAGACTATGTGCTTTTGTTTTTCATTCTTCTATTTTATTTTATTTTATGCCCATTTGAATCTTGGTCAAATCCTATGTTTGACCTGGATTTAAACAAGTATATAATATGAAAACGAAAAGGTAAGCATGGATCCTTCTTAGTCACTCTAAAATGAAGCGGCTTTTGGGATGTTCTTGAAATTTTCATGTTTGAAACCCAAACCACTTCTCTTCATGATTGACTTCATATATAAGACAGAGTTTAAGGTTAGGGACAGATATATACATGATTTTCTAGTTTGAATATGTCTAGACCTTGTTAATCAACTTGAATGCTTACTGTATGACATAAGAATGCTATGTGCTTTGGTTTATCAATCTTTTGGTTTTTTCCTGAATTTTTATGCCCATTTGAATCTTGGTCAAATCCTAGGTTTCACAAAGATTTAAACAAGTTTAAAATCTGAAAATTGAAAGGTAAGCATGGATCCTTCTTAGTCACTCTAAAATGAAGCTTTTGGGAGGTTTTTGAAATTTCCATGTTTGAAACCCAAAACCACTTCTCTTCATGCTTAATTGACTTCATAAGACAGAGTTTAGAGTGTTAGGGGTAGATACATGATTTGTCTAGTTTGAATACGTCTAGACCTTGTTTATCAACTTGAATTCTTACTATATGACATAAGAAGGCTATGTGCTTTGGTTTTTCATTTTTCTGTTTTTTTTGAATTTTATGCATGCCCATTTGAATCTTGGTCAAATACTAGCTAGGTTTGACCAAGATTTAAACAAGTTTAAAACATGAAAATGAAAAGGTAAGCCTCGATCCTTCTTAGTCACTCTAAAATGAAGCTTTTGGGGGGTTTTTGAAATTTGCATGTTTGAAACCCAAAACCACTTCTCTTCATGCCTTACTTCATAAGACGGAGTTTAGGGTCGTTAGGGAGTAGATACATGATTTGCCTGGTTTGAATATGTCTAGACCTTGTTTATCATCTTGAATGCTTACTATATGACAGAAGAAGACTATGTGCATTGGTATTTCATTTTTTTTTGAATTTTCATGCCCATTTCAATCTTGGTGAAATCCTAGGTTTGAGCAAGATTTAAACAAATTTAACACGTGAAAACGAATAAGCATGGATCCTTCTTAGTCACTCCAAAATGTACCAATTGATAGATGTGTTAACTTTGCTTCATGGAAAAAATAATGTCATGTAAATGAGTTAACTTGGATTTCCTGCCGTTGAATCCATAGGAAACTTTGTTCTAATGCACTATAATAATCAACCGTGTTTTTACACCAACATTGCCAACAGGTCTGTCACTTACGTGTGGCGCCCATGCGTGAGGTCCCACACTTCAGTGAGCACAAGTCAAGTGCAGTAGGTACGCAAACTCCAAGCCATCTTCTTTGTCAAGAGAAGACGCATCAGGATGCGTTTTGGAAATCTGTGGGTCCTTCTGGATCCTTCGGTTGTCCCTCTCACAAAAAAAAACAAATCTCTCTCATTCTCGGCCTCGCTCGACTCGCTCGCTCGCTCGCACCTCCTGCTCACTGACAAACCCTGCACAAAAGTCAACATCATCACCCGAAAAAGGGGAGACACCATAATGCTCTCCCTTCTTCTCTCCTTCCGAGTGATCCCTCTTCCTCCGAGTTTCACTCGACGGGCAAACACACATGTGCTGCATAGTAATAATAATAAAAAGGTAGAAAAATCAACCTGCGAATCTATAATTAAATACGTTAAACTAGGGTTTTGCCCAGTACTACAGATCAAGTTCATAAAAAATCCAACTACGGGGTTCGAACAACCCCATTTCTAATCCAAGATTTTTTTCGACCTCATCCAAATGGCCTCAAACTATAGGGTTAATTAGCATCTAGTGCAGAATGTGTGAACATGTATGCACTATGTGTGCTATAACTTGTATGTCTTTCAAATTTGAACCAAATTTGAAATATATGAAATGGGGCTTTTGGCTTAAACGTTTGAAACCCAAAACGACTTCTCTTCATGCTAGGCATCATAAGACCGAGTTTAGGGTTAGGGGGTAGATACATGATTTGTCTGTTTTGAATATGTCTATACCTTGTTTATCTACTTGAATATGCTTACTATAGATATATATGACGTAAGAAGACTATGTGCTTTGGTTTTTTTTTATTTTTCCAGAATTTTTATGCCCATTTGAATCTTGGTCAAATCCTAGGCTTGACCAATATTTAAACAAGCTTAAAACATGAAAATGAAAAGGTAAGCTTGGATCCTTCTTTGTCACTCTAAGATGAAGTTTTTGGGAGGTTTTCAAAATTTCCATGTCTGAAACCCAAAAACACTTCTCTTCATGCTTGACTTCATAAGACAAAGCTAGTTTAGGGCTTTAGGGGGTAGATACATGATTTGTCTAGTTTGAATATGTCTAGACCTTGTTTATCAACTTCAATTCTTACTATATGACATAAGAAGACTATATGTGCTAGCTTTGGTTTTTGATTTTTTGATTTTTTTGAATGTTTATGCCCATTTGAATCTTGGTCAAATCCTAGGTTTGACCAAGATTTAAACAAGTCTATAACATGAAAATGAAAAGGTAAGCCTGGATCCTTCCTAGCTAGTCATTCTAAAATGAAGCTTTTGGGGGGTTCTTGAAATCTCAATGTTTGAAACCCAAAAACCACTTCTCTTCATGGTTGACTTCATAAGACATGCAGAGTTTAGGGTTAGGGGGTAGATACATGATTTGTCGGGTTTGAATATGTCTAGACATGCTTGTTTATCAACTTGAATGCTTACTATATGACATAAGAAGGATATATATGTGCTTTGGTTTTTCATTTTTCTAGTTTTTTGAATGTTATATGCCCATTTGAAGATTTTGGGTGGTTCTTGAAATTTTCATGTTTGAAACCAATACGACTTCTCTTCATGCTAGACTTCATAAGATCGACCGAGTTTATGGTTAGGGGCTAGATACATGATTTGTCTGGTTTGAACATGTCTAAACCTTGTTTACCAACTTGCAAGGCTTACTATATGACATAAGAAGACTATGTGCTTTTGTTTTTCATTCTTCTATTTTTTTTATTTTATGCCCATTTGAATCTTGGTCAAATCCTATGTTTGACCTGGATTTAAACAAGTATAAAATATGAAAACGAAAAGGTAAGCCTGGATCCTTCTTAGTCACTCTAAAATGAAGCGACTTTTGGGATGTTCTTGAAATTTTCATGTTTGAAACCCAAAACCACTTCTCTTCATGATTGCTTCATATATAAGACAGAGTTTAGGGTTAGGGGCAGATATATACATGATTTTCTAGTTTGAATATGTCTAGACCTTATTTATCAACTTGAATGCTTACTATATGACATAAGAATGCTATGTGCTTTGGTTTATCATTCTTTTGGTTTTTTCCTGAATTTTTATGCCCATTTGAATCTTGGTCAAATCCTAGGTTTCACAAAGATTTAAACAAGTTTAAAATCTGAAAATTAAAAGGTAAGCATGGATCCTTCTTAGTCACTCTAAAATGAAGCTTTTGGGAGCCAAAACCACTTCTCTTCATGCTTGACTTCATAAGACAGAGTTTAGAGTGTTAGGGGTAGATACATGATTTGTCTAGTTTGAATATGTCTAGACCTTGTTTATCAACTTGAATTCTTACTATATGACATAAGAAGGCTATGTGCTTTGGTTTTTCATTTTTCTGGTTTTTTTGAATATTATGCCCATTTGAAGATTTTGGGAGGTTCTTGAAATTTTCATGTTTGAAACCAATACGACTTCTCTTCAGGCTAGACTTCATAAGATCGATCGAGTTTATGGTTAGGGGCCGGTAGATACATGATTTGTCTGGTTTGAACATGTCTAAACCTTGTTTATCAACTTGAAAGCTTACTATATATATGACATACGAAGACTATGTGCTTTTGTTTTTCATTCTTCTATTTTATTTTATTTTATGCCCATTTGAATCTTGGTCAAATCCTATGTTTGACCTGGATTTAAACAAGTATATAATATGAAAACGAAAAGGTAAGCATGGATCCTTCTTAGTCACTCTAAAATGAAGCGGCTTTTGGGATGTTCTTGAAATTTTCATGTTTGAAACCCAAACCACTTCTCTTCATGATTGACTTCATATATAAGACAGAGTTTAAGGTTAGGGACAGATATATACATGATTTTCTAGTTTGAATATGTCTAGACCTTGTTAATCAACTTGAATGCTTACTGTATGACATAAGAATGCTATGTGCTTTGGTTTATCAATCTTTTGGTTTTTTCCTGAATTTTTATGCCCATTTGAATCTTGGTCAAATCCTAGGTTTCACAAAGATTTAAACAAGTTTAAAATCTAAAAATTAAAAGGTAAGCATGGATCCTTCTTAGTCACTCTAAAATGAAGCTTTTGGGAGGTTTTTGAAATTTCCATGTTTGAAACCCAAAACCACTTCTCTTCATGCTTGACTTCATAAGACAGAGTTTAGAGTGTTAGGGGTAGATACATGATTTGTCTAGTTTGAATATGTCTAGACCTTGTTTATCAACTTGAATTCTTACTATATGACATAAGAAGGCTATGTGCTTTGGTTTTTCATTTTTCTGGTTTTTTTGAATTTTATGCCCATTTGAAGATTTTGGGTGGTTCTTGAAATTTTCATGTTTTAAACCAATACGACTTCTCTTCATGCTAGACTTCATAAGATCGACCGAGTTTATGGTTAGGGGCTAGATACATGATTTGTCTGGTTTGAACATGTCTAAACCTTGTTTATCAACTTGAAAGCTTACTATATGACATACGAAGACTATGTGCTTTTGTTTTTCATTCTTCTATTTTTTTATTTTATGCCCATTTGAATCTTGGTCAAATCCTATGTTTGACCTGGATTTAAACAAGTATATAATATGAAAATGAAAAGGTAAGCCTGGATCCTTCTTAGTCACTCTAAAATGAAGCGGCTTTTGGGATGTTCTTGAAATTTTCATGTTTGAAACCCAAACCACTTCTCTTCATGATTGACTTCATATATAAGACAGAGTTTAAGGTTAGGGACAGATATATACATGATTTTCTAGTTTGAATATGTCTAGACCTTGTTAATCAACTTGAATGCTTACAGTATGACATAAGAATGCTATGTGCTTTGGTTTATCATTCTTTTGGCTTTTTCCTGATTTTTATGCCCATTTGAATCTTGGTCAAATCCTAGGTTTCACAAAGATTTAAACAAGTTTAAAATCTAAAAATTAAAAGGTAAGCATGGATCCTTCTTAGTCACTCTAAAATGAAGCTTTTGGGAGGTTTTTGAAATTTCCATGTTTGAAACCCAAAACCACTTCTCTTCATGCTTGACTTCATAAGACAGAGTTTAGAGTGTTAGGGGTAGATACATGATTTTTCTAGTTTGAATATGTCTAGACCTTGTTTATCAACTTGAATTCTTACTATATGACATAAGAAGGCTATGTGCTTTGGTTTTTCATTTTTCTGTTTTTTTTTGAATTTTATGCCCATTTGAATCTTGGTCAAATACTAGCTAGGTTTAAAACATGAAATTTAGCCCCCAAAAATTGTACATATATGGATTCACTTTGAGATAATTCATGAAACTTTGGAAATGGCCATCTCGTGTCATGTTTCCCCACAAATGAGAATTGGATTAATTGGTGGCAGACAAGTAAACACACATTTATGTGCGACAACCCAAAATGCACATATTTTGCAAAGTTTTCATGCGTGCATGAAAAGTTGCAAATATATACATAAAATGGGCCATGATTCAAAAGTTTGACATGGTTCTTGTGTAGTAGTAGTACCAAAGCTCACACGTGGGAAGAAATTAAGATGGTCGAATTCCAACATATATGTTGCCACACTTTTTTGAAGGGCTCTTTTCTAAAACATTGGTATGGCATGTCTGCTATTTTCCCTAGCTATATAGAAAAATGATGAACAATCCATGATTTCCGATTGCCGTTTTTGAACCACCTTTGGCTTGATTTCAAATTTAGGTCAAAATCATGGGGGGGGTAGGGGACAAGATCGTGTTTCTTTGGCTTGATTTGCAAGTTTTTTGGGGTCCCACAAATTTAGGGTAGCATCACAAGGTTTTTTTTCTAAATTTTTCGACACTTAGAATTCAAATATTATGAAGTGGTATCATGGTATCATGTAAGGGATGGTATCACTAGATATTTTCCCCCTATCCGGGAAGTGATGTTGACTGGCACGCAAGGTTTTTCAGTGCTGCAAACCTGCAGTGCGGCGATTTTGACAGAAATAACCCTTTTGGCAAAGAAAATTACGGACTGACCCTCTGAGCAATCTATTTCACTGGACTAACCTTTTTGTGTGGCTTTCTGTGTTTTTCTTCGCCAAAAGGATTACTTTTGTCAAAATCGCCCCCCTGCAGTGCAGGCTACGCGCCCGTCTAATATTCTTTTTTTTTCAATGACAAAAGGGGGGAGAGAGAGAGAGAGTCTTGACGACGTGTCTTCACTTGACAAAGAAGATTGTTGGAAGTTTGCCTACCTAAAGTGTGGGACCTGCACGCATATGGGACCCTGCAGCCCTCTGAGGGCAGTCCGTGTGAGACGCAAAATAGGGTTTTTAGTTTAGTAAGGCAAAAAAATTAAGCCTTGGAGGGCCGAGGCGGGGCGGCCGTCCGCCATTTTATACCTTTTACGCCCCCCACACCTCGTTTCATTTGTCATGTCTACCAAGGAAGAGCTCGGAGGAGAAGATGCAGTCCTAGCTTCTCGACCCCCTGGCGCCCCACGCATAAATACTACTACCAGAAGTACACTGTCTCTAACAATCCTGCCTGCGAAGGGAGATCTCGGAGGAGACGATGCGGGCTCAGCGTCCCCGCCGTTGATTAGCCAGGACACAAGGGTTACTACGCCTCTTTTAATTACCTTCGTTTTGCTGGTAATACTCGGACTTATATCTGTTATCTTCCGCAGGAGAGGGTCGATATCGCCGGAGAAGATGATGTGAGGCAGATGATCAAGCTCGCAGGAGAAGATGATGTAAAGGAGATGGTCAAGCTCGGAGCAGAAGATGATGTAAAGGAGATAGTCAATGTCGGAGAAGATGATGTAAAGGAGTTAGTCAATCTCGGAGAAGATGTGGTGGCATTGGACCAACCGCGGTCTTTGGGCGAGATCCCGGAGATTCACTTACCTCGTTTGCACTGGTAATGATATGCCTGATCTGTAACATTTTGAACATTTTTCGTCGGCTTACACAGGAGCTATCTCGGCTTAGGGTCAACAAGGCCCCGGGAGCGGAACTTCCGCATCTCGGCGCGGAGAACTCCGAGTTACGCCAGAAGCGCCCTGGGGAATCGCACGCGCAGGCGCAGCACATCCGTTCGCAGGATCTCTCATCCTTCGACGTCAGGTTCCAGCGAGAGGTCGTAGAAGAAGATAAGTTGCCAGCTTCCCCGCCGTTCAAGAGGATGAAGGAGCTGAAGACGGAGGTTAATATTACTAGCTGACTTTGGGTTGCTGGTTTTTGGGTACTTCGAGTCACTGACATGTAGACACCACTTAAGTCTGTCCTACATGTTAGTGACCATATTCGTTAATCAGCCAATTTGTGCCCTTCGTTTGCCGGTAACGCTCGATATGTTTGTTGTTACCTTTGGCAGGATCACTCCCCTTGCTTATCTTGTCGGAGGATGAAGTTGGATCTTGCCAGCATGCGGGAGGAGAACAGAGAGTTAGGGATCAAGATATTTCGGTACAGGCAGGCGGTGTCTTTCCTAGAAGTGGATGAGATCACGGCCTGTGCTCGTAGGAGTTGTGACGAGGCCATTCATCTGGGAGAACGGATCAAAGCTCAGCTTGTCTCTTTGATGGAAGTCGCAGAACGCGTGATTTTCAATGCTAGAGAGGCGCGGGAACGACTTCTGGTGGCTGAAGATCTCGCATAGCAGTTTAATCATGTGCGCTTATTAGCTGCCTACTACTTTTGTAATTATTCACAATTATATATGTATCAATGGCTTGCCTTTTGTGTGATGGAGGAAATTGCACATACCACCACTTCTTGGTGCAGTTTTTGCACATAACACAATTTGAGATTCTTTTTACACAAATAACCAGATTTTGACGTAAACTTTTGCACAAAAAACAACCTTACTCCATGTTTTCTTTTGTCTTCTAAAGACAAGTAGGTGCTTCGAAAAATACCTCCGTTCCAATGCTTAAAGCTTTGTATATTTTTCTTGAAAAGTCAAACCAAGTAAAGTTCGACCAAACTCTTAGAAGAATCTATCAGCACATATAATATTTTGTAGACACCATATGAAAATATAATTTATTTTCTATCTAATAATATTGATTTTGTATCTTGCATATTAATGCTTTTGGTAAAAACTTAGTCAAACTTAACATAGTTTGACTTTCTAAAAATCAATATAATCCTTAAGCTTTGGGAAGTGGTTCTAGACGTGGTCTAGACGTGTTTCTACATATTGCCTTCGCATTTGCTAAACGCATGGAGTTTCTTACGAAGTACAAAGTTTATTTTTCGAAATATTTTCGACTTTGTATTATTTTTATTCATTTTCCCCCTGGTTGTCATGTTTTCTGTCCGGCTTCCCCAGCCATGCGCGCGTGACACGAGTAGTGGGAGACATGGTGCCCAAAGGGATAGCTTTTATTAATGGTGGCGACGGTTCCCTAGGCCAATGCTGGCGATACGTCTCATCGTCGCTAGCTGTGCCTTCCCCATGCGGCCGTATTAATGCACACCACTGCTCCTTTGCGCCTCCGCGGCTGATCAAGTAAGTTTGATCATAAAAGATGATCACATAAGCTCGACGATTACCTATAACCTAAAAATTATCTTAATTTGTAAACGAAGACATAAAATAACTAGTTGTTTGATTAGGAAAGACAAAGGAAATTTCTATTGAGATTGAGTTCATTTCATAGTTGTTATAGACACATAGCAATATTACCGAGAGATAGGATTGTAGAGAAAGCAATCCATAGGTATTTTGGAGGGTTCTCAATCCTTTGAATCAAGCAAGCTCTATAGGAAAAATCCCTATGTGTAAAAATCCTACTCCGTACAAGATACCTTTAGAAATCCTTTGAACCAAACAAACTCGGATTCATATTAGTTGACTATAATATAGATATATCTAGACACATTTTAGTTCTAGATTCATCCATATCATTTGACAAGTAATATGAATCGGAGTGATTATATTAAATGGAGTACTAGTATATATTGTTCGAAAAAATTAAGTTATACTGTAATAAAGAAACCATTTCTGTGGTCAAACTGATTTGACGGGACAGTAACTGCACCAGGACGTAGTGGCGTGCTATCCTAGCCGAAGTTTTACTCGGCGCCTCGATGCAGCTGCTGAAGAATAAAAAAAGTCATATCCACTCCTACTCTTCATGTCCATCGTTTCCATCCTTGGCTCTCCACTTCCATCATCGTTCTCCACTCGCCAACCGCTGCTAGAAGTTTTTTCATCCTCTAGATCTCCCATTTGCATAGCTTTCTCTCCTCACCCCTCCGCAGAACCGCAGCACTCCTCCTTCCCGCTCGACTCTCCTACAAAACTCCAATCACACATACTTGCATCCGCCCTTTTAAATCCATCTCGTCTCCATGGCGGCATCGAACGACGACCAGCTGGATGGCGACTGGGGGAAGCTCCCCGCCGAGCTGTTCAATCTCATTGCCCAGAGTCTGGACGTTACAGTCGACGTCCGGCTGGCCGCATGCTCCAAAACGCTGTGCCGCCATGTCGCCGACAACATGAATCTACACCATTGGGATGGACCCTGCTTGCTGATGCCCGATTCTGCCCATTGGCACTATGATGATAGTAGTGCGCACCACACGGTGTACCACGTTGTGCCCCTCGACCATCCTCGGCGCACAGCCATCCTGCCGTTCATGGACAATAGATTCTGGGTTGGCATGAATGGCGACTGGATCGCCGGCGTGGACAGTGGTGGGAACTGGTTCCTCGCGAACATCTACACGCACCAAGAAATCTCCCTACCATCGTCGGAAACTTGCAACATTTTTCGGGAGGAATGGATTGGCTTCCCCGACTTGCCTCCTGAAAGGTACATGACGTATGGGCGTGCCATGTTTTTGTTGAAGATTGTAATTTGCGAAGTGCCCACAAAAGCTGGACATTACTCAGATTACAAGCTCATCGCTCTATTCAATTCTGGACTCGCTTACCTGGCTAATGGTAGCCAGGAGTGGAGGTTATTCTCTCTTGCTAGTTGGGGTGTAGATTACAGTGATGCCATCGAGCACAACGGCTTTATTGTTGCGGTGGATGGGTGGACCGGCACCACATATTGCTGGGATCAATCACAGGCTGGTAATTCTTCAATCCATATGATATACTTCGCAATAAATTTTAATATCAAGCCCATTCATGATATATTGTAACTGAAATAACTAATTGCTCACTAAGACTTTTTTTCACCTTTCAAATGACTGTGCACCATTAAATTATCCTAACCTGACTGAACCATTGCTACAAACGAATTACAGTAGTATATGCTGTGCACTAATCTGTCAACCCAAACCAGATTATTGCAGTATATGAATGCATTCCTGAATTAGTTACTGCATGCTCTTGTCAGAATATGAATAAGGAGCTTAGCCCTGGCCTCTTCATCAATTGATGCATGCAAACTTTCAATTTATTTCAATATTCGATGTACTCAAAGCATTACAATCATGGATCAGATAAGGTTGAGACATGTATCTACCATCAATGAATATGAGTGTAATTAACATACATCTCAAATGGGAACAATTTTATTTCTTCGAGATTTTATACAAGTATAATGACTGCATCCTCCATTTGATCCTACAAATGTGAAGTTGCAGCTACTGGTATTATTGTCTTCCCGAGCCATTCAAACACTATTTTTTGTTGTCTCCGTTTACAATGCAGATGCACACCTTGCCCCGCCATTCGTGATCCCATCACCGATGAAGGAACCATCTGGCAGATGGTTTTTAGCTCGATCAGCCGATGGCAAGCGCTTGATGATCATCCATGAAGATCGGTATATACGTAGCAATGATCACCTTGAGCCTGCAGAAGTTCTGCATCATGGTAATGGCCTTATCCTGCGGGAGTGTCCTGCCCCTGTCATACATGTTTTTGAGAAAGATCTATCCCTGATTGGACCCAATTGGAGTCGAGTTGACAGCCTTGGCACACACTCTCTGTTCATTGGACTGAATTATCCATTGAACCTGAAGATAAATGATGGCAATGCTCCTGATGGAACATTGACTCCATTCATGAGGTCAAATTGTGTGTACATCGCGTACTATGCATTTCGGGAACCAGCATTTAGTTGTATTTGTCGTTGTAACCTGCAGCAAGGGGAAAATGAGCTCATGGGAGTTATCACCCTTCCAGAAGATGGTTGGGGATTTCCCCGACAGGCGACAATGTGGTTTAAGCCTAGTCTGAAAAATATCCGCATGTTGATGCAACCCTAAACTGAGCCATGAATCTTTCTGGAGCAAATAATCTTTTTTGTACGATATGTTTGAACAATTTAGTAACCTGTTCTGTATCTTAAGATGCTCTTCCTTTTTTCTGAATCTTATATACCTGGACCCATTTCAGTGTGTCTGTTTACTCATTTTAGTGCGTATGTAAACCCACATTGAAGTAATCTAATCTTATAATTTAAAACGGATGGTGATGAACTCTGTATTTCCATCCTTCGTAAACCGTGCATGTCTGTTTATTTTTAGTTTCATTTCAGCAACTGTTATTAGTATATGCACACCTTTTTTTAATGTTGAGAGGAGTATAAGGGCATTACAATGCTATATACTATATGGCGCTAATAGAGAACAAATGAATGTCAAAAGATTGTAAAATCCTCCAGGTACTCTCCTTGCAGCGCTAATTGCTGATGACAGACTGACTTCCTGTTGGTTCCGGTGCTTTAGCTAGGACAGGTGAAAAGAGTTTCACGCCCCTGCTTTCTTTTGCGTCGACGCTAGGACTACCGCTGGGATTAGCCTCTCCAACCGCCAAACGACGAGGAAATAATTCCTAGCGCCCTTGCAGTAGCGCCTGTGTTGGACATGCCCTAATGTTTTCCAGCTAAAAGATGCAATCTTTTAAGCACTTGGGTACGGTATTTCCCCACCAGCCTGGATGCAGGCCGCCAAACGCGTCTTAACCAAGGTTTAAAATAGCGTGCTAAATGAATTAGCGGCAGCCACCTTCAAACGATATGGACGCTATATCGTGGTAATAGTGTGGTATATTTTAAATAGCATTTTCAAAATAATACTAAATATAGCCTAAAAATAAATAATTTTACTAGAACGAATAGATATATATAGTCCAAAAGTGACTGAATCATACATACATAACCACATATAGAAATAGATCTCAAGTATATTAGAAGGCTAACATCAACATTTCACAAGGCAACAACATAGTATAAATTATTTATTAAAAAAATTAGCATTAGCGATATTATTTTCTGATTTAGAAGTGGAACCAACAGATTAGTTCATCACCACGAAAAAGTGAAAGCAACTTGCCTGAAAAAAATAGCGCGCTAACGATATGAAGTTTTAGGGCGATATAGCATGCTGTTTCGCAAATAGCGCCACAGCGAGCAAAATTACTAAGCGTGGACCCTCTAGATATGCTATAGCGTGCTATTAGCTTCATTGAGGCCCTGGTTTGACAAAGCAGCCTGAGTACGTATCTAAAAAAAATATCAGCCTGAGGACGCATGCTTGTAAAAAAGAGAGAGCAGACTACAATTACTTCAGTCCCGAACCCTCTCTCTCCCACCCATACTCCCACCCACTTCTCCTCTTTTACACTAATGACTGCCATGAACGGCTCGCCTCCTCCTTCCACCGGCAGCTGCTTCGCCGACACAGATGAACATCACCGATATTTCCTGAACTCAGCCGATTTGATCCACCGCATCCTCCAGCAGCTTGATGGACGTCCAGTCTCTTCTATCCAGATCGTGACTAGAGAAGGATCTACGAGTACATCCGTTTCTTACCCTTTGGCAGCGTCGGTTCCATCTCTCGCGGTACTTTCTTCTCCGCTGGAAGCACCATCTGGCTCGGCACTGATTTCCCTGGCGGCGGCACCAGCTTCTCCGGCTGCGCCGACCCCAACCCCCGCGGCACGGTCTTCTCCGGTGGCGGCACCACCAAAAGATGCTGTAAGTTGTCCTGAACTCACTAGGATGCAGGTGTAAGTAGTCAATGATAGTTGGGATCTTAAACAAGTTCTTTTTTCTTTAAAATTTAATGACGGGAAACCGTAGTATTCTTCTGCAAATTTTTTTTAATGACGGGAAACAGTAGATGTTAAGTACTAGTTCTGGCAAAAAAAGATGTTTAGTAATATTATCCATCACAGAGCAGGGTTTCGCAGTCTGAACATACAAATATATGCTCCATGTTACCTGTTTCAGAAAGTCTGAAAGCTTGCTCAGTACCTGTAAAATCAAATTGTCTTGCTGCTGCTAGATTTTGTGCAAACTAATTAAAGAGATAGCTAGATGCATTTTCTCCATGTATGCTACGTTCTGATTTATATGCTGTTGATTGATATATACCGTGCTTAACTAGATGCAGAAGCAAACTCGCTCCAACGTCAATGAGCAACTACGTCTTAGGACTGTCGATTGTACATGTCCTCTGCACCGCCCCGAGTTCAGAATTCAAAGAAATTCACTAGCCAAAAAGCCAAAGGTGACGGGCAGGCGTGATGCAGCATTTCAACGTTGTATATTAAAAGGGCGAGGGAAAGGCCGCCCTAAACGGGTTGGTCACTCGGCGGACCCTCCTCAGCCCTCGCGCTTCTATGTGCAACTGGACGGCAACGATGACATGTATATGTTGGTCATCCCCAGAGAATTCAAGCAATGTCTGAAAGGGATTCTTCCCAGGCCTATCAAGCTCAAGACCAGCGTAGGCTGCGCCTGGTATGTGCACATCGATGAGTACCAGGGTGAACTGGTCTTGAAGGATGGTTGGTTCGGGTTTGCAGAGGCGCATGAACTGCAGCTTGATGACCTTCTCGTCTTCGAGGTGAAAGACACTTCCTTGATGAATGTGTTGATCTACGACAGTAACACCTCCACCCAGAGGATAATCTTTTGTGCTGATCACCCTTAGTTGCATGCATGATCTGCAGTGTTTTTAGGAAGAGGGGATCAGAATAACCTCAATATTTTATTGAATTAACTAGATGCTGCTTTTGGACCTGGGTTACTCCCCTGCTGATGTTCAAGCTGAACTTGGTTTTTGTATTAAGCTGAACTGGGGATCAGATACACTGTGATGAGACTTTGTTAATTAGCTAATATAGTATATGTTAGACTTGTTTTATTTTATTTTAATTTACTGTGATATGCTGCGGTAGTTTCAATGTGCGGTCTGATGATTTGTATTATATGTAGGTACACGGAGCTCAATATTTTGAAATATTCATAGATTTGTAAGTGTAAATGTGATATATCCCAGATGTAGTCAATGCTATCTTGTACGAACTTGTAAAATCTCAGGGAAAAATACATTTTATTTTAGAAAGTGTAAAAGTGACCAATTTTTTGATCTGATTGTAGCAAACACAAGTGCAGATGGTCAAACCCCAAAAACTTCTCATATTCATTGTTACATGGTCGAGATATAAAGGTATTTCACGCACTGGTTTAATACTCAACTGCTTACATCCATGTTTGTTTGCAGTTTTTTTTGGACACCTCTTAATGCTCCCTCCGATCCATATTTTTTTTAGATACACAGTACAAACACAGACGCTCTCATATAGATGTATCTAGACACATATTAGTTGTAGAGACGTCCATTTTATCATCATGTAATGAGGATCAGATGGAGTATCGTTTTCATTTTACCAAAAGAAATGGATATATTACTGTATAGTACAACGTAGCCTGAAGCCCTGAGCTCTGAATGCAATTTCTGTGTGCACACTGAACGGATCATAACCCACACGACATGTCTCACTGGTCTGTAGGTCCGGACCCCACCAGATACTGATAAAGCCCAGTGACCCGCCGGGTGAAGTTTTGTGTGTGGATTCCTGCGTACCTGGCTTCGTTCCTCCTAGACACGCGCATTTTTTTTGACCGGGGGACACGCGCATTTATTCCCTTGCTGATTGCTGATGTATCATTCTCAGTTTCTCACAGCCCCCTCATGTTCAGAACTTCAGATCTCCCCAGATCCCTCGCCGTCCATCTCCCCTGAGTCCTCTCTCTACACCACCGGCGTCCACCACCGCTCGGACTACGCGGCTTGGACTCCGTCCTCTACGGATGCGGCGACGTCGCATCTAAAAACTCCACTAAGGCGGCGCGGCATCCCCGATTCTCTCGGTCCATGGCTGCAATGGCGGTATGTTTCCCCCGAATCACTAGCGTTGCCGGTCACATCTTTATTATATCTAAGCTGTATTGCCGGTTGCTTAGCATTGTTTGATATACAGTACTTCTCTCAGCCAGTGTATATATTAATCCTCTGGTAAAGACTCGGGTTACACATGCACCCATGCTAGCTATGTTGGGACTGGATCTAATGTGTGCAGTAATAATCGTTCAAATATGCTATTGGTCAATCCACGGCCGATGATCACATATGAGGACACCGAGCATGCATGTCTGGCTTGTGGACTCTTTAGGCCGACGCTGATTTTTTTTTTGTTTGCTTGGTCAATCTGTACTGGCGGATGATGAACTGCAGATGCATTATTCTGATGCTAGACATAGCCAGCAAGCATGCATGGCTCATGCTAGCTTGATTTCTATTCTCATAGCTACTATTTATATCGATTTGGCTTCTGCGATACAATGATACACTATGCTGAATAATTTGATGATACAAGGTTGTACATATCAGCCTAGCTAGATTCAGAAGCTTATTGTTCAGACTGTGTGTTTGATAAGAACAATGATCCGCTGAGTTTGCTAGGTGCCTTTTATTATGCATTTGCTTGGAATTACGGTCAGAAGCTAGAGGCATTATCTAATTGAGGCCTCTTTTTTGCAGTGTTCAAACAAGAAGCTCAAGCTTGGAGAGAGCTTATCATGGAAGGAGACATCTGTAGAGCCAGCCCCAGTGTGCAAGGTGTTTGGGCGCATCGATGAGGAGAATACCCCTGACAGCTTCTGCAAGGTACTATGTACATCGGAGTTAGAGGTGATTTCCATCCCCAGTCGTGTTCTACCCTGGTTTTACGGTGGGTGTCCAGAGTCCATCAACCTGAAGATGTCCACTGCATGCACCTGGATTGTGGACCTGAAGCAACAAGATGGCAATGTTTTAATGGACAAAGGATGGCCAGAGTTTGTCAAAGCACATGACTTGAAGGTAGGATACCTCCTGACCTTCAAGAAGCTTGACACCAAATCATTGCAGGTGCTCATATTTGGTTACAATTGCTGTGAGAAGGTTATATGGTGTTCAGGTTATCACCCATCGCTGGGGCAACAATATCAATCACAGCTGTATTAAGTTGTCTTACAAATGTTCTTTAGAGAGAGCTGGTCTATAATAGTATACTGCTCTCTTTAATGATGCATTGTGGTGAACATGATGGTACCATTACTGGATTGTGGTCACATGTGAGGGGGGATGTTGAAATGTATAATTGGATTGCCTAGCCCTTTCCATTAGTTCGGACTTTTGGTTGCGTTGGCTAGTGCATGAAGCTTGACAAACCTTATTTATGTGTACAGCTCTCTAGTTGTACTATTAATTATTATGTGCTTATGTTGGCTGGATTGTGATGAACATGAGATGTTTTGTTGTTTACGTAAAGAAAAAAACGTGATGTTTTTTTGAATCCTGCGCTGGATATGTTTTGCACAAACTAGTGAAGTGACCGCTGACAAAACATATTATGCGCAAATAGGCAACCCTCAGCAACGATCATGGGTTCAAGTGTCCAGGATCCAGTGCCTTGACATAAGCAAGGCACAGATGAACAGTACGGTGACTTGTAGATTTGGCCGTTGGATTGAAAATAGATAGCTAAGATCAAAGTACTGTAGCATGTAGCATATGTACTGTTCATGGTTCTAAAGCACATGCACTGTGGACGACGTACTGTAGCACATGTCCTGTACATTGGTTGGTACTGTAGCAGTTACTAGTTAATAGTCATCTGTCTAATTATTTTTTATCCAACGGTTGAAAGGGAGGGGCAAGGCATGGTACGGAGTACTATTTATGTGTGCCTCGCCTTCATCAAGGCACTCGATCTCATTCCGGGTTCAAGTATTACCCCATGTAGCACCACTTTTTTTTTGGGTTAGCCAGACAACCTTCCCAATAAAAAAAAGTACTACCTTCCCTGCATGGGCCAATTGTTTGTACTTTTGGGCTGCCGCCGGCCATGTACATGGTGATTGCTGTCAGCCTGCTTACTTCGCTGATAACATTCCAAAAACACTTAATGGGCCTCCGACTCATGCCATTGGGGCCCTTCCTAATTTAAACACGGATATCCTATGATTGGCCCTCTAGAAACCGAGATTCTACATATAAAGTTATTTTTATTTCGTATCAATTATGATTATGATTCTTTTTAAATGCGCATAGCCAGTATGCGCATCTACATGGGCTCTATATTTTGATATATTCATATAGTCGATTTCAAAATTGTCATTAATTATATAAAGTTCCAAGATTTATTCTATTAGTGTGCAAGATCTTAGAGTGTATTTGTAGTTTAAAAAAATGACAAACCTCTTCATCAGATTGTTGTTAACAAGTGCAGTGTTGTGAACCCAAAATATATTACATACTCCCTCGTAGATCAAATTTGATCTAATTAAGTTGAACTAAAACCCGGATCAACAATTAGTATGGATTAGATGCATGGAGTACGAAAAACAAATGAATAGGCAATATTTCAGTTTTTCCTTCAGTTGAGAATGCTAGAGCAGGACCCATTTGCCAGTAGCGTCCCTCAACATTTGAAGGTAAAAACAAACAGAAGGGATCGAAAAAAAAGCATCCTACATATCTCGGCTTAAAATATATCGAGAATTCACATATTTCTTGTACATAGAGGCTGACATCGGGGACCCATTGGCCAGCAGTGGAAAAAAAATCAAAGAGAGGAAACAATTATCGTACAGAGAAGCTGACATGTGGGACGCATTTTGCAGCAGCGTCCTCAACTTTAACAAAGGCGGCAGGGGATCGAAAGAAAAAGCAAAGTTGCCAGAAATCAGCGGTCAAAAATAAATCCAAGAAACGAAATGTTTATTGTTCCTAGAGGCTGACATATGGGACCCACGAGCGAGCAGCGTCCTCAACGTTTCAAAGGCGGCAGGGGATCGAAAAAAAGGCAAGTGACCATATATCAGGTGCCAAAAATAATCCAAGGAAAGAAATTTATTGTACATAGAGGATGACATATGGGTCCCGTTTTGCAGGAGCCGTCTCACCGTTTCCAAGGCGGCACGGGATCGAAAAAAAAAGAAAGGAAAGGTTTATCGTTCAGAGAGGCTGAGATGTGGGACCCATGGGCCAGCAGCGTCCTCTTAGTTTCAAAGGCGGCAGGGGATAAAAAAAAGGCAAATAGCCAGTAATTAGGGTAAAAAAAATCAAACAAAGGAAACTTTGACTGTTCATAGAGGCTGACATGTGGGACCCATGAGCCAGCAGCGTCTCAACGTTTCAGAGGCGGCATGAGATCGAAAGAAAAAGGCAAATAGCCAGAAATTATGTGTCAATAATAAATCAAACAAAGGAAAGGTTTATTGTTCATAGAGGCTGACATGTGGGACCTCTGAGCCAGCAGCGTCCTCAACGTTTTAATGGCGGCACGAGATCGAACGATAAAATAAGCCAAAAATCATTTGGTAAACAAAATCCAAGAAAAGAAACATTTACCGTTCTGAGAGGATGACATGCGGGACCCATGAGGCAGCAGCATCCTCAACGATTCCAAGGCGGCAGGGGATCAAAAGAAAAAAAAGGAAATATCCAGAAATTAATTAGGGGTTCAAAATAAATCCATCAAAAGAAACTTTTATTGTTCATAGAGGATGACATGTGGGACCGACGTGCCAACAGCATCCTCATCGTTTCAAAGGGGGCAGGAGATCAAAAGAAAAAGGCAAATAGCCAGACATTAGGGGTCAAAAATAACTCCAAAAAAGGAAACTTTTATTGTTCGTAGAGGATGACATGCGGGACCCATGATTCAGCAGCTTACTCAACGTTTCAAAGGCGGCATGAGATCGAAAGAAAAACGCAAGTGACAAAATATCAGGAGCTAAAGATAATCAAGAAAAAAAGAAACTTTATTGTACATAGAGGATGACATGCGGGTCCCATTTAGCAGCAGCGGTCTCAACGTTTCAAATGCGGCTTGAGATCAAAAGAAAAAGAAAATAGCCAGAAATTAGGGGGTAAAAAAAACTCCAAGAAAGGAAAGCTTTATCGTTCATACAGGCTGACATGTCGGACCTATGAGCCTGCAGCTTACTCAGCGTTTCAAAGGCGGCAGGCCGGCAGGGGATCAAAAGAAAAAGGAAATAGCCAAAAATCAGATGGTGAAAAAAATCCAAGAAAAGAAACTTTTATTGTACATAGAGGATGACATGCGGGTCCCATGAGCCAGCAGGTTCCTCAACGTTTCAAACGTGGCATGAGATCGAAAGAAAAAGGAAAGTGACCAAATATCAAGAGCCAAAAATAATCCAAGAAAAGAAACTTTATGTTACATAGAGGATGACATGTGGGTCCCATTTTGCAGCAGCGGTCTCAACGTTTCCAAGGCGGCACAGGACCAAAAGAAAAATGAAGTAGCCAGAAATCAGGGGGTGAAAAAAATCCAAGAAAAGAAAGATTTCAATTGGGCTGTATCTGGATCTGGGCCTTCGAACTATCCTGCTGGGCCTTTTGTCTCGTACAATTTCAGCCCACTCCAAAACAGGAAAGTTCGGATTTTTCTAAAAAAAACAGGAAAGTCCTATGCATCGCAAAAACAAAAAACAAGGACACTCAACATATAAGTTTGTTTATGTAAAAATAAAGATTTAATTTATCCGTTTGCAATAGCTCAGAGCGAAATAATCAAGATATCACATGTTTCTTGTACGGGGAGGCTGACATCGGGGACCCATGAGCCAGCAGCGTCGTCAACGTTTCAAAGGCGGCAGGGGATCGAAAATAAAATAAAAAACCAAAAGTCAGTTGGTAACAAAATCCAAGAAAAGAAAACATTTATCATTCTGAGAGGATGACATGCGGGACCCATGAGGCAGCAGCATTCTCAAACGTTTCCAAGGCGGCAGGGGATCAAAAGAAAAATAAAGGAAATAGCCAGAAATTATTTAGGGGTCAAAAATAAATCCACCAAAGGAAACTTTTATTGTTCATAGAGGATGACATGTGGGACCGACCTGCCAACAGCGTCCTCATCGTTTCAAAGGGGGCAGGGGATCAAAAGAAAAAGGCAAATAGCCAGAAATTAGGGGTCAAAAATAACTCCAATAAAGGAAACTTTTATTGTTCGTAGAGGATGACATGCGGGACCCATGAGCCAGCAGCTTACTCAACGTTTCAAAGGCGGCATGAGATCGAAAGAAAAAGGCAAGTGACCAAATATCAGGAGCCAAAAATAATCCAAGATTTATTGTACATAGAGGATGACATGTGGGTCCCATTTTGCAGCAGCGGTCTCAATGTTTGTAATGCGGCTTGAGATCAAAAGAAAAAGAAAGTAGCTAGTAATTAGGGGGTGAAAAAAATCCAAGAAAAGAAAGTTGATGGACATAGAGGATGACATGCGGGTCCCTTGAACCAACAGCTTACTCAACGTTTCAAACGTGGCATGAGATCGAAAGAAAAAGGCAAGTGACCAAATATGAGGTGCCAAAAAAAATCCAAGAAAAGAAAGTTGATTGCTCATAGAGGATGACATGCGGGTCCCATTTAGCTGCAGCGGTCTCACCGTTTGAGAGGCTAGGGATCGAAAGAAAAAGTCAAGTGACCAAATATGAGGTGCCAAAAATAATCCAAAAAAAGAAAGTTTTATAGTACATAGAGGATGACATGCGGGTCCCATGAGGCAGCAGCTTACCATACGTTTCCAAGGCGGGGATCAAAAGAAAAAGGAAAGAGCCAAAAATCAGAGGGTGAAAAATAAAGAAAATAAACTTTTATAGTACATAGAGGATGACATGCGGGTCCCATGAGCCAGCAGGTTCCTCAACGTTTCAAACTTGGCATGAGATCGAAAGAAAAGGGCAAGTGACCAAATATGAGGAGCCAAAAATAATTCAAGAAAAGAAAGTTTTATAGTACATAGAGGATGACATGCGGGTCCCATTTAGCAGCAGGTATCACCGTTTGAGAGGCGGCAGGGGATCGAAAGAAAAAGGCAAGTGACCAAATATGAGGTGCCAAAAATCCAAGAAAAGAAAGTTTTATAGTACATAGAGGATGACATGCGGGTCCCATTTAGCAGCGGTATCACCGTTTGAGAGGCAGCAGGGGATCGAAAGAAAAAGTCAAGTGACCAAATATGAGGTGCCAAAAAAAATCCAAGAAAAGAAAGTTTTATAGTACATAGAGGATGACATGCGGGTCCCATTTAGCAGCAGCGATCACCGTTTGAGAGGCGCAGTGATCGAAAGAAAAAGGCAAGTGACCAAATATGAGGTGCCAAAAATAATTCAAGAAAAGAAAGTTTTATAGTACATAGAGGATGACATGCGGGTCCCATTTAGCAGCGGTATCACCGTTTGAGAGGCGGCGGGATCGAAAGAAAAAGGCAAGTGAAAAAATATGAGGTGCCAAAAAAATCCAAGAAAATAAAGTTTTATAGTACATAGAGGATGACATGCGGGTCCCAAGCAGCAGCGGTATCACCGTTTGAGAGGCGGCAGGGGATCGAAAGAAAAAGGTAAGTGACCAAATATGAGGTGCCAAAAATAATTCAAGAAAAGAAAGTTTTATAGTACATAGAGGATGACATGCGGGTCCCATTTAGCAGCAGCGGTATCACCGTTGAGAGGCGGCAGGGGATCGAAAGAAAAAGGCAAGTGACCAAATTTGAGGTGCCAAAAAAACTCCAAGAAAAGAAAGTTGATTGCACATAGAGGATGACATGCGGGTCCCATTTAGCAGCAGCGGTCTCAACGTTTCCAAGGCGGCAAGGGATCAAAAGAAAAAGGAAGTAGCCAGAAATCAGGGGGTCAAAAAAATCCAAGAATAGAAAGAATTTTGGTTCATAGAGGATGACATGCGGGACCCATGATCCTGCATCGTAAACGGCTCGATCGGAGAACGTTGAACGAGATGGCGCGATCTAGAAAAAAACAATGCCAGAGAGGCTGCCATCTGGGCCCTACATCCCTCGGCGGTGCGGATTTGCGTTGACTCGGCCGGCGAACCCGAGATTTCGAGATGCACCACGTCCCGGGCCACCATACGCCACGTTTTGGCCGCTTTCGTCGGGCTAGGTGGCCTCAAAAACGAGAAAAAAAAAGTTTTGACATGCACCACGGAGGGACCAAAATCGTCGGCCATGGTACACCAGCAACCACGGCGCGACTTCAACTTCGTCCATGGCAACTTTTCTTGTAGTGTCAAAAATAACTCCAAGAAAGGAAACTTTTATTGTTCGTAGAGGATGACATGCGGGACCCATGAGCCAGCAGCTTACTCAACGTTTCAAAGGCGGCATGAGATCGAAAGAAAAAGGCAAGTGACAAAATATCAGGAGCAAAAGATAATCCAAGAAAAGAAACTTTATTGTACATAGAGGATGACATGTGGGTCCCATTTTGCAGCAGCGGTCTCAATGTTTGTAATGCGGCTTGAGATCAAAAGAAAAAGAAAGTAGCTAGTAATTAGGGGGTGAAAAAAATCCAAGAAAGGAAAGTTGATGGACATAGAGGATGACATGCGGGTCCCTTGAGCCAACAGCTTACTCAACGTTTCAAAGGGGGCAGGGGATCAAAAGAAAAAGGCAAGCCAAAAATCAGAGGGTGAAAAAAATCCAACAAAGGAAACTTTTATAGCACATAGAGGATGACATGCGGGTCCCATGAGCCAGCAGGTTCCTCAACGTTTCAAACGTGGCATGAGATCGAAAGAAAAAGGCAAGTGCCCAAATATGAGGAGCCAAAAATAATTCAAGAAAAGAAAGTTTTATAGTACATAGAGGATGACATGCGGGTCCCATTTAGCAGCAGCGGTATCAGCATTTGAGAGGTGGCAGGGGATCAAAAGAAAAAAAGAAATTGCCAAAAATCAGATGGTGAAAAAAAACCAAGAAAAAGAACTTTTATAGTACATAGAGGATGACATGCGGGTCCCATGAGCCTGCAGGTTCCTCAACGTTTCAAACGTGGCATGAGATCGAAAGAAAAAGGCAAGTGAAAAAATATCAGGAGCCAAAAATAATTCAAGAAAAGAAAGTTTTATAGTACATAGAGGATGACATGCGGGTCCCATTTAGCAGCAGCGGTATCACCGTTTGAGAGGCGGCAGGGGATCGAAAGAAAAAGGCAAGTGAAAAAATATGAGGAGCCAAAAATAATTCAAGAAAAGAAAGTTTTATAGTACATAGAGGATGACATGCGGGTCCCATTTAGCAGCAGCGGTATCACTGTTTGAGAGGCAGCAGGTGATCGAAAGAAAAAGTCAAGTGACCAAATATGAGGTGCCAAAAAAATCCAAGAAAAGAAAGTTTTATAGTACATAGAGGATGACATGCGGGTCCCATTTAGCAGCAGCATCACCGTTTGAGAGGCGCAGGTGATCGAAAGAAAAAGTCAAGTGACGAAATATGAGGTGCCAAAAAAATCCAAGAAAAGAAAGTTTTATAGTACATAGAGGATGACATGCGGGTCCCATTTAGCAGCAGCGGTATCACCGTTTGAGAGGCGGCAGGGGATCGAAGAAAAAGGTAAGTGACCAAATATGAGGTGCCAAAAATAATTCAAGAAAAGAAAGTTTTATAGTACATAGAGGATGACATGCGGGTCCCAGCAGCAGCGGTATCACCGTTTGAGAGGCGGCAGGGGATCGAAAGAAAAAGGCAAGTGACCAAATTTGAGGTGCCAAAAAAACTCCAAGAAAAGAAAGTTGATTGCACATAGAGGATGACATGCGGGTCCCATTTAGCAGCAGCGGTCTCAACGTTTCCAAGGCGGCAAGGGATCAAAAGAAAAGGAAGTAGCCAGAAATCAGGGGGTCAAAAAAATCCAAGAATAGAAAGAATTTTGGTTCATAGAGGATGACATGCGGGACCCATGATCCTGCATCGTAAACGGCTCGATCGGAGAACGTTGAACGAGATGGCGCGATCTAGAAAAAACAATGCCAGAGAGGCTGCCATCTGGGCCCTACATCCCTCGGCGGTGCGGATTTGCGTTGACTCGGCCGGCGAACCCGAGATTTCGAGATGCACCACGTCCCGGGCCACCATACGCCACGTTTTGGCCGCTTTCGTCGGGCTAGGTGGCCTCAAAAACGAGAAAAAAAAAGTTTTGACATGCACCACGGAGGGACCAAAATCGTCGGCCATGGTACACCAGCAACCACGGCGCGACTTCAACTTCGTCGGCCATGGCAACTTTTCTTGTAGTGAATGCTATGCTGCTGTTGTGCTATACATGGCCGTGCTATGCTTGATGTGATGCCTAGGCTTACTAGTACCCTACTCTTGCTTGTCTAGGCCTTCTGCCATGCCATTGCATTGTTGGTGATGCTTCGTCAGACGGCCTATATTCGGCACTTGTGATGCTTTTGAGGTGCTCCGTGTCTAGCACATGATTCGGCTAATCCATTGGATCAATGGATACTAGTGCCTATGCTCTCTGTCTTGCTTGGCTGATGCTCTAGTCATTGGCTAAGCACTCCAAATATTGCTGTTGCCAATTTTATCATGTGCTGCTTATTGGTGGTTATCTCTCACTCTGAATGGATTGTGATGCTACTTGTGCTTTACCGGTGGCTTCATGCATTGGATAATTCGCCATTTATGCTTGAATACTTGGTTAATTAGTTTTGATAGCGGATAGGCATTATCAAGCAATTGCTTCAGAATCCTTCGTGCATGTCATGTTGTTACCCGTATTGATTCTGTCGCTCTATTTGATGAACCATATGTTGGTAGTGATTCAAGTGTAAACTGTTGCTTAAATGCATTCCATATTATTTGGGATGAATAAACTTGTCCGAACCTATGTGGTGATGAAGACAACTAGCTGTGTGGCTTAGTTTGCTTAATAGGCTAGTGTTGTGACACAGTAGCTTGCTATGCATCTTGCATCCTATTTGATATCCGATGGATTTTATGAAAAGATAAATAAACTCCAAAGTTGGGAATCATCTAGATGAATGCCCTGTGGATGCTTTTGATGAAAAATGGGTTGATCTCGATGGTTTAGCACACCATATGGTGCTAGGTTACTTAGTTGGCTACCGTTCTAGGGTTCTAGTGACTTGGATAGCTTAGTACTATATATACACATGCATATCCAAAGGACTGTTCTTCTAGTTCTTGGTATGGCCTCTTTGCCTAGCATCGATCACTTGGTGAATACCAAGTGATGAGATACCTGGAGCAATCGCTCCACACCAAGTGTGTATGAGCATGCTTATGATGGATTGGATCATAAGATCCATCCGGTATGATGTATACCTTGCTCCAACTCCTAGACAGAGCCTTCACCTCCTAGCTCCTGGTTGATCTATTCCTTAGGTCACCATGATCTATGGATGCTTGGTTGATTTTGGGTTTGGTTTCTCGGATAAATGTATGGAAATACTTTACTGGTGGTTCTATGGCTATTCTTGTTGTTCTTCTTGACGAACGATGAACTCAACCCTATCCCTAAGACATGCTATTTATAGCACCGTGATGTGCTCCTTGGTCGACAACACATGTGTGTGTGTGTGTGTGTGTGTTGTTGTGCTCCACCCTTGCTCATGATGGTGAAAAGCTGGATCCCTCTTTGGCTTTGGTTGGGACTTGATCCCTTCCTGCCAAGGCTTATCACTTGCAATTTCCATTCTTACCGCCAAGTGTCATTGACACTTGTTATGGACAGATTCTTCTATTTGCTCCTATTCTACACGTTTCCAAGATCTACCAAGCATTGGAGAATGACAAGATAAAGAATAGATGAAGACTTTAGTTTAGGATAAATTCAATTGATGTAATATTTATTTTATTTTTATTATTATTCATTCTTGTATATTGAATGTTGTAGAGACAATGTAATTATGTGTGCATGATCAATAAAGCTCAAAGTTTTGTTTATGAGTTTTTGTAATTATTTGATATTCACTTATGAATTATTTGCATATATTTGATATACTTTTGAATTACTTGTGTAAGTGTGATGTGTTATGAATTCAATAATTCATTTGTGTGTTGTTTAATTATCACTTCTTTTGTTTTGAATTCAATATGAGATGCAAATCAAATATTATCCCCAAAACTCTAAGTTTCAAAAGAGGTCATGTCGAAATTCATAACACTCCCCTTGCTCCCTAATAGTTACGAGAGAGAAACCTCGATCCCTCTTAGGTTTATTGCAATAAAGCGCGAAAATTTCCCCCGTTTTGCGATGAAATGCACATCCCATTTCTAAATCTACCCTTCGATGGTCCTATGTTCGGGATATTACACTTTAAGTAGAAGCACTCAGATGGCTTAGGTCCGACTTGTGTTCGTAGTTGGCAAATTCTTGCAACCCTTCGTTGGAACACCTTCTTTCCCTCTTCTTGAAATTAGTGGTTTTACTAACCATCAAGACTTGATGATCTTTCATGATGTCTACTCCAATTTTGATCATTGCGAAAAGTTCGAGATGTTTTTCTTCATCCCTTGCATATTATATTTCAGCACAAATCCATTATAGCTTGGTGGTAGGGATTTCAAAACTCTATCCGTCTTAAGCTCATTAGGAATCTTGCATTCCATTGTTCAAGATGATGAATGTAGCCTATCATCAAAATGGCATGCTCACTCACCTAGCTATGCTCCTCTGCCTTATGCATAAAGAGTTTCAGATCTCATATCTCTCAACACGTGTTTGAGTCTCAAACATTGTTTTCAGCTCTTCCAACATCTCATATTCCGAGTGAGATTCAAAATGCTTCTAGAGGTCCTCTTCCATAGTTTGAAGCATCCCGCACCGAAAAATAATATCATCATCATCATAGTGTACGTCATGTGCATTTTTCATCGCATCGAGCATCGGACGTCACCTATTTTTCCTCACATATGTCTTTATAAGGAGAATCAAGATGTCTTCTTTTTAGGGACATTCTCTGTTGTTGAATTTGTCATGATGCTCAAAGTTTTGTTTAAGTTTGATCACTATGACGATATACTTCAACTTCTCGAATAAACCTAAGTTGAATATGAGACAAATCAAATAACTCTACAACAAACATTGCAGGACCTCGAAGTTCATGCAATAGGTTTCATTTATTAAATCTAATGGTAATAACACCACCCACTAAATTCGTCAGGTTGTTCAAATGCCACACGATCCATATTCTACTATGTCAAAGTTCTCTGCATATTAACACAAATCCATTATAGCTTTGGTAGATTTAAAACTCATCCGTCAAGCTCATTAGAATCTTGCAAGTTGGATGATGAATGTAGATCATCAAAATGGCATGCTCACTCACCTAGCTATGCTATGGAGTTTCGAGATCTCATATCTCTCAACACGGTTTGAGTCTGAAACATTGTTTTCACTTCCAACTCTCATATAGATTCATGCTAGAGGTCCTCTTCCATAGTTGAAGCATCCTAATATCATCATCATCATATGTACGCATGTGCATGCATCCATCTCTCATGTACATATGTGGCCTACGAGAAATTGTCGTTGCCCATCAACTAGAATAAACGTTGAAGGGGATCCCATCTACACCAGACTTTGTTCATGATAGGTGGTTCATATTAATCTTGTATTAAACCATGAACTCCCACTAAATTCAACATCCCTCGGTTGATTTAGTGCCACACGATCCATATTCACTATGTCATGTCTGATTTACACGTGAAGTAACGTAGCTTCAATGGTAGACGCATGATCGTAATCACAACGCCATGTGATTCGTGTTTGACCTTCCGGTCTTCCGTGCCCATATCTATATATGCTAGGCTCGTTAAGAAACCTAAATATTCCCAAATACAAAATTATCTCCACATGTGTGAGAAATAGTCTTGTACCCGTTGTATCTGAACGGAGGATCCATCACACCCGATTGCCATTAATTGCTTAGAAACAACTTTAGCAACTGCGTATTTAGGAGAACACTAATATCTTGATATTGCTGTGAGGTCTCATCTTATAATGCTACTGTATCTAAGCACTACAAGATACACACACAATAAAGGATTAACATATCACATGTAGTTAAATATATGTGTGATATGGTATAGCCATTTCTTCACGTCATGATCTCAATCTTGCTATGCCGGCATGACCACCAATGTTGTAGGTGCCACGGTCATTGGCACCCGTACACGATGTACTCTGGTATAAGAACAAGACAAAATATGATTAACATATGCATGCAATGCAATGGCATTGCTATACCACATCACGGGTGCCCCTGCAAAACCAAGTTAGACGTTCCTCTACTTAGTTGAGTAAGTTTTAAGCGGCTTCTAAGGGTAATATCTCTAGATCGTCCATCTACTTACACAAAGCCACAACATGGATCTGCTAGTTGCCTATTAACCGTTCTGGGCTGTTCGATGGAGTGAGATGAAACTTAGCTCAAACCATCGACCATTAACTTCGTCACATACGTATGAGCCCCGTGTAGATCTTCAAAGAGAATCTACCCAGCTTTGTAGTGCAACTCCGTTTTCACTATAGTAGAAGAGGCTGACACTTGTATATCATATATATGGTGTAAAACCACGTGTGTTGTGTCTTGTGAGACCAGTCTGACGTGAGGGTACGCGTAAAGTTGGTCCGAGCCAGTTTCTATTCCGCTATACCACAAAAATGAGAATTGAACTAAAAAATAGCAAGCAAGAAGATCCAACGCCCACGATGTTCCATCATGTTCTAATCGTACAAAGCATCTACGCATATAATTGGCTCTGATACCACTGTAGGGATTCAGAACATAGAAAATAAAAAATTCCTACGCAACAATGAATAAACCACCAAGATCTAATCTAGGAGATGCATGTAACGATGCAGTAGCATGTAACAATTGGATAACTTGATTTGTGTACCGTTGCAAATCGGGTGTGGAAGCTTAACGGTTGGTGTCGATGTAGACGATCGCGATCCGTTCAATTTTGGCGATCCAACTTGATCAACTCTGTCGCTTATGCGGTGGCTCTGAGGTGATGCACACATACGGCTTGATGATGTCGGCTCCTTCTTGTTCCATCAAGTTGGAGTTGAGGTAGAGAGATCGCTCCGGCGTCACGACGGTGTGATGACGAACTTGGTGCAAATCCGGCAAGGCTTCACCCGGACTATATTTTCGGAGTTTGCCGGAATTAGTGTTCGGAGATTCCGGCGATCACCGGCAGGTCTGATGACCAACGGAGGTAAACGAAAAGGACGGAGGATGACCCGACGAGGATGGCGATAGCCGAAACGGCGAGGTGGCCGCGACGTGCGGCGTAGAGGCGGCTCTGGGCTTGGGGAGCTCGGGGCAGTGTGGCTCTTGTGGACTTGTGATGTTGTGGCCAGCCCCGAGACTCCCGTATATAAAGGATGGGACCCGAGAGGCCATAGGATCTATTAATCCTAATTGGACTCTCGGTCAAACCTTGTCAAACTCATATTGGAACCAAACAAGGAAGTCACCAAGTGATCTGGAATAGGAAAAGGAAAGCTCCTCCCTCCCACTTCCAAACCAAGTGGAGAAAGGACTTTTCGTCTCCCACTTCTCAACGACGGCCAGCCGGCTGGCCAGCCCACTTGGCGTGCGGGTGGGCCCTGATACGTCTCCAACTTATCTATAATTTCTTATGTTCCATGCTAGTTTTATGACAATACCTACATGTTTTGTTCACACTTTATGATGTTTTGATGCATTTTCCGGCACTAACCTATTAACAAGATGCCGAAGCGCCAGTTCTTTCTGCTGTTTTTGGTTTTAGAAATCCTACACAGGAAATATTCTCGGAATTGGACGAAACAAAGCCCACGGTCTTATTTTTTCACGGAGTTTCCAGAAGACCGAAGAGGATACGAAGTGGGGCCACGAGGAGCCGCCACCATAGGGCGGCGCGGCCAAGGAGGGGCCCGCGCCACCCTATGGGGTGGGCCCCTCGGGTGCCCCCCTGCGCTGCCCTTCCGCCTACTTAAACTCTCCGTCGCGAAAACCCTAGTACCGAGAGCCACGATACGGAAAAAGTTCCAGAGACGCCGCCGCCGCCAATCCCATCTCGGGGGATTCAGGAGATCGCCGGCACCCTGCCGGAGAGGGGAATCATCACCGAGGGCTCTACATCACCATGCCCGCCTCCGGACTGATGCGTGAGTAGTTCATCCTTGGACTATGGGTCCATAGCAGTAGCTAGATGGTTGTCTTCTCCTCTTGTGCTATCATGTTTAGATCTTGTGAGCTGCCTAACATGATCAAGATCATCTATTTGTAATACTACATGTTGTGTTTGGTGGGATCCGATGAATATAGAATACTATGTCAAGTTGATTATTTATCTATCATATATGCGTTGTTTATGTTCTTGCATGCTCTCCGTTGCTAGTAGAGGCTCTGGCCAAGTTGATACTTGTAACTCCAAGAGGGAGTATTTATGCTCGATAGTGAGTTCATGCCTCCATTGAATCTGGGACAGTGACAGAAAGTTCTAAGGTTGTGGATGTGCTGTTGCCACTAGGGATAAAACATCGATGCTTTGTCTAAGGATATTTGTGTTGATTACATTACGCACCATACCTAATGCAATTGTCTGTTGTTTATAACTTAATACTGGAAGGGGTGCGGATGCTAACCGAAGGTGGACTATTTAGGCATAGATGCATGCGGATGGCGGTCTATGTTCTTTGTCGTAATGCCCTGATTAAATCTCATAGTTATCATCATGATATGTATATGAATCTTTATTTGTCAATTGCCCACATGTAATTTGTTCACCCAAGATGTTATTTATCTTATTGGAGAGACACCACTAGTGAACTGTGGACCCCGGTCCATTCTTTTACATCTGAAATACAATCTACTGCAATCTCTGTTCTCTGTTGTTCTTCGCAAACAAACATCATTCTCCACACCATACGTTTAATCCTTTGTTTTCAGCAAGCCGGTGAGATTGACAACCTCACCGTTAAGTTGGGGCAAAGTCGTGATTGTGTTGTGCAGGTTCCACGTTGGCGCCGGAATCACGGTGTTGCGCCGCACTACACTCCTCCACCAACAACCTTCACGTGGCCTTCATCTCCTACTGGTTCGATAACCTTGGTTTCTTCTGAGGAAAACTTGCCGCTATACGCATCACACCTTCCTCTTGGGGTTCCCAACGGACGTGTGCTTCACGCGTTATCGGCCCACCTGGCCCTAGGCTAGGTGGGTTTCCCCTTCCGGAACTTTCCGGTACAACTTAAAAATCCGGAACTTTCCGGAACCATTCCGATACTTCCCATGTATGTTCCAATATGTTTGTCGCCCTTCCAAATCCATCTGTGATATCCCCGAATGCATTCGGGATACAGAAAACACAACACTTGATATCTCTCTATCCCTAGCGGCGTCAAACCTTAAGTGTGTGACCCTACGGGTTCGCGATTATGTGGACATGACTATGTCCATAACCAACGGTTAATAGAGGGATCTGAAGATCCATATTAACCCCCACATATTCAACGAGGATCTTATTGAGTGAACCAGTTATGTCATTCATATATAATTCCCATGTGCTGCGATATATTAGTTACCCGAGATTTGATTGTTGGTACCTTCGTACCTTATTCTTATGTCGTTACCGGTAAGTACTCGTTTTACTCGTCGTAATAGCGCACCCTCATGTGACCTAGTCACGGTCTTGCAAGAGATTGAGTGCGTATTACAGTGAGGTCCCAGAGAATATCTTTCTGTTACTTGCATGGACACATCCCACTCTTGATAACATACAACCCAACAAGTATCTTATAGAATACACGCGAGATAGCTTTATGATCATCCAATAACAAAGTTACTTTTGCAAAAAGCTATGGATTTTTCCAATACTTGGGAGTTTTATAATCTCATGGTCAAAGGAATAGTATTGATGACAACGGGAAACCTTCGCAATTAGAACTATACTAGTAAAATGCCCGTGCGTTGCCACGGGAAAACAAAACATAAAAAAGATGTGGTTTCATTTTGCTGCGCCATAAAAGTACTATGATTTGCTGATACTAAATTGACTCCTAAAAGTGCAACAATATTAGACAATAATACAAAATGAAAAAGGAAATAAAAAAATGTATAGTGTCTCTCTTTTGTACACTTTGTGCTTTTTTGATAAGTATTGTATAGTAACTATATTGACAATTTATAATTTTTTGCAATGCATACAACCGTTTATTATAAATTGTTTCTATCCTCTTGTAAGTAGCCATTACATGCCTCTCACTGGAAAAGGCTAGCGATACAACTCTAGATAAGGGCATCTCCAACCGAGCGACCCAAACGGACGCGCTGGGCCGTCTGTTTTGGACCGTTTGGGTGGCCACGCGGACACCCGGACAGCGGCCCGCGTCCGCGTGTCCGTTTGAGTCGCACGCTGCGCCCAACGCGCGGACTCAGCGCATAATCGAAGAAAAAGAAAAACAAAAGTAAAAATGCAAATTTAAACGAAATTTGATTAAACATATGCCCTATTTTGGGCAAATTTGTACATAGCCCTATTTTGGGCAAATAACTAACAAAAGAAGCCCTCTATATGGGCTTTAAAATTTAAACTAAAAACCCTCTATTAGGGTTTGGTCGACGGCGCGGCCGCCGGTGCGCCTAGCCCCGTGGGCGTCGGCGGCGTCGTCCGGCGGCGGCGGCGCGACGTCCCCGGAGGGCGGCACCGTTGTGGCTCGAGCGCGCGGGGAACTCCGGCCACGGAGACCACACGGCCTCCTCCCAGGCCAAGTGGGGGTCCGGAGCCACCCGAGGAAGCGGCGGCGCACGGAGCAGCGCCTCCTCCCTGAGGCGCTGCTCCCTCTCCTGCGAGGCGCGGCGCCTGGCCTTCTGGCGTCGATCCTCCTCCGCGTGGCGCCTTGCCTCCTGCCGCCACTGCTCCTCCGCGCGGCGCCTGACCTCCTACCGCCGCGCGGCTTCCTCCTCCTCCCGTCGCGCCCGGCGGGCCTGGGCGTACAGCTCCCAGGCCTCGGCTTCCTCCACCTCGATGGCCCAAATTTTACATGTGAATAAAATAGTGCCTGATGGGTAAAAAAATAGAAGGGCCGAGAGAATTCTCAACGAAGCAAAGTAATTCCAGTATCATGTTCATTACTTTAGTTCTTTTTTTGTTCGCTGAATTCTGTGTTTCCACAGACTCCTCCCCGACGCGGTCGTCGTCGTTCCGATCCCCCCTCCCCAAGCAGCAAGGATAGTCGCTTCACATCCCTATTCCCATTCCCACTGACTCGTGTCATCCCCATGCATCTGTCCCTCCACGATTCGCAGCACTACACGCACATTGACACGCTCTCGCGACATGGATGTCCGTGAGGGGGTTCTGAAAGGGAGGTAGACACCATCCACACTACCCGCAAAAAAAAAGACATGGCCATCCACACTAAATTTTCATCTCAGAAATTAAGCCCATATTTTGCATGTCCTCATTGTACCAACATTGAAGGGAGAAAAACTAACTAACCAGGCACCCATAACATAGATGTGTATCAGCAAAAGATGGAAATACCTATCATATCAACAATAGAGGAGCTGATGAGTCTCCTCTCCAAAGAATATCCCCAACCAGCAACAAAGCACACTCATGGACACAATCATTAATGCTTTCCATCTTGTTTTCTCCACGCCATGCTAAATCGCTCAAGTAGACGCATCAAGCAGCTATTGCTGTCAATATAACATGCAGTCGTGGAAGAGTTCCCGACGCCAAAGCTTCTAGCATCTTCCTCTGTTCGCAGGAACTGAATCAGATGCCGATGTGAAGACACGCTGACAAAATAAACTGATAAGAATACGAAACTAAAATGCCCAAGATTGCAGTTATCTAAATGATGTAACTACCTATTTTCTTCAATCCATTAAGCAGTAGGAGACTCCTGCAGTGAAGTTATCGAAAATAGATGCATCCTACAGCTAGTATTTCAAAATCACACATATGCATGGAACACTAATTTTCATGGAACACATATAATGTTAGTACTTGCAACCTCTAGAAGAGGGCAATAAGAAAAAAAAAGATGCATATAGCTGTTCAACGCTTAATATGACATAATATTGTCGAGCCGCTCGGTACCTATCGGACTGACAAGATTCAAGAACAGATTCAGAAACATCGCTTAACACTCAAGTGCAGCCGGCTTGTCAGTAATTTTATTGTAGCCTACCTTCTGAATGAGCTTCAGTGAAGACAACACATTTGCAATGTCATACAATCTCCTGACTTTAGCTGTATCACCCATAGAAGAAACAAAATTAGCTTTCTTTTTTATTAGTATCAGTACTCATATAGCTGCAGAACTAAATAGTGGAAATATGGGTATCAACTTCTCATACTCGACTCCTCATGGCCTTCTCTGAAGATGAAGCAAAGTAAGATCACGTCAACCTGCTCCATGAATCTTGAAAAGAAAAGTAAGGAAATACAACACGTCAACCTGCTCCATGTCAACCTGCTCCATGTACAGATGTCATACCAATCAACCACAGTTCCACACACCATGAATCTAGAAAAGAAAAGTAAGGAAATACAAAATTTCCCACCTCCATGGTGAGGAACAGCTTCACAAATATTTGCATGAGCAACCCAAGAGACCTCTCCATCATTTGATCTAAAAATAAAAAAGAAAGCTCAAAACCTGAAGGTTTTGATTGGATGTATCTGGAACAGAAAGAAGATTAACCACAGTTGTTTCATTTTTCTATACCACATGGCAATGCCTAATGTTATTTGCTAATGATAGTAGTGTCAACCGTATGCAAGAAAGAGGACACTTCCAAGAGACACTAACTCTATAAATGGTTGAGCAACAATATAACCTGAAAAGTCTGCAGACAAATGAACTTGACATGATTTGACCAGCCTATGAATGGTTACCCCAAGTGCCTGGAATTGTAAAAATGAAAAAAAGAGAATATTTAATACTTCAGCCATATATACACTTGGATGACTCTCTTCAGAAAACATAGGAGATGAGTCATCTAATTTTAACAAATACATAAAAAAGATTTAACATATCAGTACTTCACACCAGTCTATAATTTTAATAGTAGCAAGTTCATGTTAAAGAGGAGACATAAGTATTACGACACAGAAGAGAGTAGTTGCATCTGCTAAGCCAACAACTGCATCATAATAAACGTCAACTCCAGTTGATGTGTACAAAATAAAAATGAAGAGCAAGTATTAGGCAACACTCACTTCATTAAAAAAATGTAATCATTGTGGCATCCATATATATGCTGCATGATATATATATATGTCCAGCAGGCCATGGAAAATTAAATTGGCATCGAAAGAATGGATGGCAATGTTGATTCAACTTCATTTGATTGAGCATGACACATCCATAATTATATGAAGAAGGTGCGTGAAGCATTTTTCTTGCATTTAGTTTGTAATCGGAAGTAGCCAAAAATGACTATATTTTCATTGACTACATGACTACCAAAGCCACCGAAAACTTGACCACATTGTTCAATTCTCTGATTGTCTTAAAAGAACTACAACACGAACTACAGCATATGTTCAGGATTGTCTTCATAAGATTATGTTTTTTTTTTGCAGGGATTCATAAAACCGATTCAATTACTCAGTAAGGTAGGGGAAAGGGAGGCATGTGACATGATGGTGATTTACCGGTGCGGTGCAGGCCGAGGAAGGTGAGTGGCTGGTGGGAGCAGAGCATAGCGCCGGGAAGAGCGTCGTCCCTGTGGCTCCCGTCCACCACCGCGGCCGGCCGACCGTCATCGCCATGGGGTGTCCCTAGGGACGACGCCGAGTCGTGGGGCTCCCTGAAGGGGCTGCTGGCGGCCGCCAACAAGAGGCAGATCTTGGAAAGCATGGGGCTCCGGGGCGGCGGCGGCGTCACGTCGCGGAGGCGGCATCTGGCGTTCCCAAGGACAGGGAACGACGGGAGGAGGTTGGCGCAGGATAGGTCGCCATCGAGGGCTGGAGAAGAGGGGCTCCACTCTCCAAGACTCCAAGCGGCGGCGGCGCAGGACGCGCGAGGGAGGAGGGAGGGTTGCCCTGGGGTTGGGAAAATGAAGGGAGATTGAAGTGCTGGACGATTTTTCAAGTCATTACTCATTAGGGGCTAAAGTGCAAAATGTGCAGCGAGGGGTGGACGAAACCGATGTACCGCGTGACGACGAAACTTCTTGACGTATTATTGGTGGTGGGCAGAATAAGGAACCACTTTAGTCTTTTTAAGTAGTAGAGATAACACGATCAATTGCTACGCTTTGATTTGGTAATGTCCATCATATTATTCTCCTTAATAATATATATGACCTCGCTAATAAGTGACACTATGTCCATGGCTATGAAAACATATAACCAAGACTTATTTCACGAACTAATATAGAGGCATACTAGAGACACATTGTGTTCATATTCCAAACATGTATTATATTTCTGGGTAATACAATAAGCATGGTATATAAACATTATGATCAACATGGATTGGCGATAATAAATATTCCTTTATTATTGCCTCTTGGGCACCGAAACCTTCAGCTCCAACCGCGCCTTGTCCACCCAACAGCCCCATCCACGTTCAGTTTACACATACCAGCTGGTGGCGGAAGCCATCACCGTTCTTGCACAGACGAACATCCACCTGTCGCTTCCTTCTTCGGTGGAGAGGACATCTCCAAGTCTCGAAGAAAGCTGGTTATGAAAGCGTGTGTTGCCGCCGGACTCTGTTGTATGTCCTCATGGATTAGCTTCCTTCTAGCATGCTATATCGACCAGAGTGTTGCGATCATCGTCATGAGATCAGTGTGATCCATCGACTCGAACTTGGAAACAACCATTGTCGCGTTGATGGCTCTGTGGACAAGCTAATGCGCTCAACGATAACTAGACTAGAGAGATCCCATATACACCTCGACATGGTGCACTCAATGAGGGAATGATGCCATGACTCTTCCATGCTACACATAGAGCACGCCAGGGATGGTGCCATGCCCATGTGGTGTCAAATATCCCTCGTATGCAAGGAGCACTGAACAAGCCGCCAGAGAAAAACCCTCACTTTAGCTGGGACACTACATTTCCATAGTTTGGTCCATAACTTCCCTTCTGAACCAGCTCCAGTAGAGCCCGAGCGCTCGTCAATCCAATCCTCCCTCACTCGTTTTTTTGCTTACAAGTACACGGTATGCCGAGCGAACCAAGAAAACACCATCTTCTCAAAATGCCATGCCGAGAAGTCTTCCTGGATCCTTGTGCAGAGCATAATACCTCTGGTCACCTCCGCATCTATTAGAAGGAAAAAATCGCTAATCAAATCTGCTTTCCATGACGCTGATGAAGCATCAATGTAGCCGCTCACCGACACGGGTGCCCCCTCCATTTTTGGTGCAGTTTCCATCAGCCACTCATCCCGTGGCAATCAGTTATCGCTCTAGGCATCGATGGATTTGCCGTCACAAATACGACGTACGAGACCAACTGCCAAGGCATTGCGTCCCTCGATAATGGCTCTCCAAACATGCGACGGGTGACCGATCAGTTCATCCTCAAGAAGGCTCGGCCCTGGGAAGTAGACAACTTTAAGCACACGGACACTACGCGTCTGAGGTTCCTGGAGAACGCACCATGCCTGACGGGCAAGAAGAGCAAGATTAAGAACTCAATTTCTCTGAACCCCAACCCACCGGCATATTTCGGTTGAGTCATCTTCTGAGTGTTGGAGTAAACCACATTAGGTGCGTGCGTGTGTGCGCGCGTAGTGCCTGCGTAAGTGGCGCAAGTCCATGACCAGGTTGTTAGCTAGCTTTTAGTGAAGTTTGTTAGCTAGCCCATGCATGCCCATGTGTTTGGCCGGGTCATATGTGGATGGCTGGTGTGGTGTGCGTGCAGGTCGTGAGTTAGTGGCAGTAGAAATAGGATCAGGTAGTTGCCTGCGTGCGTGAGTGCTAGGTGGTGATAGTGGCCACACACAAGCCCTGTCTATATAAGGGGTCAGAGTGCAGTGCCGTGGAACATTGCTAGGGAGTATGAGAGATGTAGCTCCGAGTCGTATGTGCGCTCGGCGGTCTCCATGTAACTGTGTGGTTTGAGCCAGCTGAAAAGAGAAAAGATTTGGGCGTTGGTGTGCCCACGGCGGCGTTCGTGCGCCGGCCGGGAAAATACTGTGTTGTCTCCCGTCTTCTACCTCCGTCTGTGCGGTTGCGGGAGAAAGAGGGCAGCGGTGTCGCCGGAGGGCTGGTTCGGCGTGTGTCGCCGAGGCCAGCCCCAACAATTGGTATCAGAGCCTCAAGGCGACGGCCCTAGCTCGCGGTGAGTCCGCGACGAGCGCGGCGGACGAGACCGTGGTGCGCTGACATTGTGCGTGCGGCGAGCGCAGCGGCCGGAGAGCTGCGGCGACCATGGAGGCGCAGTCTCGCGTTGAGGCGCGCGGTAGCGTTGGACGGAGTTGGAGGCTCGACTCCATGGCGGGTGTGATGTGCGCCCAGGTCTCACAGATGAGCAGGTGGCTCCCGTGCGAGAAGATCGGATCGTATGCGTATGTGCGCGGGACGATCGTGAAGAACTGGTGTTGCCCGCAACAGTCGACGAGGGGCCGGTGTCCTGCACGTTAGGATGAGCGGTGTTGTCGTGGTTTAGGGGGAGTATGTTGGAGTAAACCACATTAGGTGCGTGCGTGTGTGCGCGCGTAGTGCCTGCGTAAGTGGCGCAAGTCCATGACCAGGTTGTTAGCTAGCTTTTAGTGAAGTTTGTTAGCTAGCCCATGCATGCCCATGTGTTTGGCCGGGTCATATGTGGATGGCTGGTGTGGTGTGTGTGCAGGTCGTGAGTTAGTGGCAGTAGAAATAGGATCAGGTAGTTGCCTGCGTGCGTGAGTGCTAGGTGGTGATAGTGGCCACGCACAAGCCCTGTCTATATAAGGGGTCAGAGTGCAGTGCCGTGGAACATTGCTAGGGAGTAAGAGAGATGTAGCTCTGAGTCGTATGTGCGCTCGGCGGTCTCCATGTAAGTGTGTGGTTTGAGCCAGCTGAAAAGAGAAAAGATTTGGGTGTTGGTGTGCCCACGGCGGCGTTCGTGCGCCGGCCAGGAAAATACTATGTTGTCTCCCTTCTTCTACCTCCGTCTATGCGGTTGCGGGAGAAAGAGGGCAGCGGTGTCGCCGGAGGGCTGGTTCGGCGTGTGTCGCCGAGGCCAGCCCCAACAAGGGGACCCAACATGTTCTTCTCTACCCATCTCTGCCTCCTCACGAGAACTTCCTCAACATGGAATTGATATGTTCACAAAGTCCCTTGGGTATCTTGAAACATGACATAGAAAAAGTGGGTATAGCTTGTGCTACTGACTTGATGAGAATATCCTTCCCTCCTAATGACAGGAGATGTTCCAGCCAGCCCAGGACCTTTTTTCCATACTCTATCCTTCATATATTTGAAAGCACCGTCCTTAAACCTACCAACATCAGCCGACATTCCAAGGTATTCCTCATTTAGGGTCTCCTTATGAACGTCAAGCTCAAACTTGACATCCCCTCTGATATTCGTCGGGCATCTCTTGCTAAAGAAAATAGAAGACTTATCCGTATTAATACGCTGTTCCGAAGCAATACAATACTTCACCACCACATCATTCACATCTCGTGCTCCCTCAATACTTGCTTTGAAGATAAGAGCTAAGGGAAAGTTCTTCAGAATCTATTTGGTCAATACCTGGGCCGGAGACATGCCTGCCTGACAACAAGCCCATGTAAATCCTCGCTGAAAAAGGCTACGAAGTAACATGTTTCAGAGTTTTTGTCTCAACTCGTCATGTGATCCTTTGCCTGTGCTTTGAAGCTTTTTATAGTTACACGCCAGGTCAAATGATAACGAGAAAGGCTTCTGCCGACGTTACCCAGTGAAATACACCATGTGTTTGGTGGGATACATACAAAAAGGTGCTGAAGCAGTTGGATGATGCGTGGTATGCATGCCCCAAATGCTGGTCTTTGTAATACTGAACATACTTTGTATTTTGCAATTGCAGTTTGTTGTTCAAAACGAGATCCAAAAATGGGTGAGTCCGTTACTACTAATTTTCTGGAGAATGGAGTTACTGTGCGACCACCGACCATCGATTACTATATGCATTTTACTGCGTATGAATCAACATAAATCCTCTGCATACTGAGATATTGGAACTTCACAAAGATGTCTGAAAATTAAGAAGAATATATATATGTACAATTATATGGAAATGGTGATTACTACGTTGTTTTTATTGTAATTTTATTAAGTTTTATTAAGTAAACATGGATTATGAAGAATCACTAGATGGTGCATAATTTCTGATCAGATCAACTGAGTCAGCAATAAGAATGGAGATCATCATGCAGAAAAGATTGTTTGTCTTGCTTTCATATTCTTACTAAAATAAATGAGCATGATGTAAATTCATTGGATGTGCCAATATCAGCGTGACCCAGCTAGCTACAGACGTTACACATTTTTGGCAGCAATTTATTGGGAACGAAAGTTTCGGCAAAATACTTATTAATTAATTTTATGCATCCTGACAAACATGAAATGGCGTGAAACTTTTGACCTTTCTAGAGCACACAAAAGCTTTAAGCATAATCTATACCCCTACTAATAAAGGAAGTAAGGTTTCTCCCCAAAAATTTCGTCCGTTATGGAATAGCCTGTGTTATTCTGTAAAATTTACCTAACCTGCCACCGCTTAAGATCCGTCCTCCGCGAGTCGACCGCTTCGTCCGTCGAGTGGAAGCCTAGAACCAGCTCGCTAGCTAGCGATCTCCTCGCCTGGTTTGCGCCCATCCAGCAGGCCAAGCTTGAAAGGCCGGGCCCAGCTCCATCTGTCCATTAATTCAGTCCGCCTGTTTCCATCCAACCGCACCCGGCTTCCGCATGTCGCCATCAGGCCTGGTGGTCAGCTGGTGCCTGGAGCGGCTTCCATCCCTGAAATATTAGTACCACCTCGGTTTCCTATATGAATTCACACCAGTTTATATACATCAAGTTTCTGGATATCAGCAAGCCACCTCAGAAAAATAGAAAGTAGCAGCACCATTCATTGGCCTAAAAGATTTAATGATGAGAAAGGAATTAAGCCCGCTCCTATGGTGTGAGACGCGAGAGCAGCCGGACTGCCGTCCGAGATCTGGGAGGAGCATTGAGCCAGCTCAGTAGAGCTACGGCTGAGACGAGAGGCGCCACCGATGTTGCCGTCCCGAGATATGGTCTACCGCCGGCCAAGACGACGGAGCTGAGCGCAGCCGCGGCAGCTCACCGCGTTCGTGACAGGAGCACAGAATTTTGAGAGGAACAGACTCTCGTGAGTAGGGGGCCCTGGGATAGGGAATCTAGCGATAGGGAGTTTGTTTCGTTCCCTAGGGTGGCCGGCTGTAGTAGCTGGGTATTTTCTTTCTTTTTTCCATTGATTTATATACAAAGACTAAAAGGAAGAAAAAAGGGAGTTTCAGGAAAAAGAAAAGGACAACTATTTTTAAAAATTGCAAAAATTTGATAGATTTTAAAAATTACAACATATCCAAAACAATATTATTATTTTATTTTTAGGCGCGACTCGGAAAAGCGGACAACCACTAAGATAGTGCCGGAGGCCGCGGCATTTTCCTGCTAGAACGTGAATAGGATAATCGTGTGAGAAAGAGGGCCACGGTAGGGTTTGAAGATTTTAATAGGATTTAACAGAAACATGCCAAAAACATGCAATGTAATGATGGGATGACGTCATAACGATGTAAAAATAAAATCACAACTGTACCTAATAAGGGTATTAACCAAATTGTTGTAGTGATTTACTTATTCACGATTGTATGAAGTAAGAAGCGCAAAGTAAATGTACGATACAATTATTGCATGAAGTAAGTAGTACAAAGTGAATGTACGATAAATTCACACTTTATCATTGCACCCAATTCATCTAATCCGGTGCTACCCACGAGGCATATCGTAATGGAAAATGTGAGTTGTACAGATGTTTTCTACTAAATTTTAGAACCATTCGAAAATATTATGTGTGTACTAACTATAATTTATTAGAATTCATATCTTAATAAAATTTAAGAATAGGGCACACATTATTACCGGTTTGCGGTATTACAGGTGGGTGCATGGATCGGTTTGGAATCTAATCTTATTATTAGGTATGATCATGTAAATAGGAGAAAATGTGACCAGCATCAGGGATGGTGACAAAGAGAAGAAGTGTTAACACTGAACGTTTGATTATTTGTTTCTCCCGGTGCAACGCACGGGCACTTTTGCTAGTCTATACCTAATAATAAAAGCAAAAGGGTTTCTCCCTCGATCGTTCGTCCAACTTTAAACTACCCCTGAAGTTAATCTAAATTACCCACCACTGTCATTCACAAGTGAAAACACGGTTCGAGTTCTTTTTTCTCCCAAGCCCCGCAGCGGTCTAAGCTTCTTCTCTCACCTCGCCTGGCGGAATTTTCCGCTGCCCCGCCGCCGGCAGCGCTTCTGGACAACGCCGCGCCTTTGCGTCAAACCGGCCACCTACCTCGAGCGCAGGCCATCGGGAGGACCAGCGCTAAGCGGCGCCATGGAGGGTGCGGGCGTGGTGCGGGCGATCAGATCCCATCGATGAGCCAGAAGCAAGCGAGCTCGATACTCGATACTATCGCGGGATCGCCGTGTCACCAGATCGGCAGCGAGCCGAGGGATCCCCGGTAAGGACAACTTGGAACACTCCAGGTGGGCGGTCAACTAGGCAATCCTCGCCCAGGAGGAGCGGCTCCTCATCATCGGCTTTAGCCACGATTGGGACAGCAATCGATCCCCAATCTAACCATGGCTCTCTCTCTAATCAATTGCGTTCTGCAGTAACTTGATTGACTTGTTTGGGGTCGAAGAACCACATCTTTCAGTAATCAAGTGTGTTCAGGTATATAGCCTGTCGATGCAATACTTGCTCTGGATGCCAAATACGAAGAATTGAGCAATGTGATGTTGAGGCTTTTGTAAATGGCCTCTGCCGGGGGCGTTGAGCTCGCGTGGAGCGCGCATCCTTTCGACTTTCGTCCATTGTGTGCTCGTAGACAGTCAGCCGACAGCAACATGCATCTGAGTATCTGACAGAACCATTGGGATTTAGCGATGTAAATTTCAGTTCAGTGCAAGCTCCAGCGTTGCTAGAAAAGGTACTTTTTGGCTTGTTGATGTCAATCCTTGCATTTAGTGTAACGAAGCATAATTCTGGTCTTCATCTCCATGTTGGTCTGAACTAAAATACCATTTTGATTAGCTGAAGATGCAAATCAGGTTTCGGTTCAAAGCTATTTCTTTTATTGCACAGCTTCTCCATCATCATTGCAAACCTGTAGGCATCGGCAGCCCTTCCTGAACTCCCAAGAGCACCAGAGCTTCGTGGACCATCTTGGATATCCAACGATGTGCTTGAAAGCGGTAGGTAACATGCTCTCCTCTTTTAGTTAGATCCCTGAGCTACTCTCTTGATTGACTGCATCATCGACTTCCTCCAGCAATGATACATGTTTCTTCATCAGCGATTGATTCTGCAGATCACTCCCACGCTTGGTTTATTTAATCAGTTAATTCATCTAAATCTAAACAATACTCAACCATCATTTGGTATAAAATAAAAACAAATTGAAACATAAGATTTTTTACCAGCAACAAATTATTGTATTTATCAAGTTGTGGACATTTCTTGATTTATTTTATAAATCTGTTGCAACTCTCGATGTATGAACTGTTTTTTATGAACTATTTTCTAAATATTGTATTTGTTGTCAACGAGTGACTCAACCTTGTTGTCTGGCCAAGGCAACATTCTCGGGGTTGAGGGTCGCGACGATGCATCCCGAACGCAACTGGACGGCCATCTACATGAGGACGGACAACCCTAACTGATATGTGGAGTTAGGATTTCGAGAGAACCGTGGGGAGTGGGGCAAGGCGAGAGGGTGAAAATTGGGAGGGCATGTGTCAAAGGGACGACGATCGGCATCTAGGCAACAATATCTTAGGAGGATTTGGGGGGGGGGGGGGGGGGGGGGGGACGGGCTCAGGATCACTCATGTAGAAGGCAGGACCTCGTCGCCATTGACAATGATGTCACATTTGTGGCGGAGATCGTCGGTCAGCGGAGTGGATCGGTGCATAGGTCACAGCCCCTGGAGACCTCCCGGTCATTGACTCTTCATCTGGTCAAAATTATTCGTAAAAACAATCTGTAGCAACGCACAGGCACTCTTGCTAGTTATTTCTTAAAACGAACAAAGAACGCCTTCTTCTTTCCTGAGCCCAATTCCATACAGTTTACAGTAGTCAGTTGTGCCATGGCTCAAGACGATGATATCAATAGCAACAACGCACTGCAGGCGACCAGCTCCGACTCGATGACTCCCTGCAAGGACATCAGCGGAGGCGAAGACTCCAAAGGCAGCCGTCGCCTGGTAGTCGTGGGTGCTATTGATGACAAGGGGAAGGGTGTTGCAAAGACAGAAGGCGAAGACCAGGCTGGTGGATATAATGGTAAGATCAGCCCTCCACACGTCGCAGCTGCTGCCAGAGAAGGCAGATCAAGCGGCCACCGTGGCGACAAAGAATTGCACATCACCACGGAGCGTGAGAGGAGGAAACGGATGAGCAAGATGTTCAACGAGCTTCGCAGCCTCCTCCCCACCCTCCCCGACAAGGTGATGAGATTATGTTATACTCGTGTATTAGGGCTTTGTGCATGCAGATGCAGATCCTCACTAGTCTTTTGGTGTTTCAGGTTGACAAATCGAGCATAGTGATGGAAACGATACACTACATCAAGAGCTTGGAGGGGACCCTGATGGAGGTTGAGAAGCGCAAGCAGGAGATGCAGTTGGCACGAGGCAAGGTCGGTGCCACAACCAACAATGGGATCTCATCTTCAGCGATGGCGATAACACCTACAACCCTGGTGGCGCAAGCGCCAGCGCCACCTATAACTGTTGGCACGGTGGCGCCGGCGCCGGTGGGGATACAGATGTGGTTGGGGCATAACGTCGTCCTATGCTTGTCGGGCAATGATGCATGGATCAATGTATGCGTGGCACGACGGCTGGGCATGCTGACAATGGTCATGACCATGCTCGAGAAGCACAACATTGACGTAGTCACCTTGGGGATCTCATCTGACAATGCCCGGACCATGTTCACCGTCCATGCTCTCTTAAGTAAAACCATCGTCCTCCATTTAGCTACCTACTTCTTGGGGCTTTGGTTACTCAATATCGGCTCCAGATTTGAAATCTAGTTGCACGCGACGATTTTATGGAGAGATCCAATGATAGTTTGCCACGTGGCAAGGCAAAGAAAAAAACCAAAGTTATCATCCGACCATCGCCAGAAAAATCGGATGCTCCCTGTTGCGTCCTAAGAACTCCGTTTCGGAGTCCTTGAGCCACACCATCAACAATTTGGGGGCAAACAAGGAATGCCACCAGAGGTTGTGCTCTGTCCCAAAACACTTGGCCCACTCAAGTGAGTCCAAGGCATATGCTGGATCCGTTGGGAGGTCAAGTGGGCAGTTGGGCTCAATGGTGGTTGTTCTAGGGACAAGCAGCACCAGAGCCCTATTATGCATGAGCCATATCCACGGGTAGGTGCACGTCGGGCCATGCTAGGGCCTTGTATGCCTCAAAGTACGCATGCGTCATATCCACGGAGACACTGACCTGGTGGCACACTGGCTTCGGCATGGTCCGCGCCTAGAAGAAGCCACAATGGCGGCTACCCTTCAAGGACCCCGTCTTGTCATTGTTCATGTGGTGCCCCTACCTCTTTAGCATCGTGGGCGTGGGGGTAATCACGATCTACGTCGACAAGAGGCCATCGCCGCATACTTGGGTATGGTAGTGGGACGTTGACGATGCAGTGGGAAGTGGATATGTCCAGTGGTGAAGTGGGGATGAGAAAGGTATACCACCACGTCACATTTAAAGAGGTGGTGGCTAACTGGCTCGCCCTTGGCGGACGTGCAACATGTCTGTTGGTGCCCGCACGTGTCCGTCTGACCACATTCTCAGCCTAAATTTAGGACGAAAATGGTTCAAACGGTGGTTAGATTGGAAAATGGGTCGCCTCGTTGGGCCGTCCACTCTGTCCCTTCGTTCGGAGGCAGTGTCACTATCTTTGTACCTGTGAGGGTTACACTTGTTGTTCATATCCATATTACTTGTTTCTAATATAGATGTAGTTGGAGTTAAACATATCCAGATATATGTATATTGGCTACAGTTAATATGGATCACAGGGAGTAGGGATTAGCGTATTTCAATGGATGACCTGCACCTCGTGAGTCATTTCTCCCCAAATGGTTATCTTTCTCATTGCAATGTTTACTCCCTATCTGTTAACTTTTTATCTCTCTGAATTGTTTCTTCCCATGATCGTATTGCGCAACAAAGGTATAAGAACATGAAAAAAAAGGGAGAACCGGGTTTTCACATTACATCATTGTTGGAAAATTCTAGAGCACAACGAGAAGTGGAAGTTGAGGGACCAATAGGTTCCTCCTTCTCGCTATGGGGCTCCAATTGCCTCCTCCTCGCACTGGGGCCCCAATTTCTTTGGATAATGATAGTGATGATGCACCGTTCGGAGGGAGAAACAAAGGAAAGTCCAGTGGGAAAAGGCAAGCAAAGTTAGACGTCAAAAAGGGCGGAGCAGGAGAGGTTGACCTCCAAGATTGAGGAGATGATGACCGTTAAGAAAAAAATTGCTCAAGAGAAATTGCTAACTAGGAAGGAGTTGGCCGAGATCAAACATAGGAAGAAGATTAGGAAGTGGAAGTAATTAGAGAAGACGAGAAGTGGAAGGATACCTTTGAAGATAGAAGGATCCGGCTTGAGTAGGAAAAAGATGAGAACCGGTTGATGATGATGGATCCAACTACAATGAAACCTCTCACCAAAGAATGGTGGGAGATAAGTAGGACAAAGATCTTCCAAACAAAGAAGGCAAGAAGGGGGTCTCCTCTTCTGCAGCAGCTGCTGCGTCCATCAATGGTGGTGTCAGTGGAAATGATGGCAACGAGAATGGCCCTTCTGCTACGGTTTGAATCACTATGTGTCAATAATCTATCATCTATGATATGCTACCTCGTCATGACTATGTTTTTATGTCAAACATCATTATTATTTCGAACTATTTGTGCTTTAAGAACGGACCCACATAATTGTACCACATACCGCATATATTTTGTGGTACAGTTATACGGGATGTGTTCTGCCGCGACACCACTTATATTATGCGGTACAGTTATAGGGAATCTGTTCTACCGCGATGCATTTCATGCCAAAATTGTCAATGCAGTTAACTCTATTTGCGTTTTGCGTTACGACGGGATGGAGGATCTACTAAAGATGGTCTAAGCGGTATAGAGACTAGATGGTTGCATCTTTTGTGGACCGCATAGTGGCACCCGGGCAAGAGACCAGCATCACAAACAGAGGACCAGCCAGGGACGGGAGCCGCGGGGCAATGCGTGGGCCGGAGACAAGCCTGCCTGACCAAAAAAAATTCGTTGAAAAATGCTAACACGTTTATGTGTTTCTGTCTTAACTCCTCGTCCACGTGTAATCTTTGCCTGTACTTGCAAGCTTATTATACTAACACGCAAGGTGAATTGAAAAGGAGAAAGCCTTCCGCCGTTAATAAAATACGCCAATGTGTCTGGTGGGATACGTACAAAAAGGTGTCAAGAAGTTGGATCCCATTCATGCTCAAAATGCTGCTCTTAACAAACTTTGTATTCTTGTACCCCTGTATCCCATGGAATTTGTCTAGAAAAATTTCGATTTATGTAGGTGCTATTTAGTATCTAGATACATTTAAATTTAAATAAATTATATATAACTTTCGTGGAACAGAGAAAGTACATGGAGTTTGTTGTTTAAATTGAGATCGTGGACTGTGTGAACCCGTTCTGCCAGTTTTATGGAGAATGGATTTGCTGTGCAACCTCTGGCAATCCATTATATGCATTTCAGTAAGTGTGAATCAACACAATCCAGTCTACATATGTATAAATATGTCTGAAAGCTGAGAAGAATGTAGTATCAACTGAAAATGGTGATTTAGACGAAGTCGTTATTATTGCGATTTTATTAAATTCTACTAAGTATACATGGATTATGAAGTGGTACTAGGTAGTGCATAATTGCTGATCAGATCATCCAACTCAGAAATAAGAATGGAGATCATCATGCAGAAAAGATTGCTTGTGTTGCTTCCATATTTTACTGAAATAAATGAGTAGGATGTAAATTCAATGAATGTGCCAATATTAGCGTGAGCCAGCTAGCTAAGAGGCGTCACAAATTTTTGGCAGCAATACCTTGGAGATAGAGAGAAGGAAAAAGTTCCCGCAGAATACTTATGGTAATTAATTTATACATCCTGACAAACATAAAACAGGCTGTATTTTCAATCTTTCGAGAAGACGCAAAAGCTTGGCGCATCATTTCTTAAAGCCAGCAAAGGACGACTTCTTCTCCCCTGATCTGAACTTCATACACTTTACTTAGTGCTTAGTTTAGTGTTATGGCTCAGGACTCCGACAACAACAACCACAACGCACCGCCGGCGACCAGCTCCGACTCCATGAGTCCTGGTAAGAACGACAACGGCAACGATGAGTCCAAGAGCAGCAGCCATCCGGTGATTGTGAGTTCTATTGACAAGGGGAAGAGTGTCATAAAGATAGAAGGAGAAGATGAGGGTGGTAGATCTAAGGGTAAGATCAACACTCCACATGTCATAGCTGCTGCCAGACATGGCAGATCAAGAGGCCGCCATGGTGACAGAGAATTGCACATCATCACAGAGCGCGAGAGAAGGAAACGGATGAGCGAGATGTTCACCAAGTTGCATGGACTCCTCCCCACCCTTCCTGACAAGGTGATGCTATTATGATTTACTCATATGTTAGATCTTTGTGGATGCAGATGAAGATCCTCACCGGTTTTTTGTGTTTCAGGTTGACAAATCGAGCATAGTGATGGAAGCTATACACTACATCAAGAGTCTGGAGGAGACGCTAAGCGAGCTTGAGAAGCAGAAGCTGGAGATGCAGCTGGCACGAGGCAAGATTGGCGCCGCAACCAATGATGGGGTCTCATCTTCTGCAGTGGCGCTAGCGCTTACGGACCAGGGGGCACCTATGCCGGTAGCACTACCGGTTGCTGGGATTGGGCCCACAGGAGCGGTGCCAACGCCACCTATAACTGTGGGCGCGGTGACCGCGGCTCCAGCCGGTGGGGCTACAGACGTGGTCTGGGCCTAACGTCGTGCTGAGTCTGTCAGGAAATGACGCATACATCAGTGTGTGTGTGGCGCGGCGCCGGAGCGTGCTGCCTATGGTGATAGCCGTGCTCGAGAAGCACAACATCGACGTGGTCACATCTGGGATATCGTGTGATAATGCCCGGAGCATGTTGACCATCCACGCTCGCGTAAGTAAAACCCTTATCCTAAACCATTGTCCTCCATCTAGCTAGCCATGTTCTTGGAATTTTGGTAGTCAATTTGAGATATAAACTTTAGGGGTAAGGGGAACACACACACAGAAACATGGTCAGTCGTACTATGGAAAAGTACTAGATTTTTTTAGATTAAAGGGATCACCATCCTGGCTCCATTGATAAATCTACAAAACCCACATAAACACATGTCTGGTTTTACAGCACACAAGAATGTTTGAGAGGGTTTAAAGGCCTAATGGCATAAAAGGATAATTGGAGTTCAAGTTGGAAACAAGAAACTACACCCTATATACACAAATCCTATAGGTGCATCCACACCGGCTCAACAAAAGCATCAAAAATGTGATATGATCGAAGTAGCTTCAAGGATCGATGCCAAATTGGTCCAGGTAACTTGCATCACCGGCTTCTTGGCAACGAGAGAGATGTGATCACCATACTCATCTTTAGGGGGGATCCTTGCTAGTGAGAACTTTGAGCCCTTTAGTCACTTGTCACTTGTCAATTCGAAATTCCTCTCCAAGATCAGCATCACATATCCATAGATTTGGTCTATGGTTGCAGACAAGTGGTCCTTGAATATGATCATTCATCTATTGAATGAATGTAAGATCATTCTCACAATTTGGTGAAAATTCAGCCAGATTTAACCGTTAAAGATCATATCATTCCTAACTTTCTAGATATATACACTAGAGAGTAGCATCACATACTGAATTTAAAACTGTATGTTTTCTGTTATTGGCAATTGACAAGTAATCATTTCTATAAAAAAACATAAAAAAACAGAATGATTTGCCAAATCTGTATAGGTACAATGTAGTGAAAGAACAAGTGATGGATTGATTCATTTTTAGGACATGAAATGCAACATTCAGGTTTGTTCAAATTTCTTTTCATCATGTTATCTCTAGTCATCAAAATGTTCTGAGACAGAAGAAGAAAACATGCACTCTGGGAGGAATAAGGAGTTGCCAAACATCATGGACAAACATGGGTGTGACTCCACCAAAATTAAGAACATCATAAAGGGATGATGAAACATACTCTGCATTACTTTCATATTGCCAACTTAGAGCATCACTATCAGCAGAGGAAGAGATGCTAGTAGTAATACTTTCCAATTCATACTATTGTTGCACACGAGGCAGCAAAATTCCTCCTAAAAGTGAACCTAAGGTTACTACAATTCCAAATCTTTTGGACAGTCTTTTACAGTTCCAAAGAACTTAATTTGTATGGGGAAGTCCCACACAATGCGTCTTCCCAAAATATAGCTTTTACACTTTTTACTATTTTCCACCTATAACCAAATCTAATATTCTACAATGTACGCATCACACCTTACAAAATTGTAAAATTCCTCCAGCTTTACCTAGAAGATATTCGTGTTGCATGTGTTATATTTGGCAGCAACTGAAGTTCTCCAAAGTTTTCCTTCATCCTTAGAACATATTTTAATCTAGAAAATAAGGAGACAAAGATTGACATTAGCTAGAATCTCAGGTACACCTAGTCCCCGGAATTCTTTCTTCTTAGAAAATATTTTCCAGTTTGCAAACTGAAGGTTTCCGTGTCCCTCAAAATCATTATAGAGAAAATTTTACATCTGGATGGTGATGAGGTGAAGTGCCCATTTTTGAAACTCAAAAAAGAAAGAAGATAAATGGGGATGTTGGCACAAAAAAGATTTTGTGTCTTAATTAACTTAAGTTAGCAGCATATGAAATAATCTTATATTAACATAATTAATCATCACTTGCGAAAATTACGCTATCTTTTTGACAATATATATCTTTAATGTGAAAATGTACTAAATTATATTATTTTATAGCATATAGTCTCAAGATTTGCACATGTCTTATTTTATAGCATATAGTCTTCACGGTATGGAAATTATTCAATATAGTGAGAGATTCAGGACTTGCACCGCAATCTTATCAGAATGCGTATATCCTCTGGCAACAAAACTTATTATAAAATTATTCCTGAAACAATTCAGTAAACTAGGAAGAAGTGTGGATCTTATATGATTGTGTGTATCCACTAGAGCCAAAACATGTTACAAAGTTTCATTGTCGAAAATAGTTTAGTAAAGTGGGAGAATCACCTACATGGTAACATGGGGTATACTCTAATGATTCGATGCCATCAACCTCTTTATTTTATTCAGAGTAGATCACATAAAAATAAATATACGCCCATTCAGTAGCCAATATTGCATTGTAATATTTTGAAGTATCATATATTGTTTTAACATGGTGGTTGCCTCATAGCCTTTAGCATTTAGGCTGAATTCTTCCTTTTCTTCACCCAAAACTGATAGTTAAGACCATTCAATGACGAACTTGAAAATATAGCATCATCATGTTAGTTCTCCTTTGAGTGTCCCTCCCTGTCATGCTTCATCTTCCTCTCTCCATCAGGCTCACACAACATCCAGATAAAAAAACAATGATATTTTTATTTTAAGTCTACCTAGAGCTAGGGATATCATTATCACATATAGTTCTCAATTTTGAAATGTACATACCATATACTACTTCGGTCCCAAAATACATGACATGTAATTTAGGAAAAAAATCAAACTTTCCAAGATAAAACCTATAGAATTGTTTTAATTATACATACCATATACTCCTTCCGTCCTAAAATACGCGACTTATGATTTAGTGAAAATTCAACGGTTGCTAAGTTTGAACAATTACACAAAAATTAATATCAATAGTTACAATATTACATAAATAAATCTTGAAAATATATCTTATAGTTGATCTATTGGTATTGATGTAGTATTTTAAATCTTCATATTTTGTATATATACCCAGTCAAGCTTTGAAAGAATAGACATTTGACTAAGTTTATATGCCACGTATTTCGGGATGGATGGAGTATATTAGACTCTTTGAATTATAACAAAACATTCCAACAAGGTATAACTTCTCTTCCTATATGCATAAGAAAACATGTTTCTATTTTATTATATATCCTAGGCTAAATAAACACATGATGTTGCCAAACCTTACAACACTTGACACCTCCACCCATGCAAGCTGGTATTCGTTCTTACTATTTTTATTGTGTGGTAATTTCCTTTCTCTACAGAAAACCATCAGAGAGATCTCAACTATAGGTTGTAAATTAATAAAGTGGTATTCTAATTCAAATGCATATGAAAATATAAGGATTAAGTTGTGTTTTTGGCGAACCTCTAAATGTTGGGAATATTTATTTTGAATTCTATGGCAAACCAGAGCCAACTCATGTATAAAATTTTCTTTTCATCCAATGACTTGGGTCTCTGATCCTTCAAAGTTTCATGGTTCCTAATAATCCAAAACCCCAAGATGCAATGACTATAAGAAACGTGAAGAAAGGGACATGATATCACTATAATTTGGGAGGTTTCTTGTTCTTTGGGGAGAAAAGTTCTAGGATCATGGGCAACTAGATAGTATAGGGTCTTCTTGAGAACATTAGAGAGTTGTAGAGTGCAATAATGGTATCTGGAATTCTTTTTCTTTACATTAAATTTATAGTGCTCAATATATCATGCAATAGTAACCATAAGAACAATGACTGTTTGGTTTTACATAAAGATTACCAAATGTAATTGAAATGGGGAGGTGGGGGTTGAAAATCAACAATCACTTTATAGGCCACGTGAGATGAAAAAATGTTGATTCCCCAAAATATGATTCCACACATTGGTAGAATCCCCGACTAATAGTAATAGTATGTTCAAAACTTCTTCCATGTGTAGAAAATCTTACAAGCCAATTGAGATAAAGGCAAATGGAGTAAGTCCTCTAAGAACTCATGTTGAATGACGTGATGAACTATATATAGAAGTTCTATTACATAAACCAAATGACAAATGTTTTGTGCATATAACTATCATGATAAATACCAGTTCAAGAAAAACCTTTGATCATTTCAATTAAACCTTGCCATAGATTATATAAACCAAAGTTGCAAATTAATTTTCCACAGAAAGGATCCTACTAAGTGGTTTCTAGGAATTCTAGTCGTACTACATTAGGTGGTCCAAATTATATTGACTCAAGGAATGTAGACAACTGAAAATTTGTCGACCTCTCCAAGAAATGCTTTATGATGTTAATATTCAACACACCCAATCATTCTTGATTTTTTTATGTATGTAAACTCTTGTTCATGTTTCAAGAGCATGGCCTTTTCATGAATATCTGAATTCATCCATAAAAATGCCTCACGTATTTGCTCTTTTCTTGGTTTATATTGTCAGGAATGTCCATACAACACATGAGGAACATAGAAAATCAAATTGAACAAGTCATTTCACAAATAAAAATAATGTCTAAATTTGGACTTTAGGTGGAGGATAAGGTGGTAGTTAAGTGAATTGTATTGAAACATGTATCAAGTGTGCTAATAATTTATCATTGGGGCTACATGCAGAAAGCTCAATATGATGTAGGAGGGATGTATAGAAAACAATTTTTTCGTGAGTTTAGGTTTCATAATTTGTGGAGACTACGAATGATAACCTAGGATTCCCAATGAAACTTTAAAAAAAATTCTTACGATTGTGATAATTGAAGGTGTAATTTGTATACATCATGCTGAATGTTTTTTTTGGAATTGAGACGATATCTTGTAAATTGTTTTAGTTTAATTTAAACTTCACAGACATAATGGTGGTTCAGTAAAACAATAGAGGCTAAATTTGCTTGTTGTCAAACAAAAAATTTGATTTATTTGTACAGAATTTTGATAATTCTGATGCTAGAATGCAAAATTATTAAGACTACACGTAGGTAGAACTGATTATATATTTGCATAATATTTTTGAAACAAATATGGATATTAATAGCTTTATGACATTATTTAATTTTATCTCTTTTTCTAAGATAGCATGGCATAATTTAGCTATCTATTATGGATATAGATGGAACCTATACATGCCCTATATAATCATTCCCCAGCGAAATGTGTAGTAATATATAAAAGCACTTAGCACATTTCATAAATGAATAACTTGGGCGGTTGAATTGGATGGGATTTTAGTTTACAAACAGAACTCAACACTATCTAATAGATTTTATCTCTTTGTACAGAATTTTAATAGTTCTGAATCTAGAATACTAAATCATTAAGGCTAGATGTAGGTTGAACTGGTTATATATTTACACAATAAGTTTTTTCAATCTAGATGTTAATAACTTGATGAAATTATTTAAATTTATCTCCATTTCTGAAATAACATAACATTATTTAACTATGTATTATGGATATAGATGGAACCTATACATTTCATATACAATCATTCCCTTGCGATATGTGTAGTAGCACTCACATATGGAATATGCACCAAGTTTAACTTGTTGAAGGGTGTTATGAATGGACACCGTAAAAAGAATTTTGAAATGGGATTGGATGAATTATGGTTATAGGGATGAGCTCGTTTGTTTATATGAAAAATGTCATTAATTTGTGCAAACGCATTTTTGTTTGTTTATGATATGTTTTTTTGTCGTATTTTGTTTGGAAAAAATGGGACAAACTCTTGAAAAAAGAGGACGACTCTCATAATGTTTATATAATCTATGCAAGCATCCCTTTAATTTATGTCTTTGCTGTAAACAGATACGCGAAGCGAGTAGCCGGTTTGGAGATAATGTGCCATCCGAAGAGATATACAAGCTCGCGGTGTCAGAGATAATGGTTTGGCTTTCTGTATAATAATAAAGATAGATTTTCCGGGATCTTCAATAAAACTGCCTGAAGGGGTCGGTTGTTTACATTTGAGGGTTATATCGCGTCAAATTGAACCTTTGAGTCATCATATCTCAATATAATTTTGAGATGGTTATGTCTGTAAAATTTGAGATGGTTACGTGTGTCACTATGTGCACATTTGAATCGTATATTGCCATAACATATGAATCTACAAGTGTACTCTCGTCTTGTTTCCGATTTCTGCTGCTCTACTTTGAAATTATGTTCTTCATTTAGTAGAGTAGTATCACGTTCCTTTGATTTGTCTGTGGTCGTGGATGAACTCTCATGGGTTGATGGCCTAGTTTCTCGGTAACACTATAACTATCCAGCCCACCCATCAACCTTCCCTGGTGCAAGTGAGAAACGGGTACCTCATTGTACACATTAGAAAGATTATTTTGAACAAAACACACACATGCGTTTTCCAATAAACGAAACATATTAATATTAAGAATATATAAATTACACCTAGCCTCTGTGACAATATAATATCAAGGCATAGGCAAGACATTAAGAATGCATACAGAAAAAGCATCACCCCGCCAAAGCTATAAGTGTCTAGCAGCAGAAAACGTTGAACTGATTTCCAAAGAACAAAGTAAACAAAGAGTAGCACGGTCCATCGGTTCCTCTCCTTCCAGTCTGCATGTGATGCTAGCTCGTCGCCTCCGCTGATAGATCAATGGTCTCATGTGATGGCCACTCCATGATGTCTACGTGTGCTTCTATTCTTGTAGACAGTGTTGGGCCTCCAAGAGCAGAGGTTTGTAGAACAGCAGCAAGTTTCCCTTAAGTGAATCACCCAAGGTTTATCGAACTCAGGAGGTAGAGGTCAAAGATATTCCTCTCAAGCAACCCAATTAAGATACAAGAAGTCTCTTGTGTCCCCAACACACCTAATACACTTGTCGATGTATAGGTGCACTAGTTCGGCGAAGAGATAGTAAAACACATGTGGTATAGATGTTGATAATATTGCAGGAAGTAAAGATGCAGTAAAACAGTAAACAAGCGATGTTTGCAGTATTTGGAAACAAGGCCTAGGGATCATAATTTCACTAGTGGACACTCTCAACATTGATCACATAATAAATTAATAACTTCTCCTCACTTGTGCTACATATACTCTTGTTTGATAACAAACACCCTTCATTGTGTAGGGCTACAAGAGCTCCCTCAAGCCGGAGTAAACAAGCGCCACAACATACGGCATTCATATTTAAGTAACCTTTAGAGCATAATAGATGTTTGCAATTTAGGCCGAGTACTAACATAGCATACACACTGTCACCATTACACTATGAAAGGGGGAATAGATCACATCAATACTATCAAGTAATAGTTAACTCCATAATCTACAAGAGATTACAATCATAACCTACGCCAAGTACTACATGATGCACACACTGTCACTGTTACATCATGGAGGAGGAATAGGCTATTTTAATAACATTACTAGAGTAACACATAGATTAATAACGATACAAAGCTCATCATATGGATCTCAATCATGCAAGGCAATTCATGAGATCATTGAATTGGAGTACATGAGAGAGATTAACCACATAGCTACCGGTACATCCCTTAGCCTCGGGAGAACTACTCCTCCTCATCATGGGAGACAGCAGCGTTGATGGAGATGGCGGTGGTGTCGATGGAGATGCCTTCCGGGGCAATTCCCGTCCGGCGGCGTGCCGAACAGAGACTTCGTCCCCCGAATCTTGGCTTCGCGATGGCGGCGGCTCGGAACTTTTCTCGTATCGTGGCTTATCTTTTTAGGGTTTCGCGACAGGGAGACTTTATAGGCGAAAGGGCGGCATCGGAGGGCACCAGGTGCCCTCACCACCGTGGCGCGGCCGTGTGGGCCCGCGCCTAGGTGTGGTGTGGGCCCCCGGCCCATCTCTCGGCCCTCTTCGGTGCTCGGAAGCTTCTGGGAAAATAAGGTTCTGGGCGTTGATTTCATCCAATTCCGAGAATATTTCCTTTGTAGGATTTCTGGAACCAAAAACAGCAGAAAACAGGAACTGGCACTTCGGCATCTTGTTAATAGGTTAGTTCCGGAAAATGCATCAAAACATCATAAAGTGTGAACAAAACATGTAGGTATTGTCATAAAACTAGCATGGAACATAAGAAATTATAGATACGTTGGAGACGTATCACTCCACACTCGATGAGTCATGAAAGGGAGACCATGTGGTTTCCAATCTATCTTTTGTTTCCATGGATCAATCCATTCTTGGTTACCACCGGGCCGCAGATGAGTAGAAAGGTTTAAATGCACATTGATCTATCAAATGTTGCAAAAGTCTGACTTGGGTCATCGGCTCTGGTCTAAATCTTTCCTCAAACACATGAATAGGTCTAATTTTCATCCCCGGCATCGGCTTAACGATGGTTGACAAGTTTTTGACTTTTTTGCGCCACCATGGGCTGCGACTTGTGCAACTCTTGTGGCTCCCCTTGCCCTCCTTTTATAGGTGGAAAAGGCCATTGGGTCGTCCAAAACCTGCCCCCAAAGTTTGGGAGAGTTCTGGTAGGTTCCTGTTAGCCGAAACATACTAGAACTAGGACTCTTTGCCTTAGGGGAAAACTCCTTAACTCTTAAGGAAAACGTGGATACACCTATTATGGAACCCTCCGAACTTCCTTAGACAGCCCGGGTCGTCTCGGACACTTCCAAAACCTTCCATAATATTCCGGACCCTTCCGGTCTTTCTAGAACCTTCTTCCGAACCATTCCAATAAGTCCGGAAAATGACTTCCTATATATGAATCTTATTCTCCGGACCATTCCGAACCTCCTCGTGATGTCCAGGATCCCATTCAAGACTCCGAACAACATTTGAGCTCCATACAATATTCCATATCTACATAAACGACATCAACCCTTAAGTGTGTCACCCTACGATTCGTGAATGGTGCAGACATGATAGATACACCTCTCCGACCAATAACCAATAGCGGGACCTGGAGATCCATAATGGCTCCTACATATTCAACGATGACTTTGTGATCGCGAGAACCATGTGCATTCAGTACCGATTCCCTTTGTCACGCGATATTTCACTTATCCGAGATTCGATCATCGGTATCACTATACCAAGTTCAATCTCGTTCCTGATAAGTGATCTTTACTTGTACCGTGATATGATATCTCTTTTGACCCCATCACATGCTTGCAAGATAATTAGATATCATTTCACTGAGAGGGCCCGGAGAATATCTATCCGTTATTTGGATGGACAAATCCCACTCTTGATCCATGAGCTCCAACTCCTACTTTCAGATTATCCAATGCCACATTTATTACCACCCAGTTACGAAGTGGTGTTTGATGTCATCAAAGTATTCATCCGGTGTTAGTGATTAACATGATCTCATGGTCAAAGGATTTAGGTTACAATGCATTTGATAGCTACAACAATATGAACTTCAATGACTTGATCTTATTGCTACGCTTACTATGGGTATGTGTCCATCATATCATTTTACTAATGATATGATCTTGTTGTTAACAACATCCAATGTTCACGATCGGGAAACCTTGATCGTCAATTAATCAACAAGCTAGTTAAACGAGAGGCTTACTAGGGACTCCGATTTGTTTACAAAACACACATGCATTAATGTTTCCTGTTAATGCGATTATAGCATGAGATATAATCATCTATCATAATCATTAAGATATAATAAAAACCACTTTATTATTGCCTCTCAGGCATATCTCCAACAGGAGGCATATACTAGTCGATGCCATTGGCACTAAAACACACAGTTCATGGACGTCTGATACGTGCATTTTACAACATCGATATAGTGACTTATCTGATTAGTTTTTATTTGATATTTTCCATGATCCATTATTATTTACGCCTTTTAGTTGATTTGAGAGACTTTCCTACAAAGTACCTTTCATTGATATTTAATTTCTAGGAGGCAGAAAACCTCATTTTTTTCCTATTTTGCTGTTTCAGGGACCTTCTGGAAACCTAAAAATCAAAGGAAAAAAATACTTGGTCATTTTTTATCAAGAGAAATACTGTGGGCCAAAGAAGCATGAGAGGGGAGCCACGAGGGACAAACGCGATCAGGTGGAGTGATACGTCCATTTTGCATCACTATTTTATATCATAATTTGCTGTTATTCATTGATATATTTCATATTTAGAGATGATACTTATGTTATTTCACCTATTTTGCATGTTTCATGATCATTGGAGAATTATTCACCGGAGTCAGGATTCTGCTGGAAAAAGCACCATCAGGACACCATATTTCTGAAGATCAACAATTGACGGCAATTACACGAAAAATCCTATTTTTCCAGAAGACGAAGGGAGCCAAAAGGAGGGGCCGAGAGGGGCCGCCATGGGCCCCCCCATAGGCCGGCGCGGGCCCTGCCTGGCCGCGCCGCCATGTGGGGAGGGGGCCCACAGCCCCCTCTGGCCCCTCTCCTTCGCGTACTTCTTCACCCAGAAACCTAAGGCACGGGAGTTACGGAGAATTGACAGAGCCGCCTGCGGGGCGGAGAAACACGAGAGAAAAGAGCTCTCCGGCGGGAAGGAATCCGGGAAATTCCCTCCCGGAGGGGGAAATCGACGCCATCGCCATCGTCATCGTGCTGGACATCATCTCCATCATCATCATCATCATCATCATAATCTCCACCATCTACACCGCCATCTCCACCGCTGCATCTCGTCACCGCTGTAACGATTTGGGTTGGATCTTGATTGTTTGATAGGGGAAACTCTCCCGGTATTGATTACTACTTGTTATTGATGCTATTGAGTGAAACCATTGAACCAAGGTTTATGTTCAGATTGTTATTCATCATCATATCACCTCTGATCATGTTCCATATGATGTCTCGTGAGTAGTTCGTTTAGTTCTTGAGGACATGGGTGAAGTCTAAATGTTAGTAGTGAATTATTGTTGAGTAGTATTCAATGTTATGATATTTAAGTTGTGGTGTTACTCTTCTAGTGGTGTCATGTGAACGTCGACTACATGATACTTCACCTTTATGGGCCTAGGGGAGTACATCTTGTATTCGTTTGCTAATTGTGGGGTTGCCGGAGTGACAGCAACCTAAACCCCCGTTAGTATATCGGTGCAGGAGGGATAGCAGGATCTCAGAGTTTAAGGCTGTGGTTAGATATATTAATTACTTTCTTGTATTTGCGGATGCTTGCAAGGGGTTTAATCACAAGTATGTATTAGTCCTAGGAAGGGCGGTGCATTAGCATAGGTTCACCCACACAACACTTATCAAAACAATGAAGATTACTCAGCCGTATGAAGCGAAAGCACTAGACTAAAATCCCCGTGTGTCCTCAAGAACGTTTGGTCATTATAAGTAAACAAACCGGCTTGTCCTTTGTGCTAAAAAGGATTGGGCCACTCGCTGCAATTATTTCTCTCGCATTTTATTTACTTGTACTTTATTTATCTGCTATATCAAAACCCCCCGAAAACTTGTCTGTGAGCATTTACAGTGAATCCTTCATCGAAACTGCTTGTCAACACCTTCTGCTCCTCGTTGGGTTCGACACTCTTATTTATCGAAAGTACTACGATACACCCCCTATACTTGTGGGTCATCAAGACTATTTTCTGGCGCCGTTACCGGGGAGATCAAGACACGCTGCAAGGGGAGTCTCCACTTCTAATCTCTTTACTTTGTTTTTGTCTTGCTTTACTTTACTTTATTTACTATCTTGTTTGCTACATACTAAAAACACAAAAAAATTAGTTACTTTATTTACTGTCTTATTTATTAGCTCTATATCAAAAACACAAAAAAATTAGTTACTTGTCTTTACTTTACTTGTTTAGTTTACTTTTTGTTTATTTCATCATGTTTCCTCCTAAGTACACTCTAAAAGACATACCGGTAGGCCGAGGGTCTATAATTGGAAGAGATAATATAGAAGATTTTTTCACTCATGTTAGTATAGCTGAAGATTTTGAAGATAGACACTTGGTAGAACTTGCTCCTACTTATGAAATTGCTGTTGCTTCTCTAGTACACATGTTGGAAATTAAATTTGTTAATCTCAATCCTATAATTCAGCATATGTTTCTTACACTCTCTGATATGGAGGAAGGAGAAAAGAAAGATTTTGTCTTAGAAACTCTTCTCAAAGAATTTGGTGGTGTAGCAAGAGAGGCTAGAAAAGTCTTTACTAAATATAAAATGCTTGGTTCTTACACCAACTTTGCTAGTACCCTTGAAAAGATGGACATTGATAGGATAAAGTACACTAATAATGTTAATGATGGAGGGGACATTAAGACATCAATACCTTGCAAGCTCGTAGGAATGATCGAGGCACTAGAAAAGAATTATGATTGGATTGTTCCTGAAAATTTGTTTGATGAGAATAGCAAGCCTAAGAATAATGAAAAAGGAGCCTCTGAAACTTACATAGATAAGATAACATGCATTGTGGAGAAAACTTCCAACTCCCAAGGTAATAATGTTGATGCTTCTTCTCTTGATGTTACTTGATTTGCACTTTCTGCGCCTAGCTGAAAGGAGTTAAAGAAAAGCACTTCTTGGGAGATAACCCATGTTTCATTTTATTTACTGTATTTTTGAGTCTTGGAAGTTGTTTACTACTGTAGCAACCTCTCCTTATCATGTTTTTGTGCCAAGTAAAGTTTCTATGTTAAAGTTGATGATAGATTTGGATCGCTGCGCAGAAACAGCATTGCTGTCTATCACGAATTCTCGCAGAGCTCTCTGTAAAAAAATCGAAAAAATCTGCAAATTTACGAGCGTGATCCACATATATGTACGCAACTTTCATTAGTTTTGAGTTTTTCCATTTGAGCAAGTTAAGTGCCCCTGCCAGATTCATCTTTACGGACTGTTCTGTTTTTGACAGATTCTGCCTTTTATTTCGCATTGCCGCTTTTGCTATGTTGAATGAGTTTCTTTGTTCCATTAACTTTCAGAAGCTTTGTGCAATGTCCAGAAGTGTTAAGAATGATTTTGTCACCTCTGAATATGTGAATTTTGATTATGCACTAACCCTCTAATGAGTTTGCTTGAAGTTTGTGTGAAGGAAGTTTTCAAGGGTCAAGAGAAGAGGATGATATACTATGATCAAGAAGAGTGAAAGGTCTAAGCTTGGGGATGCCCCGGTGGTTCATCCCTGAATATTTTAAGAAGACTCAAGCATCTAAGCTTGGGGATGCCCAAGGCATCCCCTTCTTCATCGACAACATTATCAGGTCACTTCTAGTGAAACTATATTTTTATTCTATCACATCTTATGTTCTTTACTTGGAGCGTCGGTTTGTTTTTATTTTTGTTTTGTTTTGAATAAAGTTGGATCCCACCATTCTTATATTGGAGATATTACGCTCCGCTTTTTCATATGGAACACTTGTGTTCTTAATTGTGCTTTAATGTTCATGGCGAAGGCTGAAATTGCTTCGTTAAATTGCTATTTGGTTGGAATCAGAAAATGTTGCATATGGTTTGGAATAACTTGGCAATTGTTTGAGCTCTCATAGATCATGTTTAAGCTCTTGCATCATGTAGTTTAATCTATTAATGAAGAACTACCGTAGAGCTTGTTTAATTTGGTTTGCATGATTGGTCTCTCTAAGTCTAGATATTTTCGGGTAAAGTGTTTGAACAACAAGGAAGACAGTGTAGAGCCTTATAATGCTTGCAATATGTTCTTGTGTAAGTTTTGTTGTACCTGTTCATACTTGTGTTTGCTTCAAACAACCTTGCTAGCCCAAACCTTGTACTGAGAGGAAATGCTTCTCGTGCATCCAAACACCTTGAGCCAAAACCCATGCCATTTGTGTCCACCATATCTACCTACTATGTGGTATTTTTCTGCCATTCCAAAGTAAATTACTTGAGTGCTACCTTTAAAATTTCATTCCTTTACCTTTACAATATATAGCTCATGGGACAAATAGCTTAAAAACTATTGTGGTGATGAATATGTAGTTATGTGTCTTAATTCTTATAAGTTGCTTGTTGAGCGGTAACCATGTTTCTGGGGACGCCATCAACTTTACCTTTGTTGGATATCATGTGAGATGCTATGCATGTTCGTCTTGTCTGAAGTAAGTGCGATTTCATGATCAAATGGTTTGAGTATGCATATGTTAGAGAAGAACATTGGGCCGCTAACTAAAGCCATGTATCATGGTGGAAGTTTCAGTTTGGACATACAACCTCAATCTCTTATGAGAATATTAACTGTTGTTGAATGCTTAAGCATTAAAAGAGGAGTCCATTATCTGTTGTCTATGTTGTCCCGGTATGGATGTCTAAATTGAGAATAATCAAAAGCGAGAAATCCAATGCGTGCTTTCTCCTTAGACACTTGTACAGGCGGCATAGAGGTACCCCTTTGTGACACTTGGTTGAAACATATGTTATGCAATGATAATCCGTGTTTTCCGAGCTAAGTAGGACAAGGTGCGAGCACTATTAGTACTCTATGCATGAGACATGCAACTTGTAGGAAGTATTATGCATAGCACATATGAATTATTACTACCGTTGGCAAAATTGTTTCTATGTTTTCAAAACAAAAGCTCTAGCACAAAAATAGTAATCCATGCTTCCCTCTGCGAAGGGCCATTCTTTTACTTTATTGTTGAGTCAGTTTACCCACTTCTTTCTATCTTAGAAGGAAACACTTGTGTTAACTGTGTGCATTGATTCTTACATGTTTACTTATTGCACTTGTTATATTACTCTATGTTGACAAATATCCATGAGATATACATGTTACAAGTTGAAAGCAATTGCTGAAACTTAATCATCCTTTGTGTTGCTTCAATGCATTCTACTTTGAATTTATTGCTTATGAGTTAGCTCTTATGCAAGTCTTATTGATACTTGTTTGAAAGTACTATTCATGAAAAGTTTTGCTATATGATTCAATTGTTTAGTCATTATCTTTGTTAGCAATCTTTTGCTTCAGATCACTCCATCCATCTCATATGCTTTACAATAATGTTGATCAAGGTTATGTTGGTAGCATGTCACTTCAGAAATTATTTGTGTTATCGTTTACCTACTCGAGGGCGAGTAGGAACTAAGCTTGGGGATGCTTGATACGTCTCAAACGTATCTATAATTTCTTATGTTCCATGCTACTTTTATGACAATACTTGAATGTTTTATACATACTTTACAGCATTATTATACATTTTCCGGCACTAACCTATTAACAAGATGCCGAAGCGCCAGTTCCTGTTTTCTGCTGTTTTTGGTTTCAGAAATCCTAGTAAGGAAATATTCTCGGAATTGGACGAAATCAACCCCCATGGTCCTATTTTTACACGAAGCTTCCAAGACCGAAAGGAAACGGTGGGGCCACGAGGCGGCCACACCAGGGCGGCGCGGCCAGGCCCCGGCCGCGCCGGCCTGTTGTGTGCCCCTCGTGACGCCCCCGACCTACCCTTCCGCCTACATATAGCCTTCGTCGCAAAACCCCCGTACCGAGAGCCACGATACGGAAAACCTTCCAGACGCGCGCCGTCGTGAATCCCATCTCGGGGATTCAGGAGATCGCCTCACCTGCCGGAGAGGGGAATCATCACCGGAGGGCTCTACATCATCATGCCCGCCTCCGGATTGATGCGTGAGTAGTTCATCCTTGGACTATGGGTCCATAGAAGTAGCTAGATGGTTGTCTTCTCCGCTTGTGCTATCATTGTTTAGATCTTGTGAGCTGCCTAACATGATCAAGATCATCTATTTGTAATGCTACATGTTGTGTTTGGCGGGATCCGATGAATATAGAATATTATGTTAAGTTGATTATCAATCTATCATATATGTGTTGTTTATGTTCTTGCATGCTCTCCGTTGCTAGTAGAGGCTCTGGCCAAGTTGATACTTGTAACTCCAAAAGGGGGTAATTATGCTCGATAGTGGGTTCATGCCTCCATTTAATCTCGGACAGTGACAGAAAGTTCTAAGGTTGTGGATGTGTTGTTTCTACTAGGGATAAAACATTGATGCTTTGTCTAAGGATATTTGTGTTGATTATATTACGCACCATACTTAATGCAATTATCTGTTGTTTACAACTTAATACTGGAAGGGGTTCGGATGATAACCTGAAGGTGGATTATTTAGCCATAGATGCATGCTGGATAGCGGTCTATGTACTTTGTCGTAATGCCCTGATTAAATCACATAGTAATCATCATTGATATGTATTGAATCTTTATTTGTCAATTGCCCGCCTGTAATTTGTTCACCCAGCATGTTAGTTTATCTTATTGGAGAGACACCTCTAGTGAACTGTGGACCCTGGTCCATTCTTTTACATCTGAATACATTCTACTGTTTTTACTGTTCTTTGCAAACAAACACCATCTTCCACTCGATACGTTTAATCCTTTGTTTCAAAGCCGGGAGATTGACAACCTCAGGTTACGTTGGGGCAAAGTACTTTGATTGTGTTGTGCAGGTTCCACGTTGGCGGTTTCACTGGTGTTGCGCCGCACTACATTCCTCCACCAACAACCTTCACGTGCTTCTTGGCTCCTACTGGTTCGATAGCCTTGGTTTCATACTGAGGGAAACTTGCTGCTGTGCGCATCATACCTTCCTCTTGGGGTTCCCAACGGACGTGTACATCTACGTGCAACAAGCATCTGTTTTCTAGAAAATAGTCTTGATGACCCACAAGTATAGGTGGTGTATCGTAGTACTTTCGATAAATAAGAGTGTCGAACCCAACGAGGAGCAGAAGGTGTTGACAAGCAGTTTCGATGAAGGATTCACTGTAAATGCTCACAGATAAGTTTTCGGGGGTTTTGATATAGCAGATAAATAAAGTACAAGTAAATAAAATGCGAGAGAAATAATTGCAGCGAGTGGCCCAATCCTTTTTAGCACAAAGGACAAGCCGGTTTGTTTACTTATAATGACCAAACGTTCTTGAGGACACACGGGGATTTTAGTCTAGTGCTTTCGCTTCATACAGCTGATTAATCTTCATTGTTTTGATAAGTGTTGTGTGGGTGAACCTATGCTAATGCACCGCCCTTCCTAGGACTAATACATACTTGTGATTAAACCCCTTGCAAGCATCCACAAATACAAGAAAGTAATTAAGATAAATCTAACCACAGCCTTAAACTCTGAGATCCTGCTATCCCTCCTGCACCGATATACTAACGGGGGTTTAGGTTGCTGTCACTCCGGCAACCCCACAATTAGCAAACGAATACAAGATGTACTCCCCTAGGCCCATAAAGGTGAAGTATCATGTAGTCGACGTTCACATGACACCACTAGAAGAGTAACACCACAACTTAAATATCATACTCCCTCCGTTCCTTTATATAGTGCCTATAGATTTTCGGCATTTGTTTCAGAATATAAGGTTGTAGCTTAGCTTTTTTTCAATTACCCCTCCCCGTTCAGCTCCCAAATCGTTCAGCTCCCAAAAATTGTTATGGTAAGTTAGAAAGATATGGATTTACCTTTTACGTTGATCTCAAATCGTGAAGTATCTTGTGTAAAATTCACATGACACCACTAAAAGAGTAACACCACAACTTAAATATCATAACATTGAATACTACTCAACAATAATTCACTACTAACATTTAGACTTCACCCATGTCCTCAAGAACTAAACGAACTACTCACGAGACATCATATGGAACATGATCAGAGGTGATATGATGATGAATAACAATCTGAACATAAACCTTGGTTCAATGGTTTCACTCAATAGCATCAATAACAAGTAGTAATCAATACCGGGAGAGTTTCCCCTATCAAACAATCAAGATCCAACCCAAATCGTTACAGCGGTGACGAGATGCAGCGGTGGAGATGGCGGTGTAGATGGTGGAGATGATGATGATGATGATGATGATGGAGATGATGTCCAGCTCGATGACGATGGCGATGGCGTCGATTTCCCCCTCCGGGAGGGAATTTCCCGGCGGGTTCCTGCCCGCCGGAGAGCTCTTTTCTCTCGGTGTTTCTCCGCCCGCAGGCGGCTCACACCTCCGTAACTCCCCGTGCCTTAGGTTTTCTGGGTGACGAAGTACACGAAGGAGAGGAGGCCAGAGGGAGCTGTGGGCCCCCTCCCCACATGGCGGCGCGGCGAGGGCAGGGCCCGCGCCGGCCTATGGGGGGGGCCCATGGCGGCCCCTCTCGGCCCCTCCTTTTGGCTCCCTTCGACTTCTAGAAAAATAGGATTTTTCGTGTAATTGCCGTCAATTGTTGATCTTCAGAAATATGGTGTTCCGATGGTGCTTTTTCTAGCAGAATCCTGACTCCGGTGAATAATTTTCCAATGATCATGAAACATGCAAAATAGGTGAAATAACATAAGTATCATCTCTAAATATGAAATATATCAATGAATAACAGAAAATTATGATATAAAATAGTGATGCAAAATGGACGTATCAACTCCCCCAAGCTTAGACCTCGCTTGTCCCCAAGCGAAACTGAGCTCAATAAACAAGACCACATGTTTATGGAGTGAAGAGTCGATAAATAAAATACGGACAAGAAGCATCATATTGATTCACACAAGATATTCTAGTAAACATTCTCTTCATATAACTCAACTTGAAATAAGTAAAGAGAAATCACAAATAGAGGTGCATAGGAAATCATGATTGGTTATGGCAAACTTTGTTCTTGGTCAGAGAACTACTAACGGATTGTACTTATCTTCTAAGCAAAGCTTTCATATCAGAATTTATATAGCAGGGCTTTCATCCTCAATCATAACAATATCCTCATAATCATTGATAACTTTCAAAGTCATATTCAATCAGATAAAATTTGTACTAAACAAGAAAGCATAAAAGACATGATTAACTAGATCATAGCATAAATGGTTGGTTCACAACAACTCAATTGCTTGCTTAAGATAGAAGGACATAGGTTTACTGACTCAATCATAAAAGTAAAAGATAGGCCCTTCGCAGAGGGAAGCAGGGATTAAATCATGTTCTAGAGCTTTGCAAGTTTTGAAATCATATAAAGAGCATAAAAGTAAGATTTTGAGCGGTGTTTGTTGTTGTCAACGAATGGTAGCGGGCACTCTAACCCCCTTGCCAAACAGACCTTCCAAGAGCGGTCCCATGAAGGACGTCATCTCTACCAGCAAGGTAGATCATCCCCCTTCTCTTTTGTTTACACATGTATTTTAGTTTTATTATGGATGACACTCCCCCAACCTTTGCTTTCACAAGCCATGGCTAACCGAATCCTCGGGTGCCTTCCAACATTCACATACCATGGAGGAGTGTCTATTGCAAAATTAAGTTGCTTACTGATAAATCAGGGCAAATCATGTGAATAGAATTATTAATGAAGGTTGATTAATTGGGGCTGGGAACCCCGTTGCCAGCTCTTATTGCAAAATTATTGGATAAGCGGATGTGCCACTAGTCCATTGGTGAAAGTCCGCCCAACAAGATTGAAAGATAAAACACCACATACTTCCTCATGAGCTATAAGACATTGACACAAATAAGGAGTAATATAGTTTGAATTATTTAAAGGTAGCACATGAAGTATTTACTTGGAGTGGCGCAAAATACCACATAGTAGGTAGTTATGGTGGACACAAATGGCATGGGTTTGGTCTAAGGTTATGGATGCATGAGAAGTATTCCCTCTCAATACAGGTCTTTGGCTAGCAAGGTTTGATAGCAAGCATAAAGGTTGAGGGAAACAAACAAATATACATGTGATAGAAACAATCATGCATCTTTCTCATAAGCACAAGCAATTTTAACTTCAGAATACTAAACTCATTAGCATAAAGATAATAGAGTAATATATCTACATGTATTTCCCTTTTCTATTTAAACATCAAGGTGTTGTTGCTATTGACCAATGCTAAGTTTGCCAAAACCAAATAGATTTACTTGATGCTCCCAAAGTGATATCAATACTAATGTCAAGAGTAATCATATAAAAGAAATTGCAAACTAAAATAAGGTGTGCAAAAAGTAAATGATAAGACTTCTCATTAATATTCCATAACGATAACTCACACCAACGGATACATAGATAACCAACTAAGAGAGAGATACTTCCACACTGCAAACTATTCTATATGATAACTTCCCTACTCATGATATGACACTACTTGATAGTAAAAGATAAAGATAGTGATGATGTGATACCGCGGCACTCCCCCAAGCTTGGAACAAACCAAGGGGATGCCAATACCGATGATGAATCACTCCTCCGTTGGCGATGATGGTGGATTCTTCTCTTCATCAGATTTCCAGGGAAGAGGCTCTCCATCAACAAACGATGTCTTGGTCTCGGGAATCCTGAAACTAGCAGCATCGCTAATGCGTTTAAACCTGTTTTCATACTCACAGTTTTGATTCCAAACATCATAAAGTTGCGCCTGAAGTTGGTTGGTAGTGTTGTGAAGTGAGAGGATATCGCTCCACAGCTTTGCAGTCTCCTTCTCATGTTCACCAATGAGATCGGACACAATTCTGTGGAAGATGTCCACTTCACGCTCAGCCATCTTCTTGTAGGTGAAGACCTCTTGTTCTAGTTTCTTCATCCTGTCCTCCAAGCTTCCTTCTCCCTTGGGTCCCCGAACATCTTCTATCTGCAACTCTCCATCTACGAGCAGCAATTCCTTGGGATGCATCTTCAACTCGCTCATGTACGGGTTGACGACGTTCTCAAAGAAGTTGTCCTTCGGAGGCTCCGACGAAGACATGGTGGCTCTAGATCTGAAAACAATATCTGGCAGAAAACAGCTCGAAACAAAACACGACGAGAAAACGATATACGGACCTCCAGGGGTCCGGGGGATTATATAGCAAATATTTTTACGACAAAAGGAAGGTTCCAGGCCGAAAACGAGTGGAAACGGGACGCCGAGGGGCTGTCCCCATAGGGCGGCGCGGCCAGGGTGGGGCCCGCGCCGGCCTATGGTGACGGGCCCTCGCGCGTCTCCTCCACTCCGTTTCGATCTCGTAATTTTTCATATTTTCCATAAACAGCAGAAATATTGTTCGGAAAGCTAAACGCGGACTTTTTATTACTAAAACTGTTACCTATTCAAAGTCGGACTCTGCAGAACTGTCAATTTGATCTTTGATGAAAGCTTCCGGAGTTATCACTTGAATAATATCAATATCTTCATTATAAGAATCTCCAGAAATATAATGCTTGAGTCTTTGTCCATTCACTACTTGTGTGGCGTTACCTTCCAAAGAGCTAATTTTTATTGCCCCTGAACGATATACCTCCTCAATAACATATGGTCCTTCCCATTTTGAGAGTAATTTCCCTGCAAAAAATCTGAGACGAGACCGATACAATAGGACTTTATCTCCAACATTAAATTCTCTTTTAATAATTCTTCTATCATGCCACTTCTTAACTTTCTCCTTAAAAAGTTTAGCATTTTCATAAGCTTCACTTCTCCATTCATCTAAAGAACTCAATTGTAGCAACCTCTTCTTACCGGCAAGTTTAAAATCTTTATTAAGTTCTCTTACAGCCCAATAAGCTTTGTGCTCTAGTTCTAAAGGTAAATGACAAGCTTTTCCATAAACCATTTTATAAGGAGACATTCCCATAGGATTTTTATAAGCAGTTCTATAAGCCCACAATGCTTCCTTTAACTTACTAGCCCAATTCTTTCTAGATTTATTAACAGTCTTTCCCAAAATAGCTTTAATTTCTCTATTTGATAATTCTACTTGCCCACTAGTTTGAGGATGATAAGCTGAAGCAATTCTATGATTAATACCATATTTGGCAAGAGTTTTTCTAAAACCACCATGAATAAAATGAGAACCTCCATCAGTCATAATATATCTAGGTACTCCAAATCTAGGAAATATAACATCTACAAGCATTTTTATAGAGGTCTCACCATCATCACTTTTTGTAGGTATAGCTTCTACCCATTTAGTAACATAATCAACAGCGACAAGTATATGAGTGTTACCTTCTGAAGAAGGGAAAGGACCCATGAAGTCGAATCCCCAACAATCAAATGGTTCAATAACAAGAGTATAATTCATAGGCATTTCATTGTGTCTAGAGATATTACCAACTCTTTGACATTCATCACAAGATAAGATAAACTTCCTTGCATCTTTGAAAAGCGTTGGCCAATAAAAACCTGATTGTAGAACCTTTTGTGCGGTTCTATCTCCGGCGTGATGTCCTCCATAAACACTACCATGACACTTACTCAATATCTCTTGTTGTTCATATTCGGGACACATCTTCGCATAATACCATCCACTCCTTCTTTATATAAGTGTGGGTCATCCCAAAAATAATGCCTCAAATCATAAAAGAATTTCCTCCTTTGCTGAGCTGAAAAGGTTGGAGGCAAGTACTTCGAAACAATAAAGTTAGCATAATCAGCATACCAAGGACTATCTCGCGAACTCACCTTTATTACAGCCAATTGTTCATTTGGAAAACTATCATTAACAGGAACAGGATCATAAGTAATATTTTCCAATCTAGATAAATTATCAGCAACAGGATTATCAGCACCTTTCCTATCTACAATATGTAAATCAAATTCTTGCAAAAGAAGAACCCATCTAATAAGCCTTGGCTTAGCATCTTTCTTTTCCATAAGGTACCTAATCGCAGCATGATCAGTATGAACTGTAACTTTTGAATCAACAATATAGGGTCTAAACTTATCACATGCAAAAACTACGGCTAATAACTCTTTCTCAGTTGTAGCATAATTTCTTTGAGCAGCGTCTAGAGTTTTACTAGCATAATGAATAACATTCAATTTTTTATCTACTCGCTGTCCAAGGACAGCACCTACAGCAAAATCACTAGCATCACACATAATTTCAAAAGGCAAATTCCAATCAGGAGGTTCAACTACAGGAGCAGTTGTTAAGGCTTTCTTTAGAGTTTCAAAAGCTTCCTTACAATCATCATCAAAAGCTACATCTTTTTGAAGAAGATTAGTAAGAGGCTTTGAAATTTTAGAGAAATCTTTAATAAATCTCCTATAAAAACCAGCATGACCAAGAATACTACGAATACCTTTAACATCCCTAGGATAGGGCATCTTCTCAATTGCTTCAACTTTAGCTCTATCAACTTCAATACCTCTCTCGGAAATTTTATGTCCCAATACAATTCCTTCATTAACCATAAAGTGGCATTTCTCCCAATTAAGAACAAGGTTAGTTTCTTCGCATCTCTGCAAAACTTTATCAAGGTTTCGCAAGCAGTTATCAAAAGAATTCCCATAGACAGAAAAATCATCCATGAATACCTCAACAATCTTTTCACAAAAGCCATGAAAAATAGCAGACATGCATCTTTGAAAAGTAGCAGGAGCATTACATAAACCAAAAGGCATACGCCTATAAGCGTAAGTTCCATAGGGACAAGTGAAAGTGGTTTTCTCTTGATCTTTAGCTCTAACATCAATTTGTGAAAACCCAGAATATCCATCAAGAAAACAGAAATGAGTATTTTTAGACAACCTTTCTAACATTTGATCAATAAAAGGTAAAGGGTAATGATCTTTCTTAGTAACTTTATTAACTTTTCGAAAATCAATGCACATTCTATACCCTACAACTACTCTTTGAGGAATGAGCTCATCATTATCATTAGGAACAACAGTTATTCCTCCTTTCTTAGGAACACAATGCACATGACTAACCCATCTACTATCAGCAATAGGATATATAATACCTGCTTCAAGAAGTTTTAATACCTCATTTCTTACCACATCCTTCATCTTGGGAATTAGACGACGCTGATGTTCAACAACGGGTTTTGCACCATCTTCTATATTAATAGCATGTTGGCAAATAGCGGGAGAAATCCCCTTCAAATCATCAAGAGTGTAGCCAATAGCTCCTCGGTGTTTCTTCAATATTTCCAATAACCTTTCTTCCTCAATATCTGAAAGCTTAGCACTAATAATAACAGGATATGTTTTCTTATCATCAATATAAGCATACTTAAGATTATCAGGTAATGGTTTCAAATCAAATACAAGATCTTCTTTTGGTGGTGGTGTTACGCCTAAATCTTCAACCGGTAAGTCATGTTTAAGAATAGGTTGACGAAGGAAAATTTCATCAAGCTCATCCCTTTCTTCCCTAAAAACTTCACTCTCACTATTCTCCAAATGTTGCTGCAAAGGATTACTAGGAGCAAGAGCAATAGATGCACACTGTTCAACTCTAAAATCATCATTAGGCAAATCAGCTTTATAAGGAGTTTTGGCAAATTTAGAGAAGTTAAACTCATAAGATTCACCAGCAAATTTAGTAACAATTTTCTCTTTCTTGCAATCTATAATAGCTCCACAAGTATTCAGAAAAGGTCTACCAAAAATAATAGGACAAGACTTACTAGCAGCAGAACCAAGTACCAAAAAGTCAGCAGGATATTTAATCTTACCACATAGAACTTCAACATCTCGAACAATACCAATGGGAGAGATAGTTTCTCTATTAGCTAGCCGAATAACCACATCAATATCTTCAAGTTCACAAGAACCAATTTCATGCATAATTTCCGTGTAGAGCTCATAAGGAATGGCACTAATACTTGCACCAATGTCGCATAAACCATAATAGCAATGATCACCAATTCGAACAGAGAGCACAGGAACACTGGCTTTCCTAGACTTATTAGGATGCGAAACAATATTAGAAGCATCTTCACAAAAAATAATATGACCATCTTCCACATTTTCAGTCACAAGATCTTTAACTATTGCAACAGCAGGTTCAACTTTTATTTGTTCTTCAGGTTCTATGGGTTTCTTTGCACTTTTATTAACTACACTAGTTATAACAGAATACTCCTTCATTTTAGCAGGGAAAGGAGTTTTTTCAATATAAGCTTCAGGAAGAACATGATCAACAGTTTTAATTTCAATACATTTACCTTTAGGCGAATCAACTTTATCTTTATATGGTTCATGATACTTATCAAAATTCTTCCTAGGCAATTCAAAATGAGAGGCAAAGGCTTTATAAATATTTGCAACAACTTGAGAGTCAAGACCATATGTAGCACTTATATTACGATATTCATCAGTATCCATAAAAGTTTCAATGCATTCATAATTATAATTTATACCTGACACTCTACCTTTGTCGTTCTCCCATCCTTCAGTATTTTCTTGGATTCGATCAAGAAGGTCCCATTTAAACTCTTCTTTATTGCGCGTGAATGATCCAGAACAAGCAGTATCCAGCAAGGTTTTATCTTGAAAAGAAAGTCTTGCATAGAAATTATCAATAATAATATTACCAGGAAGCTCATGAATGGGGCATTTGAGCATTAAAGACTTCAATCTCCCCCACGCTTGGGCAATACTCTCTCCATCATGAGGCCAGAAATTATATATTCGGTTGCGGTCTTTGTGAATTTCACTTGGAGGATAGAATTTAGAGTAAAATAGAGGCACAATATCCTTCCAATCAAGAGAACGCCCATCCTTCAGCAGTTTATACCAATGCCACTACAAGAAAAGTTCTGATAGACAACGTCCCAAAATCGTCAACTAAGGGGCATTTTTCGTCGCCTATGGGCCTAACCCGACGATATGGGTTCCGTTGTCGAAACTGCGTCAGGCAAAGTCCAACGACGATTTTTTCGGTCCGTCGCGCTTGGGCGCCCTTCCGCCACGGAAAATCGGACCGTTGCGGAAGTGTTTCCGGGAGCCCGTTGACTGCGACGTCATGCAAACGACACGTGGCAGACGCCGTTAACTGCCATTAACGGCGTTAACCGGCTGAAACCCCGTGGTAGATGGTAGGCCCACACGAGGCCTGCCACGTCTTAAGCGGGCCGGGCCAGATGACATAGTTTGACCGGTCAACTATATAGCTGGGCTGGTCCATTAGTTACGTGGGCCGGGCCTAACCTCTAAGGTTGACGGTCAAAACTTAAATGGGCCGGCCCATTTATCATGTGGGGTCCACCTTACAGCAACTGGGCCGGCCCAAGAAGCAAGTGGGCCGGGCCAAAAACACAGGTGGGTCCCACTATCCTGTTAAAAGGCCGGCCCATTTAGTGTTTGGGGTCCACCGTATAGCAAGTGGGCCGGCCCAACAAGCTAGTGGGCCGGGCCAAAAACACAGGTGGGTCCCACTTTCCTCTTAAAGGGTCGGCCCATTTAGTTTGTGGGGTCCACCATATAGCAAGTGGGCCGGCCCAACAAAATAGTGGGCCGGGCCAAAAACAGTGGGACCCACTTTCCTGTTAAAGGGCCGGCCCATTTAGTATGTGGGGCCCACCATATAGCAAGTGGGCTGGCCCACCAAGATAGTGGGCCGGGCCAAAAACACATGTGGGTCCCACATTCCTGTTAATGGGCCGGCCCATTTGTTATGTGGGGTCCACCATATAGCAAGTGGGCCGGCCCAACAAGATAGTGGGCCGGGCAACACAGGTGGGTCCCACCTTCCTATTAAAGGGCCGGCCCATTTACCATGTGGGACCACCATATAGCAAGTGGGCTGGCCCAACAAGATAGTGGGCCGGCCAAAAACAGGTGGGCCCCACTTTCCTCTTAAAGGGCCGGCCCATTTAGTACGTGGGGTCCACCTTACTGCAAGTGGGCCGGCCCAACAAGATAGTGGGCCAAAAACAGGGTCCCACTTTCCTCTTGAAGGGCCGGCCCGTTTAGTATGTGGGGTCCACCACAAAAGCAAATGGGCTGGCCCAACTAATTAGTGGGCCGGCCCAGTAGTGGGTGGGGTCCACCTTATAGCAAGTGGGCCAGCCCAATTAGAGTGTGGGGTCCACCGTAACTCACATGGGCTGGCCCAAGAAGTAAGTGGGCCAGCCCGTTTAGTTGCTGTTTATATGCCGGCATAATATGCGCTTTAGGATTTTGCGGGCAGGCACATATGTGATTTCGATTAATTGGGCCGTTTAAGGGATGGGAATTCGTGATTTAGATACTGAGAATATTTACGCAGCATTGATTTCTGTCGGATAGCCTCACTTACCACAAGCACCAAAGAAAAAATGCGCGAAAGAACTATAAAAACTAACTAAATATTACATCAGCTGCAAGGCATTGAAAAAAATATTACAGAACCCAGAGAAATTGAATGGTAATTAAACCTAGCAATACAATGAAGCGATCCGGCAATCTTTTAAGTTGTCCATGCAGCACCTATATCTGAAACAAAGACATTACAAGTTAAGACAGCAACAATGGAAAGGCAAAGACACTACAATATTGTTTGCCAAAGAATTTGGAACTCATCATTTCGTCGTTATAACAAGATCATTGTAATGCGCACAATAAGCAAACAAAGAGTGCATGCCGCATACCAACAGCCAATATAACAGAGCATGTTAGAATGAAACAGCAGACTTACTACTGTCGAGTCCCATGCAAACCAACATGTTCAGGGAGTACAAAATTGGCATGAACAACATAGTAGCAGGCTATAAATTTTGTAACAACGACTGAGCAAGATGAAGTTATGATGGCTACATCTACAGAGCAGGGAATGTAAACCAAAAATAGAAGTTACGATGGCAAAAGCTAAAGAGGAGGGAATGTGAACCAACATGTGCCAAGTGCAATTACTTCATTTTGGCCGTGAACTAAATAATACTCCTGAACTTATAGTGAAGGGGATGCAAATCAAGATGTTTCGGGATATAAACTTGTAATGAGCAACACATAGAGGATAGTTAATGCTGGAGCTTAGGATGGACCAGATACAGAATATAGTGGGATCACCTGTGAACTTGTATAAGAGGGAATGCAAACCAATATGTTCAGCTTTCCATATGTGAGCGTCATGCCAAGTCAGAGAAACAAGTCAATAATGCAGCTTTTGAAGAACAAGATGGCACGCAAAATTATTATCTAGTAGTATGACAAGTTTATTTGTACTACAGGCTAGATAGCAGAGTGATAGCATGCCAAACTAAGTCCTTACTTTGTTAGCTTACAATGAACTAGATACAAAACAATGGCATCACCTGTAGTACAGGGAATGCAAGCCAACATGTTCATGGAGTAAAAAATTGGCACAAACAACATAGTAGCAGGCCATAATTTTTGTAACAACGACTGAGCAAGATAAAGTTATGATGGCTAGATCTACAGAGCAGGGAATGTAAACCAAATATAGAAGTTACGATGCCAAAAGCTATAGAGCAGGGAATGCGAACCAACATGTGCAATTACTTAAAATTGGCCATGAACTAAATAATAGCAGGATGTTACTATAATACCTATAATTTTTGTAACAACGACTGAGCAAGATAGAAGTTATGATGGCTACATCTACAGAGCAGGGAATGCAAACCAAAATGTTCAATCGCTTAAAGTTAGCAATGAAGTAGAAAATAGCAACGTGTTACGGTCATAGCTAGGAATGAACTAAAAGAGCTTCAGACAAACAAGAATCTGAACCCAGAACATGGCGCTAAAACAAGGGACTTACATTAGGAGAAGCACTCTGTGGGAGTCACAGCAGATCTTCCTGGGGTTGATAGATCCGGTGATGAAGTACGCTACATGTGCTACTTGGGGTTGGAGAGACGGCCATTACACTTCATGGTTACTCATCTCATCTGCAAAAACGTAATGGCGCGTCGTTAGCACAAACAGGTTCCCCCAAGATTAAACAAGAACTTGCAGGCAAGCAATAGAAAAGCGACAGTAGAAGAGTTTAGATCATGCACGGCGCCGGTGAAGCAGATCCGGTTCATGCACAGCGGTGTCGGTGAGCAAGATCCGATGCGGTGGACGACGGATCCGGCGAAGCGGCTCCGGCGGGGTGGACGATACCGCAGCTGAAGCGACTGCGGTAGACTGCTGGATGAGCATATGGTTTCGAGGTTCGGCGGGGATGATCCGGTCCGGTTGATGACGGCGTCGATGAAGCGGCTCCGGCAGGCAGCCGGATGACGAGGATCGCGAGGGCTCGGGTAGGCCAGGGAAGTCCGGCGGGGATGTTCCGGTGCGGTGGTCGTGGAGGTGGGAGAGAGGGACTTGGGAAGTTCCGGTGGGTGGTCTGAGGGAAATGAATTTTTTTTGGGAGGGTTTCCGGGCTAGGGAGGTGGTGATCCAAAAAATGACGGGCAGACCCCCCCACCAACCGACTTTGCTGCCATCTCCACAGGGGTAGAATGGGAATTTGGAAGCGTGTGAAATTTTTGTATTTTGTGGGCGGGAAGTTTTGCCGCTATGAGATTTTGAATTTGGCCACCGTCCAAGTATAATGATAAAAAATTGTGAGACCGTACTAGTACCTCTGTTCAAGGCCGAGTGCAAAATCAAATCATCATCACGTTGAAAATTTGTTACCAACTTACCATGATCATGATCTACCTCTGAAAATGGGCGCATCCACTAAAACTTGCAAAGTATAATGATACAAATTTGTGAGACCGTACTAGTACTTATGTTCAAGGTCGAGTGCAACATCAAATCATCATTATATTGAAAATTGTGTTACCATGATCATGATATTTCTCTGAATTTGGCGCAACCGCTAAATCTCGCAAAGGATAATGATAAAAAAAGGTGAGATTGTACTAGTTCTTATGTTCAAGGCCGAGTACAAGATCAAATCATCATCACGTTGAAATTTGTTACAATGATCATGACATATCTCTAAAATTAGTGCATCCGCTAAATCTTGCACGTGGCGCATCTCGGTGCGGAGCAACAAGTCGGTGCTATCAAGGTTGAGGCGTCGGTAGCGTCATCGGGCTCTCATCTCTTGATAGATCTTCTACATGGCGCGGCGCACCACCCGCCGATAAGCAGTCACATGTGAGACCGAGGTGGAGACGTCCCCGGCATCCTCGAGGCGCGGCCGCCCTTCTACGAGCCAGCGTCGACTCAAGGTATGAATCCATGTGGTGTCTTAGATTTATTGTTCTTCTCTTATGATTATTTTGAGCCGAACATGTGTGCTCTTTCTCTGAATATATTGCTTGAAAAGCTTACCAAGTTACTTAAATTCACTTTGTTCTTAATCTTGCGAGCTAATATTGTTATTTTTAATGAACGGTGGTGTGCGCAAGCAGAGTTATTTGTGGATGTGTTGAGCTGTTAGGCATAAGTCGAAATCCTCATCTAAACGAGGCCTCAGATTAACACATAAAAAAGGTGTTCAATCTCGCCCACAATACCCTCTTCTTTCCTCTCCCTTTATTGGAACTTGTTTTGCAGACAAGGAAAGTGGCACGTGTAATGTGAGTAAAACCCTCTTAGCCAAAATCATCTACGAGCAAGATTTTCTATATTGTAGATGCCCCAATTGACTCTCATCCCCAAAGTAGTTTTTTTATGTCAGTATAGACTTCTTTACTGGATGTATACTATCGTACATGGCATGCATTTGCCTAATGAGCAACATTGTATTGCTATTCTAGCCAACCTGATCGATATGTCAAGCTTCATGCACGAGATGCCATGTTTAATTTACTCCCTCGCTCTGATCCATATTTCTTGATGTGAAATGAATGTGAATCGGAGGGAGTACTTTTCTTAGATAGTACTATATCATTTCAAAAAAAAGTACTACTACATCACAAATGCATCAAAAGAGTACTACATCACAAGACCACCACGGTTGTACTAGTAGAGTTTAATGCTGAACTTCCAAAGGGATTAAGATTACACATATGAACTTTAAACATGACCAGGAGCATGAGGGCCAGCAGCAGGGGCGTTGACGTGGAGCAAGCTAGGCAAGACGTAATTCTGGAGGAAGAGGCCATATGATGCGTACTTGGCCTTGGTTGCAGGGCGGTGTTTCCCCCTATGTACTTAGGCCTACACCCATCGCATGTTGGATCAGGCTGTGGATGTCCTTCTAGAGAAATTTGCCACATAATGGGCAAAATAGCTCCCCGCGCATGCAGAAACGAATTTCACCACCCTTCAGCCGCTTGAGAACATAGCGGCTTTTCCGGTCCCTGCGCACCTTGTTGTTGTCCATGTCATCAGAATACTCCTATGAATTATTAAGTACTACATAATCAGGTTTTTTATGACAGATCGAATAAATACTCCACTAACATAATCAAACCTTAGAAACCCTAAAATTAAATGTGTAGAACAAGTAAATGGCAGAAGAAATCGTAATAAATCATGAGAAACCCTATGAACAACCATGAACATTAGCCACAACAATTGCAAGTCCACTAAGTATGAACACATAAATTGATTATATGACTACATGGCAGATTAGTCGAAATTAAACTAGAATCTGATCTTACGAATCGTAGAATCAATTACATCTACAAGAACAAGGTAGGATATCAAATCAATCAAGAACCAGGCTCGTGCAAACCATGTGAACAGCAATATGACACAAAGAGGGTTGGGACAGTTTCGGTAAAAGAGAAGTACCTCCTCGTCATCACCCTCAACATCCTCCTGGAACTGAACGTTTGGGCCGAAATCGTCGAAGGGGTCGAGGTTCGCGTCCAGCATCGGGCCTAGGAAGACCTCGCCGTGGTGGCCTGCAACGCCGTGCACATCTTCGGCGGGATAAACAACGTTGGTATCCACCTTCTGCTCGACGGCCAGGACGCCCGTTTCGACCGAGGTCGAAGAACCAGACAAGCAGAGGAGACGAGCGGCATGGGTGCCCGGTGAAGCCTCACCCGTCGTGACGGCCAGGATGCCCATTTCGACCGAGGTTGAAGAATCCGACAAGCAGAGGAGACGAGCGGCTTGGGTGCCCGGTGAAGCCTCACCCACCACGACGGCCACTACCGTAGAGGCATCCTCTGCGTGGGCGGTCGCCTATTGCTCCGCCTCGTATGCAATACCTATCTTCATGCTGTTGTGGTTGGAAACGGGAAAGTCGATGCCTCAGAGGTGCGGTGAGTGGATGGGGGTTTTCACAGTGTGGGGGAGGCAAGTTGGGGGAGTGGAGAGGACGAGCTCGCGAGAGATGATGAGGCCGATTATGTTATAGCCTCCGACTCCCTGTATCCAGTAGTGGACGCGTGAAGTCATGCATGTACTCGACTTTCCACTTTCTGGGAGACGTGTACGAAACTTTTTTTTGGACCATTTAACTTCATGTGGGACTCATGTATACCAATACTTCCAAACGTCATAAGTAATTCAAAATCATTCAGAATAATATGAGACCTTAACATTTTATTTTTTGTGTCAGATATTGTCTATGAAAAATAACATCCTTCAAAAAATAAATCGCCTATGCCAATCCGATCATGCCCGTCTACTCCAACTAGCTTCCTCGAGTAATTTGTCACCTTACATTCTTAAAATGAACCAAAATTTGGCACAGGGGTGCATCATCACATGGAAAATGATGTTACCATTCTGTCTTCCCATTTTTTTTTGAATTTTTCAAAATTGTCATGCCCTAACGGAAAAAATGTACTCCTTCTAAGAAGCATGTATCAGAATGGCATTACCAAAACCTAGGGGTGGGGTGGGGGGAGGGGGGCACATGGTGGTGTGATGATACATCACATTTGGACCACACAACACCATTTGGACCAACCAAAAAAAAACACCCTACACAAACCCTGGTCAAAACTAGTTTGACCAATATTACAAAAGTTGTACGGAGTACATAATTCAGAAACCGTCAGAAATATACGAAGCATTCACGAGTCCCCAAAGTCAGTGACTTTGAGTCACTTACAACTGTGGTCCACATATCAGTCACCCAAAGTCATGGCAAAGTCAGCTTGGCAAAGTCACCGACAGACAAAGCAAGCAGTGAACAGACAACTCCGTAGCACTGAAAAGACATCTCACAGAAAAGGCTAGTACTACCTTTTCTTCCCGGATAAGCAAAAATAGCTGATCGGTACTGACGAAATGCACCAGGTCCGCAATGTACTCCAGCTATAAGTGAAGCATGCCTACCACTGAAGAGGAAATTCAAGATTCCACCAGATCCCCATATCACTCTTTTGCATAAAACACGGACATATCTTTTGCACAATTCACCACTTGTTGGTCTAATCTATCGCAGCTTCCATCAGTTGGTCATCCAATTAACGATTTAACGGATTAGAAAAATAAGCGGTGGAATTAGAAGTACTAGTAGCGAAATGTGCAAAATATACCGCCCTTCCCGAGGGGGTTTGTCCAGAAGAGGGCCGGATGACAATGTCCCGGGTGCATCCAGAAACGAGAGGGGTAGTTTCTAATACATGTAAGAAATTATTTTACAAAAAGGTACATATTAAGTAGTACAACTATTAGTACAGTACTACTATTTCGAGGGAAAATGCCATGTCGTGCGACCTCTAATCAATGAGTAGAAGTTGTAGGTGCGCCTAACATGCATTGCTGAAAGCTGGTTCCGCTGGAATTTGAGCTCAGCCGGGGCGGATTCTGCGAAGTTCGCCCGACGTCACTCATGTATCCCACCAAACTGCTCACTTCTTTCAATGTCTCTTCTCTTTCACTGCAGCTCTCCAACATCAGGTGCATCAACTTATCTTGTGCCTTCTGCCTCTCGAGAAGGGCAAGGATGGCGATGTCAGCATATTCAAGGTTCAACTTTTGGAGCTGTACTTTATCCTGAAGAAGGATTTTGTACTCTATATCAGACTTGTCTCTGTCGAGGCACACAGTCTTGAGTATGCTGCTGGCTTTCTCCGCTGATGCTTTCTGCTTAATCAGCTCGTTCTTCAACATATCGCGCTCATTTCGAAGGCTGCAAATGAGCTCCACAAGAGTTTTCGAATTCTTCTTCTTGGCAGCCAAATCGTCTCGGAGGCGATCACACTCTAAGCTGAGCTCCTCGTTTTTTTCCATCAAGATGGCGACAGTGGTGTCGATAGTCGGCGCCGCTTCCTTCAGGGCGAAATCATCGGTAGCAAGTAAGCGCAAAGGAAGAAGAAGAAGAAGAAGAAGAAGAAGAAGAAGAAAACTACACAGTGCTTGGTGCTACCTCATTTCGCCGGGGTAGGGCCGGGTTGAAATCATCGGACGACGATGATTCCTTGGTCGTGGAAGTTGGTGCAGTAGGGGCGTCGTTGGAACTTCCAACCCTTTAAGATGTATAACCATAGAGACTCTTAAAGAGCTTGAGCCCGGGCAAGAAGAAACGAAAGTACATGGCGAAGGAAACTAACCCGGTGAGCACAGCACGGACGCGTTTCGGCGGCGGCGGCAGCGGCGGCGACGGCGAGCCCACTTGGTTTCTGGAACCGTCTCTCGAAATTTCGAGCCGGCGTTTTTTATCCGCGTACTTGACCGCCGGCGACCTGAAGTTTGAACACATTAATTGCTGGAGGAGAGAGCGACGAAAGAAACGAAAGTACATGGCGAAGGAAACTAACCCGGTGAGCACAGCACGGACGCGTTTCGGCGGCGGCGGCGGCGACGGCGAGCCCACTTGGTTTCTGGAAGCGTCTCTCGAAATTTCGAGCCGGCGTTTTTTCTCCGCGTACTTGACCGCCGACGACCTGAATTTTGAAGACATTGCTGGAGGAGAGAGCGACGAACAAATGTTTGTTAGGTGGAGAGAGGAAGAAAGTGAATGGAACGAGAGAGTTTAGCGTTTTGCCCTTATAGTCATAGTCGCTAACCGTGACGCGGGAAGGTTGGTCGTCGGCGTTTAATGGTCTCCCGCGTGGAAACCGAGGCGGCCACGAGGCAGCGGCTGGCCACGCGGCGTCCAGTCGCCTACGCCGCCGTAAATGAGGGTAGTTGCCTACCACCACCAGGTGACATGCACCTTTTGCATGTCACCGTGTGACATGCGGCCTAAATTCAAATTTAAAACATTGCGAAAAAAATCATGCATCCGGTGACATGCCCATGGCATGCCACCGATGAAGAGTTCCGTGCCATGCACTCTGGCACTCTGCGCCGTCTTGGATCAGAAAATGAGCGAAGAACGAGGACGAGGCACTAGTTCAAATTTAGGATGAAGTTTAAGTTTTATTTTGGTTTAAATTAGATTAGAGGGAGTAGTACTCTTACTTTATTACTCGTACTTGTGTTAATGTAGTAGTATTATTATGGTGGTGTACTTGCGTTCGTGTACTTGTTTCAGCTGTTTTGGTGAAGGAGACATGCATCACCTTTTTTGGTGATATATCTAGTCGTCATGTAGCCCTCTACCATGTACTATTTTTGCTATGAATATATGTGGTATTGATTGTCAAAAAAAAACCCCAAGATCCTGAAAAACTGTTGGTCTATCCCGAGAAACGAGGAGGTTTAAGGAAACGAGGAGTCCAGCGCGTGCGGAAGGAGCTTTAATCGTGCGAGCATGCAGGGGCAAAATGAGGAAACTAGCGATTACTTTCTCTCCTGCCAGTCTTATACCTTAATAAATGGGCAAACTGAGCACGTTGTAGCTAATCCTTTTATTAATTAAACAGCTATATTAGTCAATAAGATTGCCTTATGTTTTTCCTCAGTTTTCGCCAAGCCCTTATTTGTAACCCGCAGAAGGAGCTCAGACGGGAGGATTCCAGTTTAGTTGACCGTTCCGTGCTGACGTGTGGGGCTAGTAGAAAGGGACCGCGTGGGACAGGACGAGACCGCGTTTGGTTGTACGTGAGCAGGAGCTGGGTTCTGTCTCTCTCGGCGCGAATTGGCATTTTTAAGAGCACCTTTTCCCCCTCTGTCTCTTTGTCTTTATTAACCAAATTAGTATCAAATCTAGAGAAGCTTGCATTTCTGTCTTTCTTCAATTATTTGTGCCTTTTGGCCCTCGTTGTTTGCCCAATATGGCAGCAAATCTAGTACTCCCTCTGGTCCATATGTATGTAGTTAAATCTAGAAGCAAATCTCCAGGGTAATGTACTCCGTACGACAAATTCGCAGTAATAGTAAATCGAGAAAACAAAGTAGGGCCAACAAAATATACTCCAGTAGAATAGGGATAGATAATAGGGATCCCTCCCTAGATAATAAGCTGCATACACAGCAGCCAACAGGTTCGAGGTTCTTCACAACACCATCATACTAACAACATAACAACAAGGGATCCCTAGCTAACAACAAAATAGAAGCTGCTTTGCAGCAGCAGCAGCACACGTCCGGGACTCCGCCTACCCCATCTGCCTCCACTTGTTGCTCCCCTTGGGAGCCTTGGGCTTGAGCGGAGGCATGCGCCCGGCGGAGATCTCCACCCGCTGGATGCTGCGGAGGTGCATGCCGAGCGCCATGTGCTTGGCGCGGAAGGAGTGGGGGTTCACCGACGCGCCGACCTTGGGGTTGGTGTTGCCGATGTTCTCGGCATGCGTGAGGAGGCAGTTGAAGTCAGTGCGGCCGAGCCTCCTAGTGCAGAAGGGGCACCTGTAGACACCCTTGGCGAAGTAGGAGACGTACTGGCCGACCTGCAGCCTCCGCAGCACCTGGCGAGTCTTGACGTCATGGTGCTCGTCGTCGCTGCCGACGTCGCTGCCAGACAGCTGATCCATATCAAACGGGAACTATTAGTGAATGAGATGCAACGATGACTAACGTGCATGATAACAAAGTAAGGAAAAACAGAGCCAGCCTCAGTTAGAGTGGACACGATTATATGTCTACAGGGATGGTGTTAGCGAACCATAGCTCATGCACAACAGATTTGTACACAGCAATGGTTCGCTGAACCCACTCTGTAAAAATTTGTGCCCAACGATTCATCATAGGCAAAGAAACAGATTCCAGATCTGATTTTGAACAGATTCCAGAATATTTGCAAAATTAAACGGTTGATATCTTTTGATTCCTGCATAAAATAACTGACTGAGATCCCATAAATTAACTGATTGAGATCCCATTATTACTTGCATAAATTAACCGAACGGCCGAACTCCAAATCTTAAACGAAATCAAGAAGGGATCAAAGCAAAATGGAATAAAATCGGCGCAAATATTAACCCAATACTCAACCATCTACAGATCGGCACTAATAGTTACTAGGGAACCAGCAAAAATAGGGTTCAAAAAGGAATGGGGGAACAAAAAAGGGAGCAAACCATAGTTACCTCGTTCCATGGGTCGTCCATGAAGGTGTCGTAGGGGTTCGGAGGCGAGATGTACGGCACCGGCTCATAGGGGTCCCATCCCGGCGGGATACGACCGCCACCGGCGGCGGCGACGGCCTTTGAGGGGACGACGTCGAAGAGGGAGGCGTCGCGCTTGGAGCCGACGGCGTCATGGACGATGGGATTCGCATTCTCCATGTCCATCTCGCCTGCAGAGAGGGAGAGGGTTTTTTGCTTTGGAGAAGATGATGGGACGTGAGAGGCGGCGTTGCATGAGCGAGTGAGAGTGACAGAGATAGTGCGAGGAGGCGTCTATAAAGGCGAGGGGTGGTTAATGCGACCCGCGTCCTACGCGTCCACCATTTAACGTCTGCACGTCTTGGGCTTCTGCAACGCGACACGCGTCCACAATTGCACGTCTTCGACTTCTGCACCGCGACTCGCGTCAGTACCCGTCAACAATTGCACGTCTTCCACTTCTGCACCGCAACACGCGTACTCGAGTCTAACCCTGGAAATTTAGATATACTCTCGAGTCTTATACTGTAGCATTTTTTGTGTGCTCGGTTTTCCCCTTGAGTACTAATACTGGCTAGTGCAATATACTCAGTTTTACCTCAAGTGCCTGGTCAACAGAGAGTCAACAAATGGGATTAACTAGTTAAATGAGTCAACAAATGGGATTATCAGTTCGTTTTCACGTGTTAAACTTGTCTAAATATTGGTCAAACCAAGGATTTGACCAAGATTCAAATGGGCAGAAAATTAAAAAAAAATCAGAAAAATGAAAAACCAAAGCACATAGTCTTCTTATGTCATATAGTAAGCATTAAAGGTGATAAACAAGGTCTACACATATTCAAACCATACAAATCATGTATCTACTCCCTAACCCCTAAACTCTGTCTTATGAAGTCAAGCATGAAGAGAAGTGGTTTTGGGTTTCAAACATGGAAATTTCAAAAACCTCCCAAAAACTTCATTTTAGAGTGACTAAGAAGGATACATGCTTCCCATTTCATTTTCATGTTTTAAACTTGTTTAAATCTTGGTCAAACCTAGGATTTGACCAAGATTCAAATGGGCATTAAAATTTAAAAATCAGAAAAATGAAAAACCAAAGCACATAGTGTTCTTATGTCATATAGTAAGCATTAAAGTTGATAAACAAGGTCTAGACATATTCAAACCATACAAATTATGTATCTACCCCCTAACCCCTAAACTCTGTCTTATGAAGTCAAGCATGAAGAGAACTGGTTTTGGGTTTCAAACATGGAAATTTCAAAAACCTCCCAAAAAATTCATTTTAGAGTGACTAAGAAGGATACATGCTTCCCTGGTCATTTTCATGTTTTAAACTTGTTTAAATCTTGGTCAAACCTAGGATTTGACCAAGATTCGATGGGCATCAAAATTTAAAAAAATCAGAAAAATGAAAAACCAAAGCACATAGTTTTCTTATGCCATATAGTAAGCATTCAAGTTGATAAACAAGGTCTATACATATTTAAACCAGACAAATCATGTATCTATAACCCTAAACCTTAAACTCTGTCTTATGAAGTCTAGCATGAAGAGAAGTCGTTTTGGGTTTCAAACATGGAAATTTCAAGAACATCCCAAAAGCTTCATTTTAGTGTGACTAAGAAGGATCAAGGCTTACCTTTTCATTTTCATGTTTTAAACTTGTTTAAATCCTGGTCAAATATAGGTTTAACCAAGATTCAAATGGGCATAAAATAAAAATATAGAAAAATGAAAAACCAAAGCACATAGTCTTCTTATGTCATATAGTAAGCATTAAAGTTGATAAACAAGGTCTAGTCTTATTCAAACTAGACAAGTCATGTATCTACCCGCTAACCCCTAAACTCTGTCTTATGAAGTCTAGCATGAAGAGAAGTCGTTTTGGGTTCAAACATGGAAATTTCAAGAACATCCCAAAAGCTTCATTTTAGTGTGACTAAGAAGGATCAAGGCTTACCTTTTCATTTTCATGTTTTAAACTTGTTTAAATCCTGGTTAAATCTAGGATTTGACCAAGATTCAAATGGGCATAAAATAAAAAAATAGAAAAATGAAAAACGAAAGCACATAGTCTTCTTATGTCATATAGTAAGCATTAAAGTTGATAAACAAGGTCTAGACTTATTCAAACTAGACAAATCATGTATCTATCCGCAAACCCCTAAACTCTATCTTATGAAGTCAAGCATGAAGAGAAGTGCATGGTTTTGGGTTTCAAACATGGAAATTTCAAAAAACTCCCAAAAAATTCATTTTAGAGTGACTAAGAAGGATACATGCTTCCCTTTTCATTTTCATGTTATATACTTGTTCAAATCTTGGTCAAACCTAGGATTTTACCAAGATTCAAATGTGCATCAAAATTCCAAAAAAATAAAAAAATGAAAAAACAAAGCACATAGTTTTCTTATGTCATATAGTAAGCATTAAAGTTGATAAACAAGGTCTAGACATATTCAAACAAGAAAAATCATGTGTCTACCCCCTAACCCTAAACTCTGTCTTATGTAGTCAAGCATGAAGAGAAGTGCTTTTGGGTTTCAAACATGGAAATTTCAAAAACCACCCAAAAGCTTTATTTTAGAGTGACTAAGAAGGATCCATGCTTATCTTTTCATTTTCATATTTTAAACTTGTTTAAATCATTGTCAAACCTAGGATTTGACCAAGATTCAAATGGGCATAAAATTAAAAAATCAGAAAATTGAAAAACTAAAGCACATAGTCTTCTTATGTCATATATATAGTAAGCATTTAAAAGATGATAAATAAGGTCAAGACAATTCAAATAATACAAATCATGTATCTACCCCTAACCCTAAACTCTATCTTATGAAGTCAAGCATGAAGAGAAGTGGTTTTTGGTTTCAAACACAAAAATTTCAAAAACCTCCCAAAAGCTTCATTTTAATTAGACTAACTTATTAATTATGAAGGATCCAGGATTGATTACCTTTTCATTGTCATGTTTTAAACTTGTTTAAATCTTGGTCAAACCTGGGATTTGACCAAGATTCGAATGGGCATAAAAATTAAGAAAAAAATCGTAAGAATGAAAAACCAAAGCACATAGCCTTCTTATGTCATATAGTAAGCATTCAAATTGATAAACAAGGTCTAGACATGTTCAAACCAGAAAAATCATGTATCTACCCCTAACCCTAAACTATGTCTTATGAAGTCAAGCATGCATGAAGAGAAGTGGTTTTGGGTTTCAAACATGAAAATTTCAAAAACCTCCCAAAAGCTTCATTTTAGAGCGACTAATAAGGATCGATGCTTACCTTTTCATTTTCATGTTTTTACTTATTTGAATCTTGGTCAAATCCTAGGTTTGACCAAGATTTAAACAAGTTTAAAACATGAAAATGAAATGGGAAGTGTGTATCCTTCTTAGTCACTAAAAAATGAAGCTTTTGGGATGTTCTTGAAATTTCCATGTTTGAAACCCAAAACCACTTAAGACAGAGTTTTTGGTTAGGCGTAGATACATGATTTTTCTTGTTTGAATATGTCTAGACCTTGTTTATCAACTTGAATGTTTATGACATAAGAAGGCTATATATGTGCTTTGGTTTTCCATTTTTTTCATTTTTTCGAATTTTTTATGCCCATTTAAATATTGGTCAAATCCTAGGTTTGACCAAGGTTTAATCAAGTTTAAAACATGACAATGAAAAGGTAAGCATGAATCCTTTCTCAGTCACTCTAAAATGAAGGTACTTGAAATTTTTATGTTTGAAACACAAAACCCCAGTTCTCTTCATATGTTTGACTTCATAAGACAAAGTTTAGGGTTAGGGGTAGATATGATACATGATATTTCTGGTTTGAATATGTCTAGACCTTGTTTATCAACTTGAATGCTTACTATATGACATAAGAAGGCTATATATGTGCTTTGGTTTTTCATTTTTTTTATTTTTTTTGAATTTTTACGCCCGTTTGAATCTTGGTCAAATCCTAGGTTTGACCAAGGTTAAAACAAGTTTAAAAAATGGCAATGAAAAGGTAAGCATGGATCCTTCTTAGTCACTCTAAAATGAAGCTTTTGGGAGGTTTGTGAAATTTCCATGTTTGAAACCCAAAATCACTTCTCCTCATACTTAACTTCATAAGACAGAGTTTAGGGTTAGGGGGTAGATACATGTTTTGTGTGTTTTGAATATGTCTAGACCTTGTTTATCAACTTGAATGCTTACTATATGACATAAGAATACTATGTGCTTTGGTTTTTCATTTTTCTGATTTTTTTAATTGTTAAACCCATTTGAATCTTGGTCAAATCCTAGGTTTGAGCAAGATTTAAACAAGTTTAAAACATGAAAATGGAAAGCTAAGCATGAATCATTCTTAGTCACTCTAAAAATCTTTCGGTCTGCAGAAGAGTCGAATCTGCAATCAGTAGTTACAAAAGCGACCCACCTTAGGGATGGATAATAAGACTTGGGCAATATAAACGTTGATACTACTTACTTTGTGATACTAAAATATATGTATCTAGACATATTTCAGTTGTAGATACATCCATTTTAACATCAAGTAATATGGATCGGAGGACTAGCTAAAGAACAATGAGAGGCAGTGTTTCTCTCCCCCAGCCTACTTGGCGGAGTGGCCCTCCATCAGGACAGGTGGTGATTCCGCTTCTCTCGTTGGAATTCCTTATCCCCCAGCCTACTCGGCGACGTGCGCTCCTCAGTGACCTGCGCGAGGGCGCCTCGGCGACCTACGCAAAGGTGGCTGGACTCGGAGCGCATCGACTTCCTTCTGCGGTGCCTGGATTGGATCGACCATCCCGCGCGTGTCCTCCACCATATTGTTTTTCTTCAAGATGCTGTTATCCATCATCTTCTTCACCGCATCATGTTGGGTGTTGAGGCTCCCGTTGAGAGCTTGAACGCACCTGTTTGATAGCTCGACGTTTTCTTCGCGAAGAAAGCCGCACTCGATCTTAAGCATCAAATTCTCGCCCTTGAGCTTCTTGATGACAGAGTTCGTTTCCTCACTTGATGGAACCCTCACATCATGCAGCTTGCCCCGGCCGGTGACCTCGTCCTTCAAAGTATCGACATCATCGCGAAAGTTGGAGGCGAGTTCCACGAGAGTTTTAAGCTCATCTCTGAAACACGCCGATGCTTCCTGCATGGCAATATCATCAGTACCGAAACAAAGTGACGAGAGGAAGACGAAAATGTCCAATCAGTGGTAACCTCTAAGCGCAGGAGACAGGGGTTGAAGTCGTCATGAGAAGATGTCAGGGTGCGTCGTGGGGCACTGAGATATGTATAAAAAGGATTAATACGGAATAAAGAGTTGGGACCTCCGGGCCAGGAAGAATCAAGAAACATGGCGATGGAAACCAACCAGGAATCTTCGACCGCACGACTGACGCCGTTCCGAGACGAGCGCGAAGCAGGGCCTTCGTTTTCTGGCGGGCCCTTTCTCGCGGCCAGCATCTGGATAGACCGCCGGCGGGAACTCTCCGCGTCCTTGGTCAACACTAGATGGTGCTTCTTCAAGCGAGATGGTGGCCTTGACTTCGGAGGCATCGCTGGAAGTGGAAGGAGACTGGAAGTGAAGCAAGAAGGGGATGGAAGAAGTACTCCCCCCTATTAAAACCAGACAACCGTCTCCTGCCCTCGCTTCGAGCAACCTGGTCCGCCCATCCTAAATCAACGGCCGAGAGGGGGCTCAAGGGTCAGGACGCGGGAGCAGAAGCAAATGAATCGAGAGCGGTCCGGAGTATCCTGTCCGTCCACCGTAAATCAACGGGACAGAGCGGCTACCTTCTCTTCGAAGGCTCTGGCGCGCAACCCGAGGAATGGACATCTGTCGGCTAGTATAGAATTTTATAGCACGCCATTAATCGAGCTAGCAGTACTGTACTACTGACTACAACTCTGATGGACGTCCAAAGCTCTGAATAGTCAGGGGAAACAATGAATGCGAGCCAGGGTAGTACTACTGTAGTAGTGAAGCAATGGGGATTATCTGGAGCAAGTACGGAGTACCGAGTACAGTACTACAAAAGTGCTGTTCGTTGTTTTCGCAGTTCATTTTAGCGTAACGTCCAGGTTGTTGTCGAACCAGCTGTTAGATTTTGGGTAATTATTGTTAAGTTGCTGCTTCTTAATTAAAATTTATCAAAGTCATGTAGACTAGATCGATTTGTGAGAACATCCCAAAAGCTTCATTCATTTTAGAATGACTAAGAAGGATCCATTCTTACCTTTTCTTTTCATGTTTTAAACTTGTTTAAACCTTGGTCAAACCTAGGATTTGACCAAGATTTAAATGGGCATAAAAATTCGGAAAAAAATCAACAAATGAAAAACCAAAGCACATATATAGCCTTCTTATGTCATATAGTAAGCACTCGAGTTGATAAAAACTCTGTCTTATGAAGTCAAACATATGAAGAGAACTGGTTTTGGGTTTCAAACATGGAAATTTCACAAACCTCCCAAAAGCTTCATTCTACAGTGACTAAGAAGGATCCAGGATTACCTTTTTCATTTTCAATTTCTTAACTTGTTTAAATCTTGGTCAAACCTAGGATTTGACCAAGATTCAAATGGGTATAACAATTCAAAAAAAACGGAAAAAAACCAAAGAACATAGTCTTCTGATGTCATATAGTAAGCATTCAAGTTGATAAACAAGGTCTAGACATATTCAAACCAAACAAATCATGTATCTACCCCCTAACCCTAAACTCTGCCTTATGAAGTCAAGCATGAAGAGAAGTGATTTTGGGTTTCAAACATGGAAATTTCAAAAACCTCCCAAAAGCTTCATTTTAGAGTGACTAAGAAGGATCCATGCTTACCTTTTCATTGCCATGTTTTAAACTTGTTTTAACCTTGGTCAAACCTAGGAATTGACCAAGATTCAAATGGGAGTAAAAATTCAGAAAAATTCAAAAAAAATGGAAAACCAAAACACATATATAGCCTTCTTATGTCATATAGTAAGCATTCAAGTTGATAAACAAGGTCTAGACATATTCAAAGCAGAAATATCATGTATCATATCTACCCCTAACCCTAAACTCTGTCTTATGAAGTCAAACATATGAAGAGAACTGGGGTTTTGGGTTTCAAACATAAAATTTTCAAGTACCTTCATTTTAGAGTGAGTAAGGAAGGATTCATGCTTACCGTTTCATTTTCATGTATTAAACTTGTTTAAACCTAGGATTTGACCAAGATTTAAATAGGCATAAAAAATTCGAAAGAAATCAAAAAATGAAAAACCAAAGCACATATATAGCCTTCTTATATCATATAGTAAAAAATTCAAGTTGATAAACAAGGTCTAGACATATTCAAACAAGAAAAATCATGTATCTACACCTAACCATAAACTCTGTCTTAAGTGGTTTTGAGTTTCAAACATGGAAATTTCACAAACCTCCCAAAAGCTTCATTTTACAGTGACTGAGGAGGATCCATGCTTACCTTTTGGCTTAAACGTTTGAAACCAAAAACCACTTCTCTTCATGCATGCTTGACTTCATAACACAGAGTTTAGCTAGGGTTAGGGTAGATACATGATTTTCCTGGTTTGAATATGTCTAGACCTTGTTTATCAACTTAATTGATTGCTTACTATATGACATAAGAAGACTACGTGCCTTGGTTTTCATTTTTTGTTTTTTTTGAATTTTATGCTCATATATTTGAATCTTGGTCAAATCTTAGGTTTGACCAAGATTTAAACAAGTTTAAAACATGAAAATGAAAAGGGAAGCATGTATCCTTCTTAGTCACTCTAAAATGAAGCTTTTGGGATGTTCTTGAAATTTCCATGTTTGAAACCCAAAACGACTTCTCTTCATGCTAGACTTCATAAGATCAACAGGGGGTAGATACATGATTTTTCTGGTTTGGATATACCTAGACCTCGTTTAACTTGAATGCATACGATATGACATAAGAAGACTACGTGCTTTTGTTTTTCATTATTCTGTTTTTTTTGAATTTTGTGCCCACCCATTTGTATCTTGGTCAAATCCTAGGTCTGATAATGATTTAAACAAGATTAAAATATGAAAATGCAAAGGTAAGCATGGATCCTTCTTAGTCACTCTAAAATGAAGCTTTTGGGAGCAAAACCACTTCTCTTCATATGCTTGACTTCATAAGACGGAGTTTAGGGGTTAGGGGGTATAGATACATGATTTGTCTAGTTTGAATATGTCTAGACCTTGTTTATCAACTTAATTGGCTTACTATATGACATAAGAAAACTATTTGCTTTGGTTTTTCTTTTTCCTGATTTTTTTCAATTTTGATGCCCATTTGAATCTTGTCAAATCCTAGGTTTGACCGAGATAATTTAAACAAGCTTAAAACATGAATATGAAAAGGGAAGCATGTATCCTTCTTTGTCACTCTAAAATGAAGTTTTTGGGAGGTTTTTCAAATTTCCACGTTTGAAACCCAAAACCACTTCTCTTCATATGCTTGACTTCATAAGACAGAGGGCAGGGGTTAGGGGGTATAGATACATGATTTGTCTAGTTTGAATATGTCTAGACCTTGTTTATCAACTTTAATGCTTACTATATGACATAAGAAAACTATTTGCTTTGGTTTTCTTTTTTCTGACTTTTTTTCAATTTTGATGCCCATTTGAATCTTGTCAAATCCTAGGTTTGACCAAGATAATTTAAACAAGCTTAAAACATGAATATGAAAAGAGGAGCATGTATCCTTCTTAGTCACTCTAAAATGTAGTTTTTGGGAGTTTTTTGAAATTTCCATGTTTGAAACCCAAAACCACTTCTCTTCACATGCTTGACTTCATAAGACAGAGTTAATTAATTTAGGGGTTAATTAGGGGGTATAGATACATGATTTGTGTGGTTTGAATATGTATGGACCTTATTTATCAACAACTTTAATGCTTACTATATGACATAAGAAAACTATTTGCTTTGGTTTTTCTTTTTTCAATTTTTTTTTCAATTTTGATGCCCATTTGAATCTTGTCAAATCCTAGGTTTGACCAAGATAATTTAAACAAGTTTAAAACATGAATATGAAAAGGGAAGCATGGATCCTTCTTAGTCACTCTAAAATGAAGCTTTTGGGAGGTTTTTGAAATTTCCATGTTTGAAATCCAAAACCACTTCTCTTCACATGCTTGACTTCATAAGACAGAGTTTAGGGGTTAGGGGTATAGATACATGATTTGTCTGGTTTAATATGTCTAGACCTTGTTTATCAACTTTAATGCTTACTATATGACATAAGAAGACTATGTGATTTTGTTTTTCATTTTTCTGTTTTTTTTTTTCCATTTGAATCTTGGTCAAATCCTAGGTTTGACCAAGATATAGACAAGTTTAACACGTAAATGAGTTAACTTGGATTTCCTACCCTTGAATCCATAGGAAACTTTGTTCTAATGCACTATTATAATCAACCGAGTTTTTACACCAACAGGTCTGTCACTTACGTGTGGTGCCCACGCTTGAGGTCCCACACTTCAGTGAGCACAAGTCACGTGCAATAGGTACGCAAACTCCCAGCCATTTTCTTTGTCAAGAGAAGACGCATCAGGATGCGTATTGGAAGTCTGTGGGTCCTTCTGGTTCCTTCGGTCGTCCCTCTCAAAAAAAACAAATCTCTCTCATTCTCGGCCTCGCTCGACTCGCTCGCTCGCTCGCTCGCACCTCCTGCTCACTGACAAACCCTGCACAAAAGTCAACATCATCACCCGAAAAAGGGGAGACACCATAATTCTCTCCCTTCTTCTCTCCTTCCGAGTGATCCCTCTTCCTCCGAGTTTCACTCGACGGGCAAACACCCATGTGCTGCATAGTAATAATAAAAAGGTAGTACTCGTAGAAAAATCGATATACGAATCTGTAATTAAATAGGTTAAACTAGGGTTTTGCCCAGTTCTACAGATCAAGGGTTCAAAAAAATCCAACTACGGGGTTCGAACAACACGATTCTAATCCAAGAATTTTTTCGACCTAGGTCACCCAAATGGCCTCAAACTATAGGGTTAGCATCTAGTGCAGTATGTGTGAAAATGTATGCACTATGTGTGCTATAACTTGTATGTCTTTCATATTTGAACCAAATTTGAATAAGTTTGAAATATTTGAAAAGGGGCTTTTGGCTTAAACGTTTGAAACCAAAAACCACTTCTCTTCATGCATGCTTGACTTCATAAGACAGAGTTTAGCTAGGGTTAGGGGATAGATGCATGATTTTCCTGGTTTGAATATGTCTAGACCTACTTTATCAACTTAATTGAATGCTTACTATATGACATAATAATACTATGTGCATTGTTTTTTATTTTTTTGATTTTTTTAAAATTGTATGCCCATTTGAATCTTGGTCAAATCCTAGGTTTGAACATGGTTTAAACAAGTTTAAATCATGAATATGAAAAATTAAGCATCTATATATCCTTCTTAGTCACTCCAAAATGTAGCTCTTGGGAGGTTTTTTCGAAATTTCCATGTTTGAAACCAAAACCACTTCTCTTCATGCATGCTTGACTTCATAAGACAGAGTTTAGCTAGGGCGTTAGGGGGTAGATACATGATTTTCCTGGTTTGAATATGTCTAGACCTGGTTTATCAACTTAATTAATTGATTGTTTACTATATGACATAAGAAGACTATGTGCCTTGGTTTTAAATTTTTCTGTTTTTTTTGAATTTTACGCCCATATATTTGAATCTTGGACAAATCCTAGGTTTGACCAAGATTTAAACAAGTTTAAACATAAAAATAAAAAGGGAAGCATGTATCCTTCTTAGTCACTCTAAAATGAAGCTTTTTGGATGTTCTTGAAATTTCCATTTTTGAAACCAAAAACGACTTCTCTCTTCATGCTAGACTTCATAAGATCGACAGGGGGTATAGATACATGATTTGTCTGGTTTGGATATACCTAGACCTCGTTTATCAACTTGAATTCATACGATATGACATATGAAGACTATGTGCTTTAATTTGTTTTCATTTTTCTGATTTTTTTGAATTTTGTGCCCACCCATTTGTATATTGGTCAAATGCTAGGCTTGATAATGATTTAAACAAGTTTAAAATATGAATATGCAAAGTTAAGCATGGATCCTTCTTAGAAACTCTAAAATGAAGTTTTTCGGAGGTTTTTGAAATTTCCATGTTTGCAACCCAAAACAACTTCCTCTTCACATGCTTGACTTCATAAGACAGAGTTTAGGGGTTAGGGGGTATATATAGATACATGATTTGTCTAGTTTGAATATGTCTAGACCTTGTTTATCAACTTTAATGCTTACTATAAGACATAAGAAAACTATTTCCTTTGTTTTTTCTTTTTTTTTGATTTTTTTCAATATTGATGCCCATTTGAATCTTGTCAAATCCTAGGTTTGACCAAGATAATTTAAACAAGCTTAGAACATGAATATGAAAAGGGAAGCGTGTATCCTTCTTAGTCACACTAAAATGAAGTTTTTGGGAGGTTTTTGATATTTCCATGTTTGAAACCCAAAACCACATCTCTTCATGCTTGACTTAATTTATAAGACATAGTTTAGGGGTTAAGGGGTAGATACATGATTTGTATGGTTTGATATTTCTAGACCTTGTTTATTATCAACTTTAATGCTTACTATATGACATAAGATGACTATGTGATTTGGTTTTTCATTTTTCTGTTTTTTATTTTATTTTTCTGCCCATTTGAATCTTGGTCAAATCCTAGGTTTGACCAAGATTTAGACAAGTTTAACACGTGAAAACGAATAAGTAAGCATGGATCCTTCTTAGTCACTCAAAAATGTACCAATCGATAGATGTGTTAACTTTGCTTCATGGAAATAATAATGTCACGTAAATGAGTTAACTTGGATTTCCTACCCTTGAATCCATAGGAAACTTTGTTCTAATGCAGTATAATAATCAATCGAGTTTTTACACCAACATGTCTGTCACTTACGTGTGGTGCCCACGCGTGAGGTCCCACACTTCAGTGAGCACAAGTCACGTGCAATAGGTACGCAAACTCCCAGCCATCTTCTTTGTCAAGAGAAGACGCATCAGGATGCGTATTGGAAGTCTGTGGGTCCTTCTGGATCCTTCTTAGTCACTCTAAAATGAAGCTTTTGGGAGGTTCTTGAAATTTCCATGTTTGAAACCCAAAACCACTTCTCTTCATGATTTACTTCATAAAACATAGTTTAATTAGAGTTTTAGGGGTAGATATATACATGATTTTTCTGGTTTGAATATATATGTCTCTAGACCTTTGTTTATCAACTTGAATGCTTAATATACATATGACATAAGAATGCTATGTGCTTTGGTTTTTCATTCTTTTGATTTTTTTCTGAATTTTTAGGGCCATTTGAATCTTGGTCAAATCCTTGGTTTGACCAAGATTTAAACAAGTTTAAAACATAAAAATGAAAAGGGAAGTCTGTATCCTTCTTAGTCACTCTAAAATGAAGCTTTTGGGAGGTTTTTAAAATTTCAATGTTTGAAACCCAAAACCACTTCTCTTCACATGCTTGACTTCATAAGACAGAGTTAATTAATTTAGGGGTTAATTACGGGGTATAGATACATGATTTGTGTGGTTTGAATATGTATGGACCTTATTTATCAACAACTTTAATGCTTACTATATGACATAAGAAAACTATTTGCTTTGGTTTTTCTTTTTTCAATTTTTTTTTCAATTTTGATGCCCATTTGAATCTTGTCAAATCCTAGGTTTGACCAAGATAATTTAAACAAGTTTAAAACATGAATATGAAAAGGGAAGCATGGATCCTTCTTAGTCACTCTAAAATGAAGCTTTTGGGAGGTTTTTGAAATTTCCATGTTTGAAACCCAAAACCACTTCTCTTCACATGCTTGACTTCATAAGACAGAGTTTAGGGGTTAGGGGTATAGATACATGATTTGTCTGGTTTAATATGTCTAGACCTTGTTTATCAACTTTAATGCTTACTATATGACATAAGAAGACTATGTGATTTGGTTTTTCATTTTTCTGTTTTTATTTTTCTGCCCATTTGAATCTTGGTCAAATCCTAGGTTTGACCAAGATATAGACAAGTTTAACACGTAAATGAGTTAACTTGGATTTCCTACCCTTGAATCCATAGGAAACTTTGTTCTAATGCACTATTATAATCAACCGAGTTTTTACACCAACATGTCTGTCACTTACGTGTGGTGCCCACGCTTGAGGTCCCACACTTCAGTGAGCACAAGTCACGTGCAATAGGTACGCAAACTCCCAGCCATTTTCTTTGTCAAGAGAAGACGCATCAGGATGCGTATTGGAAGTCTGTGGGTCCTTCTGGTTCCTTCGGTCGTCCCTCTCACAAAAAAAACAAATGTCTCTCATTCTCGGCCTCGCTCGACTCGCTCTCGCTCGCTCGCTCGCTCGCACCTCCTGCTCACTGACAAACCCTGCACAAAAGTCAACATCATCACCCGAAAAAGGGGAGACACCATAATTCTCTCCCTTCTTCTCTCCTTCCGAGTGATCCCTCTTCCTCCGAGTTTCACTCGACGGGCAAACACCCATGTGCTGCATAGTAATAATAAAAAGGTAGTACTCGTAGAAAAATCGATATACGAATCTGTAATTAAATAGGTTAAACTAGGGTTTTGCCCAGTTCTACAGATCAAGGGTTCAAAAAATCCAACTACGGGGTTCGAACAACACGATTCTAATCCAAGAATTTTTTCGACCTAGGTCACCCAAATGGCCTCAAACTATAGGGTTAGCATCTAGTGCAGTATGTGTGAAAATGTATGCACTATGTGTGCTATAACTTGTATGTCTTTCATATTTGAACCAAATTTGAATAAGTTTGAAATATTTGAAAAGGGGCTTTTGGCTTAAACGTTTGAAACCAAAAACCACTTCTCTTCATGCATGCTTGACTTCATAAGACAGAGTTTAGCTAGGGTTAGGGGATAGATGCATGATTTTCCTGGTTTGAATATGTCTAGACCTACTTTATCAACTTAATTGAATGCTTACTATATGACATAATAATACTATGTGCATTGTTTTTTATTTTTTGATTTTTTTAAAATTGTATGCCCATTTGAATCTTGGTCAAATCCTAGGTTTGAACATGGTTTAAACAAGTTTAAATCATGAATATGAAAAATTAAGCATCTATATATCCTTCTTAGTCACTCCAAAATGTAGCTCTTGGGAGGTTTTTTCGAAATTTCCATGTTTGAAACCAAAACCACTTCTCTTCATGCATGCTTGACTTCATAAGACAGAGTTTAGCTAGGGCGTTAGGGGGTAGATACATGATTTTCCTGGTTTGAATATGTCTAGACCTGGTTTATCAACTTAATTAATTGATTGTTTACTATATGACATAAGAAGACTATGTGCCTTGGTTTTAAATTTTTCTGTTTTTTTTGAATTTTACGCCCATATATTTGAATCTTGGACAAATCCTAGGTTTGACCAAGATTTAAACAAGTTTAAACATAAAAATAAAAAGGGAAGCATGTATCCTTCTTAGTCACTCTAAAATGAAGCTTTTTGGATGTTCTTGAAATTTCCATTTTTGAAACCAAAAACGACTTCTCTCTTCATGCTAGACTTCATAAGATCGACAGGGGGCAGATACATGATTTGTCTGGTTTGGATATGTCCAAACCTTGCTTGTTTATCAACTTGAATGCTTACTATATGACATAAGAATGCTTACCATATGTTTGAATTTTAAAAGCATATAGTCTTCTTATGTCATATAGTAAGCATTCAAAAGTTTTTCTTTGAGAGAGTAGCATGCATTCAAAAGTTGATAAATAAGATTTGTACATATTCAAACCAGACAAATCATGTATCTACCCATATGCATATATATATAACCCTATACTTTTGTCTTATGAAGACGTCAAGGATGAAGAGAAGTGGATTTGGGTTTCAAACATGGAAATTTCAAAAACCTCCCAAAACATGTATATATCTACCCCTAAACCCTAATCTTTGTCTTATGAAGCCAAGCATATGAAGAGAAGTGATTTTGGGTTTCAAACATGGAAACTTCAAAAACCTCCCAAAAGCTTCATTTTAGAGAGACTAAGAATGATCCATATGCTTACCTTTTCATTGCCATGTTTTAAACTTGTTTTAACCTTGGTCAAACCTAGGATTTGACCAAGATTCAAATGGGAGTAAAAATTCAGAAAAATTCAAAAAAATGAAAAACCAAAGCACATATATATATATAGCCTTGATCTTATGTCATATAGTAAGCATTCAAGTTGATAAACAAGGTCGATCTCTAGACATATTCAAAGCAGAAATATCATGTATCTATCTGCCCCTGGCCCTAGCTCAACCCGGCCAGGTCGCGCGCCGATGCTGGGTCGCAAGGGCGTGCCACCTGACCTATACCTGGTCAGGAAGGTGTGGATGATGCCTCGCTTAGTTTCCTGCAGGGCACACACGTACACGTTAAATACGAGCCTCGATCGGCTCTCAGGTTGTCCTGTGAATCGGCTCAGGGAGCCGATTCACCCATGATTCGTCCAAGGTGGCCGAATATATGGTGGTCCTGCTTGATCAATATAAAGCGTATGAGATCCACGACGATCTAGGGTTTTCACCGCATAATCGGATCATCCTACTCACGATTGGGCCTCGCGCTCACGCACGGTAAACGTAAGCCAGCCCTAGACAAGGCCTAAAAACCAACACTAGGTTGATCCTCGGAACGTCCTGTCTAGGGGCAGCAAACTACACCCTGCATGCCGCTGGATCCTCCAACCCTTTGTAAGGCCTAACTATTGCAGATATTAAACTAATCCTTGATGAATCAAGGATCGACCATAACGGATCAGATCTACTAAACAAAGATCAAGCGGGGTGCCGCCCCTGCACCCATGATGAGGCACAAGGACGGCTAGACGCGCAAGGGTTGCACTACGCGAGCATATGATGCTAAGAACGATGCTAACCCTAACGCGTCTACGATAACTACGTTGCTCGCCATCAAAAACGCTTCAGTACGAGCAACGCATGAACAACTAGGCAGGCTTGTGCTGCCTAGATCGCGAGATGCGATCTAGGCAGCATGATGCTTACCGGAGGAACCCTCGAGACGAAGGAGTTGGCGATGCGCCGAGATTGGTTTGTGTTGAACGTTGGTTGTTGTTTATTCCATAAACCCTAGGTACATATTTATAGTCCAGGGGACTTTCTAATGTGGGCGTGCACTAAACCGTGCACGAGACAAACTCTACGTAACCTACTAAGTAAAGATACACGGGCTAACTAGCCCAAACTTGATACACAAGGCCGATTTACATATCTCTCCACGCATATATCTTCAAATTCGTCTTGATCGCGGCCCACCTCTGGCTTGGTCAAATACTGGTGATAACACATGCCCCCCTGGTTTTGGAAATGACATTTCCAAAATCATTACGCTTTTCTTTCGTCGGGTCATGTCGTGGCAGAGCAGAAACGTCGCAGAGTCCTTCATCATGATAGCTTGCCTTCTCAACTTCTCTGCGCGATTAGACTGTTCGGGCACCACCTCCTCGGGAACTGCTGTGGCCTTGAATTTTTACTATGCTCCCTTTTATTTAACCGCAGCAAACAGTCATCTTCCTCATCCCCTTCGCACTAGCCTCCAAAAAACCCTCCTCTGCCACCATGTCTTCGTCCTCCTCTTCTTCCTCCTCATCGGGTCTTTCCTACGTGTCCTCTCCTATCCGAGAGGAGACGCCCTCGTGGGGCACGCAGGCGGCGTACGATATCCTCGCCCCAACGAAGTGGGACAAAGAGGATCATGACTCCTTCGTATGGTCCGAGGATGACAAATCCTCGACCGACGGGGAGAGTGACCTCCGTTTCCTCGCCGTTGGGGAACCGGTGGAGGAGAGCGACGATGACAACTTCTCCTGCGACTTCACCTCTTCCGGGGAGGAAGGGGAGCAGGGAGAGGAGGAGGAAGACGACGATGAGAGCTCCTCCGACGAGCCGCCGGCCAAGCGGTTCTGCCCTTGGCCGGGCAACTTGACTTCGACAGCGACGAGGACGACGCTGTCGGAGAAGATGAAGACGATGAGGGCCCAGTCGGCGGCCATTGGAGCGATGACGAGCCCGCCGGGAGCAGCGCCGACGGCAGCGACGAAGGCGACGACGAGGGCAGTGACGGCCCGTAGATTAGGACTTCTAGAATAGGACCAGACGGGGCAATGTACCCCGCATATTTCCTTTTGAGAGCAATTAGCTCTTCATGTAAGAAATCTTGCCCATCAATGAAGAATCTCTTCCCAATTTGATTTTGCCGATTTCTTCCGAGCTTAATTAAGCCGATTCCCTCTTCTACTGTCCTTGCCGACTCGCCCCCTTTACCAATGCGTAACGAGCCGATAGCACCGCATCGGTCCTTCGAAATTCGCTCTTCCCTTCTTCAACTGATGATTTTCTAAATCTGGCAGAAAAATGTAGGATCTTCAGGAAACTTTTGAACTTTCCCAACCAAACCCAATAATCCTTTTCAGCACTCATCATTTGTGACGAAGGTTTGCAATGAAGGATCAGCCGATGATAACTCAATCGGCTCGTAAAAAACAGAGCAAGGCAGAACATCCACCAGGCCTGCTGCCCCCCGAGTCTTGGCCAAGGCAAACACTCAGCCGAATTAGCCTGGGCTTGATCATGCAGAGCCAGCCGATTTGCACGTAAATCGGTTTGCAGAGAACCTTCAAGGTGGGCTGCCCCCCGAGTTTCCTCAGTGCGCCTCTTTGCCCTTGCAAGTCAGATCGGCTCCCTTCCTTTGGTGGATCTGATGCGACCCACCTTTAACCTGATCTGGACGCCCAAGCTGCCCTTAGCACTGTTCTTGAAGAGAAGATCTGAGCTGTTAAACCTCTCTCTTGAGGAGTTCTTCCATTGTGGCTTCTCTTCATAATTTACTAGGGCTGACCTTCTGGTTGACAATTGTATTTCTTGAGTCGATGGCCATGCATCGGCTGCTTCTCAATTCTAAAGTCGATGGCCATGCATCGGCTATGAAAAATTTAAAAATTTCAGGCCGACTTGTGTATCGGCCTCCATACTTAGTGTTTTATCCATCTAGGTGCCCCCCGAGCCGATTCTGTCAAGAGAATTGATGGTATCGGCTCTTAGGTAGTCCCTGTTGGGTCAAACGTTGATCCCAGGCAAAGCAGATGGTGAGGACAATTTTGGCCGATTGCTCGAATCGGCCTCCACGTTGCTTGCTCGGTGAAGGTTTTGTAATATCCCTTCATCAGTTTCGGAGGGCCGATCGCAAGGATCGGCCTCGCCATGTTGCTTATTGACGTAGTCTTGCTACTCGTCCATGTCGGCGGATAAAACCAGCCCAATCTCTGACCTTAGCACGTTGGTGCGCTTGCTGTTATCCATGTCGGGTGCACTGTGTAATCGTGGAGCACTACACCCCGCCGGACGAATGAACACCATGTTTGTGCCAGCCGATGTGTCATCATCGGCTCTCTTTTGCTTGGGGCGCCACTCTTTTCTTTGCGGCAGTCCCTCCTCATCCAGGGTCCTCTGGACTTTTGCAGCCAGATCAGGTCGTGCCTTCCTCAGCGTATGCAAGTACATCCTTTCGGCTTCCTCCAGACCGCGCAATCGCTGAACCCTGCGTTTTTGTGAATGGCTGAGACCATCAGGGCACCACCTTGGACGGTGGCACCTGTCTTCTTCGTATTCCCCTTCGTCTTCTGAATCATCGAGATCTTCCAACGGAGGGGTCTCAGCCCGTCTGTTTTGTGGTGGGAGAGGCCCTAAGCGCTCGAACACAGATACGTTGGCTGTCTCCTTCTTCTTCCGGTTGCATTCTGGGCAGTTGCCGATTGTTGGTAATCGGCTCATTCCTGAATCCCAGCAGTGTCTGAAGAAGGGGCAATGCCAATGCCTGTCCGTATCGTCCTGCTCCCTGCCATGGCGCTCCTGTCGCTCCTCATCATGATTATGCCGGCGATGCCTTTCGTCGTTTCTGGTCAGACGACCTCTTTCATCATTGTTGTTGTATCGCCGGCGTTGGTCATATCGACTAACATACTTGTTGAGGAGGTGATCAGAGAGGGGTCGTTGGTATCTTATGTTCTTCACTTCCCCCTCTGTGACGTAGCGCTTGCCATCTTGACGGAGCCGATCGCATGGAGCGGCCCCCTCAGTGTCCTTGCTCTGAGAGCAGCTGTCCTCATCCCCGTCCTTCTCAGAGCGGTGTCCAAGCTCTACCATACTGATGTTGGCTGAGAAATCAGGCTGGCACCCTCCAAGGTGGGTAAACTCCACCATGTTGACGGCGGGGAAGGGGTGTGTGTCGACCTTCATGGCGTACTGGTTAAAAATTAATCGCCCATTTTCTATCGCCACTTGGATCTGCTGACGCCACACCCTGCAGTCGTTGGTGGTGTGGGTGAACGTGTTATGCCACTTGCAGTATGGCTTTCCGTTCAGCTCTTGCACCGTAGGAAACTTGTGGCCTTCGGGTACCTTTATGTGCTTCTCCGCGAGTAAGAGGTCGAAAATCTGCTCGGTTTTCGTCACGTCGAAGTCGAACCCTCTTGGAGGCCCTGGTGGCTTTACCCATTTGCAGGTTACTGGGCCTGCAGCTCGAGTCCACTCAGCTACTGCGACCTCTCGCTCTCCCGTAGGACCTTCATCTTCGCCTGCGTCAACCATGGTAACCACGCGCTTGAATTTATCTTGGTAGATATCCGGGTGGCGTTGCTCATATGCTGACAACTTCTGCACCATGTGTGCTAATGAAGGATAGTCCGCCTGGGAGGCCACTTCCTTGATCGATGATGATAGACCCACCACCGCCAATTCGACTGCTTCCTTTTCGCTTACATGAACCGAATAGCATCGGTTCCTAACGGTCCTGAAGCGCTGAATGTATTCGGACACCGTTTCTCCGCGCTTCTGTCGTACTTGGGCTAGATCGGCAATGCCAGCCTCGGAAGCCTCTGAGTGATATTGCTCGTGGAACCGTTCTTCCAGCTGCTTCCAGGTCTGGATTGAGTTCGGTGGCAGCGACGTGTACCATCCGAAAGCCGATCCTGTGAGGGACTGCGAGAAGTACCTCACGCGCAGCTCGTCTGACGCTGAGATCATGCCCAGTTGTGCCAAATATCGGCTCACATGCTCGATGGAGCTGGAGCCATCTGATCCGCTGAACTTTGTGAAGTCCGGGAGCCGATATTTGGGTGGTAGCGGGATCAATTCGTACTCATTGGGGTACGGCTTGGTATAGCCGATCGCCTTTCTCTTCGGCATCATGCCGAACTGATCTTTCAGGATCGTACAAATTTGATCCGCGGTGATGGCTGCAGGTGCCGAACCCTGAAGATTCGTCGGAGTGGCGTACTTAACCAGCCATGCCTGTTTCTCTGGTTCTGAGCCAACTGCAGGAGCTGGGCTCGGGAGTTTCGTCGGGGTGGCGTATTTAGCTAGCCACGTTTGCTTCTCAGGGTCTGCCTCCGACGTCCTCCTGTTGCCCCAGAAGTCCCTGCTATAGCAACCTGGTTCGAGGGTGCCCAGGTGCTGCAGTCTGGCACGTATGCACATGCGTATCCGTGCGGGATCTCCTTGGGCGCGTCCTGTAGGAACTGGTAGTCACTGGGGTCACCACCAATCTTGTAGACGACAAAAGCCGATGAGTTCGGCGCTTCGGGCGCTGCCAACGCGAATGGCAGCGGGGGACGGGAATGGAGCAGCGCTTCCCCTTGGTGAGTCCCTAGGGCCGGTCCTGACGGAGAGTACTGATGGCTCATGATCTCCTGGATCACGCGCAGCGCGACGCGCTCCAACGTATTCACCAGGCTCTCAGAATGGCGGTGCAGCGAATGAGCCACCATGAAGTTGATCTCCTGACGCAGCGACCTGGTGCGTTCTTCGGACGGGGTGGACAGGTCCACTCCATCAAGCGCGCCTTCAGGTGTGAACCCCTTCCATCTGATGCCATGGGAGCGGGTCCTGTGGAAAGAGCCGATTAGGTCGGCTTCGAGGGCAGACTTGATCTCGTCGTACTTCTTCTTGAGCTCGCCAGTGAGATCCCCGTACGTGACCGGAGTTTCTTCTGCCACTTCTGATGAAGATGGTATGGTGTCTTTCGCCATCTCTGATGTGGATGGCGAGATGGTTGTCGTTGAAGATTGTCGTTGAAGATTTGTCCCACCGGGCGTGCCAGAATGTGTTGGCGTCAGAAACCCACCGGCGGGCAGCGACTGGCCAACACGGTAGAGCCGGGAATGACTAGGGCTGCGGCTGGCCCCAGTCCCTCAGAGCGACGGCCCGCAAAGCCTCCTGGTCGCGCGCCGATGCTGGGTCGCAAGGGCGTGCCACCTGACCTATACCTGGTCAGGAAGGTGTGGATGATGCCTCGCTTAGTTTCCTGCAGGGCACACACGTACACGTTAAATACGAGCCTCGATCGGCTCTCAGGTTGTCCTGTGAATCGGCTCAGGGAGCCGATTCACCCATGATTCGTCCAAGGTGGCCGAATATATGGTGGTCCTGCTTGATCAATATAAAGCGTATGAGATCCACGACGATCTAGGGTTTTCACCGCATAATCGGATCATCCTACTCACGATTGGGCCTCGCGCTCACGCACGGTAAACGTAAGCCAGCCCTAGACAAGGCCTAAAAACCAACACTAGGTTGATCCTCGGAACGTCCTGTCTAGGGGCAGCAAACTACACCCTGCATGCCGCTGGATCCTCCAACCCTTTGTAAGGCCTAACTATTGCAGATATTAAACTAATCCTTGATGAATCAAGGATCGACCATAACGGATCAGATCTACTAAACAAAGATCAAGCGGGGTGCCGCCCCTGCACCCATGATGAGGCACAAGGACGGCTAGACGCGCAAGGGTTGCACTACGCGAGCATATGATGCTAAGAACGATGCTAACCCTAACGCGTCTACGATAACTACGTTGCTCGCCATCAAAAACGCTTCAGTACGAGCAACGCATGAACAACTAGGCAGGCTTGTGCTGCCTAGATCGCGAGATGCGATCTAGGCAGCATGATGCTTACCGGAGGAACCCTCGAGACGAAGGAGTTGGCGATGCGCCGAGATTGGTTTGTGTTGAACGTTGGTTGTTGTTTATTCCATAAACCCTAGGTACATATTTATAGTCCAGGGGACTTTCTAATGCGGGCGTGCACTAAACCGTGCACGAGACAAACTCTACGTAACCTACTAAGTAAAGATACACGGGCTAACTAGCCCAAACTTGATACACAAGGCCGATTTACATATCTCTCCACGCATATATCTTCAAATTCGTCTTGATCGCGGCCCACCTCTGGCTTGGTCAAATACTGGTGATAACACATGCCCCCCTGGTTTTGGAAATATCATATCCCCTAATCATATACCCTCTGTCTTTGTCTGTCATGAAGTCAAACATATGAAGAGAACTGGGGTTTTGGGTTTCAAACATAAAATTTTCAAGTACCTTCATTTTAGAGTGAGTAAGGAAGGATTCATGCTTACCGTTTCATTTTCATGTTTTAAACTTGTTTAAACCTAGGATTTGACCAAGATTTAAATAGGCATAAAAAAATCGAAAGAAATCAAAAATTGAAAAACCAAAGCACATATATATAGCCTTCTTATATCATATAGTAAAAAATTCAAGTTGATAAACAAGGTCTAGACATATTCAAACAAGAAAAATCATGTATCTACACACCTAACCATAAACTCTGTCTTAAGTGGTTTTGGGTTTCAAACATGGAAATTTCACAAACCTCCCAAAAGCTTCATTTTACAGTGACTATATAAGGAGGATCCATGCTTACCTTTTGGCTTAAACGTTTGAAACCAAAAACCACTTCTCTTCATGCATGCTTGACTTCATAAGACAGAGTTTAGCTAGGGTACGTTAGGGGGTGTAGATACATGATTTCCTGGTTTGAATATGTCTAGACCTTGTTTATCAACTTAATTGATTGCTTACTATATGACATAAGACGACTACGTGCCTTGGTTTTCATTTTTGGTTTTTTTTTGAATTTTATGCTCATATATTTGAATCTTGGTCAAATCCTAGGTTTGACCAAGATTTAAACAAGTTTAAAACATGAAAATGAAAAGGGAAGCATGTATCCTTCTTAGTCACTCTAAAATGAAGCTTTTGGGATGTTCTTGAAATTTCCATGTTTGAAACCCAAAACGACTTCTCTTCATGCTAGACTTCATAAGATCAACATGGGGTAGATACATGATTTGTCTGGTTTGGATATACCTAGACCTCGTTTAACTTGAATGCATACGATATGACATAAAAAGACTACATGCTTTTGTTTTTCATTATTCTGATTTTTTTGAATTTTGTGCCCACCCATCTGTATCTTGGTCAAATCCTAGGCTTGATAATGATTTAACAAGATTAAAATATGAAAATGCAAAGGTAAGCATGGATCCTTCTTATTAGTCACTCTAAAATGAAGCTTTTGGGAGCAAAACCACTTCTCTTCATATGCTTGACTTCATAAGACGGAGTTTAGGGGTTAGGGGGTATAGATGCATGCATGATTTGTCTAGTTTGAATATGTCTAGACCTTGTTTATCAACTTAATTGGCTTACTATATGACATAAGAAAACTATTTGCTTTGGTTTTTCTTTTTCCTGATTTTTTTCAATTTTGATGCCCATTTGAATCTTGTCAAATCCTAGGTTTGACTGAGATAATTTAAACAAGCTTAAAACCTGAATATGAAAAGGGAAGCATGTATCCTTCTTTGTCACTCTAAAATGAAGTTTTTGGGAGGTTTTTCAAATTTCCATGTTTGAAACGACCCAAAACCACTTCTCTTCATATGCTTGACTTCATAAGACAGAGTTCAGGGGTTAGGGGGTATAGATACATGATTTGTCTAGTTTGAATATGTCTAGACCTTGTTTATCAACTTAATTAATTGGCTTACTATATGACATAAGAAAACTATTTGCTTTGGTTTTTCTTTTTCCTGATTTTTTCGATGCCCATTTGAATCTTTGTCAAATCCTAGGTTTGACTGAGATAATTTAAACAAGCTTAAAACATGAATATGAAAAGGGAAGCATGCATCCTTCTTAGTCACTCTAAAATGTAGTTTTTGGGAGGTTTTTGAAATTTCCATGTTTGAAACCCAAAACCACATCTCTTCATGCTTGACTTAATTTATAAGACATAGTTTAGGGGTTAGGGGTAGATACATGATTTGTATGGTTTGATATTTCTAGTCCTTGTTTATCAACTTTAATGCTTACTATATGACATAAGATGACTATGTGATTTGGTTTTTCATTTTTCTGTTTTTTATTTTATTTTTCTGCCCATTTGAATCTTGGTCAAATCCTAGGTTTGACCAAGATTTAGACAAGTTTAACACGTGAAAACGAATAAGTAAGCCTGGATCCTTCTTAGTCACTCAAAAATGTACCAATCGATAGATGTGTTAACTTTGCTTCATGGAAATAATAATGTCATGTAAATGAGTTAACTTGGATTTCCTACCCTTGAATCCATAGGAAACTTTGTTCTAATGCACTATTATAATCAACCGAGTTTTTACACCAACAGGTCCGTCACTTACGTGTGGTGCCCACGCTTGAGGTCCCACACTTCAGTGAGCACAAGTCACGTGCAATAGGTACGCAAACTCCCAGCCATCTTCTTTGTCAAGAGAAGACGCATCAGGATGCGTTTTGGAAGTCTGTGGGTCCTTCTAGATCCTTCGGTTGTCCCTCTCACAAAAAAACAAATCTCTCTCATTCTCGGCCTCGCTCGACTCGCTCGCTCGCTCGCTCGCACCTCCTGCTCACTGACAAACCCTGCACAAAAGTCAACATCATCACCCGAAAAAGGGGAGACACCATAATTCTCTCCCTTCTTCTCTCCTTCCGAGTGATCCCTCTTCCTCCGAGTTTCACTCGACGGGCAAACACCCATGTGCTGCATAGTAATAATAAAAAGGTAGTACTCGTAGAAAAATCGATATACGAATCTGTAATTAAATAGGTTAAACTAGGGTTTTGCCCAGTTCTACAGATCAAGGGTTCAAAAAAATCCAACTACGGGGTTCGAACAACACGATTCTAATCCAAGAATTTTTTCGACCTAGGTCACCCAAATGGCCTCAAACTATAGGGTTAGCATCTAGTGCAGTATGTGTGAAAATGTATGCACTATGTGTGCTATAACTTGTATGTCTTTCAAATTTGAACCAAATTTGAATAAGTTTGAAATATTTGAAAATGGGCTTTTGGCTTAAACGTTGGAAACCAAAAACCACTTCTCTTCGTGCATGCTTGACTTCATAAGACAGAGTTTAGCTAGGGTTAGGGGGTAGATGCATGATTTTCCTGGTTTGATTATGTCTAGACCTTGTTTATCAACTTAATTGAATGCTTACTATATGACATAAGAATACTATGTGCCTTGTTTTTTATTTTTTGATTTTTTTAAAATTTTATGCCCATTTGAATCTTGGTCAAATCCTAGGTTTGAACATGGTTTAAACAAGTTTAAATCATGAATATGAAAAATTAAGCATCTATATATCCTTCTTAGTCACTCCAAAATGTAGCTCGGTCTTGGGAGGGTTTTCGAAATTTCCATGTTTGAAACCAAAAACCACTTCTCTTCATGCATGCTTGACTTCATAAGACGGAGTTTAGGGTTAGGGGTAGATATATACATTATTTTCTGGTTTGAATATGTCTAGACCTTGTTTATCAACTTGAATGCTTAATTACTATATATATATGACATAAGAATGTTATGTCCTTTGGTTTTTCATTCTTTTGATTTTTTATGAATTTCTATGCCCATTTGAATCTTTTGGTCAAATCCTAGAGGTTTGACCAAGATTTAAACAAGTTTAAAACATGAAAATGAAAAGGGAAGCTTGTATATCCTTCTTAGTCACTCTAAAATGAAGTTTTTTGGAGGTTTTTGAAATTTCCATGTTTGAAACCCAAAACCACTTCTCTTCATGCTAGACTGCTTCATAAGACAATTTAATTAGGGGTTAGGGGGTAGATACATGATTTGTCTGGTTTGAATAAGTCCAAACACCTTGCTTGTGTATCAACTTGAATGCTTACTATATGACATAAGAATGCTTACCATATGTTTGAATTTTAAAAGCATATAGTCTTCTTATGTCATATATATAGTAAGCATTCAAAAGTTTTTCTTTGAGAGAGTAGCATGCATTCAAAAGTTGATAAATAAGATTTGGACATATTCAAACCAGACAAATCATGTATCGATCTACACCCCCTAACCCTAAACTCTGTCTTATGAAGTCAAGCATGAAGAGAAGTGCTTTTAGGTTTCAAACATGGAAATTTCACAAACCTCCCAAAAGCTTCATTTTACAGTGACTAATTAAGGAGGATCCATGCTTACCTTTTGGCTTAAACGTTTGAAACCAAAAACCACTTCTCTTCATGCATGCTTGACTTCATAAGACAGAGTTTAGCTAGGGCGTTAGGGGGTAGATACATGATTTTCCTGGTTTGAATATGTCTAGAACTGGTTTATCAACTTAATTAATTGATTGTTTACTATATGACATAAGAAGACTATGTGCCTTGGTTTTAAATTTTTCTGTTTTTTTTTGAATTTTATGCCCATATATTTGAATCTTGGTCAAATCCTAGGTTTGACCAAGATTTAAACAAGTTTAAACATAAAAATGAAAAGGGAAGCATGTATCCTTCTTAGTCACTCTAAAATGAAGCTTTTGGGATGTTCTTGAAATTTCCATTTTTGAAACCAAAAACGACTTCTCTCTTCATGCTAGACTTCATAAGATCGACAGGGGGTATAGATACATGATTTGTCTGGTTTGGATATACCTAGACCTCGTTTATCAACTTGAATTCATACGATATGACATATGAAGACTATGTGCTTTAATTTGTTTTCATTTTTCTGATTTTTTTGAATTTTGTGCCCACCCATTTGTATATTGGTCAAATGCTAGGCTTGATAATGATTTAAACAAGTTTAAAATATGAATATGCAAAGTTAAGCATGGATCCTTCTTAGAAACTCTAAAATGAAGTTTTTCGGAGGTTTTTGAAATTTCCATGTTTGCAACCCAAAACAACTTCCTCTTCACATGCTTGACTTCATAAGACAGAGTTTAGGGGTTAGGGGGTATATATAGATACATGATTTGTCTAGTTTGAATATGTCTAGACCTTGTTTATCAACTTTAATGCTTACTATAAGACATAAGAAAACTATTTCCTTTGTTTTTTCTTTTTTTTTGATTTTTTTCAATATTGATGCCCATTTGAATCTTGTCAAATCCTAGGTTTGACCAAGATAATTTAAACAAGCTTAGAACATGAATATGAAAAGGGAAGCGTGTATCCTTCTTAGTCACACTAAAATGAAGTTTTTGGGAGGTTTTTGATATTTCCATGTTTGAAACCCAAAACCACATCTCTTCATGCTTGACTTAATTTATAAGACATAGTTTAGGGGTTAAGGGGTAGATACATGATTTGTATGGTTTGATATTTCTAGACCTTGTTTATTATCAACTTTAATGCTTACTATATGACATAAGATGACTATGTGATTTGGTTTTTCATTTTTCTGTTTTTTATTTTATTTTTCTGCCCATTTGAATCTTGGTCAAATCCTAGGTTTGACCAAGATTTAGACAAGTTTAACACGTGAAAACGAATAAGTAAGCATGGATCCTTCTTAGTCACTCAAAAATGTACCAATCGATAGATGTGTTAACTTTGCTTCATGGAAATAATAATGTCACGTAAATGAGTTAACTTGGATTTCCTACCCTTGAATCCATAGGAAACTTTGTTCTAATGCAGTATAATAATCAATCGAGTTTTTACACCAACATGTCTGTCACTTACGTGTGGTGCCCACGCGTGAGGTCCCACACTTCAGTGAGCACAAGTCACGTGCAATAGGTACGCAAACTCCCAGCCATCTTCTTTGTCAAGAGAAGACGCATCAGGATGCGTATTGGAAGTCTGTGGGTCCTTCTGGATCCTTCTTAGTCACTCTAAAATGAAGCTTTTGGGAGGTTCTTGAAATTTCCATGTTTGAAACCCAAAACCACTTCTCTTCATGATTTACTTCATAAAACATAGTTTAATTAGAGTTTTAGGGGTAGATATATACATGATTTTTCTGGTTTGAATATATATGTCTCTAGACCTTTGTTTATCAACTTGAATGCTTAATATACATATGACATAAGAATGCTATGTGCTTTGGTTTTTCATTCTTTTGATTTTTTTTCTGAATTTTTAGGGCCATTTGAATCTTGGTCAAATCCTTGGTTTGACCAAGATTTAAACAAGTTTAAAACATAAAAATGAAAAGGGAAGTCTGTATCCTTCTTAGTCACTCTAAAATGAAGCTTTTGGGAGGTTTTTAAAATTTCAATGTTTGAAACCCAAAACCACTTCTCTTCACATGCTTGACTTCATAAGACAGAGTTAATTAATTTAGGGGTTAATTAGGGGGTATAGATACATGATTTGTGTGGTTTGAATATGTATGGACCTTATTTATCAACAACTTTAATGCTTACTATATGACATAAGAAAACTATTTGCTTTGGTTTTTCTTTTTTCAATTTTTTTTTCAATTTTGATGCCCATTTGAATCTTGTCAAATCCTAGGTTTGACCAAGATAATTTAAACAAGTTTAAAACATGAATATGAAAAGGGAAGCATGGATCCTTCTTAGTCACTCTAAAATGAAGCTTTTGGGAGGTTTTTGAAATTTCCATGTTTGAAACCCAAAACCACTTCTCTTCACATGCTTGACTTCATAAGACAGAGTTTAGGGGTTAGGGGTATAGATACATGATTTGTCTGGTTTAATATGTCTAGACCTTGTTTATCAACTTTAATGCTTACTATATGACATAAGAAGACTATGTGATTTGGTTTTTCATTTTTCTGTTTTTATTTTTCTGCCCATTTGAATCTTGGTCAAATCCTAGGTTTGACCAAGATATAGACAAGTTTAACACGTAAATGAGTTAACTTGGATTTCCTACCCTTGAATCCATAGGAAACTTTGTTCTAATGCACTATTATAATCAACCGAGTTTTTACACCAACAGGTCTGTCACTTACGTGTGGTGCCCACGCTTGAGGTCCCACACTTCAGTGAGCACAAGTCACGTGCAATAGGTACGCAAACTCCCAGCCATTTTCTTTGTCAAGAGAAGACGCATCAGGATGCGTATTGGAAGTCTGTGGGTCCTTCTGGTTCCTTCGGTCGTCCCTCTCACAAAAAAAAACAAATGTCTCTCATTCTCGGCCGCTCGACTCGCTCGCTCGCTCGCACCTCCTGCTCACTGACAAACCCTGCACAAAAGTCAACATCATCACCCGAAAAAGGGGAGACACCATAATTCTCTCCCTTCTTCTCTCCTTCCGAGTGATCCCTCTTCCTCCGAGTTTCACTCGACGGGCAAACACCCATGTGCTGCATAGTAATAATAAAAAGGTAGTACTCGTAGAAAAATCGATATACGAATCTGTAATTAAATAGGTTAAACTAGGGTTTTGCCCAGTTCTACAGATCAAGGGTTCAAAAAAATCCAACTACGGGGTTCGAACAACACGATTCTAATCCAAGAATTTTTTCGACCTAGGTCACCCAAATGGCCTCAAACTATAGGGTTAGCATCTAGTGCAGTATGTGTGAAAATGTATGCACTATGTGTGCTATAACTTGTATGTCTTTCATATTTGAACCAAATTTGAATAAGTTTGAAATATTTGAAAAGGGGCTTTTGGCTTAAACGTTTGAAACCAAAAACCACTTCTCTTCATGCATGCTTGACTTCATAAGACAGAGTTTAGCTAGGGTTAGGGGATAGATGCATGATTTTCCTGGTTTGAATATGTCTAGACCTACTTTATCAACTTAATTGAATGCTTACTATATGACATAATAATACTATGTGCATTGTTTTTTATTTTTTTGATTTTTTTAAAATTGTATGCCCATTTGAATCTTGGTCAAATCCTAGGTTTGAACATGGTTTAAACAAGTTTAAATCATGAATATGAAAAATTAAGCATCTATATATCCTTCTTAGTCACTCCAAAATGTAGCTCTTGGGAGGTTTTTTCGAAATTTCCATGTTTGAAACCAAAACCACTTCTCTTCATGCATGCTTGACTTCATAAGACAGAGTTTAGCTAGGGCGTTAGGGGGTAGATACATGATTTTCCTGGTTTGAATATGTCTAGACCTGGTTTATCAACTTAATTAATTGATTGTTTACTATATGACATAAGAAGACTATGTGCCTTGGTTTTAAATTTTTCTGTTTTTTTTGAATTTTACGCCCATATATTTGAATCTTGGACAAATCCTAGGTTTGACCAAGATTTAAACAAGTTTAAACATAAAAATAAAAAGGGAAGCATGTATCCTTCTTAGTCACTCTAAAATGAAGCTTTTTGGATGTTCTTGAAATTTCCATTTTTGAAACCAAAAACGACTTCTCTCTTCATGCTAGACTTCATAAGATCGACAGGGGGCAGATACATGATTTGTCTGGTTTGGATATGTCCAAACCTTGCTTGTTTATCAACTTGAATGCTTACTATATGACATAAGAATGCTTACCATATGTTTGAATTTTAAAAGCATATAGTCTTCTTATGTCATATAGTAAGCATTCAAAAGTTTTTCTTTGAGAGAGTAGCATGCATTCAAAAGTTGATAAATAAGATTTGTACATATTCAAACCAGACAAATCATGTATCTACCCATATGCATATATATATAACCCTATACTTTTGTCTTATGAAGACGTCAAGGATGAAGAGAAGTGGATTTGGGTTTCAAACATGGAAATTTCAAAAACCTCCCAAAACATGTATATATCTACCCCTAAACCCTAATCTTTGTCTTATGAAGCCAAGCATATGAAGAGAAGTGATTTTGGGTTTCAAACATGGAAACTTCAAAAACCTCCCAAAAGCTTCATTTTAGAGAGACTAAGAATGATCCATATGCTTACCTTTTCATTGCCATGTTTTAAACTTGTTTTAACCTTGGTCAAACCTAGGATTTGACCAAGATTCAAATGGGAGTAAAAATTCAGAAAAATTCAAAAAAATGAAAAACCAAAGCACATATATATATATAGCCTTGATCTTATGTCATATAGTAAGCATTCAAGTTGATAAACAAGGTCGATCTCTAGACATATTCAAAGCAGAAATATCATGTATATATCATATCTACCCCTAACCCTAGCTAAACTCTGTCTTATGAAGTCAAACATATGAAGAGAACTGGGGTTTTGGGTTTCAAACATAAAATTTTCAAGTACCTTCATTTTAGAGTGAGTAAGGAAGGATTCATGCTTACCGTTTCATTTTCATGTTTTAAACTTGTTTAAACCTAGGATTTGACCAAGATTTAAATAGGCATAAAAAAATCGAAAGAAATCAAAAATTGAAAAACCAAAGCACATATATATAGCCTTCTTATATCATATAGTAAAAAATTCAAGTTGATAAACAAGGTCTAGACATATTCAAACAAGAAAAATCATGTATCTACACACCTAACCATAAACTCTGTCTTAAGTGGTTTTGGGTTTCAAACATGGAAATTTCACAAACCTCCCAAAAGCTTCATTTTACAGTGACTATATAAGGAGGATCCATGCTTACCTTTTGGCTTAAACGTTTGAAACCAAAAACCACTTCTCTTCATGCATGCTTGACTTCATAAGACAGAGTTTAGCTAGGGTACGTTAGGGGGTGTAGATACATGATTTTGTTTTTCATTATTCTGATTTTTTTGAATTTTGTGCCCACCCATCTGTATCTTGGTCAAATCCTAGGCTTGATAATGATTTAACAAGATTAAAATATGAAAATGCAAAGGTAAGCATGGATCCTTCTTATTAGTCACTCTAAAATGAAGCTTTTGGGAGCAAAACCACTTCTCTTCATATGCTTGACTTCATAAGACGGAGTTTAGGGGTTAGGGGGTATAGATGCATGCATGATTTGTCTAGTTTGAATATGTCTAGACCTTGTTTATCAACTTAATTGGCTTACTATATGACATAAGAAAACTATTTGCTTTGGTTTTTCTTTTTCCTGATTTTTTTCAATTTTGATGCCCATTTGAATCTTGTCAAATCCTAGGTTTGACTGAGATAATTTAAACAAGCTTAAAACCTGAATATGAAAAGGGAAGCATGTATCCTTCTTTGTCACTCTAAAATGAAGTTTTTGGGAGGTTTTTCAAATTTCCATGTTTGAAACGACCCAAAACCACTTCTCTTCATATGCTTGACTTCATAAGACAGAGTTCAGGGGTTAGGGGGTATAGATACATGATTTGTCTAGTTTGAATATGTCTAGACCTTGTTTATCAACTTAATTAATTGGCTTACTATATGACATAAGAAAACTATTTGCTTTGGTTTTTCTTTTTCCTGATTTTTTCGATGCCCATTTGAATCTTTGTCAAATCCTAGGTTTGACTGAGATAATTTAAACAAGCTTAAAACATGAATATGAAAAGGGAAGCATGCATCCTTCTTAGTCACTCTAAAATGTAGTTTTTGGGAGGTTTTTGAAATTTCCATGTTTGAAACCCAAAACCACATCTCTTCATGCTTGACTTAATTTATAAGACATAGTTTAGGGGTTAGGGGTAGATACATGATTTGTATGGTTTGATATTTCTAGTCCTTGTTTATCAACTTTAATGCTTACTATATGACATAAGATGACTATGTGATTTGGTTTTTCATTTTTCTGTTTTTTATTTTATTTTTCTGCCCATTTGAATCTTGGTCAAATCCTAGGTTTGACCAAGATTTAGACAAGTTTAACACGTGAAAACGAATAAGTAAGCCTGGATCCTTCTTAGTCACTCAAAAATGTACCAATCGATAGATGTGTTAACTTTGCTTCATGGAAATAATAATGTCATGTAAATGAGTTAACTTGGATTTCCTACCCTTGAATCCATAGGAAACTTTGTTCTAATGCACTATTATAATCAACCAAGTTTTTACACCAACAGGTCCGTCACTTACGTGTGGTGCCCACGCTTGAGGTCCCACACTTCAGTGAGCACAAGTCACGTGCAATAGGTACGCAAACTCCCAGCCATCTTCTTTGTCAAGAGAAGACGCATCAGGATGCGTTTTGGAAGTCTGTGGGTCCTTCTAGATCCTTCGGTTGTCCCTCTCACAAAAAAAACAAATCTCTCTCATTCTCGGCCTCGCTCGACTCGCTCGCTCGCTCGCTCGCTCGCACCTCCTGCTCACTGACAAACCCTGCACAAAAGTCAACATCATCACCCGAAAAAGGGGAGACACCATAATTCTCTCCCTTCTTCTCTCCTTCCGAGTGATCCCTCTTCCTCCGAGTTTCACTCGACGGGCAAACACCCATGTGCTGCATAGTAATAATAAAAAGGTAGTACTCGTAGAAAAATCGATATACGAATCTGTAATTAAATAGGTTAAACTAGGGTTTTGCCCAGTTCTACAGATCAAGGGTTCAAAAAAATCCAACTACGGGGTTCGAACAACACGATTCTAATCCAAGAATTTTTTCGACCTAGGTCACCCAAATGGCCTCAAACTATAGGGTTAGCATCTAGTGCAGTATGTGTGAAAATGTATGCACTATGTGTGCTATAACTTGTATGTCTTTCAAATTTGAACCAAATTTGAATAAGTTTGAAATATTTGAAAATGGGCTTTTGGCTTAAACGTTGGAAACCAAAAACCACTTCTCTTCGTGCATGCTTGACTTCATAAGACAGAGTTTAGCTAGGGTTAGGGGGTAGATGCATGATTTTCCTGGTTTGATTATGTCTAGACCTTGTTTATCAACTTAATTGAATGCTTACTATATGACATAAGAATACTATGTGCCTTGTTTTTTTATTTTTTTATTTTTTTAAAATTTTATGCCCATTTGAATCTTGGTCAAATCCTAGGTTTGAACATGGTTTAAACAAGTTTAAATCATGAATATGAAAAATTAAGCATCTATATATCCTTCTTAGTCACTCCAAAATGTAGCTCGGTCTTGGGAGGGTTTTCGAAATTTCCATGTTTGAAACCAAAAACCACTTCTCTTCATGCATGCTTGACTTCATAAGACGGAGTTTAGGGTTAGGGGTAGATATATACATTATTTTCTGGTTTGAATATGTCTAGACCTTGTTTATCAACTTGAATGCTTAATTACTATATATATATGACATAAGAATGTTATGTCCTTTGGTTTTTCATTCTTTTGATTTTTTATGAATTTCTATGCCCATTTGAATCTTTTGGTCAAATCCTAGAGGTTTGACCAAGATTTAAACAAGTTTAAAACATGAAAATGAAAAGGGAAGCTTGTATATCCTTCTTAGTCACTCTAAAATGAAGTTTTTTGGAGGTTTTTGAAATTTCCATGTTTGAAACCCAAAACCACTTCTCTTCATGCTAGACTGCTTCATAAGACAATTTAATTAGGGGTTAGGGGGTAGATACATGATTTGTCTGGTTTGAATATGTCCAAACCTTGCTTGTGTATCAACTTGAATGCTTACTATATGACATAAGAATGCTTACCATATGTTTGAATTTTAAAAGCATATAGTCTTCTTATGTCATATATATAGTAAGCATTCAAAAGTTTTTCTTTGAGAGAGTAGCATGCATTCAAAAGTTGATAAATAAGATTTGGACATATTCAAACCAGACAAATCATGTATCGATCTACACCCCCTAACCCTAAACTCTGTCTTATGAAGTCAAGCATGGAAATTTCACAAACCTCCCAAAAGCTTCATTTTACAGTGACTAATTAAGGAGGATCCATGCTTACCTTTTGGCTTAAACGTTTGAAACCAAAAACCACTTCTCTTCATGCATGCTTGACTTCATAAGACAGAGTTTAGCTAGGGCGTTAGGGGGTAGATACATGATTTTCCTGGTTTGAATATGTCTAGAACTGGTTTATCAACTTAATTAATTGATTGTTTACTATATGACATAAGAAGACTATGTGCCTTGGTTTTAAATTTTTCTGTTTTTTTTGAATTTTATGCCCATATATTTGAATCTTGGTCAAATCCTAGGTTTGACCAAGATTTAAACAAGTTTAAACATAAAAATGAAAAGGGAAGCATGTATCCTTCTTAGTCACTCTAAAATGAAGCTTTTGGGATGTTCTTGAAATTTCCATTTTTGAAACCAAAAACGACTTCTCTCTTCATGCTAGACTTCATAAGATCGACAGGGGGTATAGATACATGATTTGTCTGGTTTGGATATACCTAGACCTCGTTTATCAACTTGAATTCATACGATATGACATATGAAGACTATGTGCTTTAATTTGTTTTCATTTTTCTGATTTTTTTGAATTTTGTGCCCACCCATTTGTATATTGGTCAAATGCTAGGCTTGATAATGATTTAAACAAGTTTAAAATATGAATATGCAAAGTTAAGCATGGATCCTTCTTAGAAACTCTAAAATGAAGTTTTTCGGAGGTTTTTGAAATTTCCATGTTTGCAACCCAAAACAACTTCCTCTTCACATGCTTGACTTCATAAGACAGAGTTTAGGGGTTAGGGGGTATATATAGATACATGATTTGTCTAGTTTGAATATGTCTAGACCTTGTTTATCAACTTTAATGCTTACTATAAGACATAAGAAAACTATTTCCTTTGTTTTTTCTTTTTTTTTGATTTTTTTCAATATTGATGCCCATTTGAATCTTGTCAAATCCTAGGTTTGACCAAGATAATTTAAACAAGCTTAGAACATGAATATGAAAAGGGAAGCGTGTATCCTTCTTAGTCACACTAAAATGAAGTTTTTGGGAGGTTTTTGATATTTCCATGTTTGAAACCCAAAACCACATCTCTTCATGCTTGACTTAATTTATAAGACATAGTTTAGGGGTTAAGGGGTAGATACATGATTTGTATGGTTTGATATTTCTAGACCTTGTTTATTATCAACTTTAATGCTTACTATATGACATAAGATGACTATGTGATTTGGTTTTTCATTTTTCTGTTTTTTATTTTATTTTTCTGCCCATTTGAATCTTGGTCAAATCCTAGGTTTGACCAAGATTTAGACAAGTTTAACACGTGAAAACGAATAAGTAAGCATGGATCCTTCTTAGTCACTAAAAAATGTACCAATCGATAGATGTGTTAACTTTGCTTCATGGAAATAATAATGTCACGTAAATGAGTTAACTTGGATTTCCTACCCTTGAATCCATAGGAAACTTTGTTCTAATGCAGTATAATAATCAATCGAGTTTTTACACCAACATGTCTGTCACTTACGTGTGGTGCCCACGCGTGAGGTCCCACACTTCAGTGAGCACAAGTCACGTGCAATAGGTACGCAAACTCCCAGCCATCTTCTTTGTCAAGAGAAGACGCATCAGGATGCGTATTGGAAGTCTGTGGGTCCTTCTGGATCCTTCTTAGTCACTCTAAAATGAAGCTTTTGGGAGGTTCTTGAAATTTCCATGTTTGAAACCCAAAACCACTTCTCTTCATGATTTACTTCATAAAACATAGTTTAATTAGAGTTTTAGGGGTAGATATATACATGATTTTTCTGGTTTGAATATATATGTCTCTAGACCTTTGTTTATCAACTTGAATGCTTAATATACATATGACATAAGAATGCTATGTGCTTTGGTTTTTCATTCTTTTGATTTTTTCTGAATTTTTAGGGCCATTTGAATCTTGGTCAAATCCTTGGTTTGACCAAGATTTAAACAAGTTTAAAACATAAAAATGAAAAGGGAAGTCTGTATCCTTCTTAGTCACTCTAAAATGAAGCTTTTGGGAGGTTTTTAAAATTTCAATGTTTGAAACCCAAAACCACTTCTCTTCACATGCTTGACTTCATAAGACAGAGTTAATTAATTTAGGGGTTAATTAGGGGGTATAGATACATGATTTGTGTGGTTTGAATATGTATGGACCTTATTTATCAACAACTTTAATGCTTACTATATGACATAAGAAAACTATTTGCTTTGGTTTTTCTTTTTTCAATTTTTTTTCAATTTTGATGCCCATTTGAATCTTGTCAAATCCTAGGTTTGACCAAGATAATTTAAACAAGTTTAAAACATGAAAATGAAAAGGGAAGCATGGATCCTTCTTAGTCACTCTAAAATGAAGCTTTTGGGAGGTTTTTGAAATTTCCATGTTTGAAACCCAAAACCACTTCTCTTCACATGCTTGACTTCATAAGACAGAGTTTAGGGGTTAGGGGTATAGATACATGATTTGTCTGGTTTAATATGTCTAGACCTTGTTTATCAACTTTAATGCTTACTATATGACATAAGAAGACTATGTGATTTGGTTTTTCATTTTTCTATTTTTATTTTTCTGCCCATTTGAATCTTGGTCAAATCCTAGGTTTGACCAAGATATAGACAAGTTTAACACGTAAATGAGTTAACTTGGATTTCCTACCCTTGAATCCATAGAAAACTTTGTTCTAATGCACTATTATAATCAACCGAGTTTTTACACCAACAGGTCTGTCACTTACGTGTGGTGCCCACGCTTGAGGTCCCACACTTCAGTGAGCACAAGTCACGTGCAATAGGTACGCAAACTCCCAGCCATCTTCTTTGTCAAGAGAAGACGCATCAGGATGCGTTTTGGAAGTCTGTGGGTCCTTCTGGATCCTTCGGTTGTCCCTCTCACAAAAAAAACAAATCTCTCTCATTCTCGGCCTCGCTCGACTCGCTCGCTCGCTCGCTCGCACCTCCTGCTCACTGACAAACCCTGCACAAAAGTCAACATCATCACCCGAAAAAGGGGAGACTCCCTTCTTCTCTCCTTCCGAGTGATCCCTCTTCCTCCGAGTTTCACTCGACGGGCAAACACCCATGTGCTGCATAGTAATAATAAAAAGGTAGTACTCGTAGAAAAATCGATATACGAATCTGTAATTAAATAGGTTAAACTAGGGTTTTGCCCAGTTCTACAGATCAAGGGTTCAAAAAAATCCAACTACGGGGTTCGAACAACACGATTCTAATCCAAGAATTTTTTCGACCTAGGTCACCCAAATGGCCTCAAACTATAGGGTTAGCATCTAGTGCAGTATGTGTGAAAATGTATGCACTATGTGTGCTATAACTTGTATGTCTTTCATATTTGAACCAAATTTGAATAAGTTTGAAATATTTGAAAAGGGGCTTTTGGCTTAAACGTTTGAAACCAAAAACCACTTCTCTTCATGCATGCTTGACTTCATAAGACAGAGTTTAGCTAGGGTTAGGGGATATATGCATGATTTTCCTGGTTTGAATATGTCTAGACCTTGTTTATCAACTTAATTGAATGCTTACTATATGACATAAGAATACTATGTGACTTGTTTTTTATTTTTTGATTTTTTTAAAATTTTATGCCCATTTTAATCTTGGTCAAATCCTAGGTTTGAACATGGTTTAAACAAGTTTAAATCATGAATATGAAAAATTAAGCATCTATATATCCTTCTTACTCACTCCAAAATGTAGCTCTTGGGAGGGTTTTTCGAAATTTCCATGTTTGAAACCAAAACCACTTCTCTTCATGCATGCTTGACTTCATAAGACAGAGTTTAGGGTTAGGGGTAGATATATACATGATTTTCTGGTTTGAATATGTCTAGACCTTGTTTATCAACTTGAATGCTTACTATATATATATGACATAATAATGTTATGTCCTTTGGTTTTTCATTCTTTTGTTTTTTTATGAATTTCCATGCCCATTTGAATCTTTTGGTCAAATCCTAGAGGTTTGACCAAGATTTAAACAAGTTTAAAACATGAAAATGAAAAGGGAAGCTTGTATATCCTTCTTAGTCACTCTAAAATGTAGTTTTTGGGAGGTTTTTGAAATTTCCATGTTTGAAACCCAAAACCACTTCTCTTCATGCTAGACTTCATAAGACAATTTAATTAGGGGTTAGGGGTAGATACATGATTTGTCTGGTTTGAATATGTCCAAACCTTGCTTGTTTATCAACTTGAATGCTTACTATATGACATAAGAATGCTTACCATATGTTTGAATTTTAAAAGCATATAGTCTTCTTATGTCATATAGTAAGCATTCAAAAGGTTTTCTTTGAGAGAGTAGCATGCATTCAGAAGTTGATAAATAAGATTTGGACATATTCAAACCAGACAAATCATGTATCTACACCCCCTAACCCTAAACTCTGTCTTATGAAGTCAAGCATGAAGAGAAGTGCTTTTGGGTTTCAAACATGGAAATTTCACAAACCTCCCAAAAGCTTCATTTTACAGTGACTAAGAAGGATCCAGGCTTACCTTTTCATTTTCATGTTTTAAACTTGTTTAACTCTTGGTCAAACCTAGGATTTGACCAAGATTTAAATGGGCATAAAAAATCAGAAAAAACAGAAAAAATGAAAAACCAAATAACATAGCCTTCTTATGTCATATAGTAAGCATTCAAGTTGATAAACAAGGTCTAGACATATTCAAACCAGAAAAAGCATGTATCTACCCCTAACCCTAAACTCTGTCTTACGAAGTCAAGCATGAAGAGAAGTGGTTTTGGGTTTCAAACATGGAAATTTCAAAAACCTCGCGAAAGCTTCATTTTAGAGTGACTAAGAAGGATCCATGCTTACCTATTCATTTTCATGTTTTAAACTTGTTTAAACCTTGATAAAACCCAGGATTTTACCTATTTAATCATAGATTCATAGGTCGATTTTTTACTTTTTTATTTTTACTATGCAGCACATGTGTGTTTGCCCGTCCAGTGAAACTCGGAGGAAGAGGGATCACACGGAAGGAGAAGAAGGGATAGCAGTCACGGGGCCCCTCTTATTATTTATGGTGTATATCTTTTTTCTGGTGATGTTGACTGTTGTGCAGCGTTTGTCAGTGCGCAGGAGGTGCGAGGCTGCGAGCGAGCGAGTCGAGCGAGGCCGAGAATGAGAGAGATGTTTTTTTCTTTTTCTTTTCCGTGAGAGGGACAACAGAAGGATCCAGAGACGACTTCCACTACGCATCCTGGTGCGCGTCTTCTCTTGACAAAGAAGATGGATGGGAGTTTGCGTACCTACTAATCTACTATAGTACTACTACTACACAAGAACCATATACATGTCAAACTTTTCAATCATGACCCACATGCATTTTATGTATATATTCACAACTTTTAATGCATGCATGAAAACTCAGCAAAATATGTGCATTTTGGGTTGTCGCACATAAATGTGCTTTTACTTGTCTGCCACCAATCCAATTTTCATGTGAGGGGGAAACACGACACACGATGGACATTTCCAATGTTTCACGAATTAATTATCTCAATTTGCATCCATATATATATGCGCCTGGTTACTGAAAGATCGAACCAAAGGTGAACTTGAAACGTTTTAATTTTCATGTTTTAAACTTGTTTAAATCTTGGTCAACCCTTGGATTTGACCAAGATTCATAAAAAATTCAAAAACATAGTCTTCTTATGTCATACAGTCAACATTCAACTTGATAAAACAAGATCTAAACATATTAAAAGAAGAATCATGTATCTACCCCCTAACCCTAAACTCTGTCTTTTGAAGTCAAACATGAAGATACGTGGTTTTGGGTTTACAAAATGGAAATTTCAAAAACCTCCGAAAAGCTTAATTTTGGAGTGACTAAGAAGGATACATGCTTACTTTTTCATTTTCATGTTTTAAACTTGTTTAAAGCTTGGTCAAACCTAGCTAGCTTGGATTTGACCAAGATTCAAGTGCGCATAAAAAATTCGAAAAAACCCCCAAAAATGAAAAACCATAACACATAGTCTTCTTGCGTCACATATATTGTAAGCATTCAAGTGTTGATAAACAATATCTAGACATATCAAACAAGAAAAATCATGTATCTATACCCCTAACCCTAAATTTGTCTTATGAAGTCAAGCATGAAGAGAAGTGGTTTGGGTTTTCAAACATGGAAATTTCGAAAACCGCCCAAAAGCTTCATTTCGGACTGACTAAGAAGGATCCATGCTTACCTTTTCATTTTCATGTTTTAAACTTGTTTAAATTCTTGTTCAAACCTAGGATTTGGCCAAGATTCAAATGGGCATAAAAACAATCGAAAAAATCAAAAATGAAAAACCAAAGCACATAGTCTTCTTATGTCACATAGTAAGCCATTCAACTTGATAACAAGGTCTAGACCTATTCAAACCAGAAAAATCATGTATCTACCCCTAACCCTAAACTCATCTGTCTTATGAAGTCAAGCATGAAGAGAAGTGGTTTTGGGTTTCAAACATAGACATTTCAAAAGCCTCCCAAAAGCTTCATTTTGGAGTGATTGAGAAGGATCCATGCTTAATTTTTCATTTTAATGTTTTAAACTTGTTTAAATCTTGGTTAAACCTATGATTTGACCAAAATTTGATTCGGCATGAAAATTCAAAACAAATCAAATAAATAAAAAACCAATGCACATAGTACATCTTCTTATGTCATATACTAAGCATTCAAGTTGATAAGCCAGGTCTAGACATATTCAAACTAGAAAAATCATGTATCTACCCCTAACCCTAAACTCGATTTGTCTTATGAAGTCAATCATGAAGAGGTGTTTTGGGTTTCAGACATGGAAATTTCAAAAACCTTCCAAAAGCTTCATTTTGAAGTTACTAATTAAGAAGGATCACTACAAGAAAAGTTTGGCAACTTTTCTTGTAGTGGATCCAGGCTTAATTTTTCATCTTCATGTTTTAAATTTTGGTCAAACCTAGGATTTGTCCAAGATACAAATGGGCATAAAAATTCAGGGTAGCATCATACCCCCCTCCTTCCCGCGTAGAAAAAGTGTTAGGCGAGTAGTAGAATGGCATGACCAACAAGTTTCAAGTAAAATTTTGAATATGACCAAAATATACCAATTGATAGATGTGTGTGACCCAAGATTGAGCCATGGTACATTTTGCCAACAAAGTAGCAATTGAGTTGGCTTTCTACCTTAGTAGGCGTGCATTGGAAGGATGCATTATGCCGGCAAAGTTTTCAAACGTTCAAACTTTTCCGGTTTCTCATACAGTATTTGGCTCCTTGAGAAGCATTGATGTGATCATATAAGGTTATCCAAAACTTCGCCTTTCCCGTATTTGCCCGAGCACTCGACACCCCTCGTCCCATGGCGACTCCTCCAGCCATAGCCCCGTGCACCCAGGCTCCACGACTCAGCCTCGGAGGGGTGTGCGCTAAAAGCTCGCAAATGTCTGTGTGCCATTGGTGTGCGATGAAGCAGGCGGCTCTGTGTCTTGCTGTGGCTAGACTCCTGGCGCCCTTTGATCTAGGAGAGGGAGAGGAGGGAGGGGGTCCCATGAAGCGGCGGTGGCCCAGGTATCGGCGGCAGCCCAGGCAGCAGCGGCAAAGTGGGCTGGTCGGAGCATAGGCATGCGCCGGGGGCGAACCTCGCCGGGTGAGGATGCTTCCATTGTGAAGAAGCACTTGCCATCCAGGGCTTCGGGTTCGCCAACAAACTCAGCGCCTCGGTCCATGGCGTTGCCGTCGTGGGGACGTCGGGGGCGGCGGCGACGTGCTGCAGCCCCAGCCTTTAGTGGGGACCAAAGTGCGACCGACCACATCACGGCGTCGGCAGCATTGGGGATGCCGATGGGCATCCACTGCCACACACAGATTTGGGAGGTTCTGGCCGGGCCGAGTTCCAAACTTCCATCATCGGAGCCGAGGGCTTGGTACTTCAAATTCCGAATCAGGCAATCCTTCGACCCCAATCAGCTTCTGCCTGTGGTCCAAATCCGAGATATCTTGGCGGCAGCTATGCTGGTTAAGCTTAGCCGGACAGCGGCAATCGACGATCTGCAAAACCTAGATGCCTTCCGAGGATTTGCAGCAGCCGTCAATGCACTCGTGGAGGCATCGCATGCTGGTAGCAGCGGCGAATGCGGGTATGTTGTTTTACTCCCTTTGTATGCTTTTGTCATAAAAATCAATTTGCTAATTCTCATTCGATTGAAAATCAGACCCATTCACCATCAACTCTCAAACAGTGGACACTAGTAATATGTAGAACTAGAAATTACACAAGATTTCTGTACTGCTAGTACTATTACTTCGACGCTACATGTTGTTTACACGAGGAAATTGCACAAACTACCGCTTATTGCTGCCTTCGTTGCTTAAAACACTTTTTAAAACTGTAATTTTTTTCCGCACAAACCACCAACTATCGTGTTCTGTTGCAGGGAATTTCAAATTTAGGATTGAGCTGTTTAAGAGCAAATCAGATGATCGGGGACCACCAACTACTATAGTTTTAATTGCAAACTAGCATAGTTGCCCGCGCATTTGCGCGGCTAGATTTGTGATGACTTGAGAGTGTAAATCATATTGATTTTTGTCATTCATTTTTTCACTTTTTCCATTAATATATTGATGTGTACAACATTTGCATAGGGAAATAACACTTATATATGCGCATCAATGCATTGTTTAAGGTTTAGCTTTTTCATAAAATATACATATAGAAATTGCTAACACATAGAAACACTTGAAGGCGTAAGATAAATGATAAACCTATCATATTATTCTGACATTTTCAGTAAAGAGCATCAATGTTTCTAGTTCATTTTCTAGAGAATTACAGTTCTTCAAATAAGTATTGTTCCAACAAATTGAAATCTTGGAAGACAATCAATTCTCTTGCAGTGCAGTTTTAGATCGAGTGAGAACATGGGCCACATGAAGAAAATAAGACCATTCTTGTTGCATACCTCCGATCAATGAAATTTATTTTGAGCCGATTCTGGCCAACTATGTGGAAGATCGTTGCATAATCCTGACGTGTATAGCGGATCTGAACTTCCTTTGCCACCACCATGGAGCCAAAGAGCAGCAATATCCTTATGATGAATATAAATAAAGAGGTGCCTGCACTAAGAAAGAACAATAATTAAATGTATGGAGAAAGAATAATAACTTGTCAGGAAATCAAATGGACGGTGTTATGAGAAAATAAAAATCAATGTTGTTATTGACGGGGCAAGGATAGATAACCATGCATGCATAATAGATGCTTCGGAAGGCATGTAAACAAAATGATTTTTTTCAGAAAAATAGTAACAAAAATGAAAAGATATATGAACAACCAATGCCCTTTAGGGCTGCTGATCCTGGGCAATGTTAGTGAAGCCACACCCTCGCACCTCAGTAATTAAACATTATATCTTTTCCAACTAACTGTGATTTATTGAAGATCACTAAAGCGCAATAGACATGTCTTGCGCAACTTCTGTAGGGAGCATGTGTAGCCAATTTGTTGGAACACTCCTAAGACTGCCACATGACTATACTCCCTAAACAATATTAAGACGTGCAAACATTAATAGTAGCACAGAGCGTACATGCAACCACTTCCTTAATTTATGAAAAATGATTTTTGTAACGCTTTAGAAACCAGTTTAAAAAAGAAAAAAAGAAGCATGTTAGTGTTGGTCGCTTCCATTTACTAATCTAGGGAAAAACTACGTTGGTGCACCAATTCAAAGTATTTTGTAAGCTCATATTTTTCCTAAATCCTAAAGTGATTTATACTTCGAACAATTGTCGGTTCATACGTAGTCAAAGTATTTGGTAAGCTCATATTTTTCCTAAATCAAACTAATGGTATACTTCTGAACAAATGTTGGTTCATAAATATTTCGAGCACACTAATAGTATTACCATGGCCGGCTCTACTTATCTTTCATTTTCAATTCAAGGCAAAAGATGGGGATAAAAACATAATATAGGCTTACTGATATCCTTTTCTTTGGTCAAAGTCCAGATTGTACCTCCTGATCACTCTGCCAATTCCTAAAATAATGGAGTAGAGCCAGCAGAACCACTATAAAAGTCCCTCATGTCATATAAAAAATAGCATCGTCATGAGGCTCATTTCCTGTCATACGATAGAGAACTCATAATGATTTGATATGTGTATAAATTGTTAAAAACCATCTCATACAACGCAAATCAAGATAAAAATTAGCAACTCAATCTGGAACGTGAAAGACAGATACGTGAAGTTTCAATACATCATCATCAGTATATAAAAACAACGAATCCACACCTGCAAGGGAACACCACCACCAGCGAATATAGCCAAGAGCCGATGTCTTTGTGTCGTCCGCTGCCCGTACAACTATTATTGTATGATTCCTTCGTGGCCTATAGGCCATAACCATCGCCTGATCGAGTGCTCCAAGGTGTCCAATGTCTTCACCAAGTCTAGGACCCGAGATCGTGACGCTTTGTCTTGTCGGCTCTTCGTTGTAGCAAAACATTGCCTAAACATCAGGCACGATAATCAGTCCACAACATTGTCATATAACAAAACCACTATATGATGGGATAACCACTTTCATCAACAGTCCTAGCCAGCAGAATGGTCAGGTATTCTTCGAAAGCCTGAAAAAGATTCAAAGTGCTAGACCTGCTGAAACCAACCAAAAGTTAGAAATCAAACCTAAACTACTCATATATGTCACATGTAGAAGCCGAGCAGAACACCATGCATGCCATGTCGCCGCAGCCCTTCGCCTTGGCTTCAGGCCTTGCTCTTAGAGCTGAAAGGTTCTCCACTTGTCCAGCAATGCAGGTAATTACCAAAACTCTACGGTTCTCGAAACCCGGCCACAATACCGACGCTTTTTGGAGACTAATACTCGTATGACATGGAATACATCCAGTGATAAATAATATATAGCTCAAAGGGTACTAAAAATCTACAGTTGCTTTTATATTGCAGTTTTTTACTACAGTTGGAGTTGCAGGAAAACGAATTATGCTTGACAGACCAATATCAGTATAGTTTCCACAGTCATCTCAATATATAATATATTTTACGTATACCAGGATCTACAGAAGTGTGATTAAAATACTCAAACATACATGAAGTGCAGGGAGATATTACCCAAGGTTAGCGGTGTTGCCGTGCCTTCACTTTGCAGGACGTCTGCTCGTGCGTTTGAACGTCTAGGAGTCGCCGGCGAATACTGCTTAATATGGGTGTTACGCATCACAGCCATCTGCAGTTAGTTAGCCAATCATGGACGATGGTCATGGATAGATCGATGGCTGCAGCCTTTGATCAAGCTAAGCGGATGAAGCGGACATGGTTTACCTTTGTACATGTCTTCTGGATGGCTTGCTCGTGGAAGCTCCTCAGCAACTCAGCTGTCAAGGGCTGAAGACTAATTAATCGATCTGCCACATGTATGTATAAAAATATGTTGCTCTAGTGGATCAGACTTCCATCATCAACCGGCTCAATCCCGAACTTTTCCAGCTGTGTTGGACGACGGTCCAAGATGAATGGACGGATGACAGTTACCATGAGATGATGGAGGTCAGACTTGGAGTCTTCATTCTGCTCATGAGGCGACTCGAACTTGTCCACCGGAAGCCGACGGCCTCTGGCGGTTGTTGCTGCTGCGCCGGGGCCGGCTGGGAGGGTTTGAACGGTTCGACCGGCGTGTCGTGCGGTTTCTGTTGAGGCAAATCTGCTTCTGTTAGAATTAAAATGCATCATAGGAGTTGGACTCATCTCCTAGATTTTTGCATAGATGGCGCCATGGTAAACAATTTGCACAACACGGACATTATGCCCTGGAGGGTAGGGAACGGGAGGGTGCACAGCAGGCAGAGACAGAGAGTACAAAGAGAGGCGACGGAGCCATGCGGAGCGGCGGCCATAGAGGGCTGGCGGCTGTAGGATAGGAGGCGGCAGATCATAATTGGAGCGATCGTTTAGACTGGGTAGACCGTAGATCTAGGGTTTTTTTTAGAATGACCGTAGACGTAGGTAGGAAGACACTTTACGCGCATATCCAAACCGAACACTTGGAGCGCATTAGGAAGTTAATCTTGGCCATTATTTTTCTTTTGCTTGCGGCTAGCTAATCTAAACCATTGGTTGTTTGTTGTTTTAATAATATAATAGATAGAATAGATTTTGCAAAATTATGAAACGCACATAACGTTTGAATTACTACAATTTTTTTGAAGGTTTGATATTTTCATCATTTTTGTGTGAATCTTACACCAAGTAACACAACTTTCAGACGGAATACAAAATATTTTCAAACTTCCTAGATTTGATAGCTCAAATATTTTTAATTACTAGTTTTTCAGTATTTTAAAAAGTCGAAACACTATATTTTGGCTGAATGTTAGAAAATATATTTCATGATTATCCCATATTAGTTAAGAAGTACATAAACTAGTAGTAGTAATAAAGAACAGAGGGAGTTTATGGAGATACATCCATTAAGGGCATGTTAGTGTGTGTTGGTGTATTACTTATGCCTTCTTTGGTTAATACACTTCTCAAGTGATCCCCGCAAACCCTCTATTCTTGCCTAGAATACAAAAACTCCCCATCAAAGTATTAGTGCATTTTTTGGATGAGTATTCGAGAGGATTGGGTGAACACCAAGGATTTGCATAGGGAATTGGTACAATTGAATCCTTGGCTGTTTGATTTGTAGGATTGTTTCCGATAGGAATTTTTCCTAAGGATTTCTTTGCACAGATTCCATAGAAAATTAAACATCTACTCATACCTCTTTTTAAGAATGCTTTACTTTTCCTATGGTGGAATCAAACAAAGTTTGGATTCTATGAATTCCTATAGGATTGGAGTGGACATGACATTGCAATCCTACATTTCCCTATTCCTACATCTTTCGGTAGGCATTTGCCTAGAATAAATAACCATGTGTATTACGGAGTAGCAATAAAATATAGGTTTATTTCTCTAAAGCATCTTGCACTGTACTAGTACATGGCTTAAGAGACAATATTTTTACCATTTTTTTTGCGAGAAGACAATATTATTACCATAGTTACTAAGTACATTTTATTGGATGATGAAGTGATAGCCCTCATCAATGCATTGTGAATTATTAGGGCATGGGTCACACGTGATTTACGAGTACACCGCACGATCGAGAGCCGCCGTCCCTCTTTGCTTTTTACCGATGCGGCGGAGCTCCTCCCCACACCCACGAATAACTGAAAGCCACAACTGCTGGGGAAAAGTCTTGCGCCGAGAAAATCTACAACCGTGGTTGAGTACATGTGTTTCTTAAGATACGAGTGCTCCAATGCATTTTTTCTTTCCTTTTACTAATTTACCTTGAAAATCCTGCACGTCCACTTATTTGTGGACGGAGGGAGTATCACGCCAAGAGGAAGTAGGACAATAGTGGGCGCTTATAGCCCGCCTACGTGGTACTTTTGCCAGCTGTTGGCTCTTCTATTGTTCTTGCTCTAAAGAAACCCCGATTGTGAAAGGCCAAGGCGTACTTCTTTTGGTCACGCAAAATTCAAAATACTGCCATGGACATTGAATTGACATGACAACACATAGCTTGGGATGTCCAAATTTGCACGTTAGACCAGTGACTTGTTCTTCACCTTTTCAGAGGGAACAGTGACTTTTTATTATGGGTCTGTTTTGCTAAACCTAGATTAGGGTTTGATTGTGCATCATAAGCATCATGTTATTTTTTCTTAGAAAATATGCACAAAAGAAGTAAATTGAAAACCCTAATGTTGGTTTGAATCTCTCTCTCAAATTCAATTGCTCAAACATTTCAAAAGTTTGAAGTTTCAAATCAATTCCAAAATAGCAAAGGAGTTGAATACAAAATAAAAACAGTTTTGAAAAAGAGAGAGAAAACCTCTCTCACCTAGTTGGGCTGCAGCCCAACTCTCCTCTCTCCCCTCCTCCCCTGCGCAGCCCAGGAGGCCAAACCACCAGCAGCCCATCTCAGCCCACCCCGACTTCCAGAGGGTTAAGTGCAAAATCGCAAGTCATATTCCACCTCTCGTTCGGGAAGCAGCTCGGTGGCGCGTCCTCCTCGCTCGCCGGCGCCAAGATGTGCCGCCCCCAACGCCTACAAATCCCCCTCTGGCCGCCGCAGACGAACCCTAGGGCGCCACTTCCCTTTTCCCTGGCTCTCCCCCGCGCACAGGCCGAAACCCTAGCCGCAGTAGCTCGCCGGCCATCGCCCGCCCCCGCCATTCTGAGCCTCCCCGAGCCCGGCTGAGAATCCCTGGAGCTCCGCCTCGCCGCCAGGATCCTCCCCGTCGAAGGAATCGACGTGGGGTGGCCGGAATCGCCGCCGCCAGGCCCTTCTTCTTCGAGTCCGGTCGCCGGCCAACGGCTCATCGCCGGCGCTACAGCGCTCCCCCGCCCTCGCCGTCGCCTCCATAGGCTCCGTGGTGAACTCCTCGTTCTCAACATCGTCTCGTACCTCTCTCTGGCCCTCTGTACCGCCGCCTCCACGAGCGCCCGTGCCGGCGGCCGCCGCACGTTGTCGCCGGCGTCGCTCCGGCGACCAATAGGTCGCGGCGCCGCCACCGTCCGACTCGCCTTGGCCCCGCAAACGCGCTCGCCCGCGTGTCCAGGGGCGCCCTCTAGCGCCTCCTCTGTGTGGTCACCAGCGCCGGCCGCCGGAGTTGACCACCGGCGGTTGACCACCGTGGGGCCCGCCCCATTTTCCTCTTTTTATTTACTTATTTTCTGTAATTTGATAAATATATGACATGTGGGGCCCGTTGTCAGTAATTTATTCATTTCCGTAAATATTTAGAAAAAGAATAAAACCCTGACATGTGGGTCCAGTCTGTCAGGATTTTAATATTTTCCAGAATTTCCATAAATGATTTAAAATGAATAAAACTTGTAAAATTCATAACTTATTCATTTTAAATCAGAAAAATATGTATAATATATCAAAATTTTCAGAAAAATGAGATCTACAATTTGGTTACACAATCATGCATTGTTAAACAACTTGAACCCTAGTTGTTTTAGAAGAACTAAAATGTACCCCTCTGAGGTTCCGGAACTGCTAACCCTAGTCCCGTCGAACCCCAGTTAAATTGATGATGTCTTAGGGTTAATTCAGTACCTAATTAACATGTCATGTCATCATCCTTGTATGCGCATTGCATTAATGCCATGTGTTGATTGTTCTTTTACCTTTCCGGTATTTGCTTCTTCGCGATCGATAGAGCAAGTGCCGAGACGATGAAGATCGACAACGACGAAGGTCAATACTTGTCCATCGACGAACAAGTCAAGCATGGGATCTCCGAAGATCCACATTGGTTTGTCAGGGACAAAGGCAAGCCCTAACCTGGTTCATATATGGTTTCGAAATGCTTTTACTTCTGGTTCCTACATATTGCATTCGTTTCCAATATGTTTTATCGGCAGGTATAGTTATCCTATGTGTGTTGCATTTACCATCCTTGTAGCCTAAATACTCTGATCCACTGCTCCCAGCAAGACTAGGTTTGAGCTATGTGTGCATCGCTAGAGCCGTTATATCGAATATGCTTAGCCATGCTTAGTTGACGAATTCTGATCCATCCGGTTGATGAATCAGAGCTGCGAATGAACCTAGTATGGCAGGATGACGTGGTAAGATCAGTGATGATAATTAAACATGCTTAAAGGCTTGGATGGGCCGCCACATGGGGATGTGGTGATTTGACTCGTTCTCGCCGATACTAGGACCTGAGTTCTCGCCTTCGGAACCAAGACTGAGCGTACAACCACACGGGGCCCATGGGAACCCCTTGGCCCGAACTTGCCTAGCTTACCCATGAGTCAATTAGTTTGCGAGTTCCATTTGGCATTCTGCATGGCGAAGGCGTGGAAAAGGTTTTCAAAGGTGCATCATACAGGGCGTGGCCGGGGTGAAGGATGCTGTAGGCATTGAACTGGATCCCCTGCACACAATGACCGGGACCGCCTCGGAGAGTGGCTACCTACGATGACGGAGCTCCCCAGTTAGTTTGACTCATGGAATAGGCGAAGTAAGGGAAAGGTTTTGGTCGACCACCCTCTGCCGGCACACCAAGGAAGTGTGTAACGTACGGCGCTAAGAGTCGGTCGGCGCGTGTGGGTAAAGTTGTACACCCCTGCAGGGTAAATCTTTTCGAAAAGCCGTGTCCACGGTTATGGACGACTTGGGAAAGGACGTGATGATCATAGACAACTTGAACCTAATCGTAAAACTTGATGTCAATGTGTGAATAAGGATCCCTCCTCAGGGTATCGAGGGGGTGCTCCTAGTTGATAGGTTCAGCATATGATGAAGATCTCGGTGGATTCAATATGATGATCAGTAGAGCTAGAGATATCGCTCTCTTATCCCCTTTTAAAATGATCTGAATAGACGAGCTTCTGCTCCCTCTTGTTTTACAAAGGAAAACTGGCTTTACGCAAAATAAGCTCCACATAAAGCCTCGCATACCAGCTTTGCTAAAAGGTTGTACTAAGTCTTGCTGAGTCCCTGTACTCAGCTTTGCATGCTTTGTTTCAGACGAAGTCGCTCCAACAAATGAAGGTTTCTAGGTCGACATCGACGAGTAGCTTGGGATTCCCAGGTGGCAGCCTGGAATCTATGGGCTGGGACGTCGCCGTTATGCTCCTGGCCTCTTAGGCCTTTTGCTATCTTGCTATTTAGAATAGCATAACTTCGCTTCCGTTGATTGATGAATTGTCAGGTCAGTGACCTCTGCTTGTAATACTTTGGTTCTTCGCTCAGTTATGAGCTTGTATTACTCTTTGAGTCGTAGAGTCACTGTTGTGTTACCGATTCTCACCCTGTAGGCCCTAGAGATCTAGGTTAGGCTTATGCCAGATGGAGATCTAGGTTTGTCTAGCCCCGACCTCCGGGGGTCCCCACAGCCATGGTCCTCGACCCCACCATCGGCACAAGCCGGCGCAGCGTGCGCTTCTCGCGCGTCCTCATCGATGGCGGCAGCAGCATCAACATCCTCTACCGCGACACCGCCCGCAAGCTGGGCATCCAGGAGGCCGAGTTGCGCCCCACCCCCACCGTCTTCCACGGCATCGTGCCAGGCCACTGCTGCCAGCCGATTGGCCGGATCACCCTGGAGGTCATGTTCGGCAAGCCGGACCACTTCCGCACGGAGAACATCGAGTTCGAGGTGGTGGACCTGGTCAGTCCCTACCACGCGCTCCTGGGCAGGCCGGCCCTGACCAAGTTCATGGCGGTGCCCCATTATGGGTACCTGAAGATGAAGCTGCCGGGCCCAAAGGGGTCATCACCGTAGCCGGCGACTATCGCCGCTCCATGGAATGCGCCACCCAGAGCTCCAAGATAGCCTAGACGCTGGTCATAGCTGCCGAGAAGCAGCTCATCCACGACGCCGTCGCCATGGCTGGGACGACTCACTTCCAGCCGGCTAACGACACCAAGAAGATCCTGCTCGACTCGGCCCAGCCGGACAAGTTCGTCACCATTGGTGCCGGCTTGAGCAGCAAATAGGAAAGCGAGCTCACCAGCTTCCTCCGTGAGAATCGGGACATCTTCGCATGGTCTCCAAGGGACATGCCGGGTGTGCCGAGGGAGTTGGCTGAGCACCACCTCCACGTCAGGCCAGAGGCCAAGCCGGTGAAGCAACCTCTCCGCCGCTTCGCCGAAGAAAGAAGGAAGGCCATTGGTGAAGAAATCGCCCGGCTCCTAGCAGCCGGCTTCATCATGGAAGTGCTGCACCCGGACTGGTTGGCAAACCCGGTCCTGGTCTTGAAGAAGAACGGCTCCTGGCGCATGTGTATCGACTACACCAGCCTCAACAAGGCGTGCCCGAAGGACCCCTTCCCCCTGCCGCGCATAGATCAAGTCATAGATTCGACTGCCGGCTGTGAACTGTTGTCTTTTTTAGACGCCTACTCAGGCTACCACCAGATTCCTTTGAATCCGGCTGATCAAATAAAGACTTCGTTCATTACCCCGTATGGGGCTTATTGCTACACGACTATGCCATTCGGCTTGAAAAATGCAGGCGCCACTTACCAACGGTGCATGCAAAAATGCTTACAAGAGCAAATCGGCAGAAACGTTCACGCATACGTGGATGATGTCGTTGTGAAAACCAAGGAGAGGAATACCCTCCTTGATGACCTGAGAGAAACCTTCACCAATCTGCGAAGATTCCGGATGAAGCTGAACCCGGCCAAGTGCACTTTCGGCGTGCCGTCTGGCCAACTCCTAGGCTACCTCGTCTCTCAGCGAGGAATCGAAGCCAACCCGGAGAAGATCAGTGCCATAGAGAAGATGGAACTGCCGCAGTGCCTCAAGGACGTCCAGAAGTTCACCGGATGCCTGGCCTCCTTGAGCCGCTTCGTCAGCCGGCTGGGGGAGAAGGCACTGCCCCTGTACCAGTTGCTCAAGAAGACAAACTCCTTCAGCTGGACGCCGCAGGCGGATGAAGCCTTCCGCGACTTAAAGCGCATGCTCTCAACTGCGCCCGTCTTGGCATCGCCGGCTTCAGTGGAGCCGATGCTCCTGTACATCGCAGCCACCAACCGAGTGGTTAGCGTTGTCCTAGTGGTGGAGCGCAAGGAAGCCGGCAAGGAGCAGCCGGTTCAGCGCCCAGTACTACCCCACCGAAGGTCACCTACGGCGTGTACGGGCCAAGAAGCTCAAGCACTACTTCCAAGAGCACCCCATCAAGGTGGTGGCCACAGCGCCCTTGGCGGAAATCATCGGCAGCAAGGACGCCAATGGCCGGGTTGACAAATGGGCCCTGCGGCCCACTCTATCCATTACGAGCCAAGAACAGCCATCAAGTCGCATATCCTAGCCGGCTTCTTCGTCGACTGGGCCGAGATGCAGTACCTGCCGCCTGTGCCGGACTCCACGCACTGGAAGCTGCACTTCGACGGCTCGAAGATGCGCACCGGCTTGGGAGCCGGAGTCGTCATCACCTCTCCTAAGGGGGACAGGCTGGACTACGTCCTGCAGATCCACTTCGCCGCATCCAACAATGTGGCGGAGTACGAAGCGCTCATCCATGGGCTCAAGCTGGCCAAAGAGATTGGCGTCCGTTGCATCCTCTGCTTCGGCGACTCCGACTTGGTCATACAGCAGGCGTCTGGCGACTGGGACGCGAAGGATGCCAACATGGCATCGTACCGCTTCCATGTTCAGCAGCTAGCCGGCTTCTTCGAGGGTGCGAGTTCCACCATGTGCCAAGGGCCAACAACGAGGCGGCTGACGCCCTGTCCAAGATAGGCTCAACCCGGCAGGCAATTCCGCCGGGTGTGGCCCTGCAGCATCTGCGCAAGCCGTCCATCACGCCGTCACCGGACTCGGATTCAATATTCGTGTCGGCTGACCCGGGGGCTCCTCAGCTGAACCCGGGGGCTTCGCAATCAAAGTCGGGGGCTTCTCAGCCGAACCCGGGGGCTTCTCAGCCCAAGTCGGGGGCTTCTCAGCCAAACCCGCCGGCTCCACAGCCGAACCCGGCGACCATGCAGTCGAACCCGGAAGCTCCGAAGATGGAGGCCTTGATGGTTAGCGTGTTTGAAATAAAATGCGTACCATCATGGGCACAAGAATTCCTCTCCTACCTCACCGATGGTGTGCTGCCCAATGACAGGGTTCAAGCCAGGCAGATTGAGAGAAGGGCCAAGGCCTATACCATCATCAACCACCAGCTGTACAAACGCAGCGTAAGTGGGGTGTTCCAGCGGTGCGTCGAGCCGGCTGAAGGGATTGAACTCCTACGGGAAATCCATCAGGGAGAGTGCGGCCACCACGCCTCCTCTAGAGCCATAGTAGGCAAAGCCTTCCGGCACGGCTTCTATTGGCCGACTGCGCTAAGAGACGCAGAAGAACTGGTGAAGAAATGCAACGGCTGCCAGCGCTTCGCAAAGCAAAGGCAAACGCCGGCTTCCGCCTTGAAAACCATCCCCATCACTTGGCCATTTGCCGTGTGGGGCCTGGATATGGTGGGCCCATTCAAAACAGCCCGAGGCGGCATGACCCACCTCCTGGTGATGATCGACAAATTCACCAAGTGGATTGAAGCCAAGCCGATCAAGAAGCTGGACGGCTCCACAGCCGTCACATTCCTCAAGGAAATAATTGTGAGGTACGGCTACCCCCATAGCATCATCACCGACAACGGCAGCAACTTCGCTGAAGGCATCTTCAAGCGCTACTGTGGGGAGATGGGGATCCGAATGGACCTATCATCCGTGGCGCACCCGGAGACCAACGGCCAAGTGGAGAAGGCAAACGGCTTGATCCTAGCCGGCATCCGGCCCCGGCTGGTGGAGCCGCTCGAGCGAGCAGCCGGCTGCTGGATAGAAGAGCTGCCCTCCGTACTTTGGAGCCTGCGCACCACGCCTAACCGCTCCGTCGGCTTCACACCATTCTTCCTCGTATACGGGGCCGAAGCCGTCCTGCCGACTGACATCGAGCACGACGCGCCAAGGATCAAGCTCTACACAGAAGCTGAAGCTAAAGAGGCTCGTGAAGATGGAGTCGACCTGGTCGAAGAGGCCCGGCTGCTGGCCTTGTCCAGATCAGCCATATACCAGCAAAGCCAAAGAGTGGGGCAGATGGGAAAAAGCGAACGAGTCGGAAGAAAGCAAGCCGGCACACAAATGATTAACAAACACATTAAAGTGTGACTTAATAAAAGGATAATAATATTGTCTTACATATGCACCCGGCATCCCGGGGATTTAACAAATTGTCTTGGCAAAAGCAACTACATAAACAGGTAAAGCTAAGCGCCGGCTGGTGGAGGACCAGCCGGAGGAGCAGGAGGCGGCTCCATCTCTATCTCCTCGTCTTCGGACTCCTCCTCGTCGTCAGAGGCGGATTCGGATCCGCGTGAAGACGCCCTTGTCGACGAAGTCGGCGATGGCGCAGGCACGGGCGAGCCGGGCGGTCTTGTTGGCGGCGGGAGCTTCTCTTCCACGTCGCGCGCCGAACTCCAGCTGGTCGAGGCTAACCTCGTTGTACCATGAGAGCACGAACGACAACGCCATGTCGGCTCCGGCGCGCGCGGCCGAGTCCTTCCAGTCGAGGAAGCGGTCGGCGCCGTCTCCAGCCACTTGATGAGGTTGGATAGCTCCCCCGGCGTCTCGCCGGCCGAGCAGCCGGTACAGCTCCTCGGCCGCCTTCCTCAGCTCCCAGCCCAACTTGGTGATCGGCTCACGCGGGCGGCCATGGACGCCAGATAGTCGTTGATGTCTACTCACGCTTCTTTTCCTGTAGACAGTGGGCCTCCAAGAGCAGAGGTTTGTAGAACAGCAGCAAGTTTTCCCTTAAGTGGATCACCCAAGGTTTATCGAACTCAGGGAGGAAGAGGTCAAAGATATCCCTCTCAAGCAACCCTGCAATCACGATACAAGAAGTCTCTTGTGTCCCCAACACACCTAATACACTTGTCAGATGTATAGGTGCACTAGTTCGGCGAAGAGATAGTGAAATACAAGTAGTATGGATGTATATGAGTGGTAATAGCAATCTGAATAAAATATGGCAGCGAGTAAACATGCAGTAGAACAATAAATAAGCGGTGTTTGCAGTATTGGAAACAAGGCCTAGGGATCATACTTTCACTAGTGGACACTCTCAATATTGATCGCATAATAAATAACTTCTTCTCATATGTGCTACATACACTCTTTTGTTGGATGACAAACACCAGTCGTTGTGTAGGGCTACAAGAGCACCTCAATGCCGGAGTTAACAAGCTCCACAACATTCGATGTTCATATTTAAATAACCTTAGAGCATAATAGATCTTTGCAAAATAAACCGAGAACTAACATAGCATACACACTGTCCACATTACGCTATGAAAGGAGGAATAGATCACATCAATACTATCATAATGATAATTAACTCCACAACCTACAAGAGATCATGATCATAGTCTACGACAAGAACCACACGGTGCACACACTAGCACCTTTACACCATGCAGGAGGAATAGACTACTTTAATAACATCACATGAGTAGCACATAAACTAGTAGCGATACAAAGCTCATCATATGGATCTCAATCATGTAAAGCAGCTCATGAGATCATTGTATTGGAGTACAGAGAGAGAGATTAACCACATAGCTACGGTAGAGCCCTCAGCCTCGAGGGAGAACTACTCCCTCCTCATCATGGGAGACATGGCGATGAAGATGGCGGTGGTGTCGATGGAGATGACTCCGGGGGCAATTCCCCATCCTGGCAGGGTGCCGGAACAGAGACTTCTGTCCCCCGAATTGGAGTTTCGCGATGGAGGCGGCGCCCCTGGAGCTTTTCTGGTGTTTCGTCAATCCGTATCGTGTTTTTAGGTCACGAGGGGTTAAATAGGCGAAGAGGCGGAGTCGGAAGGGCGCCAGGGCTCCCTCCCCATAGGCCGGCGCGGCCAGGGTGGAGACCACGCGACCCTATGGTCTGGGGGCCCCAGGCCTCCCCTCCGACTCCCCTTCGGTGTCCTGGTCCGTCTCGGTGAATTATGATGTTTGGTCTTCGTTTCGTCGAATTCCGAGAATATTGCCCGAACAGCCTTTCTGGAACCAAAAACAACAGAAAACAGGAACTGGCACTGTGGCATCTTGTTAATAGGTTAGTTTCGGAAAATGCATCAAAACGATATAAAGTATGAACAAAACATGTAAGTATTGTCATAAAACAAGCATGGAACATCAGAAATTATAGATACGTTTGAGACGTATCAAGCATCCCGAAGCTTAGTTCCTACTCCCTCGAGTAGGTAAACGATAACAACAAATAATTTCTGAAGCTACCAACACAATCTTGATCAACATTATTGTAACGCATATGAGATGAATGCAGCGATTCGAAGCAATGATGAAGACAATAAGTAAACAACTGAATCATATAGCAAAGACTTTTCATGAATAGTACTTTCGATACAAGCATCAATAAGACTTGCATAAGAGCTAACTCATAAGCAATAAATTCTTAGTAAAAAGCTTTGAAACAACACAAAGGAAGATATAAGTTTCAGCGGTTGCTTTCAACTTCAACATGTATATCTCATGGATAATTGTCAACATAAATTAATATAACAAGTGCAATAGGTAAACATGTAAGAATCAATGCACACAGTTTACACAAGTGTTTGCTTCTTAGATAGAAAGAAGTAGGTAAACTGACTCAACAATAAAGTAAAAGAATGGCCCATCGCAGAGGGAACCATTGATTGCTATATTTGTGCTAGAGCTTTTATTTTGAAAACATAAAGAGAACATAAAAAGTAAAGTTTTGAGGGTGTTTGTTGTTGTCAACGAATGGTAGTGGGCACTCTAACCCCTTGCCAGACAGACTTTCAAAGAGCGGCTCCCATGAAATTTTATTTTTGGGTGGCACTCCTTCCAACCTTGCTTTCACAAACCATGGCTAACCGAATCCTCGGGTGCCTGCCAACAATCTCATACCATGAAGGAGTGCCTTTTTATTTTAGTTTTATTTAGATGGCACTCCTCCCCACCTTTGCTTTCTCAAGCCATGGCTAACCGAATCCTCGGGTGCCGACCAACAATCACATACCATGGAGGAGTGTCTATTTATAAATTTATGAAAGTTAATTAATTCGGGAACCCCATTGCCAGCTCTTTTTGCAAAATTATTGGATAAGCGGATGAAGCCACTAGTCCATTGGTGGAAGTTGCCCAACAAGATTGAAAGATAAACTCCACATACTTCCTCATGAGCTATAAAACATTGACACAAATAAGAGGTAATGATGTCTACGGGTGCTTCTATTCTTGTAGATAGTGTTGGGCCTCCAAGAGCAGAGGTTTGTAGAACAGCAGCAAGTTTCCCTTAAGTGGATTACCCAAGGTTTATCGAACTCAGGGAGGAATAGGTCAAAGATATCCCTCTCATGCAACCCTGCAACCACAAAGCAAGAAGTCTCTTGTGTCCCCAACACACCTAATAGGTGCACTAGTTCGAAGAGATAGTGAAATACAAGTGGTATGAATGAATATGAGCAGTAGTACGGCGAAAATAGCTTGCTGGCGTGTAGTTGATGGTAGTAATATTGAAGTAAACATGCAGTAACGCAGCAGTAGTAACGCAGTAAAACAGTAACAAGCAGCGATAGCATATTTAGGAACAAGGCCTAGGGTTTAGACTTTCACTAGTGGACACTCTCAACATTGATCACATAACAGAATAGATAAATGCATACTCTACACTCTCTTGTTGGATGATGAACACATTGCGTAGGATTACACGAACCCTCAATGTCGGAGTTAACAAGCTCCACAATTCAATGTTCATATTTAAATAACCTTAGAGTGCATGAAAGATCGAAACGACTAAACCAAGTACTAACATAGCATGCACACTATCACCTTCACACCATGTAGGAGGAATAGATCACATCAATACCATCATAGCAATAGTTAACTTCATAATCTACAAGAGATCATAATCATAGCCTACGCCAAGTACTAACACGGATGCACACACTGTCACCATTACACCGTGCAGGAGGAATAAAACTACTTTAATAACATCACTAGAGTAGCACATAGATAAATTATGATACAAAACACATTGCAATCATAAAGAGATATAAATAAGCACTTCACTACGCCATTCATAACAGTGAATAAGTATTCTGTGAAATATAGCCTAAGAGACCCACACGGTGCACACACTGTCACCTTTACACACGTGGGACAAGGAGTCTCCGGAGATCACATAAGTAAAACCCATTTGACTAGCATAATGACATCTAGATTACAAGCATAATCATATGAATCTCAATCATGTAAGGCAGCTCATGAGATTATTGTATTGAACTACATAGGAGAGAGATGAACCACATAGCTACCGGTACAGCCCCGAGCCTCGATGGAGAACTACTCCCTCCTCATGGGAGACAGCAGCGTTGATGAAGATGGCGGTGGTGTCGATGGAGGAGCCTTCCGGGCACTTCCCCGTCCCGGCGGCATGCCGACAGAGACTCCTGTCCCCCAGATCTTGGCTTCGCGATGGCGGCGGCTCGGAAGGTTTTCCGTATCGTGGCTCTCGGTATCGGGTTTTAGGTCGGGACCTTTAAATAGGCGAAGAGGCGGCGTCGGAAGGTCGAAGGGGACCGACACAACAGTGGCGCGGGCCCAGCCCGGCCGCGCCACCACCATGTGTGGGCCCCCAGTGGCCCCTCTCTTTCTCGGGTGTTCTGGATGCTTCCGGGCAAAATAGGAACCTGGGCGTTGATTTCGTCCAATTCCGAGAATATTTCGTTACTAGGATTTCTGAAACCAAAAACAGCAGAAAACAGGAACTGGCACTTGGCATCTCGTCAATAGGTTAGTTCCGGAAAACGCATAAATATGACATATAATGTGTATAAAACATGTAGGTATCATCAATAAAGTAGCATGGAACATAAGAAATTATCGATACGTCGGAGACGTATCGCATCCCCAAGCTTAGTTCTGCTCGTCCCGAGCAGGTAAAACGATAACAAAGATAATTTCTGAAGTGACATGCCATCATAACCTTGATCATACTATTTGTAAACATATGTAATGAATGCAGCGATCAAAACAATGGTAATGACATGAGTAAACAAGTGAATCATAAAGCAATGACTTTTCATGAATAGTACTTCAAGACAAGCATCAATAAGTCTTGCATAAGAGTTAACTCATAAAGCAATAAATCAAAGTAAAGGTGTTGAAGCAACACAAAGGAAGATTAAGTTTCAGCGGTTGCTTTCAACTTATAACATGTATATCTCATGGATATTGTCAATGTAAAGTAATATAACAAGTGCAATATGCAAGTATGTAGGAATCAATGCACAGTTCACACAAGTGTTTGCTTCTTGAGGTGGAGAGAGATAGGTAAACTGACTCAACATAAAAGTAAAAGAAAGATCCTTCAAAGAGGAAAGCATCGATTGCTATATTTGTGCTAGAGCTTTTATTTTGAAAACATGAAGAGAGCATAAAAGTAAAGTTTTGAGAGGTGTTTGTTGTTGTCAACGAATGGTAGTGGGCACTCTAACCCCCTTGCCGGACAAACCTTCAAAGAGCGGCTCCCATTTTATTTTTATTTTTGTGTGGCACTCCTTCCAACCTTTCTTTCACAAACCATGGCTAACCGAATCCTCGGGTGCCTGCCAACAATCTCATACCATGAAGGAGTGCCTTTTTCTTTTAGTTTTATTATGTTGACACTCCTCCCCACCTTTGCTTTCTCAAGCCATGGCTAACCGAATCCTTCGGGTGCCGTCCAACAATCACATACCATGGAGGAGTGTCTATTTTTGTTAATTAATTTGGGACTGGGAATCCCATTGCCAGCTCTTTTTGCAAAATTATTGGATAAGCGGATGAAGCCACTAGTCCATTGGTGAAAGTTGCCCAACAAGATTGAAAGATAAACACCACATACTTCCTCATGAGCTATAAAACATTGACACAAATAAGAGGTAATAACTTTTGAATTGTTTAAAGGTAGCACTCAAGCAATTTACTTTGGAATGGCGGAGAAATACCATGTAGTAGGTAGGTATGGTGGACACAAATGGCATAGTGGTTGGCTCAAGGATTTTGGATGCATGAGAAGTATTCCCTCTCGATACAAGGTTTAGGCTAGCAAGGTTATTTGAAGCAAACTCAAGGATGAACCGGTGCAGCAAAACTCACATAAAAGACATATTGTAAACATTATAAGACTCTACACCGTCTTCCTTGTTGTTCAAAACTCAATACTAGAAATTATCTAGACCTTAGAGAGACCAATTATGCAAACCAAATTTTAGCAAGCTCTATGTATTTCTTCATTAATGGGTGCAAAGTATATGATGCAAGAGCTTAAACATGAGCACAACAATTGCCAAGTATCACATTATCCAAGACATTTTACCAATTACTACATGAAGCATTTTCTGTTTCCAACCATATAACAACAAGTGAAGCGATAAACTTTCGCCCTTGAACATTAAAAGCTAAGAACACATGTGTTCATATGAACCAGCGGAGCGTGTCTCTCTCCACACAAGGATGAACTTATTCAGAGAACTAAGATAACAAAACAAAAATAAAAATAAAAGCACACAGACGCTTCAAGTAAAATACATAAGATGTGACCGAATAAAAATATAGTTTCACTAGAAGAAACCTGATAAATTGTCGATGAAGAAGGGGATGCCTTGGGCATCCCCAGGCTTAGATGCTTGAGTCTTCTTGAAATATGCAGGGATGAACCACCGGGGCATCGCCAAACTTAGACCTTTCACTCTTCTCGATCACATTATATCACCCTCTTCTATTGACCCTTGAAAACTTCTTCACACAAACTTCAAACAAACTCATTAGAGGGTTAGTGCATAATCAAAATTCACATGTTCAGAGGTGACACAATCATTCTTAACACTTCTGGACATTGCACAAAACTTCTGAAAGTTAATGGAACAAAGAAACCCATTCAACAAAGCAAAAGCGGCAATGCGAAATAAAAGGCAGAATCTGTCAAAACAGAACAGTTCGTAAAGACGAATTTTAAAATGGCACCAGACTTGCTCAAACGGAAAAACTCAAAACTAATGAAAGTTGCGTACATATCTGAGGATCACTCACGTAAATTGGCATAATTTTCTGAGTTACCTACAGAGAATTAGGCCCAGATTCGTGACAGCAAAGAAATCTGTCTCTGCGCAGTAATCCAAATCTTGTATGAAACCTTACTATAGAGACTTTACTTGGCACAACAATGCAACAAAACTAAGATAAGGAGAGGTTGCTACAGTAGTAACAACTTCCAAGACACAAATATAAAACAAAGTACTGTAGTAAAAAAAACACATGGGTTATCTCCCAAGAAGTTCTTTCTTTATAGCCATTAAGATGGACTCAGTTTTAATGATGCACTCGTAAGAAATAGGAGTTGAAGCAAAAGAGAGCATCAAGAGGCAAATTCAAAACACATTTAAGTCTAACATGCTTCATATGCATAGGAATCTTGTAAATAAACAAGTTCATGAAGAGCAAAGTAACAAGCATAGGAAGATAAAACCAGTGTAACTTCAAAAATTTCAGCATATAGAGAGGTGTTTTAGTAACATGAAAACTTCTACAACCATATTTTCCTCTCTCATAATAACTTTCAGTAGCAACATGAGCAAACTCAACAATATAACTATCACATAAAGCATTCTTATCATGAGTCTCATGCATAAAATTATTACTCTCCACATAGGCATAATCAATTTTATTAGTTGTAGTGGGAGCAAATTCAACAAAGTAGCTATCATTATTATTCTCATCATCAAATATAGGAGGCAAAGTATCATCAAAGTAAATTTTCTCCTCAATGCTTGGGGGACTAAAAATATCATGCTCATCAAAGCCAGCTTCCCCAAGCTTAGAATTTTCCATAGCATTAGCAACAATAGTGTTCAAAGCATTCATATTAATATGTTCCATGGGTTTTTTAATTTTCGCAGCAAACAATCCATGTCTTAACTCAGGAAATAGAATAAGAAGCTCATTATTACTTTCCATTATGCCTAACTAGTGTAAACAAGAAACCAAATGTCGCAATTGCAGAGTCTAAAGGAAATAGCTTCGAGTACTTACAACGGCGCCGAAAAATAGCTTAGTAGCCGAGATCCGGAGTGTGAGTACCTTTTACCTTTCCTCCACGGCAACGGCGCCCGAAAAGTGCTTGATGTCTACGGGTGTGTTCCTCGACAATGTCCTCCGATTGGGACTTAGGGTTGATGGAATCCTGCAAGCTGATACGAGACATCGGTACACAGACAAACGGGGGGAGCGATTTACCCAGGTTCGGGGCCCTCGATGAGGTAAAACCCTTACGTCCTGCTTGTCTGTTCTTGATTATGATGAAAACGGTGTTACAATGGGGTGCCGAATAGTTCGGCTGTGATCTCGTCGAGATAGCTAATCGCTAGGGTAACCTAGTTCTAAGCTTCTGTTGGCTAAGATCGCTAAGATTGATTGTGTCCTCGATAGCCCCTCTCCTGGCCTTTATATAGGTGGCCAGGTCCCGAGAGGTCGAGTACGAGTAGGTTTACAGTAGATCTATCTCTAATCTTTCCTTCTTCGGCTTCTTCCGTGTCTTGTACCTCAAGTAATCTTCCGCCGCACCGTCCTAGTGGCCCATCTTGTCTTCGAGTACCTTCATGGGCCTCCACCTGGACCGTATAGGGTAGAGCAATAGTGGTTACCCGAAGGGTAATGCCCACGTCAGTAGCCCCCGAGTGTCTAGCCGAACATAGTTCGGGTAGAGACTGAAGCATGTCTTCTTCCGAAGCTCTTCTCCTTAATCATTGTCGCTTTCTTCTGTCTTGTCGGGTGCGCGTCAGCGCTCCCGATGGGAGTAGCCCCGAGTCTAGGTACGGATGCCCGCAATCCGTGCGTAGACTCAAGTTGCACCACTCGAACATCTTCTTCTGCCGAAGCTTTTCCCACAAGTCTTCATAGGCTATCCGATATATTTTCTTTATGCAAGGGATAACGAATAACGTGCCCAACCTTTGTTGGTTAACTGCCGATGGCAAAACAACGTTACCCTACACAGAATCAAGTCCCCGGGCATGATCCTGGAGTGCGAAAAAAGTTCTGTCGGGTGCGCGTCCGCGCTCCCGATGGGAGTAGCCCGAGTCGTACGGGCTCGAATCTTCATTCGTCGGGTGCGCGCAGCGCTCCCGATGGGAGTAGCCCCCGAGCCTAAGTGCGGATGCTTGCAATCCGCGCATAGGCTCAAGTCGATCACCCGATCCTTTCTTATCTCTTCGTATGCAATCATTCTCCATGACGTCATTGATGACGTTTTTCTGTCCCCTTGATTTTGACTGATAAGACACGACCTGCCAGCCCTGTTTTCAAGCGATTCCTGCTCCTCTTTACACGGTTAACGAGGCACCTCCTCGATTTCCGCAATCATTAACTGGAGAAAGGCCCATTTAACAATACGAAACCTTCCTTAAGTTCCCCAAGAGATAAAAAATCCCTTTCATTCTCCTTCATTCGTCTTCTTCGCCGTTCTTGTTCCTCTCGTGTTCGCAACTGCTCGCGCCGCCACCACTGTCTTCCAATTTCTCCAGATCTCGCAATGGTGAAGAAGAAAAACCCTAGTGCCGCCGCCAGCTCCACGAGCATCGGTGCCGCCGCCAAATCTTCTTCGATTCTTCCGAAGGAGGTCGCCCCCAATGCTCCTCCTCCAGCTCCGGCGCCGCCGGCGCCACCAAGTTCAGCAGCCAAGCCCGGTGATTGGACAGCCTCGACCGTCACCAAGCGTGACGAGAAGAGATCCCGAAGCCTGGGACTGATCTCCTCCGATGAGGGGAACGTAATCTTTCCAGGTGCGATTTCTCGACCTAACCCTCCTGCCGGCTTTACCGTGATGTTCCTGTCGTTCTTGTACCGAGGCCTTTCCCTTCCTGTTCACGAATTCCTCCTCCATCTCCTGCGAACTTACGAAATCCAACTGTGGCAACTCACTCCCAACTCGATCCTTCACGTTGCTGTGTTCATTACCCTCTGCGAAGCATATCTGGGCGTTGAGCCCCATTTTGGTTTGTGGAAGAAGATCTTCTATGTGAAGAGATACAGCAGTAGCAATGGATCTTTTGTCACCGGAGGAGTAGGATTTGTAGCTCGTTCGGATGTCAATTACTTCAATTTCCCGATGAGAGAGTCCGTGCAAGGGTGGAGATTGAAGTGGTTCTATATCAAGGATTCTTCGTCACCCGAATGCCAGCTCCCTCGCTTCGTCGACGTCCTTGAGGCCAAGCCTAAGAATTCCTGGAAGAACGTTCTCTCTCCCGACGAAAAAGTAGCAGCCGATGAATTATTTGCCAGATTCCTTCGGATCAAGGAGGCTGACGGGCAAACCATGGTCGGCACAGAAGTAGCGGCAGTGTTTCTGAAACGTCGAGTCCAACCAGTCATGGCTAGGGTTCGCCCAATGTGGTTGTACTCAGGTCCAAAAGATGAAACTAGAATTAACGCTGCCGAATTATCGGAAAAAGAACTGCTTGATGAAGTCCGTCGCCTCACTTCCTTTAGTCAAGAGGATTCGATCCCGCTGATATCTCCATATATTCCTTTTGATGCTGATCATCCAGCACCAGAGGTAATTTTCCTCCTTAAACTCTTGGTATGCTGCTACCGACATATATTACTGTTATCCTCATTTACTTTTCCCTTCGACAGACCTTCGCAGCCTCCGAGGATTTACATAACTTGCCAAATGACACTTCCGAAGGAAGAGGCTCTTCAGAGCCTGTTGACTCTCGTACTGTTGAACATACAAGCCCATCAAGCGAGCCTGATGACCCGATAGATTCTGAAACTGCCCATGCCAATCTCCCCCCATCAGCCGGTGATACTTGCGACACAGAGGGATCAGTGCGCAATGACGACGCTGATCACAATGCCTTTGTTGATGCAGCTGCGGAGGAGACCAGGGCTTCTCCTATGAAGAGATCAATCGGCGGCTTTGCCGACGAAGATGACCTCCTTGATTTGTAAGTGCTTTTCTTCTTACTATTTTCAACTTTCTTGACTTTTTCAAATTCTTCTGATAACTTGATTAATCGAATCTTCCTTGCAGTGATGATACTTTCATTGAGCCTCCGCCCAAGAGGGCCAGATCTGATGCTGTTTCACCGGCTGCCGCAGCTTCCGAAGCTTCGGCTCTTAAAGCGGCTCCCGTGATGCAAGCATCGACAGCCTCCTCCCTTTCCAAAGGGAAAGATGCTCCTGCTGCTGCTGCAGCTCCTCCTTCTGTAAGTCTTTGCTGAATCTAACAAGAACCTTTCAAAACATGTCTTTGCTTAACGATCCTCGTCAAACATTCCCTTTTTTCAAGGATCTACGAGGTGTGATATCCTCTTTAGAGGCCTTCGCCTCTCAATTCACCTCTCTAGAGGCGGACAAGATTCGGCTGCAGGAGGAGGCTAAGTCTTCCTCTTCAAAGTTGGAAGGCGCCATCAAAAAGGCCGCCGTAGCTCGCCAGGAGGTCGACTCCCTGAAAGAAGAGCTAAACAAGCTAAAGGAGCGGCTGAAGGAGGAGGAAGCTCGGGCGGCAGAAAAGGATGAACTCCTCCGCCAATCTGCCTTGGCCTTGCTTGGTAAGTTCCTACGTCCCATGTAGATTATTACTTTTTTATGGATCTGCTTCTTTGTCAATGATTTCCTTTGACTACTTGCAGAAGCCGCCGACATCCCTGCTACTGCCTTGGATAAAATTCCGAGCAACTCCCCGGCAAACGGTGTGTCGACGGTTCTCGCCGCTCACCAACTCACCCGGGGGCTCCTTGACAAGGGAAAGGGTGCTCTGGCGCGGATGCATTCGATGATATTCCCCAAGGCCACGCAGGAGAAGACTCTGGGGCAGCTGATTGATGCTTTCGCAGTCGACACCAAGGAGGTCATTGAGGTATTCAAGCGTACCTCGCGTACCTATGGCGCCCTACTTGCCTTCCAACTTATGATGGGTTACGGCTTTAAGGCTGACATTGAAGAAATGACTAAGGAGCTGCCGAAAGGAAAAGATGGGCGATCTATTGATCTGAGCACTTTTACGGCGTCCGCCCGTACTTGTGCTCGCCAGCTCCTTGATTTAGTCTCGAGAAAAACATCGGTTGGCCCTAGCCTGTCGACCCAGACTCAGGCTCCTTGATTGTTGTAACAATTTTACCCTTGGGCTAGTATGAAACATTATTCTGCTGCGAGAACTTTAAGTTTGTAATGAATACTATGCCGGCAATGTTGCCAGCATGTTTTTATCATAATATCTTCACTTGTGCTTCTCCTGATAGGGATTGCTTATACCTCTCCCGATGGGAGTTTTGTTGGATGTTTAATTTGACCATATCATCCTCTTTAACGCTGTTGCCTGCAGGTTTTCCCAGTGCCCTCGTTTGTTGATGACTCCTCTGGTGTTCTTCCCGAAAGTGATCGGATCCAACGGATGAAGGATCGGATCGCCCAGATGGAGAAGGACCTGCGCAGCACTTATGCCTTGGCCGCGATTATCAACAAGAAGAGCGAGACTGCAGCCGACGTAGAGCGGTACGCTCTTACTGAGCTGCATAAAGCTACCGAGAGCTTGAACTGTGAGTCCTTTAATCTCTTCACCCTTTGGTTGATAGCGTTTTCTCTGATCCTCTTTTGCTTCCTTGTCAGTCATAGCTCTGAATCGTGCGGAAGAGAGCAAACGGATTCACGAGCGTGTGAATGCCTTGGTCGAGTTATCCTCAGCCGAGGAAATTTTCTGGCGGGAGCACTCGAAGGCGTCGGCTGTCGCACAGTTTCAGGATCGGGTTCAACAGGTCCACCACTTCTTCGACAAGTGCTATAGAGCCATGAGGGTGGTTTGGAAGACGATGTTTCCTTTGAACGCAGTTCCCCCCACGCTTCTTGCGTTAATGTCGGAGTTTGGTAACGCCAGGAAGATCCGGGACTTGGTGCGCGCGCAAGTTTTTGCAGGAGCCAAGTTTACGCTTGCTCTTGTACTTGCCCGTTATCCTTCGGCAGGTTTACTGTCGATTGCCAACGTTACTGGAGACTTGGAGGCGCTGTATCCGAAGGTGTTGTTGCCTGCAAACATAATTGTCGACAGACTCGAGAAAGATTCAAAGGTACCTGAAGAAAAAGGAACTCCGCAAGGATGATTTCAGGGTTTTAATGACTGTTTGTAAATAAATAGTTTGACTACTTTATCCAAGCGTGTGGATGACGCCTTTTCATTCGGTAGATACATGCATATGTACTTTTACCATGTTATTGCCGTTGGCAAGTTTCAATTTTGAGCGAATCTTAGTTGCTCGTTTTTGAATGTATGTATATTGGCTGTTTTAGCAAATCATGTGAGTGATCAGCTCGTGTTGCAGGTCTTGCTAAACCTGTTGTATGCGCAACTTTGCTTTCAACCGTTTTAAATTTCGACAGGCACTCCCAAATATTTCGGGTGTAGTGATTCTGCCGATGAGCCCGTTGTTCCTTGATATTTCCATAAGTGAAATATCGAACGTGGGTTGTTGTTTATGTGTATTTCCAAACTCTTGCTATTTACGGCACTCGTAGAGGCATCTATAGCAGAGGGAAGGGTGAACGTCTTTCTAGCGCTCGTAGAGGCTTTCTGGAGCACGATCTTCCGCCCTGTACTATGTTTGTATAGTGATGGGGCTTAGAAGTTTGTAGTCACTGCAATGCTTAACAAAGAATCGAAGCTTAAGTTCTTATTGATAAGGTAAGCACAATGCTAGAGGGCGAAAGGGAAAGCCCTGTTTATACTAAAGGAAAAACAAAATAAATGCTGATAAACTGCTTAAGCAAGGAAGGGATTCTTCTCTTCTTCTGGCTTCTTCACCACGTTAGGGGTAGCCGCGGCGTTGTTGATTTCACCAGGGGTTTGAGCTGTGACTGCCAGCGTCTTGCTGTTTTCTATGCCTTCTGCATCATCAACTGCCGAACCTTTGACTGCCGAAGCTTTTGCTGCCAAAGCTCCTGCTGCTGAGGCTTCTGCTGTCGAGGCTTTAAGAGCAAGGTCGGCTGGCTTCTTTTTGCTTCCCCTGTCATCCTTTTCTTCCTTGATTTCACGCAACAACAACTTAGGTGGAGGCTTAATAATTTCTTGCTTGCTCCCAAACTTCGCAGCGATCCTCTGGAAATCGCGATCGCAACTGTCTGAGCGCGAAAAACTTCCATGGACTGTGATGTTTGTCCCTTTGTTGCCAGGCATCTTCAGTTTGAGGTATGCATAGTGCGGCACGGCCATGAACTTGGCGTAGGCTGGTCTCCCGAGTATAGCATGATACTGTGACTCCCAGTTCACTACCTCAAACTCGATCTTCTCCTTCCTGAAATTGTCGGATCTGCCGAAGACAACGTTCAGGTAAATTCTTCCAAGAGAGTAACCTGGTTCAGTCGGCAGAATCCCGTGAAAGCAGGTGTCTGTTTCTTCCAGCATTCCCATGGTGATCCCCATACTCTTGATTGTGTCGACGAAAATCAGGTTTAACCCGCTTCCACCGTCCATAAAGACTTTGCTCATCTTGAATCCTCCTATCTGTGCCTCAACTACTAAGGCAGCGTGTCCTGGTTTTGGTATGGTCATCGGGTGGTCTGCTCGGCTGAACGTAATGTTCTGAGAGGACCACTCGACATACTCAGGGATGTTTGCCATGATGCTTTCGGCCAGATTAATTTCTCGGGTGAGCTTCTTCATCTCTCTTCTCGAGACACCTGTCTTGTGGATCATACTCATCTGCCCACGTGGTGGTGGGAACGCCTCGTTGGGTTGATGAGGTTGGGCCTGCTGGACTTGGTGCTGTGGCGGAGGTGGAGGTGGAGGTGGTAACGGTTGCTGTCCTGACTGCTGGATGAGTTTATGCATGTCAAGGAACTGTCGACAATCCCTGAGAAGGTGACTTGACTTCGTTTTGCCGTCCTTGGAGTCGACATACGAGTGCAAGTAACAGGGGGCGTTGATCTGCTCAGCATAGGGTAGCTCGGGAGCCCTCTGCTGCCGTGGTTTATAATTGCCGCGGTTTCCAGAGTTGTTCCGGTTGCCATCCTGTCGATCATCTCTTCTTTCATCATACCGATCATCATGTCGATCGGAGTATCCTGCAGCTACCAGATTGTTGTCGTCGTAGTTGCGATTTTTCCTCCTTTTGTTCCGATCCCTTCGGCTGCCCGAATCGTGCTTTGGCTGGTCATCGTCTTCGTCATCGCTGCGCTGGCGTGGTCTTCGCACGTTGTCCTCGCCATCAGCCCAACTGTTGGCGATTTCCATCAGCTTGGTGATGGTTTTCGGCTTTTTGCGTCCGAGTTCTTCTATATAACTTTCACGTCGGACGCCATCGCTAAAAGCGTCGATTGCTCTGTCTACGGATACATCTTCGGCAGCGTTTAGGAGTTTGGTGAATCTCCCTATGTACGAGCGCATTGACTCCTTCTGCTTCTGCTGGCAGCTGCGTAGCTCCTCAATCCCGACGGGTCTTTTGTATGTTGCCTGGAAGTTAGCAACGAAGGCATCCACCAGGTCGTCCCATGATTTGATGGAACCTTTCGGCAGCCCCCTTAACCAGGCTCGCGCTGAGTCCTTTAAGTAGAGCTGCAAGCACTGCATTGCTGCTATTTGGTTCCCTTTATGCAGAATCACAGTCTGCAGGTAATCATCTATCCAAGATCTTGGTTCCTGCTGCCCATCATACTTGGCAGCATCGGTAGGAGTAGGCTTGAATTTTTTGGGTGGCATCGTCTCGCGGATTTTGTAACTCAAGCAATCGGCTCCCCTTAGTTCACCATCGTACTCTTGATCCTCGTCTGAGGAGTCACTGTCGTCATCCTTCCTGGCGGCGCGTCGTCGCCTTGCTTTATCGATTCGGCTCTGGGTGATTTCATCCCGAGCATCTCTCGCCCGATGTTTCGAACCACTGGCCTGCGCCGTGGTTTTCTCCTTCTGCGGGACTAGATTGTTTCCCAATATGGCGAGACTTTCTAGGGCACCGCGATGAGCTTGCGCCATGGATCCTTCGGGGCGTTGGTTGATGAGGTATGCGGCGAGATTGGCCGTTGCTCCCGCAACGTTCTTCGGCCGTGGCATGCCTGCGGTATCCGTGGTCATGAAAGACTTGGTTAGATTCGACGTTATTTCTCTGGCGTCGTCTTCTGAGAGCCTGGATATCCTTGATCGATGTTTTCCCGCCCCAAGAGCACTTCGGGGAGCGCTTCCTTGTGAAGCTCTCCGCCGCTCGCTGGATCGTTCTGCCGCGGATAGTCGTCTCTCGAGGGTAGCTTGCTCTCTCGACAGGTGCTCCCGGTTTTTCTCTAGTATAGAGCGGTATGCGTTTAGGGTTCCAACCGAGGTTCCTGCGGGGAGCGGGGTGTTGTTGAGTACGGCTGTCCTGGCCGCAGCCCACTCTTCATCCGCGATGGTATAGTCGCTGTCGCGATTGCTAGCGCTATTTTCGAAGCTCGCCCTCCTGCTGGAACGAGGCGTGCGGTCTCCGTCTCCTCCGTGCCTTGTATTTCCTGTGTTGTTGGCGACGTAGACCTGATGGTGTGCTGTTCTTCGGGTGGTTCTCCGGGCTGCCGACGCTGTCTTCTCCTGACGAGTATCGGGCATTGCAGATGAACGGTGTGTCGCTTGATCCCAAACCGTGCCTGGCGTCGCAGTTCGAGCAGTAGTAGGAGGTTAGTTCTGAAGACATGGGTTCGTCGGATCCCACCGACATTGAGGACGCTGAACGGGGAGTCGAAGGCGCGGGCGAGCTCATCGACTCTGTCAGGCCAGCCAATAGATCGAGCGATGACGACGCGCTAGGACTCATTGATCCGGAGGTGGGCGACTCTAGCAGCTGGAGGATTCCCTCCGCGTTGACGTTGTAGTGGACGCTGCCGATGGTCATCTCCATGTTTCCTTGCAGATCTGAGAAGTTCGAGCGAGAAGAATCGCTATGCGGGGTGAACTCGTAGGAGCCGAATCGGATCGGACCTCCCAGAGTTGGTGATGGCGGTGCCGATGAAGATGTCGACGACATGATCAGATCTGCCGATGACTGATCTGGTGCCTGCAGGGTTCCCACAGACGGCGCCAATTGTCGGGGGTGTTCCTCGACAATGTCCTCCGATTGGGACTTAGGGTTGATGGAATCCTGCAAGCTGATACGAGACATCGGTACACAGACAAACGGGGGGAGCGATTTACCCAGGTTCGGGGCCCTCGATGAGGTAAACCCTTACGTCCTGCTTGTCTGTTCTTGATAATGATGAAAACGGTGTTACAATGGGGTGCCGAATAGTTCGGCTGTGATCTCGTCGAGATAGCTAATCGCTAGGGTAACCTAGTTCTAAGCTTCTGTTGGCTAAGATCGCTAAGATTGATTGTGTCCTCGATAGCCCCTCTCCTGGCCTTTATATAGGTGGCCAGGTCCCGAGAGACCTAATCGAATACGAGTAGGTTTACAGTAGATCTATCTCTAATCTTTCCTTCTTCGGCTTCTTCCGTGTCTTGTACCTCAAGTAATCTTCCGCCGCACCGTCCTAGTGGCCCATCTTGTCTTCGAGTACCTTCATGGGCCTCCACCTGGACCGTATAGGGTAGAGCAATACTGGTTACCCGACGGGTAATGCCCACGTCAACGGGTGCTTCTATTCTTGTAGACAGTGTTGGGCCTCCAAGAGCAGAGGTTTGTAGAACAGCAGCAAGTTTCCCTTAAGTGGATTACCCAAGGTTTATCGAACTCAGGGAGGAAGAGGTCAAAGATATCCCTCTCATGCAACCTGCAACCACAAAGCAAGAAGTCTCTTGTGTCCCCAACACACCTAATAGGTGCACTAGTTCGGCAAAGAGATAGTGAAATACAAGTGGTATGAATGAATATGAGCAGTAGTACGGCGCCAGAAAATAGCTTGGGCGTGCGTTGATGGTAGTAATATTGCAGGAAGTAAACATGCAGTAGTAACGCAGCGTAGTAACGCAAAAAACAGTAACAAGCAGCGATAGCAGTATTTAGGAACAAGGCCTAGGGTTTAGACTTTCACTAGTGGACACTCTCAACATTGATCACATAACAGAATAGATAAATGCATACTCTACACTCTCTTGTTGGATGATGAACACATTGCGTAGGATTACACGAACCCTCAATGCCGGAGTTAACAAGCTCCACAATTCAATGTTCATATTTAAATAACCTTAGAGTGCATGAAAGATCGAAACGACTAAACCAAGTACTAACATAGCATGCACACTGTCACCTTCACACCATGTAGGAGGAATAGATCACATCAATACCATCATAGCAATAGTTAACTTCACACCATGTAGGAGGAATAGATCACATCAATACCATCATAGCAATAGATCACATCAATACCATCATAGCAATAGATCACATCAATACCATCATAGCCTACGCCAAGTACTAACACGGATGCACACACTGTCACCATTACACCGTACATGAGGAATAAAACTACTTTAATAACATCACTAGAGTAGCACATAGATAAATTGTGATACAAAACACATTGCAATCATAAAGAGATATAAATAAGCACTTCACTACGCCATTCATAATAGTGAATAAGTATTCTGTGAAATATAGCCTAAGAGACCCACACGGTGCACACACTGTCACCTTTACACACGTGGGACAAGGAGTCTCCGGAGATCACATAAGTAAAACCCACTTGACTAGCATAATGACATCTAGATTACAAGCATAATCATATGAATCTCAATCATGTAAGGCAGCTCATGAGATTATTGTATTGAACTACATAGGAGAGAGATGAACCACATAGCTACCGGTACAGCCCCGAGCCTCGATGGAGAACTACTCCCTCCTCATGGGAGACAGCAGCGTTCATGAAGATGGCGGTGGTGTCGATGGAGGAGCCTTCCGGGCACTTCGTCCCGGCGGCATGCCGGAACAGAGACTCCTGTCCCCCAGATCTTGGCTTCGCGATGGCGGCGGCTCTGGAAGGTTTTCCGTATCGTGGCTCTCGGTATCGAGGTTTTAGGTCAGGGACCTTTAAATAGGCGAAGAGGCGGAAGGTCGAAGGGGCGACGACACAACAGGGTGGCGCGGGCCCAGCCCTGGCCGCGCCACCACCATGTGTGGGCCCCCGTGGCCCCTCTCCGACTCTCGGTTCTGATGCTTCCGGGCAAAATAGGAACACAGGCGTTGATTTCGTCCAATTCCGAGAATATTTCGTTACTAGGATTTCTGAAACCAAAAACAGCAAAACAGGAACTGGCACTTCGGCATCTTGTTAATAGGTTAGTTCCGAAAACGCATAAATATGACATATAATGTGTATAAAACATGTAGGTATCATCAATAAAGTAGCATGGAACATAAGAAATTATCGATACGTCGGAGACGTATCAGCATTTTGAATTGTTTAAAGATAGCACTCAAGCAATTTACTTTGGAATGGCGGAGAAATACCATGTGGTAGGTAGGTATGGTGGACACAATTGGCATAGTTTTTGGCTCAAGGATTTGGATGCACGAGAAGAATCCCTCTCAATACAAGGCTAGGCTAGCAAGGTTGTTTGAAGCAAACTCAAGTATAAAACGGTGCAGCAAGACTCACACATGAACATATTGTAAGCATTATAAGACTTTACATCATCTCCTTGTTGTTCAAACACCTTAACCAGAAAATATCTAGACTTAGAGAGACCAATCATGCAAACCAAATTTTAACAAGCTCTATGTAGTTCTTCATTAATAAGTGCAAAGTATATGATGCAAGAGCTTAAACATGGTCTATATGAGCACAACAATTGCCAAGTATCAAATTATTCAAGACATTATACCATGTACCACATGAAGCATTTCCCGTTTCCAACCATATGACAATGAACGAAGCAGTTTTCAACCTTCGCCATGAACATTAAAAGTAAAGCTAAGAACACATGTGTTCATATGCAACAGCGGAGCGTGTCTCTCTCCCACACAAGCATGAATTTATTCAAAGAATGCAAATAACAAAACGAAAATAAAAGCACACAGACACTCCAAGTAAAGTACATAAGATGTGACCGAATAAAAATATAGTTTCAATAGAAGAAACTTAAGTTGATGAAGAAGGGGATGCCTTGGGCATCCCAAAGCTTAGATTGAGTCTTCTTGAAATATGCAGGGATGAACCACGGGGCATCCCCAAGCTTAGGCTTTTCACTCTTCTTGATCATATATCATCCTCCTCTCTTGACCCTTCAAAACTTCTTTCACACCAAACTCAGAGCAAACTCATTAGAGGGTTAGTGCATAATCAAAATTCACATGTTCAGAGGTGACACAATCATTCTTAACACTTCTGGATATTGCACAAAGCTTATGAAAGTTAATGGAATAAAGAAACTCATTCAACATAGCAAAAGCGGCAATGCGAAATAAAAGGCAGAATCTGTCAAAAACAGAACAGTCCGTAAAGACGAATTTTGCAGGGGCACTTAACTTGCTCAGATGGAAAAACTCAAAACTAATGAAAGTTGCGTACATATCTGAGGATCACGCACGTAAATTTGCAGATTTTTCTGAGTTACCTACAGAAACTTCTGCGCAAATTTGTGATAGACAGCAAATCTGTTTCTGCGCAGTAATCCAAATCTAGTATCAACCTTACCATAGAGACTTTACTTGGCACCAAAAAAATGATAAGGAGAGGTTGCTACAGTAGTAAACAACTTCAAGACTCAAATATAAAACAAAAGTGCTGTAGTAAAATAAAGACATGGGTTATCTCCCAAGAAGTTCTTTCTTTATAGCCATTAAGATGGGCTCAGTAATTTTAATGATGCTCGCAAGAAATAAGAGTTGAAGCAAAAGAGAGCATCAAGAAGCAAATTCAAAGCACATTTAAACCTACCCCACTTCCTATGAAAAAGAATCTTGTACACAAATAAATTCATGAAGAACAAAGTGACAAGCATAAGAAGATAAGACACGAGTAACTTCAAGATTCTCAACATAAAGAGGGGAAACTGAATATTATTAAGATGCATACAACCGTGTTTCCCTCTCTCATAATAACTTTCAGCAGCATCATTGATGAAATCCACAATATAACCATCACTTAAAACATTCTTATCATGGTTCATATGCATAAAGGTATCATTATTTTTGACATAAGAGAAACTCTTCTCATTAATAGTAATTGGAGCAGGATCATTATTAAGAATTTGAACATGGTAAACAAGTTGCATACTAAGGGAATGGTTTTTGGCAAGCCCATCATAACTATGACAAGTTTCATAAGGATAATTGTAACATATGTCATATCCATCTCTATAGCGATTATCTAAACCAGAATATGTAATATCATTATTTTCACTAAAAGTAGAGGTCTCAAATATAGGATCTTCAAGCACAACATCCCCAAGCTTAGAGCTTTCAATATCATCGTTTGAGGGGACATGAATAATGCTATCATCATTACTTTCATAATCAGTACCAAAGAGATTTCCAATATCAAAGATAGTGTGCTCTTCCAAATCATGATCACTAACATGGGTACAGGGCATAGGAAGATCATCGTACTCAGATTCATTATCATAATAATCATTAGGAGCAACATACTTACGGTTACCTATTGTTACCTCATACACGCGGGGATATGCCGTTACCTCTTTCTTTTTATTCCCCTTCTTCTTCTTCTTCTTCTTCTTCTTCTTCTTCTTCTTCTTCTTCTTCTTCTTCTTCTTCTCTTCCCTCGGAGGGAGAGGCTTCTCCACATAACCTGCTTTATTTCCAGAAACAATAGAAGAAACCTTGGAGGATTCCTTCTTTTCATTAATAAGTTTGAAACACATAGCGGTCCTATCATATTTTGGCAAAGTGTCATCTTCTAAAATATTTTGTATGTGAGAATTTGTATGGCAATTATTAATGCAATAAGAAAGACACCCATGCAGGACATCATCAATATCAAGATCGTTAATATCTAACAAAGAAATTTTTCTTGATAACTCTTCACACTTCAAAAATAAAGTAAGTTCATCATGCTGATTAGGAGTAATCTCATCATCACAATACAAATTTGCAGCACTCATGGGGTTCGAATTATCATTGGAGGAGCATTGAAAATTAAAGTGACCAACTCTATGGCAAAGTTCACAAATAAAAGGATAGAGGGCACACACTTTTTCTCCAAGATCATCTAGAGCTCTAGACCACTTTCTAGTTTTTTCATTTCTATGATGGATACAATATTCATCTTCTATTTGATTAATTCCACAAGGTCTATGTATTCCACAAAAATTAACATGCTTATAGGAAATAGCATTTTCAGAAGTTTCAACATGTTCATTGCAATCATTAATAACAGTTTCATCCTTCATGCAAGCGTCTTTAAAAGGTTCATGATACTTATCAAAATTCTTCCTAGGAAATTCAATGTGAGAAGCAAAAGCTTTATAAAAATTTGCAACAACTTGAGAGTCAAGACCATAAGTAGCACTCATATTTCGAAATTTCAGTATCCATAAAATTTTCAATGCATTCATAATCATAATTTATACCTGACTCTCTACCTTTGTCGTTCTCCCAATCTTCAGCGTTCTCCTGAATCCGATTAAGAAGGTCCCATTTAAACTCTTCTTTGTTGCGTGTGAATGATCCAGAACAAGCAGTATCCAGCAAGGTTTTATCTCTGAAAAGAAAGTCTTGCATAGAAATTATCAATGATAACATTACCAGGAAGCTCATGATTGGGGCATTTGAGCATTAAGGACTTCAATCTCTCCCATGCTTGGGCAATACTCTCTCCATCATGAGGCCAGAAATTATATATACGGTTTCGGTCTTTGTGAATTTCACTTGGAGGATAGAATTTAGAATAAAATAGAGGCACAATATCCTTCCAATCAAGAGAACGCCCATCCTTCAGCAGTTTATACCAATGCGCCGCTTTACCAGACAGCGACATAACAAATAATTTCTTCCTAACTTCATCCATTGAAATACCTGCACACTTGAATAACCCGCGTAATTCATGCAAAAATAGTAAATGATCATCAGGATGAACAGTTCCATCCCCTTCATAGCGGTTATCCCTAACACGTTCAATAATTTTCATAGGTATTTTATATGAAATACTTTCAGTAGGTGGTTTTAAAATATCACAAACATCATTTGACGTGGGCATTACCCTTCGGGTAATCACTATTGCTCTACCCTATACGGCCCAGGTGGAGGCCCATGAAGGCACTCGAAGGCAAGATGGGCCACTAGGACGGTGCGGCGAAAGATTACTTGAAGTACAAGACACGGAAAGAGCCGAAGAAGGAAAGATTAGAGATAGATCTATTGTAAACCTACTCGTACTCGATTAAACCTCTCGGGACCTGGCCACCTATATAAAGGCCAGGAGAGGGGCTATCGAGGACACGACCAATCTTAGCGATCTTAGCCAACAGAAGCTTAGAACTAGGTAACCCTAGCGATTAGCTATCTCGACGAGATCACAGCCGAACTATTCGGCACCCCCTTGTAACACTATTTTCATCATAATCAAGAACAGACAGGCAGGACGTAAGGGTTTTACCTCATCGAGGGCCCCGAACCTGGGTAAATCGCTCTCCCCGCTTGTCTGCGATGTCTCGTATCAGCTTGCAGGATTCCATCAACCCTAAGTCCCTATCGGAGGACATTGTCGAGGAACACCCCCGACAATTGGCGCCGTCTGTGGGAAACCTGCAGGCACCAGATCAGTCATCGGCAGATCTGATCATGTCGTCGACATCTTCATCGGCACCGCCATCACCAACTCTGGGAAGTCCGATCCGATTCGGCTCCTACGAGTTTACCCCGCATAGCGATTCTTCTCGCTCGAACTTCTCAGATCTGCAAGGAAACATGGAGATGACCATCGGCAGCGTCCACTACAACGTCAACGCGGAGGGAATCCTCCAGCTGCTAGAGTCGCCCACCTCCGGATCAATGAGTCCTAGCGCATCGACATCGCTCGATCTATTGGCTGGCCTGACAGAGTCGACGGACTCGCCCGCACCTTCGACTCCTCGTCCAGCATCCTCAATGTCGGTGGGATCCGACGAACCCGTGTCTTCAGAACTAACCTCCTACTACTGTTCAAACTGCGACGCCAGGCACGGTTTGGGATCAAGCGACACACCGTTCATCTGCAATGCCCGATACTCGTCGGGAGAAGATAGCGTCGGCAGCATCGTCCCGAGAACCACCCGAAGAACAGCACACCATCAGGTCTACGTCGCCAACAATACAGGAAATGCAAGGCACGGAGGAGACGGAGACCGCACGCCTCGTTCCAGCAGGAGGGCGAGCTTCGAAAATAGCGCTAGCAATCGCGACAGCGACTATACCATCGCGGATGAAGAGTGGGCTGCGGCCAGAACAGCCGTACTCAACAACACCCCGCTCCCCGCAGGAACCTCGGTTGGAACCCTAAACGCATACCGCTCTATACTAGAGAAAAACCGGGAGCACCTGTCGAGAGAGCAAGCTACCCTCGAGAGACGTCTCTGCGGCAGAACGATCCAGCGAGCGACGGAGAGCTTCGCAAGGAAGCGCTTCCCGAAGCGCTCTTGGAGCAGGAAAACATCGGTCAAGAATGTCCAGGCTCTCAGAAGACGACGCCAGAGAAATAACGTCGAATCTAACCAAGTCTTTCATGACCACGGATACCGCAGGCATGCCGCGACCGAAGAACGTTGCGGGAGCAACAGCCAATCTCGCCGCATACCTCATCAACCAACGCCCCGAAGGATCCATGGCGCAAGCTCATCGCGGTGCCCTAGAAAGTCTCGCCATATTGGGAAACAATCTAGTCCCGCAGAAGGAGAAAACCACGGCACAGGCCAGTGGTTCGAAACATCGGGCGAGAGACGCTCGGGATGAAATCACCCAGAGCCGAATCGATAAAGCAAGACGACGACGCGCCGCCAGGAAGGATGATGACAGCGACTCCTCAGACGAGGATCAAGAGTATGATGGTGAACTAAGGGGAGCCGATTGCTTGAGTTACAAAATCCGCGAGACAATGCCACCCAAGAAATTCAAGCCTACTCCCACCGACGCTGCCAAGTATGATGGGCAGCAGGAACCAAGATCTTGGATAGACGATTACCTGCAGACTGTGATTCTGCATAAAGGGAACCAGATAGCAGCAATGCAGTGCTTGCAGCTCTACTTGAAGGACTCAGCGCGAGCCTGGTTAAGGGGGCTGCCGAAAGGTTCCATCAAATCATGGGACGACCTGGTAGATGCCTTCGTTGCTAACTTCCAGGCAACATACAAAAGACCCGTCGGGATTGAGGAGCTACGCAGCTGCCAGCAGAAGCAGAAGGAGTCAATGCGCTCGTACATAGGGAGATTCACCAAACTCCTAAACGCTGCCGAAGATGTATCCGTAGACAGAGCAATCGACGCTTTCAGCGATGGCGTCCGACGCGAAAGTTACATAGAAGAACTTGGACGCAAAAAGCCGAAAACCATCACCAAGCTGATGGAAATCGCCAACAGTTGGGCTGATGGCGAGGACAACGTGCGAAGACCACGCCAGCGTAGCGATGATGAAGACGATGACCAGCCAAAGCACGATTCGGGCAGCCGAAGGGATCGGAACAAAAGGAGGAAAAATCGCAACTACGACGACAACAATCTGGTAGCCGCAGGATACTCCGATCGACATGATGATCGGTATGATGAAAGAAGAGACGATCGACAAGATGGCAACCGGAACAACTCTGGAAACCGCGGCAATTATAAGCCACGGCAACAGAGGGCTCCCGAGTTACCCTATGCTGAACAGATCAATGCCCCCTGTTACTTGCACTCGTATGTCGACTCCAAGGACGGCAAAACGAAGTCAAGCCACCTTCTCAGGGATTGTCGACAGTTCCTTGACATGCATAAACTCATCCAGCAGTCAGGACAGCAATCGTTACCACCTCCTCCTCCACCTCCACCACAGCACCAAGTCCAGCAGGCCCAACCTCATCAACCCAACGAGGCGTTTCCACCACCACGTGGGCAGATGAGTATGATCCACAAGACGGGTGTCTCGAGAAGAGAGATGAAGAAGCTCACTAGAGAAATCAACCTGGCCGAAAGCATCATGGCAAACATCCCCGAGTACGTCGAGTGGTCCTCTCAGAACATTACGTTCAGTCGGGCAGACCACCCGACGACCATACCGAAACCGGGACACGCTGCCCTGGTAGTTGAGGCACAGATAGGGGGATTCAAGATGAGCAAAGTCTTTATGGATGGTGGGAGCGGGTTAAACCTGATTTTCGTCGACACAATCAAAAGCATGGGGATCACCATGGGAATGCTGGAAGAGACAGACACCTGCTTCCACGGGATTTTGCCAACTGAACCAGGTTATTCCCTTGGAAGAATTTACCTGAACGTTGTCTTCGGCAGATCCGACAATTTCAGGAAGGAGAAGATCGAGTTTGAGGTAGTGAACTGGGAGTCACAGTATCATGCTATACTCGGGAGACCAGCCTACGCCAAGTTCATGGCCGTACCGCACTACGCTTATCTCAAGCTGAAGATGCCTGGCAACAAAGGGACGAACATTACAGTCCATGGAAGCTTTTCGCGCTCAGACAGTTGCGACCGCGATTTCCAGAGGATCGCAGCAAAGTTTGGGAGCAAGCAAGAATTTATTAAACCTCCACCTAAGTTGTTGCTGCGTGAAATCAAGGAAGAAAAGGATGACAGGGGAAGCAAAAGGAAGCCAGCCGACCTTGCTCTTAAAGCCTCGACAGCAGAAGCCTCAGCAGCAGGAGCTTTGGCAACAAAAGCTTCGGCAGTCAAAGGTTCGGCAGTTGATGATGCAGAAGACATAGAAAACAACAAGACGCTGGCAGTCACTGCTCAAACCCCTGGTGAAATCAACAACGCCGCGGCCACCCCCAACGTGGTGAAGAAGCCAGACGAAGAGAAGAACCCTTTCCTTGCTTAAACAGTTTCTCAGTGTTTATTTTTGTTTTTCCTTTAGTATAAACAGGGCCTTCCTTTTCGCCCTCTAGCATTATGCTTACCTTATCAATAAGAACTTAAGTTTCGATTCTTTGTTAAGCATTGCAGTGGCTACAAACTTCTAAGCCCCATCACTATACAAACATAGTACAGGGCAGAAGATCGTGCTCCAGAAAGCCTCTACGAGCGCTAGAAAGAAGTTCACTCCTCCCTCTGTTATAGATGCCTCTACGAGTGCCGTAAATAGCAAGAGTTTGGAAATACACATAAACAACAACCCACGTTCGATATTTCGCTTATGGAAATATCAAGGAACAACGGGCTCTTCGACAGAATCACTACACCCGAAATATTCGGGAGTGTCTGTCGAAATTTACAACGGTTGAAAGCAAAGTTGCGCACACAACAGGTTTAGCAAGACCTGCAACACGAGCTGATCACTCACATGATTTGCTAAACCAACCAACATACATACATTCAAAAACGAGCAACCAAGATTCGCTCAAAATTGAAACTTGCCAACGGCAATAATATGGTAAAAATACATATGCATGTATCTACCAAATAAAAAGGCGTCATCCACACGCTTGGATAAGATTGTCAAACTATTTACAAACAGTTCTTAAAACCCTGAGATCACACTTGTGGAGTTTCCTTTTCTTCAGGTACCTTCGAATCTCTCTCGAGTCTGTCGACAATTATGTTCGCAGGCAACAACACCTTCGGATACAGTGCTTCCAACTCTCCAGTAACGTTGGCAATCGAGAGTAAACCTGCCGAAGGATAACGGGCAAGTACAAGAGCAAGCGTAAACTTGGCTCCTGCAAAAACTTGCGCACGCACCAAGTCCCGGATCTTCCTGGCGTTACCAAACTCCGACATTAACGCAAGAAGCGTGGGGGGAACTGCGTTCAAAGGAAACATCGTCTTCCAAACCACCCTCATGGCTCTATAGCATTTGTCGAAGAAGTGGTGGACCTGTTGAACTCGATCCTGAAACCGTGCGACAGCCGATGCCTTCGAGTGTTCTCGCCAGAAAATTTCTTCGGCTGAGGATAACTCGACCAAGGCATTCACACGATCGTGAATCCGTTTGCTCTCTTCCGCACGATTCAGAGCTATGACTGATAAGGAAGCAAAAAAGGATCAGAGAAAATGCTATCAACCAAAGGGTAAAGAGATTAAAGGACTCACAGTTCAAGCTCTCGGTAGCCTTATGTAGCTCAGTAAGAGCATACCGCTCCACGTCGGCTGCAGTCTCGCTCTTCTTGTTGATAATCGCGGCCAGGGCATAAGTGTTGCGCAGGTCTTTCTCCATCTGGGCGATGCGATCCTTCATCCGTTGGATCCGATCGTTTTCGGGAACAATACCAGAGGAGTCATCAACAAACGAGGGCACTGGGAAAACCTGCAGGCAACAGTGTTAAAGAGGATAGTATGGTCAAACTAAACATTCAGCAAAACTCCCATCGGGAGAGGTATAAGCAATTCCTATCAGGAGAAGTTCAAGTGGAGATATTACGATAAAAAAAATGCTGGCAACATTGCCGGCATAATATTCATTACAAACTTAAAGTTCTCACAGCAGAATGATGTTCCATGCTAGCCCAAGGGTAAAAATGTTACAATGATCAAGGAGCCTGAGTCTGGGTCGACAGGCTAGGGCCAACCGATGTTTTTCTCGAGACTAAATCAAGGAGCTGGCGAGCACAAGTACGGGCAGACGCCGTAAAAGTACTTAGATCAATAGATTGCCCATCTTTTCCTTTCGGCAGCTCCTTAGTCATTTCTTCAATGTTAGCCTTAAAGCCGTAACCCATCATAAGTTGGAAGGCAAGTAGGGCGCCATAGGTACGCGAGGTACGCTTGAATACCTCAATGACCTCCTTGGTGTCGATTGCGAAAGCATCGATTAACTGCCCCAGAGTCTTCTCCTGCGTGGCCTTGGGGAGTATCATCGAGTGCATCCGCGCCAGAGCACCCTTTCCTTTGTCAAGGAGCCCCCGGGTGAGTTGGTGAGCGGCGAGAACCGTCGACACACCATTTGCCGGAGAGTTGCTCGGAACTTTGTCCAAAGCAGTAGCAGGGATGTCGGCAGCTTCTGCAAGTAGTCAAAGGAAATCATTGACGAAGAAGCAGAACCATAAAAAGTAATGATCTATAAGGAATAAAGGGACTTACCAAGCAGGGCCAAAGCAGATTGACGGAGGAGTTCATCCTTTTCTGCCGCCCGAGCTTCCTCCTCCTTCAGCCGCTCCTTCAGCTTGTTCAGCTCTTCTTTCAAGGAGTCGACCTCCTGGCGAGCTACGGCGGCCTTTTTGATGGCGCCATCCAACTTTGAAGAGGAAGACCTAGCCTCCTCCTGCAGCCGAATCTTGTCCGCCTCCAGAGAGGTGAATTGAGAGGCAAAAGCCTCTAAAGAGGATATCACACCTCGTAGATCCTTAAAGAAAGGGAATGATTTACAGAGATTGTTAAGCAAAGGCACATTCCAAAAGATTCTTGTTAAATTCAACAAAGACTTACAGGAGAAGGAGCTGCAGCAGCAGCAGGAGCATCTTTCCCTTTGGAAAGAGAGGAGGCAGTCGATGCTTGCGCCACAGGAGCCGCTTTGGGAGCCGAAGCTTCGGAAGCTGCAGCGGCCGGCGAAACAGCGTCAGATCTGGCCTTCTTGGGCGGAGGCTCAATGAAAGTATCATCACTGCAAGGAAGATTCGATTAATCAAGATTATCAGAAGAATTTGAAAAAGTCAAGAAAGTTGAAAATAGTAAGAAGAAAAGCACTTACAAATCAAGGAGGTCATCTTCGTCGGCAAAACCGCCGATCGATCTCTTCTTAGGAGAAGCCCTGGTCTCCTCCACAGCTGCATCAACAAAGGCATTGTGATCAGCGTCGTCATTGCGCACTGATCCCTCTGTGTCGCAGGTATCACCGGCTGATGGGGGGAAATTGGCATGGGCAGTTTCAGAATTTATCGGGTCATCAGGCTCGTCGAATGGGCTTGTGTGTTCAACAGTACGAAAGTCAACAGGCTCTGAAGAGCCTCTTCCTTCGGAAGTGTCATTTGGCAAGTTATGAGAATCCTTGGAGGCTGCGACAGTCTGTCGAAAGGAAAAGTAAATAAAGATAACGGTAATATATGTCGGTAACAGCATATCAAGACTTTAAGGGGGAAATTACCTCTGGTGCTGGGTGATCAGCATCGAAAGGAATATATGGAGATACCAGCGGGATCGAATCCTCTTGACTAAAGGAAGTGAGGCGACGGACTTCATCAAGTAGTTCCTTTTCTGATAATTCGGCAGCATTGATTCTAGTTTCATCTTTTGGGCCTGAATACAACCACATCGGGTGGACCCTAGCCATGATTGGTTGGACTCGACGTTTCAGAAACACTGCCGCTACTTCTGTACCGACCATGGTTTGCCCGTCAGCCTCCTTGATCCGAAGGAATCTGGCAAATAACTCATCGGCTGTTGTTTTTTCGTCGGGAGAGAGGACATTTTTCCAAGAATTCTTAGGCTTGGCTTCAAGGACGTCGACAAAGCGAGGGAGCTGGCATTCGGGTGACGGAGAATCCTTGATGTAGAACCACTTCAATCTCCACCCTTGCACGGACTCTCTCATTGGGAAATTGAAGTAATTAACATCTGAACGAGCTACGAATCCTACTCCTCCGGTGACAAAAGATCCATTGCTACTGTTGTATCTCTTCACGTAAAAGATCTTCTTCCACAAACCAAAGTGGGGCTCAACGCCCAGATATGCTTCGCAGAGGGTAATGAACACAGCAACGTGAAGAATCGAATTGGGAGTGAGTTGCCACAATTGGACTTCGTAGGTTCGCAGGAGATAGAGGAGGAATTCGTGAACAGGAAGGGAAAGGCCTCGGTACAAGAACGATAGGAACATCACGGTAAAGCCGGCAGGAGGGTTAGGTCGAGAAATCGCACCTGGAAAGATTACGTTCCCCTCATCAGAGGAGATCAGTCCCAGGCTTCGGGACCTTTTCTCGTCACGCTTGGTGACGGTCGAGGCTGTCCAATCGCCAGGCTTGGCTGTTGAGCTTGGTGGCGCCGGCGGCGCCGGAGCTGGAGGAGGAGCGTTGGGGGCGACCTCCTTCGCAAGAACCGAAGAAGATCTGGCGGCGGCACCAACGCTCGTGGAGCTGGCGGCGGCACTAGGGATTTTCTTCTTCACCATTGCGAGATCTGAACGAATCGGAAAGATAGTGGTGGCGGCGCGAGCTCCAGTCGCGAACACAAGAAGGGCAAGAACGACGAAGAAGATGAATGGAGGAGAATAAAAGGGATTTTTTATCTCTTAAGGAAGGCTTCGTGTTGTTAAATGGGCCTTTCCCCAGTTAGTGATCGCGGAAATCGAGGAGGTGCCTTGTTAACCGTGTAAAGAGGAGCAGGAATCGCTTGAAAACAAGGCTGGCAGGTCATGTCTTATCAGTCAGAATCAAGGGGACAGAAAAACGTCATCAATGACGTCATGAAGAATGATTGCATGCGAAGGGATAAGAAAAGATCGGGTGATCGACTTGAGCCTATGCGCGGATTGCAAGCATCCGCACTTAGGCTCGGGGGCTACTCCCATCGGGAGCGCTGTCGCGCACCCGATAAAATGAAGACTCGAAGGATATGATTGACTCAAGTCTGCGCCCAGGCGTAATACGCCCGCGCCCAGACTCGGGGGCTACTCCCATCGGGAGCGCTGGATGCGCACCCGACAGAACTTTTTTCGCACTCCAGGATCATGCCCGGGGACTTGATTCTGTGTAGGGTAACGTTGTTTTGCCTTCGGCAGTTAACCAACAAAAGTTGGGCACGTTATTTGGTATCCCTTGCATGAAGAAAATGTATCGAATGCACTACAAGAGGCTTGCGGAAAAAGCTTCGGCAGAAGAAGATGTTCGAGTGGTACAACTTGAGTCTACGCACGGATCACGAGCATCCGTACCTAGACTCGGGGGCTACTCCCATCGGGAGCGCTGACGCGCACCCGATAGAAGACAGAAGAAATGCAAGAACGACCAAGGAAAAAGAGTTCGGAAGAAGACATGCTTCAGTCTCTACCCGAACTATGTTCGGCTAGACACTCGGGGGCTACTGACGTGGGCATTACCCTTCGGGTAATCACTATTGCTCTACCCTATACGGCCCAGGTGGAGGCCCATGAAGGCACTCGAAGGCAAGATGGGCCACTAGGACGGTGCGGCGAAAGATTACTTGAAGTACAAGACACGGAAAGAGCCGAAGAAGGAAAGATTAGAGATAGATCTATTGTAAACCTACTCGTACTCGATTAAACCTCTCGGGACCTGGCCACCTATATAAAGGCCAGGAGAGGGGCTATCGAGGACACGACCAATCTTAGCGATCTTAGCCAACAGAAGCTTAGAACTAGGTAACCCTAGCGATTAGCTATCTCGACGAGATCACAGCCGAACTATTCGGCACCCCCTTGTAACACTATTTTCATCATAATCAAGAACAGACAGGACGTAAGGGTTTTACCTCATCGAGGGCCCCGAACCTGGTAAATCGCTCTCCCTGCTTGTCTGCGTACCGATGTCTCGTATCAGCTTGCAGGATTCCATCAACCCTAAGTCCCTATCGGAGGACATTGTCGAGGAACACCCCCGACATCATTAGAGTTATCGCATATGGGAGATAAAGTATTATCAGAGCAAATTTCTCCCCTAAAGATGGGAAGCTAAAAAGATCACAAAAACTAGCTTCCCCAAGCTTAGACTTCTCCATAGCATTAGCAGTAATTGCATTCATACTAATAACATTGCTACTAGCATGCAAATAAGGTTCCATAGGTTTTTTAATTTTCGCATCAAACAATTCTAAATCAGGAAAAAGATTAAAAAGCTCACTAATTTTTTTGTTGTTTTCCATTATGCCTAACTAGTGAAATAACTTCGAGCACTCACACCGGCAACAATGCTAAGAAATAACTTAGTAGTCGAAGGATGTGAATACCTTTTACCTTACCTCCCCGGCAACGGCGCCAGAAAATAGCTTGATGTCTACTCACGCTTCTTTCCTGTAGGTTGGGCCTCCAAGAGCAGAGAGGTTTGTAGAACAGCAGCAAGTTTTCCTTATGGATCACCCAAGGTTTATCGAACTCAGGGAGGAAGAGGTCAAAGATATCCCTCTCAAGCAACCCTGCAATCACGATACAAGAAGTCTCTTGTGTCCCCAACCCACCTAATACACTTGTCAGATGTATAGGTGCACTAGTTCGGCGAAGAGATAGTGAAATACAAGTAGTATGGATATATATGAGTGGTAATAGCAATCTGAATAAAATATGGCAGCGAGTAAACATGCAAAGAACAATAAGTAAGCGGTGTTTGCAGTATTGGAAACAAGGCCTAGGGATCATACTTTCACTAGTGGACACTCTCAATATTGATCGCATAATAAATAACTTCTTCTCATATGTGCTACATACACTCTTTTGTTGGATGACAAACACCAGTCGTTGTGTAGGGCTACAAGAGCACCTCAATGCCGGAGTTAACAAGCTCCACAACATTCGATGTTCATATTTAAATAACCTTAGAGCATAATAGATCTTTGCAAAATAAACCGAGAACTAACATAGCATACACACTGTCCACATTACGCTATGAAAGGAGGAATAGATCACATCAATACTATCATAATGATAATTAACTCCACAACCTACAAGAGATCATGATCATAGCCTACGACAAGAACCACACGGTGCACACACTAGCACCTTTACACCATGCAGGAGGAATAGACTACTTTAATAACATCACATGAGTAGCACATAAACTAGTAGCGATACAAAGCTCATCATATAGATCTCAATCATGTAAAGCAGCTCATGAGATCATTGTATTGGAGTACAGAGAGAGAGATTAACCACATAGCTACGGTAGAGCCCTCAGCCCTGGGGGAGAACTACTCCCTCCTCATCATGGGAGACAGCGATGGCGATGAAGATGGCGGTGGTGTCGATGGAGATGACTCCGGGGGCAATTCCCCGTCCGGCAGGTGCCGGAACAGAGACTTCTGTCCCCCGAATTGGAGTTTCGCGATGGCGGCGGCGCCACTGGAGCTTTTCTGGTGTTTCGTCAATCCGTATCGTGTTTTTAGGTCACGAGGGGTTAAATAGGCGAAGAGGCGGAGTCGGAAGGGCGCCAGGGCTCCCTCCCCATAGGCCGGGCGCGCCAGGGTGGAGCCCGCGCCCTATGGTCCTGGGGCCCCAGGCCTCCCCTCCGACTCCCTTCGTGTCCTGGTCCGTCTCGGTGAATTATGATGTTTGGTCTTTGTTTCGTCAAATTCCGAGAATATTGCCGAACAGCCTTTCTGGAACCAAAAACAACAGAAAACAGGAACTGGCACTGTGGCATCTTGTTAATAGGTTAGTTCCAGAAAATGCATCAAAACGATATAAAGTATGAACAAAATATGTAAGTATTGTCATAAAACAAGCATGGAACATCAGAAATTATAGATACGTTTGAGACGTATCAGTCATCCATGGAGAATCCCAGCTCGTCGGCTCGCGGCGCTCATCCCGCGCGCCTTGCCGCCGCCTAGTGCCGCCGCGCCCTCCGGAAAGCCGCTACGAGAAATAAAAAAAGCATGTTAAAAAATCGAAAATCCGGCTACAGCAGCCGGCAGATCCGCCAACCGTATCAGCCGCAAGCCGGGGAAAGACAGAAAATGCAAATTTTCAAAGTAAGAAAGACTGGCGGCAGCTGGCTAAGAGAAAGCCGCCTGCCACCCAGAAGATGGAGATATCGAAGTCTCAAAGAAAAGACTGGCGGCAGCCGGCTAAGAGAAAGCCGCCGCCACCAGCCGAAGATGGCGATATCGAAGTCTCACTAAGCAAAGACTGGCGGCAGCCGGCTAAGAGAAAGCCGCCTGCCCCCAGCCTGAAGATGGAGATAATGAATGTTTAACTCGCTTCGTTGACGTCGAAACCCACCGCGGCGTGGATCGGCTCACCGTAGAGCCGGAACGACTAGGGCTGCACTGGCCCCGGCCCCTCGAGCGACGGCCCGCAAAGCCTCCCGGTCGCGCGCCGATGCAAATTGCAAGGCGTGCCACCTGACCTATACCTGGTCAGGAAGGTGTGGATGATGCCTCGCTTAGTTTCGCAGGGCACACACGTACACGTTAAATACGAGCCTCGATCGGCTCTCAGGTTGTCCTGTGAATCGGCTCATGGAGCCGATCCACCCATGATTCGTCCGGGGTGGCCGAATATATGGTGGTCCTGCTTGATCATGATAAAGCATATGAGATCCACGACGATCTGGGGTTTTCACCGCATAATCGGATCATCCTACTCACGATTGGGCCTCGCGCTCACGCACGGTAAACGTAAGCCAGCCCTAGACAAGGCCTAAAAACCAACACTAGGTTGATCCTCGGAACGTCCTGTCTAGGGGCAGCAAACTACACCCTGCATGCCGCTGGATCCTCCAACCCTTTGTAAGGCCTAACTATTGCAGATATTAAACTAATCCTTGATGAATCAAGGAGCGACCGTAACGGATCAGATCTACTAAATAACGATCAAGCGGGTGCCGCCCCGCACCCATGATGAGGTACAGGGACGGCTAGATGCGCAAGGGTTGCACTACGACAGCATATGATACTAGGAACAATGCTAACCCTAACACATCTATGATAACTACGTTGCTCGCCATCAAAAAGGCTTCAATACGAGCAACGCATGAACAACTAGGCAGGCTCGTGCTGCCTAGATCGCGAGATGCGATCTAGGCAGCATGGTGCTTACCGGAGGAACCCTCGAGACGAAGGAGTTGGCGATGCGCCGAGATTGGTTTGTGTTGAACGTTGGTTGTTGTTTATTCCATAAACCCTAGGTACATATTTATAGTCCAGGGACTTTCTAATGTGGTCGTGCACTAAACCGTGCACGAGATAAACTCTAATCTCTACGTAACCTACTATAAAGATACACGGGCTAACTAGCCCAAACTTGGTGAACAAGGCCGATTCACATATCTCTTCTATATGTATATCTTCAAGCCCATCTTGATCGCGGCCCACCTCTGGCTAGGTCAGATTCCGGTGATAACACATGCCCCCCTGGTTTTGATAATGATAATTGCAAAACCATATTCTTGAAGGGTCAGGTTATGGCAGAGCCGTCGCAGCTTTCTTTATGATGACACCTTGCCTCCTCGTCTTCTCTGCATGACTTGAGGATTAGGGCACTACGTCCTCGGGAACCACTTAGGTATTAAACCACGGGTTCTCCCTTTATTTAGCCGCTCCCTGTAGCTTCACCGTCAGCACACCGAAAAAACCCTCTTCCACCGCCATGTCCTCTTCTTCGTCTTCTTCCTCATCAGGTCTTTCCACCCAATCTTCCACCTCCCGCGAGCCAACTCCTGAATGGGGTCCACAAGAGACCCATGCGGCCGACATCCGCCGTGCTATAGCCAACGGGGACGAGTCGACCCACGACTCCTTCGTTTGGTCTGAAGACGACCAATCTTTAACGGACGGGGAGAGCGACCTTTGCTTTCTTGCTGTCGGGCAGTCGGAGGAGGAAAGTGACGACGATGGCTTCTCCTGGGACGGCTACTCCTCCACTGAAGAGGTGAAGGAAGAGGAAGAGGATACCACCTCCTCCGACGAACCGCCGGCCAAGCGTCTCTGCCCCTGGGCGGGCAACATTTATGACTTCGACAGCGACTATGGCGACGCTAGCGAAGAGGATGAGGACAACGAAAGCCCCGCCGATGGCTTCTCTAGCAGTGAGGATGAGTCGGCCGAGAGCAGCGCTACTGATAGCGAGGACGAAGACAACAGCGGTCCTTAGATAGGATAGAGCTAGGAGCAGTAGATGGGACAAACATCCCTCCCAGCAACTCCCTTTGAGAGCAATCGGCTCTTTATGTAAGAAATCTCTGCTTATCAATGAAGAAGTCCCCTCTAACTTGATTTTGCCGATTTCTTTTGTACTGAGTCCGCCGATTATCAATCCGGTAGCTGCTTAATGAGCCGATGGCAAAGCATCAGCTTTCAAATAGATTGCAAAAAGACCGATCTGATCTGACTTCTCAGTTGTCCACTTGCAGTCTATGGGATTCAGATCCAAGCTTCCAATTGAACAGGTCCGACGCGCAGCTTTGAGATCCCAAGGCCTTTAGACGTTTAACATCATCCGAACATGATGTTCGTCCTGATAACAAAACTCCTGGGTTAATGCCTCCAGGAAAACCTGACGACCCTGACGCTGAAGCTGACACCTCCGCTCAACAAGTGTTCGCCCACAGCTTTCCCAACGATGTCGCGCTCCTATGCCTGACGAACTGGTCTGAGGCCTAACCACTGATGATGGCCCCTCCTTCAAACTTCTCCCGTTAACCCTGGCGGTTTTACTCTGCAAGAGCTCTCTTGTCCAACATGGTTATGACGCGGAGACAGCCAATTTCAATGCCATTGGCTCACTGCCCCCCGAGCCTCGATCAAGGCGAGAGCGAAGTTGCACCACTGTATTGGGCCACTATCAGCCCTTCTACTGTGATACAGCGTGAGCCGATTCTGAACGAATCGGTTGTTAACAACAGAGAACCTCCGTGGTGAGTTGTCCTCCCAAGCCTCTTTGGTCCGATGAGGCAACCTTTGGTGAAAATGACACTCAGTCCAACTGGATGACCGCCGGCTGTTTCTCGTGATCCTAGCCTGTCCTGCACATCCATGCTATTCCTTGCTGAAGGAGGACTTGGAAGTCGTTGAGGAGAGAGACTGGGCCGTGCTCATCGGCTTTGAATCCTTAAGTCGATGACTACGCATCGGCTGTGCTCAAAAATTTCAGTATTTTCGTTTTTTTTTTTAGCCGGTCGATCCATGAATCGGCTCTCCCTAAGTACATCCTTCGTGGCCTTGTACATCCTTCGTGGCTTTGTACCTTCTTCGTGTATATGCCCCCCGAGCCGAATCTTTCAAGCGATTGAAGATATCGGCTTTTCCGCCAATTCCAGCTTTCCTCGCCACTCGCCATGCGAAATAGCACATCCGTAGACAAGAGTGGTGCAAGTAATTTTAGCCGATCGCTGGAATCGTCTTCCCTTGTAGTCGTCGATCCGACTATTTACAGAATGTTGAGATTTCGAAAATCTATGGCGACGCGCCACCGGCCATCCTTTTTCTTCACAGGTATTACATTGGAAATCCTCTCAGGGTACTTGCCTGGCCTGATGAACCCAGCGTCCAACCACTTCGTGATTTCCTTCTTGACTTCCTCAACCTCTCCTAGCTCGTCAGTCGGCGTAAACCCATACCCCGGCTTTCCATCGCCTTCCAGGTCAATGCTTGCCATCGCTTGGGGTCGATCGTGTGGATCGGCCTCCTCTTCGCCTTTCCCGCGGGAGCGACTGCTCTCGGGCTTATCCTCGCGATGGCGATCTTCGAGCCCTGCTCCATTGACATCGGATGAGCCACCTGGCTCGCGATTTAAGCAATTGCTGAGATTGACCATGTTGACCTCCGGAGACGGCTGCGTGTCAACGTTCATGGCAAACTGGTCGAAAAGTAACCGGCCTTGTTCTATCGCCACCTGAATCTGTCCGCGCAAGGCTTCGCAGTCGTTGGTGGCATGGGTGAACGTGTCATGCCATTTGCAGTATGGTTTGCCGGTCATTTCTTGTAACGTGGGGATTTTGTGGCCGTCGGGTAACTTCAGCTGTTTTTCCTTCAGGAGCCAATCAAAAATTTGCTCCGTTTTGTTCAAGTCGAAGTCGAATCCCTTCGCCGGCCCTGGCTGCTTTGCCCACCTGCAGGACACGGGTTTTGCCCCCCGGGACCACTCAGCACTAGTGAACTCCTGATCTCTTGTAGAACCTTCATCTTTGTCCTTCTCGATCAGGGTGACGCGCTTATACTTGTCCTGGTACGATTCTGGATGGCGCTGTTCATATGTTGTCCATTTCTGGACCATGTCCGTGTCTACCGATGCGTCTGCATCGGCATCAGTCGACGCCTGTGCATCGGCTTTAGCCTGTTTGGGGCGCCATACTTTCTTTGGCGGGCGCGCCTTTGTCTCCACTATTCGCTGGATTTTCGCGGCCAGATCGGGCCGTGCTCTTCTCAACATGTACAGGTACTGTACTTCGGCTTCTTTCAAGCCTCGCGGCCGCTGCACCCGGCGCTTCTGAGACTGGCTGAGTCCATCAGGGCACCACCTTGGTCGGTGGTCCCCATCTTCTCCCCCATCTGACTCCTCGAAGTCTTCTTCTTGAGATGACTCAGTCCGTTTACCCTGAAGTGGGAGAGGCCCTAGACGTTTGAACACTGAAACTTCGTTCGTCCTTCTCCTTCGCTGTGTGCATTCGGGCAGTCCTCGATTGTTGGCAACCGGCTCAATCCTGAGTCCCAGCAATGTTTGAAGAAGGGACAGTTCCAGTGTTTGTCCATGTTGTCTTGCTCCTTTGACCTCCCTCTAGCGCGACGTTCGTACCCGTAGTCGCGGCCGTTGTTCTGACGATACCTCCCGCCTGCATCAGACCGACGATCCCTTTGATCGCCTTCGCCGTAGCGGCGACGTCGGTCGTATGGCTGATCATATTTGCTGAGGAGATGCTCGGGTAATGGGCGTGGATGCCGTATGCTTCTCACCTCCTCCTCGGCCAGGTACCGTTCATTGTCGTCTTGGGGCCGGCCACGTGGGACGGCCTCCCCTTTCTCTTTGCCACGAGTGTGGCTGCTTTCCGCTTTGTCCGCGTCATGGCGAATCACGAACCCTGCCATATTGGCATCGAAAGAGAACCCTGGTTCCCTTATGGAGTGGCTGAGATCGACCGTGTTGACGCCATGGGAGCGGGCGTCGCGGGAAGAGCCGATGAGGTCGGCTTCGCGGAGGACCTTGACTTCGCCATTCCGATCCTCGTACTCGACCGGGTGCTGCCATCTCTGATGTGGATGGCGAGGTGGTTGTCGTTGAAGATGGTCCCACCGGGCGTGCGCAATGTGTTGACGTCGAAACCCACCGGCGGGCAGTGACTGGTCAACACCGTAGAGCCGGGAACGACTAGGGCTGCGGCTGGCCCCAGTCCCTCAGAGCGACGGCCCGCAAAGCCTCCTGGTCGCGCGCCGATGCAAATTGCAAGGGCGTGCCACCTGACCTATACCTGGTCGGAAGGTGTGGATGATGCCTCGCTTAGTTTCTGCAGGGCACACACGTACACGTTAAATACGAGCCTCGATCGGCTCTCAGGTTGTCCTGTGAATCGGCTCATGGAGCCGATCCACCCATGATTCGTCCGGGGTGGCCGAATATATGGTGGTCCTGCTTGATCATGATAAAGCATATGAGATCCACGACGATCTGGGGTTTTCACCGCATAATCGGATCATCCTACTCACGATTGGGCCTCGCGCTCACGCACGGTAAACGTAAGCCAGCCCTAGACAAGGCCTAAAAACCAACACTAGGTTGATCCTCGGAACGTCCTGTCTAGGGGCAGCAAACTACACCCTGCATGCCGCTGGATCCTCCAACCCTTTGTAAGGCCTAACTATTGCAGATATTAAACTAATCCTTGATGAATCAAGGAGCGACCGTAACGGATCAGATCTACTAAATAACGATCAAGCGGGGTGCGCCCCTGCACCCATGATGAGGTACAGGGACGGCTAGATGCGCAAGGGTTGCACTACGACAGCATATGATACTAGGAACAATGCTAACCCTAACACATCTATGATAACTACGTTGCTCGCCATCAAAAAGGCTTCGACGAGCAACGCATGAACAACTAGGCAGGCTCGTGCTGCCTAGATCGCGAGATGCGATCTAGGCAGCATGGTGCTTACCGGAGGAACCCTCGAGACGAAGGAGTTGGCGATGCGCCGAGATTGGTTTGTGTTGAACGTTGGTTGTTGTTTATTCCATAAACCCTAGGTACATATTTATAGTCCAGGGGACTTTCTAATGGGCGTGCACTAAACCGTGCACGAGATAAACTCTAATCTCTACTTAACCTACTATAAAGATACACGGGCTAACTAGCCCAAACTTGGTGAACAAGGCCGATTCACATATCTCTTCTATATGTATATCTTCAAGCCCATCTTGATCGCGGCCCACCTCTGGCTAGGTCAGATTCCGGTGATAACAGTTTCGGCCGCCGGCTACCTGCCCAGGCTGGCAGCCGACAGCCGAAAGCCGGCAGAGAGAAGGTATAGACTTACCCGCCAAGCCGCGGTCAAGGGCGCTAATTTGGGACACCCATCGCTTGGCGGTGTCCGTCAGCTCCTGGGACTTGGAGGTCACCTCATCGCGAAGCGCCCGGCTCTGCTGCTCCACATCCTTCAGCCGCCGGCTGAGGTCCTCCACCTCCTTCCGCCCGTTCTCCTTCGCAGCCTTGAGCTCGGCGACGTGGTTGGACTCAAGCCGGCGCAGCCGCTCCAGCTCCCCGCTAGTCTCCCGCGCCTTGGCGGTTACAGCCTTGGCCGCTTCCTCGTCCTCGGGCGCAACGGCTGCAAGCGGAAGCCGTCAGCCGGCTGAAACAAGAAAATTATAATAAGGCAAAAGAAAAGAAACTATACCTTTGGGGCTTCCAGCTCGCGAGCCATCTCGGCCCGCTCGATCTTGGCCTTGTGGTAGCCGGCCACGAGCCGGTTGTACAGGGCAGTCCGCCTGTCCGACACCGTCTGAAGAAAAGGCGAAGATAAGCACTTAAGCGAAACCCGGACCGGCTCCGAGCAGCCGGACCATGCCTCGGAGGGCTACCAGGATAATACGAAAATTAAAAAAGATAGCAGTCATGTACTAACCTTGTCAGCCGCCTCCAGCCGCGCCAGGCGGGCCTCAGTCTCGTCGGCTTGCCTCTTGACCATGGCACGGAAGCCGGAGAAGAACATCTCCATGGGCGCCACACCCGGCCGGCCCTCTCGGCTGGTCACCTCGCAGGCGTCCGCCCGGTGCCAGTCCTTCTCCATGGTGCCGGCTGAGCCAAGGCTAGACTCGGGGCGGACACCACATTCAGCAGCATGGCGGCCTTGGCGACATGAAGACCCTCGGGCGCCTGCGCCGGGCCCTGCCTCGTCGTCACCAATGCCCTGGCGTCGGCATCAGTTGCGCGCGCCGGCTCCTGCTCCGCCGACTCATCCCGCGCCGGCTCCTGCCGTGCCGGCTCTTCCCTCGCCGGCTCCGAAGATGGAGGCGGCGTGGTCGAAAGTGTTGGCCCGGTGGGGACGGTGGAGTCGGGCACGGGCGACGCCTCATCCGAGCCCGCGTCCAAGACGACCACCTCGGGCGCGGCCCCGCCAGCTCCGGCGTCTCATCCGAGCCCGCGTTCAAGACGACCACCTCGGGCGCGGCCCCGCCGGCTCCGGCTGCGGGAGGAACGGCCCCGCCAGCTCCGGCTGCGCCATGCGCACCTCTGCCGGCTCCGGTTGCAGGGTCCACGAGCCGGACGCGGCGCGGGAACATTTCATCTAGCGTGGGCTGGCCGGCGCGACGAGCCGGCTCGCCCCGAGGGCCGGAGGCGGATGCACCTGGCGAAGGTGCAGCTGAAGAAAGACCCGCTCCCCGTAGCAGGCGGCGGGACGACAGGCGGCGTGCATGGGCATGATGGAGGCTGCGGAGTCTGTTCCCTTCTCCGCCGCTGCATCCCCGAGTCCGCCGCAGGGGCCGAGCCGGAGCCGGCACCCTGGGAAAACTTGATGGCGGCCCTGAAGCAGACAAACAAAAAGAAGATAAGAAGAAAGGAAAGAAAAGGAATCAAACAAGATGTTAAGAGAGAAAGCTTACCCGGCTGCCTCCGGAACCGGCTTCGGACCCGCCTGGCGCTGTTTCTTCACCCTCGACTCCAGTCGGGCGGTGTTTCGTTCGATCGGCCACTTCCGCCCCTGAGGCGCGGCCGTAGAAGATGACGAGGTGGTAGGAGGCCTCGCCGCCAGCGGCACCGCGCGGATGGGCGCCGAAGAGGCCGGCACGTCCGGCTCCGGCTCCTCCTCGTGTGGCTGCGAAGATGGCGGCACGTCGTCATGCCCCTGCTCGGGCGCCTCCAGGTTCTCGTCGTCGCCAGCTTCGTCAGCCGGGTCGATGTGGTCCGGCGTCCACTGCTTGAGCGCCAGATCGCCGTCCTCGGCCAGCTGCCGGGCAAAAGTCTACAACAACAATAATAAGTCAAGCCGGCCTCGCAGCCGCAAGCCGGAACTCGGCCAGAATAAGGAAACTCACCGCAGGCGGCAGTTCACGCCGGTTGTAGGGTTCCATTCCCCAGTCCAAGTTCTCCGGCAGCTTCGCCTGGGAGATGTGGTTGACCCGCCGGGCGACCTGGGCCTTGCTGAGATCCAGCTTGGACGTCCGGGTCGGATCAAGCCGGCCGGACATGTGGCAGATCTTGTGGGCACGTGCCTGAAGAGGCAGCACCCGGCGGGAGGCGTAGCAGCAGAGGAGGTCGGCTGCGCATAGCCGCTCGACGGTGACGCAGTCGTGGAGGCGGGTCCAGAGGACGTTCACCTCCGCCTCCGGATCCGCCGGCCTGAAGTTGTTGCCCCAGTTCTTGCGGGCAGTTGGAGGTGCCGGGTCGTAAGCCGGCAGATTCACCCAGTCGAACGCCGGGTTCGTGTTCTTCACATAGAAGAACGACTGCTGCCATTTCTTCACGGAGTCGACTGTTGGGATCTTCGGGGGGGAGCCCTGGGGGAGTAGATGGAGGCGGCCCCGCAGGCTCGCAGGTGGCCGTCTGTCGTTTGCGCCTTCAGATAGAACAGCCGACACCAGAACTCAATATCCGGCCACAAGCCGGCGTAGCCCTCCATGAAGGCCACGAAGCAGCTGAGCTGCCCGAAGGCGTTCGCCGGCAAGTGATGCGGCTGGAGGCCGAAATACTCCAGGAACCGCTTGAAGAAGGGCGATGCCGGCAGCCCCAGCCCGCGGTCCAAGTGCACGCCGAAGACGACGCGCTCGCCGGGCTGCGGAGCCGGCTCGGTCTCCGTCCCCGGAGTCCGCGTCACCACCTGCGGCGGGATCCGGCGGAGGCGGACGAGACGGTCGATGTCTTCATCCGTCATGTACGAACCCTCTCACGAGCCGCTCGGAGGCGCCATCGTCGCCGTCGAGGAAGAAGAGGAAGAGCTCCAAGAGACCGAGAGAGTGAAGGGAGAAGAAGAGTCGCTCCTCGCCGGAGGAGAGCGCGGTGGCGACGAGCGTACCGTGGACACGCGAGGCCCCGTGGCGCCGGATTGGCGGTGCAGCGGCTGCGATCGACGGAGGAACGAGGACGGAGCAGCACGCCGGAGTTCGCCAGGGATTCACCTGAGAAATCCACCGGGGCAGCGAGAAGCTCGAGCGGAGGAGAGAGATGGAGCGTGGGCGCGAGGAAGAAGAAGTGGGCAAGATGGCCGCCTCGGTACCGCCCCGCGGCATTTATAGCCGCCTGCCACGTTCAGCAACGGCCAAGTGGGGGTTCGTGGGCCACATCGCTGGATTAACTGCGCCTTAACTCCCCCCACGACCACGGCGGTTACTGGAAAGGGCCACACCACGTCGCCCACGACCGCACGAGATCCGGAGGGGACAGTGATGTGACCAGACAAGGTGGCAACAGGAGTCAGCCGTCAGACCAGTCAAGTCGGGCGCAGGACCCGAGGCGGCGGAAACTCCGGCACATCCGAGCCGGAGCCGGACAACTTCTCCAATCCGGCCCTCAGGCTCTCCCAACAAGGCGGAGGCATCCTCAACACTTGTAAAAAACAAAACCGCAGAAGCAAAGTGCCGACCGGCTGAAAGCAGCCGGATAAAGCTAGCCGGATGAGGGCGCAGCCGACTGAATGAGAATTCTCAGCCGGCCCCTCCGAGTGCCGTCAAATAAATTCAGAAGATGATCTAAGCAGCCAGGAAAACCTGCCTAGGTCCCTCTTACCGCGGGACCTTGCCAGCTTTGGGGGCTAATGTCGGGGGGAAGACCCCGGGTAGGGCAATAGACGAGGAGCAGAGGCTGTGCCGGCTGGCCCGCCGCAAAGGCCGGCTGAGGAGCAGCCGGCTCGAGCCGTGGCCGGCTTGTCTGGGGAGCCGGCTGGCTCTAAGTCTTAGTCGGCCTGGTCACGGCCGTCTGCGCTATGGTTGGGCCGGCTTCTACAAGCCATATCCGACTGGGATCTCACACCCTTGACCGACTCGAGGCTGGCGAGTCTTGCAGGAGAAGGAGCTGGGTAGGTGATCCGGGTTCAAAAGGTCCACGTTGACCTCATCTTCCCTAAAGCCAGGGGCACTGTAGAGCAATAGTGCCCCTCGCTTGACAGGCCATCATGGCTCACGCCGATCCGTACGGCTACAGGGCATGATGGCGACAGAGACACTTCCTCTCCATACCGCTGACCCTGGCAGGCGGATGGGACGGGCCACTACGCCTCAACGGCTCCTGACGTCAACGCCTCGGGAAGGAGCGGAAGCCGGAGCCGGCCAAGCCGGCCACTAGATCATAGGGACTTCTATGTAAAGTGCCAGCGCCTATATAAGCTGCACTACCTCCTCCCTTGCAAGGGATCGATCATTCCACATTCATTCTAGTCTTAGAGCTGTCCTGTGAGAGAGACCATCGTCTTCCTTAGCCTCCCAGGGGCAGCCGGATACAGCTCAAGGAGCACCATTGTACTGTGATATTGCTTATACACTCATAGCAGGAGTAGAGGTGTTACCTCCACCGGAGGGCCTCGAACCTGGGTACGTCGCCGTGTCGCTCGTCCCCATACCCGCATCCGGATACCGCCGTAGATCATACTAGGAACCACTCTCTTTAGCCACCCTATGGCATATGCCGTGACGATACCACGACATTTGGGCCCACCGTGGGGCCGTCAGAGTCAGCCGGACTATACCAGCTTAGGGGACTAATGTCGGGGGGATGGCCCCCGGTAGGCCAAAGGCATGGCAAAGTTGCCCAGATTCTTTCTTAAAAGATACCGGATTGTAGATCAATCCGGATGGTTTTTGAGATTGGCAAGAGCCAAGTTAAAGTCTTCCGGTATCCCAGGAGGGGTATACCGGAACTCAGGGAACAAGAGAGGTACCGGAGTACCGGTATGATTTTCACTGTAGCCTGTCGGCACTTTGGTCAAAGATTCTCTCCAAGGCTAGAGGACAAAGATGAGCTAAGCAAAGTAGCTTTAAACGAAGCCCTAGCGCCAAAGCAGATGCTGACGTAAAAGCATCCGGAGGACATCACAGCTCCCCGATTAAAGACATACCGGCGTCACCTGAGGCCAAAGAAGCTTTGTAAAGTAGTTTGTCTAGTCAAAGATACCATTAGGGTTCCTTCCCTTGTAAGCCACCCTCTCCCCTATATAAGGAGAGGGGGCACTCCCTTGCGCGGGGCGATCAGTAGACAGAGCTGGAGAAGTTGGTTAGCTGGTAGAGAGAAACCCTAGTTCTTAGAGCTTGTACTGTTCATCTTCAACCTCTGGCCAAGGCCAAGTTCATCAATAAAGACTCCTCCATCCATCCCATGATACCAAACCACTCCCCCGAATCCTCTAGCGTCCATTCGGCCCCAACTTAAGCCTATCAGAAGCTAACCGGCCTCAATCTGCGGATTACAATACTTTGACCAAGTCTTAAAACAGATGAGGTACTGGAGTTTGTTTCTCCTGACATCTCGAAGGAAAATGTCTTGACGAACAACAAGGGTAACATGCACTGGAGACACCAATGCACATTTACCACTTGGCTGCTAACTAGCAGACAAAGGTCGGAAAGCAACTAGAGAGGAATAACACGATCAAGATCAGAATTCCTGAGAGGTAGATGCACAAGATAGCACTTTAGTGAAACTCATGCTAAAAAGGTAGGTGTGGCAGAGTCACGGGCATAGATGCGAGACTCACAAAGAGCACTCTTGTCGTGATTCATTTGGTTCAATTAAAGAACATATGTGATAGCTAGTGGAAGTGAAAGATATTTATTGCCGCAATTCAACACGACAATAACCACAAGCTTGAAGGATAGCTTAATTTTAATTTAGCCATCCCGATGTAATGTTTGAACATTAACACCAGTGTTCAACGGCATGGATCTTGGGTTAAAGGCCAGCTTCATGTACTAAGATTCGTATACTAGAATCTAGCACAATCGGGGACCTTCGGTTCAAGTCCAAGGGTTAAAACCCGAGAAAGGAGTAACTACTAGATGAGTGACACAGAGGACACTACGAGGTAGTAATCACGATGTAGCATCTAGAAGCAATGCATAGCTTCCAAACTACCCAAGCAAAAAAAGGAGGCATTCAAGGAGAAAGGAAACCTCGAAGCCTAGAACAGAATTTTGTGGAACCCACAAAATAGAGAGATCGTGATGGAAAAGAATCTCTCTGTTGAAACAAAACAAAACGAAGAGGAAGCACAGAACACCCACGACTCTAGAGAACTATGCACTACGTCAACTGGTTTAGAAACGACATGCCCTTGAGGCACCTAAGTTTGAAAAACTTTCAAATCAACACAAGGTAAGGCACATTAGAATTAGAGTGATACCAGATAAGGAGTAAAAGGAATCCTACTCAGATTTTCGCAAATAATTTTAGCTTTCAAATAGTTTTCACAAACACTAGACTCAACATTGACCAGTAGAAAGGCTTCCTACAGGCAGTCATGCTCTGATACCAAAACCAGTGGCACCCCCGGGATCAGGGTTAGACAAATACCAGATCTTCGTCTGACATAAGCCTAAACTAGAGCTCGAGAGACTACAGTGAGAGAATCGGTAACACAACAGTGACTCTACGACTCAAGAAATACAAGCTCATAACTGAGCGAAGAACCAAAGTATTACAACCAGAGGTCACTGACCTGACATACATCAATCAACGGAAGCGAAGTTATGCTATTAGACATAGCAAGATAGCAAAAGGCCTAAGAGGCCCGGAGCTTAACGGCGACGTCCCAACCCATAGTTTCCAGGCTGCCACCTGGGAACCCCAAGCTACTCGTCGATGTCGACTTAGAAACCACCATCTGTCGGAGCAACTTCGTCTGAAACAAAAACATGCAAAGCTGAGTACAGGGACTCTACAAGACTTAATACAACCTTTTAGCAAAGCGGGTATGCGGGCTTTTTGTAGAGCTTCTTCTGCGTAAAGCCGGTTTTCCTTTGTTAAACAAGAGGGAGAAGTTCGACTACTCAGAACCTTTAAAAGGGATAAGAGAGCGATATCTCTAGCTCTATTGATCATCATATTGTATCCACCAATCTTCATCATATCGAACTACTATCCTCGTATCACCCCCTCAACAACCCGGAGAAGGTATCCGTAAACACACATTGGTTGCCAAGTTTTACGATCAGGTTAAAGTTGTCTATGATCACAGAATCCATTCCCAAGTCGTCCGTAACCGTGGACACGGCTTTTCGAAAAGATTTAACCCTGCAGGGGTGCACAACTTTATCCACACGTGCCAACCGATTCTTAGTGCGAGAACATTAGCTCTCTTCCTTGGAAAGCCGACAGAGAGTGGTTGACCACGACCTTTACCTTGCTATCGCCGAGACAATGAGTCATGCGCTAAGGATTGTTCCGCCGTAACGGGTCAAGTCCCGAAGTCGGTCCTTAACAATGTGTGCCGAGGTGGGTTTCCCCAGAGGCCGCAACCCCCAGCCACCACGACCACGCTTACCTACCTGTTATGTACCTTTTCCCCCAAGCAAAATGCAATGCATATGTCCAGGTAACACGCAAACTATGTGACTCATGGAATCTACTAGGCAAGTTAGTGAGTCGAGAGGGTACCATAATAGGGCCTCGTGTGGTTGTACGCTCGGTCTTGGTTCAAGAGGCGAGAACTCGGTTCCTAGGGTCGGCAGAAACGAAACAACCCACCACATCCCAATGTGGCATCTCGTCTGAGCCTTTAGTCATATTTTAACAACATATCTACACTTACCACGTCAACCTGTCATGCTAGTTTCATTTCATTGTAAGGCTCCAATCCGAAGACCGGAATAGTAGCGTAACAAACTAAGCATGGCTAAGCATAAAGATATAAAGGCTCTAGCGATGCACACATGCCAAACCTATTTATGCTAGGAGCAGTGGATCAGGGATTTGAGGCTACAAGGATGGAACATGCATCATATAGGATAACTCTAACTATCGATAAAAGACAGTTGAATCGCATGCAATATGTAGGAACCAGAAGTAAAAGTATTTCAAAATCATATATGAACCAGGCTAGGGCTTGGCTTTGTCCCTGACAAACCGAAGTGGATCTTCAATAATCTTGTACTTGACTTGTTTGTCGGTGGACAATTATGGAACTTCGGTGTTGTCGATCTTCATCGTCTGGACACATGCTCTATCGATCGCGAAGAAGCACACACTAGAAAAAAAATAACAATCAACACATGGCATCGATGCAATGCACAAACAAGAATGATGACATGACATGTTAAAGATATTGAATTAAGCCCTATGGCATGATCATCAATTTAAATGAGGTTGGAATGCATAATAATTTGCAATTCCATAAACCCCGCATATTAAAGAAAAGGGTTCATTTGTTCTTCTATTAAGGACAGGGTTCAAAGTTGTTTAACAATGCATGATATTGCTACTAAAAGGTAGATTTCATTTTTCTGAAGATTTTGATATATTACACATATTTTTCTGATTTAAAATGAATTAGTTACGGATTTTATACGATTGCACATTACGATTTACAAAAGGGGGCAATAACTAGGTACTCTTCTCAGTTCAGAAATTTGTCAGCGATATGGTTTAGCATGTACTCGAGTACATGCTCAAGAAGGTACTGATCTTGGTGATAACACACACCCCTACTGAAAGTGTGGATGAAGCTAACCTGATCAAGACGACCATATGTAGAGCACGTTACAGCAGTTCTAAGATTCAGAGTATGTAGTACTGTATTTTAGAGATTGGTATTCAGCTCTGAACTTGGTTGAAACATCACACAGATACTAGGATGCATAGGCGCGGCGGCACGCCGCGCCCGTTAGTGTATCTTTCTCGTGCCTGCACATGGTCATTATGTGAACTCTGACAATTATAGACACAGTGAAAGCAAGATTTTTTTTGTAGAAGAGGGATTGGCCGGTTGTGCTTATCTGTGTTTCTTGTAGACTGCATAATTGATAAGATTGATCTCTATAGCTGCTAGCTAACAGTACTCGGTAGTTTTTTCTTTTCTCACACTGGTGGAAAAATGGCCTTCGGTCGCGGTGCGCAACTGCCATTAGTCGCGGTTGCGCAACCGCGACCTATTATTCGCGACTAAAGGTCCCCCCTTTAGTCGCGGTTCCTTACGAACCGCGACTAAAGGCCCGTCCACGTGGGCGGCAGGCGAGCGCCAGGGCGGAGGACCTTTAGTCGCGGTTCTGCTCGCCAACCGCGACTAAAGGCCGCCGCAGGTTTAGGGTTTTAGCCCCCCTAACCTGGTTCCCCTAACCTGGTTACTTTTTAAGTTGTATTGTTTTATTTCTTTTGTGTTTTATTTTAATTTTGAAGGAGTTTCACATATTCTACGGTATACATGCATGTGAATGTACAATTTCAAACAAATTTGACATTAGAACCAAAAAGAATTCAAGAGGAATATACAATAATATATATTCAATATCGGACGACCACATATACAATTTTGAACAAGTTTCCATACATAATTTATAAGTGCATATAAAGTTCTACGTCCTCTACATAGTGTTCTCCTCTAGGATCGATGACTTGGTTCGCCAACCATCCAGCTAGTTCCTCTTGAATTGGTCGGAAGCGAGCTTCTGGACTAAGCGTCGCCCGGAGGTTAATCCTCTTGAGGTTGTTCTCAGACGGCTCCCGCTCAGTGGTGTATCTCCGGATCCTCTCACAAACATAGTATCCACATAGATTGGTCCCCGGTGGCTGAATATCCCCAGTCGCAGTCTTTGCCCTTTTAAATTGCAGCTCTTTTTTAAATTCACCGACCTTTTGATCTACGAACCGTCTCCAAACCCTACGAGGCAAAGAAAATTAAATGAACAAGAGAGTTATTAATAATTACTTTTGATATTAGGAAATGATGAACTAAATAGGCCGATCGATATAGAGCGCAAATGAATGAAAATAATTACTTTTGCATCATTTTTCTCATGTCGCCCCAAAGCGCCGAATCCATATTCAGAGAGTCGTGGACGAGAACTGTGGAGTTATGAATTTGAATTACTAGCAGAATCCAGTGGAACCTGTGGACACGATACACGCACAGTCATGCATAACTCATCGATTAGCCACATACCATGCATGGAGTAAACAAAAGAGAATGTGCTCAAGACAGAAACACTCACCCAAAATGGTAAGGAAATAGAATATCACTTTTGAGTTCCTGGTTTGTAAGAAACCGCCACAGGTCTGCCTCCACGTCCCTGGGGTGGTGTTCTAACGTATATGAATTAACGATGTGTGGGTCAATGAACCCAACATCATGGATGAGCCTTATTCGCATTTCCCGCTTCTTCAATCTGCATAATAGCGTACACAACAAGATAGTTAGGACAATATATATATATATATATATAGTGCAGGCAATGAACGAGATGGGGTAGAAATTAATAAATCACTTACAGAACATAGCAACTGATGATAGATTTGTCGAGCTCGCGCAGATTGAACAGCTGGAACAATTCATTCCGTTGAATTGTTATAGAGTAATGTTTGAAGTGATGCTCAGGTCTAACATCCGCATAAATATAGTCTCTGGCGTTTTTAAGTTTTATGTAACCCTTGTACCAATTTAGCAGACCTTTCATTTGTCGAGGTAGATCCTCTTCCTGCGCAGGCTCGACGAGAGGACCATCCTTCACATATCCAAATACTACGTCCTTCATTGCCACGTCATCAAGGCCTAATGCTACACGAAGAGTCAGACCTAAGTCTGCCGCTTGTTCTTTGGCTTTCGCTACAGTCAATCCCTGTGCTGCCGCAGCTGCTATGACATCAGGGGCTTCGTCCTCCGGACCTGCGGCTTTCACTATGAGCGGGGGGATCGACTGTTTACTTTGTTTCCCGAGCTGGGCAACTTGTTTCCCCCTTTCTAATTTTTTCTCGGCCTCCTCCAAGGCTTTCTTCTCCTACTTCTCCGCCTCCTCCTGCTTCCTCCTGAACGTGAGTGCTTGCCTACGAAGTTCACGTTCATAGTCGTCAGGGAGATTCTTCGCGGCTTGGGACGGTGTGTTCAAAAATGTCTTAGCCCACTTCTTTTGCTCATCAGAAAATACTGGCTTGGGCTCGCCCTCTATTTTCTTCTTGCAGCTCGCCTTCCATTTCTCTAAATCAGCAGCCGCGCCCGCCTCGACTTCCTCGGCACTACATTCCCAAGACCTCTTGGTGAGAGGCTTAAGTGATGGCTCTGGTATCTTTGTGGTTGCAGGTACGTAAGGGTCCGGGTTAATAACCCAGGACTGCTTCTGCTTCTTCGCCGGAGGTGGATTGGGGGGCGGCGTCTGATCACCCGCCGGACGAGGACTGGGGGGCGGCGTCTGCTTACCCGCCGGAGGTGAATTGGGGGACGGCGTCGGCTTACCCGCCGGAGATGTAGGTGAGCCACCACCACCACCACCGCCGCCGCCACCACCACCGGAGGGGGGTGGACTTGTTTGCCTTGGCGCCTCCCTGGAAACTTGATAAACTTCTTCGCCATAGAATGAACGGCGCTTGACATCTCCAAGTCTTGTCGCCCCTTCAGGTGTAGCAATGTCAATGTCCAGGTCCTCAAACCCTTGGACTATCTCCTCCACCGTGACACGAGCATAGCCATCTGGAATGGGGTTGTTGTGGTGGAGTGCTCCATGTGGTAAAGCACTGCCGGTGGCTACCTTCATGGACATGTTCCCGATAGGATAATACATATGACATGCTTTCATCTCCTTTATATCGTCCACGGGGTAGCGAGGAGGCTCCGGTGCAGTAACTTCGACCACCAGATGCTCCGGTGCAGTAATTTCGATCGTCGGTGCACCAGCCGGTGAGGCCTCCGTGGAAGCCACGCTGCTTCTTCTCTGCTGGCTTCCGAGATCCATTGGATGATCTTCATGCTGCGCCCGAGCTGCATCTCTTTCGGCTACTAGTACACTCACGGTTTTCTTCATCACATCCATTTCCGTTACCAGCTTCGCCACAACATCTGCATCCCGATCCATCTTTCTCTTACGGCTTCTGTAACCGTACGGGTCATCGTTCTGGGGGAACCCTACTTTCCACGGAATGTCCCCGGGCATGCCTCGTACACGTCCTCCGTGTTCAGGATTCCCGAGGGCTTTTGTCAGCGCGTCGTTCTCTCTGTTGAACTTGATCCTCCCCTCTTGAGCATCCCTCATTGCCTCAATAAGCTTTTGGGTGGGTTTAATTATTTTGCCCTGATAAACACACTCCCCTGTCTCCGGGTTCAGCGATCCCCCATGCCCGTACCACCAGCTTTTGGCCCTTGGGTCCCATCCCTCCGTACCTGGACGGATTCCTCGCGCCCTCAGCTCGTTCTCCATCTTCTCCCACCTAGGCTGCCAAAAGCGATACCCTCCTGGCCCCATAATATGATTGTACTCCTTCTTGGCCGCATTCTTCTTATTTTTTTCGACATTTCAAGGAACTGCTCCGATTTCTTTTGCTTCACAAATTCTGGCCAATCATGTTGCAGTTTCTCATATTGTCCTTTGAAATCCGGAGTCTTGCCCTGCTTGACAAAGTCATGGGCTAGATTTTGCTTGTATTTCCGGAATGCGTCGGCCATCTTAGAAAGAGCGAACTGTTTGACTAGCTTGCACCTCTCCTTGTTTTCCTGAATCTTGTTACCCGCCTCATCGTATCTGCGGTATTCCGGAGGTAGAACGAAATGTTCTATAAGCTTCTTGAAGCAATCTTTTTTTGTTCTCTTATCGACGAAAGTGAAACCAAGACGTGCCTTCTTTGGCTCATTCCACTCCTGGACGGTGATCGAGACGTTCTCTCTAACAACGGCTCCGCATTGGCTGATAAACTTGGTGGCGTTCTTGCTGGGCTCCAGCGGCCTGCCGGTTGCTTCGTCGACAACCTCGATGGTGCATGTTTCGTTTGGTTTCATCGTCTTGGTTGCGCCACGCTTTGACGACGACGTACTCGATTTTTTCGACGATCCGGCCGAGGGCTAAAATAAGAAAGAGAGTCGCGCGCGTTAGTACACACATATTTATTCAAATCAGTTAGTTTGTATATCACCAGAGGCTCAATGTATATATATACCTCGGCGCCGGAGGTGGTTGCTACTTCCAATTGAAGATCGTCGTTTACCGACGTTTCTTCGGCATCATCTTGCTGACGGCGCCCTTCATCTTCACCGTCAAGGTTCAGATAAGAAGAGATATCATCTTCTTCTTGTCCGGTCGGCACATATGGAATATCGCCTTTTATGATGCCGAATATATGGTCTTCAACGTCCAGATCATAGTTGTCCAGAATCGGGTCAGCTCTATCGTCCGCCATATGTCAGTCCTGAAAACATGTAGTCAAAACTAATTATTTAAGTGCGGTGTCGAAAGGGCGGTGGCAAAAGGAGAGAGGGCGGTGGCGGTGGCAAAAGGGCGGTGGCGGTGCCGAGGACAACACATAGAGGCCTCCCTCGCCGTATACGGAGGGGGGCGGCGAGGCAGGGGCGAAAGGGCGGTAGCGGTGTGCCGATCCTCTCTCTCGTAAAAAAAGAAAAAAACCCGCGCGTATACGGAGGGGGAGGCGAGGGCCTCGCCGCCCCCTCCGTATACATGCGGGGTCGGTGGCGGTGGGTTGCAAGTGAATTTTTTTGTTAAGTCAAAATTCAGAAATTTTTTGTCCACTTAAAATTTTATTAAGTCAAAATTATCAAGTTTTATGTTTTTTTGTTAACTATATATATAGTTACTAATTAATTCATTAATTATAAGTGGACAAAACAAAAAATTATTAAGTCAAAATATGTTTTTTTTGTTAACTATATGTTTTTTTTATTAAGTCAAAATTATAACTGAAATTTATAACTCAAATTTTGTTAAGTCAAATTTACCGTTTTTATTAAACTAATTAACTAGTTAAAATTAAAAAGAACAAAAAAACTAAAAAAAACTAAAAAAAAAAAAAAAAAACCCTGGCCGTGTGTCTTGTGGCGCCCGGCGCCTCTCGATCTCTCCGTATGGTGGACGTACGGCGGCGCGCGTGGCGCGCAGCGGTGGTGGCACAGTGTGGCGGCGCGCGGCGGTGGCCGTGTGGCGGCGGCGCCCGCGCGGCCCGATCGTGGCGACGGCGGCGGTTACGCGGGGCGCGGAGGGGGCGACGACGCTACGGCGGCGGCTTCTGGCGGCGAACGGGCGGCGGCGAGCGCGCACGACGCGGCGGACGGAGCGGCGACGAGGCGACGAAGCGACGGCGCGAGCGCGGCGAGACCGCGCGGCGGCGCGGCGAGACGGCGAAGCGACGAGCGCGAGGGACTGGGGCGGCGCGGAGGCCATGGACTATACTTGGCGCAAGCGCGACTAAATCCCCTTTAGTTTGGCGGCCAACCGCGACCAAACCTTTTTTTTTGGTTCGCGGAAATGACCTTTAGTCGCGGTTGGCCAGGACAACCGCGACTAAAGGCCTTTTTCAAAATTCTTTTCTTTTTCAAAATGTTAAAAATACATATAATTCATTTCTAATTGTGAAAAATACATATAATATATCAAAAAATTCAGAAAAATAAAACTAATTCAATTAAAAATCTTAAAAATACAAATTATATATCAAAAAAAATTAGAAAAATAAAACAAATTCATTTCAATATGTTAAAAATACAAATTATATATCAAAAAAATCAGAAAAATAAAACTAATTCATTTCAATATGTTAAAAATATAAATTATATATCAAAAAATTCAGAAAAATAAAACCAATTCAATTCAAAATGTTAAAAATACAAATAATATATCAAAAAATTCATAAAAATAAAACTAATTCATTTCAAACACATCACGGGCATTTCTCTTCTTCCCGCCATTTCTTCCCTGTCTTCCCGCCTCTTTCTTCCCGCCAATTTCTTCCCGCCTCTTTCTTCCCGCCTCTTTCTTCCCGCCAATTTCTTCCCGCCTCTTTCTTCCCCCTCTTTCTTCCCGCCATTTCTTCCCGCCAGCTCTTTCTTCCCGCCTCTTTCTTCCCGCCATTTCTCACTACATATATGTTGCCGGCTTGGCCAGCATTATCACATCTCTCCAATCTCTCATCACTCTCTCATGGCTTCCACCGCACCCACTCTAACCTACCAGAGGTGGAGGAGCTTTGCGCTCGAACTACCCTTGCCCACCGGGCTACCGCGTCCCCGCCGGCTGGAGCCTAAGCGCGGCGGCGTGCCGGTCCTCCCTCCCTCGAGTCTGCGCCGGGCAGCCATCACCCACTACTACCTCGACCTCACGCCGGAGCAGCGGATGAATCCCCGCTGGCATCCCGATAACCAGCATACTTGGGACGCCTTCTTCATCAATCGGCGTGAGAGGGCGCTCGCCAGGTATGAGGAGGACGGTCTGCCTCCTGAACTTCCACGAGGCCGCCGTCGGCTATGGTGGTACGGCCGGACTCTGCGAGCGTCATGGACTACATCACGGCCGGCGATATCCCCCGCCTGCGCTACCCTCGATTCGAGCCACGAGCGCCGCCCGGCGACAGCGCGACGACGGCGGTAACTTAGAAGGCGACGACTACCAGCGGCGGCCGACTATGAAGACTACGAGTATGCATATTATACGCCTAGGCAGGAGTATGACTAAATCACTCCAAATTTCATGTATCATCAGTGCTATCTCTCGAATCAATCGAATCATTCGAAAATGGACACCAAACACATCACGGGTAATATAATTCACATGATTCATTCAACAAAGTTTGGTACAATAATAAATTATTACACATCATTTCTTCCCTTGTGTCCCTGCTTGCTTACGATTGTGCCGTATCCATGGAGCATCCTCATCATTTAACTTAATGCTTGGGTCGGTGTTCACTTTGAAGGGCGGAATTTCAGCAAACATATTATAATCTTCTGACATGTCTGTCTTGTCCTCCACTCCCACGATGTTTCTTTTCCCTGAAAGAACAATGTGGCGCTTTGGATCATCGCATGATGTACTGATCGTTTTCTTATCTTTCCGTTTCCTCGGTTTGCTACTCATGTCCTTCACATAGAAAACCTGAGCGACATCTTTCGCTAGGACGAATGGTTCGTCAAGGTAACCAAGATTGTTGAAATCCACCATTGTCATTCCGTATTGCTGGTCCACCGTTACCCCACCTCCTGTTAGCTTGAACCATTTGCACCGGAACAAAGGGACCCTAAAGGAGGGTCCATAGTCAAGTTCCCATATCTCCTCTATGTAACCATAATATGTGACCTTTTGCCCATTCTCGGTTGCTGCATCAAAGCGGACACCACTGTTTTGGTTGGTGCTCTTTTTATCTTGGGCGATCGTGTAAAATGTATTCCCATTTATCTCGTACCCTTGGAAAGTCGTTATAGTCGAAGATGGTGTCTTGGCCAACATGTACAGCTGATCTACAACCTTATTGTCACTCATTAAATGTTTTCTCAACCAACTGCCGAAAGTCTCCATGTGGGCCTTCCTAATCCAGGATTCAGGCTTCCCCGGGTTGTCCGAGCGTAAAATATTCTTGTGTTTCTCAAAGTACGGAGCCACCAAGCTGGAATTGGTCAGAACTGTGTGGTGTGCTTCAGTCAGAGAATGGCCGTCCATACATATCGTTGATTTCCTTCCGATCGTGCCTTTTCCACTTAGTCTCCCCTCGTGCCGCGATTGAGGAAGACCAATCGGCTTAAGGTCAGGAACAAAGTCAACACAAAACTCAATTACCTCCTCATTTCCATAGCCCTTGGCGATGCTTCCTTCTGGCCTAGCACGGTTACGAACATATTTCTTTAATACTCCCATGAACCTCTCGAAGGGGAACATATTGTGTAGAAATACAGGACCGAGAATGGAAATCTCATCGACTAGGTGAACCAGGAGGTGCGTCATAATATTGAAGAAGGATGGCGGGAACACCAACTCGAAACTGACAAGACATTGGACCACATCGTTCTGTAACCGTGGTAGAACTTCTGGATTGATTACCTTCTGAGAGATTGCATTGAGGAATGCACATAGCTTCACAATGGCTACTCGAACATTTTCCGGCAGGAGCCCCCTCAAAGCAATCGAAAGCAATTGCGTCATAATCACGTGGCAGTCGTGAGACTTCAGGTTTTGGAACTTTTTCTCCGCCATGTTTATTATTCCCTTTATATTGGACGAGAATCCAGACGGGACCTTCATACTGCTCAGGCATTCAAAAAAGATGACCTTCTCTTCTTTGGTCAGAGCGTAGGCGGCACGACCTTGAAACCGTTCCGGATACAGGTCATCGGTCTTTCAAACTTTGCTGGTCCTGTCGTGCTTCCTTTGTATCATTTGACTTCCCATACACGCCCAAGAAGCTTAGGATGTTCACGCAAATATTCTTCGTAGCGTGCATCACGTCGATTGCAGAGCGGACTTCTAGGACTTTCCAATATTCTAGCTCCCGAATATAGATTTCTTCTTCCACATGGCTACGTGCCCGTCAGCTCCCTTCGGAACTGATTGTCCGCCAGGACCCTTTCCAAAGATGACTTTCAAATCCTTTACCATATCAAATACCTCAGCACCAGTGCGTTCCGCAGGCTTCGGCCGGTGATCTGCCTTGCCGTTGTAATGCTTGCCGCGCTTTCTTACGTTATGATTTTTGGGAAGAAATCGACGATGCCCAAGGTACACGTTCTTCTTACAATTTGGCAAATGTACACTTTGAGTCTCATGTAAGCAGTGCGTGCATGCATTGTATCCCTTATTTGACAGTCCCGAAAAGGAGCAGGCCAATCGTTGATGGTTACGAAAAGCAACGCTCGTAGGTCAAATTCCTCTTCTTTGTGCTCATCCCACACACGGACACCAGGTCTGCCCCACAGCTGTAAAAGCTCATCAACTAATGGCCTTAGGTACACATCGATGCCGTTGCCGGGTTGCTTCGGACCTTGGATGAGCACTGGCATCATAATGAACTTCCGCTTCATGCACAACCAAGGAGGAAGGTTGTAGATGCATAGAGTCACGGGCCAGGTGCTATGGCTGGAGCTCTGCTCGCCAAAAGGATTCATGCCATCCGTACTTAGACCAAATCTTATGTTCCTTGCGTCAGCTGCAAAATCTTTGAACTCTCTGTCGATCTTTCTCCATTGCGTTCCATCTGCGGGGTGTCTCAACTCCCGTCCGACTTACGGTCCTCTTTGTGCCATCGCAACAACTTGGCATGCTCTTTGTTCCTGAACAGACGTTTCAACCGTTTAGAGCATACCACATCACCTTGGCGGGAACCTTCTTCCTGGGTTTCGGCCCTCGACATCGTCACCAGGGTCATCGCCTCTAATCTTATAACGCAATGCAGTGCATACCGGGCATTCATTCAAATTCTCGTATTCACCGCGGTAGGGATGCGTCGTTGATGCATGCATGTATCTTCAGAACCTCTAAACCTAGAGGGCAGACAACCTTCTTTGCTTCGTACGTACTGGCGGGCAACTCGTTATTCTTTGGAAACATATTCTTCAACATTTTCACCAAGTCTTCAAATGCCGAGTCAGCTACACCTGCTTGTGCCTTCCATTTCAGCAAATCCAGTGTGCAGCCCAGCTTTTTCACCATCATCGCATCCGGTACAGCGCCTTCCCGTGATCCTCTAACATGCGATCCGAATTCTCCCTCTCTTTTTCAGTTTCGCAGCGACTCCGTGCATCAGCAATGGTCCGACCAAGATCATCAACGGGATCATCACGTGCCTCTTCTTCACCTTCCCCTTCCCCTTCACCTTCAGCATCCTCCATGAAAGTATCACCGAAATGAGCAAGATAGATTTCATCGATGAAATCATCCCCTTCTTCATCTTCTTCCATTATAACCCCTCTTTCTCCATGCTTGGTCCAACAATTATAGCTTGGCATGAAACCGTGCCGAAGCAGGTGCAGCTGAACATCTCTTGAGGAAGAGTAACCCTTCTGATTCTTACATTTAACACATGGACAGATAACAAAACCCCCCTGCTTGTTCGCATTAGCCACTACGAGGAAATCATTCAAACCCGTACTGAACTCGCCGGAGAGTCGGTTACCGTACATCCATTGTCGATTCATCTGCATTATTATAATATAAAATATATAATTAACCATCATGCATTTGTTAAACTAACTAGCTACAAGCAATATAAATTAAACAATGAACTACACACACATGCACATTTTATCAACGACACATCAAAGGTTCAAGTTGCTAACCGCGATTGAGGAGGAAAAAATAAATGAGAAAGCTCAAGTGTGGCTCCAACACTTCATATCATGTTTGTTTCATGCTCTTGGGGCATTTCATCAAACACCTTATGTGCATAAGAGGAACCAAAAGCAAACCTAACACCCACTTGTGAAGCTTGTGAAGAAAATGGCACCAAATGGCTAAGTGTTGGCTGCTGGGTGGGTATATATAGGGCGGCTTTAGCAGCGGTTGGCTAAGCCAGAAAAAACACCTTTAGTCGCGGTTGGCAGCCCAACCGCTCACCACGTGTGACGGCTGCCGAGCGCCCTGGGCCCAGGCCTTTGGTCGCGGTTCGCCTCCCGAACCGCGACTAAACTATCTTATCGCTGCTTTACTAACGACTTATTCGGAAGTTTTTTCCTTTTTCAGGGAGACTAACAGTAGTTGATAGCACTGAAATGTGTATAGTGGTTTGGCTAGATGTGCTAGGTCAGTAACATTGGGCCATACGTGATTCATTCGTTCTAACCGTTTCGTAGTACTTTCTACCTAGTATATTTTAGCGGCTGAAATGATAATAGGAACAGAAGAGAGGAAAGGGCACCACCAGCGACCAAAACAACCAGAAGAAGGAATGAATGAAAAGTAAGCCATAGAGGAGGGCCCAGAAGAAGGAATGAATGAAAGGTAAGCTGTGGAGAGGAGAAAGATGAGTTCTTTTTGAAAAAGAGGGCAAAAGCCTTGCCCAATTCCATTAATTAAGGGAGAGTTTACAAGGAGAAAGACTCCAAAAAGGGAATACAAGCGACTACTCTCGCGGCATCAAAGAGTTCACATGTTTAGCTCCCGCAAGAGCCCACAACCTAGCCTCATTTCTAATCTTGTCGAAAACCACCGTAGGGGGTGCGTGTTTGTTCTTGAAAACTCTAGCGTTCCTCTCATTCCAAATTTCCCAAGTCACAAGAAGAGTGATGGACGCCACGCCCTTATGCTTCGTCATCAAGTACCACCAATCGATGAAAGGGAGGGTAGTCCAAGTGTTGGGGGAAAGAAGATGAAGACCAAGCCAATCCTTAATAAGCGCCCAAATGCGGATGGAAAACCGAAAATGGACAAAGAGATGCTCCACCGACTCGAGGACCCTATTGCAAAGGGGGCAATGACCGCAATTATCCCAATGGCGCCTCTCCAAACGGTCACTAGTCCAAATCCTATCTTGGACAAAGAGCCACGAGAAGAACTTAATTTTCGGCGGAGCCCAAATCCTCCACACCGACGAGCCAATAGGGGCCGCGATCGACCCATAGAATTGTGCCTTGTACGCGGACTTGGACGAGTAGTTGCCATTCTCCGTGAGGTTCCAAGTAATCTCATCCATAACCCCGGGGTTCAAGGCGAAGGCACTAAGCCTAGACCAAAGAGACAAATATTGTCGCACATGAGCAATGGAGAAGGTCGCTTCCATATCAATCTTGGCAATCCAAGCGTTATTACTAAGGGCACTTTTGACGTTCCAACGCTTTCTAGTGGAGATAGAGAATATGAGGGGGGCAACGTCCTTGGGCTTGACACCATGGAGCCAAGGTGCATCCCAAAAAGGAGTCTTTTCTCCATTGCCAACAAGGATGGTGGTGGCGGCATAGAAGAGGTCCATATCCACCTCATTGCAAGGGTTACCCAAACCTACCCAAATCTTGTTGGGGTCCTTCCACTCAAGCCAAGGCCAACGTAAGCGGAGAGCGCGGGCAAAGAAAATGGTGTTGAGAACACCGAGGCCCCCGAGGTTCTTAGGCCTACAAACCACCTCCCAATTGACCTTGCATTGCCCACCGGTGACCTTGTCCGTCGCCGTCCAAAGGAAAGCCCGTTGAGTTTTCTTGATGGAGAGGAAGATACTTGGGGGAACCACAAGCGTTGTCAAATGGAATATCGATTGAGCCGCGAGGACGGATTTGACTAGGGCGGTGCGGCCCGCCATAGTGACATACTTTCCATTCCAAGCGGGAACTTTGGCGGCCACTTTGTCCGCGATCGGTTGTAGATGCGCACTTTTAAGGGCGCCCACCGTAAGAGGTAACCCAAGATATTTGATAGGGAAGGTCGCTCTTTCCACCGGTAAGCCATGAAGGATATCATCCATGTCCACCTCCCCGCAACGGATAGGCACCACCGAACTCTTTTGGAAGTTGGTGCAAAGGCCGGTGACGTCCCCGAAATTGTTTAAGATGGCGGCAAGGTTCCGAATATCGCTTTTCACCGGCTTCACAAAAATAGCCGCGTCATCCGCATAGAGGGAAGTCCTCACGATGGTGCTCCGGCGGCGAATTTTTTGTAGGAGTCCATGAGAGGTAGCCAACTCGAGAATTTTGGCGAGCGGGTCAATGGCAAGCACAAAGAGGAGCGGGGAAAGCGGATCGCCTTGACGCAAGCCACGCCCATGCCTAATGGGACGGCCGGCCACCCCATTGAGAAGCACCCTCGATGAAGAGGAGATGAGCAAGGCGACAATCCAATTTCGGAAACGGCTTGGGAACCCTCGTCTTTGCAAAAGGTCAATGATGTAGTCCCAACGCACGGAGTCGAAAGCCATTCGGATGTCAAGCTTGAAGAGGAGTGTCGGCGTCTTGCTTCTATGAAGTCTAGTGGCGAGGTTCTTGACATAGAGGAAATTGTCGTGGATACTCCGCTTCTTGATGAAGGCACTTTGGGCCTTGGACACAAGATCATCCATGAAAGGAGAAAGTCTAATGGCCAACAACTTGGAGACGATCTTCGCGAAGCCGTGAATGAGGCTAATGGGGCGGCAATCCGTGATTTCCTCGGCGCCATCTTTCTTGGGAAGGAGCACAATATTGGCGGAATTGAGCCAATGGAGGTTGGCGACATGAAGGTTCCCAAATAGGTTGATGGCCGCCATCACGTCATGGACAATGGTATCCCAACAATGCTTGTAGAAAGCCCCAGTGAAACCGTCCGGGCCGGGGGCCTTGTCGCCGGGAAATTGCTTAATAGCCTCCTTGACCTCCTCCTCGGAAAAGGCGTTGCCAAGAGCAAGCAAATCCAGCCCCTCAAGGTCAAGAGCCTCCCAAACAAAGTCATAAGACCGGGACACGCCTTTACCCATCACGGCTTTAAAGTGATCAAGGATGATCGTTTCCTTATGCGCATGATCGGTGACCCAACCATTGTTATGCTTCAAACGGTGGATGTGATTCTTTCTTTTACGCCCATTGATCTTCATGTGGAAAAATTTCGTGTTGGCATCCCCTTCCTTTATGTTTCTTATCCTAGCGCATTGTTTTTTGCGAGCTCTTTCGATGACCGCAAGGCTCACAACCTTCCTTTTGAGCATGGCACGTAGGTTGCGCTCTTCCAAGGACAGGGAACGGGACTCTTGGGCAATATCCAATTGGAGAATGATGAGGAGAGCGGCATGATGCAACACCTTGTTGTTGGAGAAGAGACCTCGGCTCCACAAGGCTAAATGCTTGCCGGTACGTTGGAGCTTGTGGAAGAGAACATGGCATGGCTCTCCGTGCTCAATAGGAGCGTTCCACGCCTTAGCCACCTCGTCCGAGAAACCGGGCACCCTTATCCAGAAATTTTCGAACCTGAACGGCCTTGGCCGACAAGGTCCCCTATCATCGGCAAGAAGAAGCGGGCAGTGGTCCGATAAGGACGATGAAAGGGCGAAAAGGACATGGGAGTCAAAGTGAATATCCCATGCGGCGTTGCAAAAGAAGGCGCCGAGCTTGCACAAGGTGGGGTTAAGTCTCTCATTGCTCCAAGTGAAACGACGGTTTTGAAGATGTATCTCTTTGAGCTCGCAGTCGGCCAAATGCGGCTACGGTTGATAGACGCCTTATTCTTGTCGCGCGCCCTATGAATTTGGTTGAAGTCGCCAAGGGCAAGCCATTTAACCCCGGTAGCCGGCTTCAGGCCGCGGAGCTCATTGAAGAATTCATCTTTCCTATTGGAGGTGGAAGGCCCGTATACATTAGTGATTTTGAATTCATCCTCGGAGACGATGGTGGTGACAGTAGCCGACATGGAGAACTCGGAGATGGTGACATTGGATATGTGGATCACCGAGTCATCCCAAAGCATCAAAATGCCCCCCTTAGTGCCCACAGCCGGCTTGAAGGCGAAATTCTTAAGGCGGTTGCCACCCAGAAAAAAAGCGTCCGAAGGCGATATGGTCTCAAGCTTTGTCTCCTGTAAGCAGAGGATATGGCAGGTGGACGTGGAGATGATCTCATGGACGGTAGCACATCTATCCGGGTCGTTTAGTCCCCTGACGTTCCAACATAGAATGTTGAAGAAGATGTCACACATTGTAAACAAGGACCGCCCGGAACCGGAAGCCGAAGCTAGGACAAGAGAACATAGAAATAAAGCAGTTCTTGGCGAAGCAAACAGTAGACAGTCTCTGAAACTGGGACATTTTCCAGCACGACAAACCGGCAGCCCCAGGCCAACAAACGATGGTAGAGCTTAACATAGCAACTACAGAACCCGACAGCACACAAGCATAACTAAGGGCGTCAAACATTTGCAACCTCTTCCTCCTCCACTGCATCCAGGGCAGCAGCACCACCATGACCGATCAGGGCTTCATCGAGCGCCTGCGGGTCATCGAGCTTGAACAGGGCACGGAGCGCGGCGATGGCCTCCTGGGAGACATGTCCGTCGAAGCGGCGCGCGAACTCGGCGAGGGCCTGTGCGGTGACCACCTGGCCGTTGCTGATGATGCCAAGGGTCTGGCAAACCAGGGACTCGGCTTTCCTGGCCACCGGTGCTTCCTTGCGACGAGAGCCAGCCCTGGCCGTCGTGCGCTTGAGAGAGAAGCCGTAGGTGCGGGCAATGGACGTGCCGGCCAGGGTCTTGCGTCTGTTCGCCGGGCGCCGCGGGGGCGAGGACATGGGTGGCGAATCCAGAAGCGGGCGCTCCTGCGGCGCGAACAGGGGCGCCAGCGAATGGTGACCACGGTTGTGCGGCGCAGGAGGTGGCGTGCGCACAAGCGGGCGATCATGCTGGAACACTGGCGTGCGCACCGGCGAAGTCGGAGGAGTGTGGAACACCGGAGACGCGGGCGCGGAGCGGGCATCGAAGCCAGGAGGGAAGGACGGAGAGCGGGTGAGGACGACGGTCAGTGGCGTCAGCTGAAGCTGGTGGCGAAGCAGACTGCCTCTTGTCGGAGTTGGAGCCGAGGCGTTGGAGAGCAGCGCGCGGGCTCCCTTTGAGGCCGACGAGAGCGGCAGCACGGAGGTAGGCGAAGATGGCGAGCCGGGGGAGGAGGGCGGTGTCCTAGCTGCACGGGAACGACGACGGGTCGCAGCAGGGGAGGCACTTCGAGCGGCGTTACGGCCCCGGCGAGAGGGGCGCGCAGCACCAGCAGTGTCGCCGTCGAGCCCTTCCATCATGATCTCTTCATCCACCTCACTGGAGTCCTCCGCGGCGGTCTGCATCTGCTGCAAGGGAACAACAGCGGGTGAGAGCACTGGATCTTCGAGCGGCCCAGCGTCGGAGGCAGGCACGCTGACAGCCGGCGAGCAAAGGGGAGCCTGCGCCGGGGCCAAGGGCGCCGCGGCGGCAACAGGCAGCAGAGGCACCGCAGGCAGACCGAGCGCGAGAGGAGCCGGTGCCGCGGTGATCGCGAGAGGAGCCGGTGCCGCGGTGAGCGCGGGACCAGCAGCGGCCCTCCTGTGGCCATCATCACGGTGCCCAGAGCGATCGCGCTCGCGTTCGCGGTCGTGGCGCCCGTCATCGCGGGCCTGCCGGCTCGGGCGCGAGAGGCTGCGCCTGATGGAGTCGCGCCAGCCCCTAGAGCTGCTGCGGCCCTGCCTGTCACGGTCATCATCGTCATAGCGACGGCCACGGTTGCTGCGGGCGTCCGTGAGACGCTCACCGCGGTCGCGCATGAAGCGTTCGCCGTCCACCACGCCCCATCTCCAAGAGCCCTTGCTAGGCATCGGGGTTTCTTCGTTCGTCAAGTCCTCGACGATGTCGAGGTGGATGATGCATCTCCTCTGCAGCCCGCGGCGGCCCCTCTCGCGCACGCCGGGCGCGGCGTCCGGGCCAGGGAGAGTGACCCAGCCCACGCGCGGCACGAGGTTTGGGTTGGCCACCCAAGCCCAGACGCAGAGCGGCTTGGTGTACTCCCGCCGCACGCAGACGTCCTCAATGTAGTCGAGGGAACAGGTGCTGCCGATGGCCTGCTGCGCCGAAGAAGCATTCCAAGCATACATGGGGACACACTCAATGCACAGACGGACGTGGTGCTGAAAGTTCACCTGATCGGCATTGTCCTCGAGCCTCCACGGACGGACCTGAACCTTGAGCCCTTCGAACGGACAATCATGGCGAGCAACGGCGTCGGCGCGGTGATGCGGGAACGTGAACCTGACGAGGAACGGCTCGGGGAAGTGCTCGGTGATGCGGATGTCGTCGTCGAGCGCGCCTACAGTGGTGGCGATGGCGCGCCGAAGGGCGGGCAAGACGTCGCGGGAGGGCGGCCGGTCGAACCAGGCGTAGGCGGCCGTGGCCAGGAGCGACGCCGCCTCCGCGTTCATGGCTTGCGTGGCGGGGATGACGGCGAAGACCTCCGCCGGCCAGGTGATGTTGCCAAGCCGAGGCATGTTGACCGGAGTGGTGGCGAGGCCTGGCGGGCGAGGAGGAGCAGCAGCCGGGGAAGCTGAGCGCCGAGCAGGGGCGGGCGACGCAGTGGAGGGGCTCGGTGGAGGCTCGGCGGGATGCACACAGCAGCGAGCACGATGGCCAGAGCGGAAGCAGCGGCGACACTTTATAGGGTCGCGGCACTCACTGGCCCTGTGCCCGCGGCGCCCTTTGTAGAGGCAGCGGAAACATCTGCCCTGGAGCCAGGTAGGTGCAGGCGGTCGCTGGGCCGCAGTGAAGGCGCCATCTCTTAATGGCAAAGCCGCGCGGCGCGGCGGACGCGACCGCGGCCGCTCCCATCCGTCATCAAGCACCGGTAGGTTGACCTCGGGCACAGCGCGACGTGGCATTGAAGACGATGAAGGATCCGTTGGTGCAGAAGCAGTAATGGCGGATCCGAGCACACGCCATCCCCCAGTCGCATTGAAGCGCGCCGCGGCAGGATGCGACGCCGCGGAGACCCGGACAGTCACAGGGCGCAGCAGCTCCTCAGGGGTCTCAGGGACCACCTCTTGTCCGGAGGGATCGACAGCAAGGCGGCGGAGCTCGGGCGAGGGGCGGGGAAGATCCAGATCTGCAGAACTTGCTGAGCGCGCCGGGGAGAATACCTGAGGAACGAAGCCAGGGGGCAGCCGCGACGGCGGCGGCGGCAGGTGGCAGGCCCGCGGCGGGGCGGGCGCGGAGGCGACGGTGGAGCGGGAGGCCGTGGGGGCGGGCGGCGGCGCCCATCGCCCGCGGGTCGCAGGAGCACAGCTCCAGTCTTGCATTTTTCTCGCCGAAGTCAATTGCTAAATGGATTGTAAAAATGTCTCATTCTTCTACAGATATTAAATAAAGATGAGTTCTAGTTCGTTGACTCCTGGAGCGATGGAGTCTTGCCGCTGGCCGAGATCCAGCACTTGGGGATCGTCTACCTAGGATGAGTTACTGGATGAAGAGGAACTGTCAGCTGTTGTAGGCAACGGCAGACAGAGAGCCATGGAGGGCTGATCGAGGTGAAGGATGGTAGAAACGACTCAAGATGGTGTGAGCCAATCTCTCCGTGCCTGATATGTGGCTTAGTATTTACTATAAGTTGTGTACTGAATGAGAATTTTATCTGTGCTGAGACTGAGTTTGACATTCTGAATCGCAATTGAGTTTTGTTGTGTGCATGCTCATGAATAAACAGAAATTGGAAAGGCTGTGTGAAAATCAACTGCACAAAGACTATCTTATTACTAATTACATCAATATTGGATGATACAAAAACAGAAGAGATGAAGAGTTGTCTTCAGCATAATAAAGCCATTCAGTGAAACACAAAGTACAGAGAACAAATTACTGATTATAGTACAACGTGGAAGTATTTGCTAGTGTAAAATGCACATAACAGATACGTAGTGTGATCTGTATTGAGGTAGTTACGCCTTGAAGTGCATCAGTTCGTGTACCGTGGCAGCTTTTGTAGGTAGTTTCAGCACTGAACCTCTGCAGCTGGCATTTGCACAGGCCTGAAATTTGTTGCTCGAGGATGATCTTGTTCCTATAATTGATTTCAAACCATTAGTTCTTATTCTGTACGGACCAAGGAGAATTATTGCTTCAAATAGAACATACAAACCTACCACATCACCATTTAAGGAAAATACACTCAGTTTGCTAACCTTATTGTGTGAAGGACCACCCTGTAGATGGTGCAGTTAACACAATCCTTGGTATGCACAAAAAAGGGGCTCTCGGTAAACAATATATCTTGTGCCTTTTCTTTTCAACAAACTGTTGGTTATATGAAATAAGGAAGTGCATATGAGTATATATCTCAAATCTTGAGAATAGATGATCACATTAAGCATGTCAATGTTGTACAATAAATAAATAGAAGAAATCCTATTTAAATATCAACTGAATATATAGTGTATGTAATTCTATAAAAAATAGAATTCCTACTTACCACCAAATTTTAAAACATACCTATCCATTTGAATTGATCAGTTTCCTCAGGGTGAATTATGCGATCACTGATGGCTTAAAGAAGACCAAACACAGCGAGTGAATGAACTTTAACATGAATTGTTCTCTTAGAGAGACTACTGAATTGTTGCGAACATGAAAAATGAATAGTGGAGGGTATTATAAATCTGCCATGCAGTTAACCATGGATGGAAACTGCAATTTGATGTCGAGAGATATATATCTGAAGTTTAGTTAAAAATGTGTGTATACCCAACACCATCATGGCAGTTAATCAAGTAAAAAAAAAGGCGACTCAACTGAAGAACGTAGATGGCAAGAGGAAAGCTTTACAAATGCAATTTCTTGCTTGGCCCCTCTCCCTAAAGAGCAATATGCAAGCATGAAGATGAAACACTACGAACAATGCTAATATTTTTGTAAGCAGTAAGTAGTTTATGTGCAAATGTATAAGATGGGGTTACCAACTGAAATTGCAGCCTGTGAACTGCCTCAGAGATGAGTCATCGTAATCATTTTTAGCACATCTTAATCTGAAGCAAAATAGCCATTACAACATCTAAAATTGTGATGTGCATACCAGGTATAAAGTGTGGCCACACAGTGAAAATATAATACAAACATCGATGCCCATCTGACTGAACACAATTACTACATCTCCCTATTGCTAACACAAAGTAGTCTATTTCTGTACTTTTAAGGTCAGGTTGTTGATCTGAAACTTACTTTCAGCAGCACCTGGTCTGATAAACTAATTTGCACGTGTACCGAATAATGCTTCGTCTACCGAATACAACGAATGAGTAGCTAAACTTTCTTGCCTGATTTAAAAAAATTAATAGCTTCAGACTTGTAGGTGAACCTAAGAAATAAAATCAAATTGAAAGGCGATGTACGCAACATATCTTAGCCTAGGTGTGCATAACATAAGCAAATGAATCCAAGGAGTATGAGGAACTCACCGGATTATGAGCCGACAGAAAACGAATCATTTCCCACAGCTTCATCAGCTTCACGCTCGAATTGACCGCATCTTGACATTGCATACTGCTCCTCTTCTCTCTAGTTTGCCCTAAACTTCAGTCCTTACATGCAAAACAAATATTCAGCAAATTCAGTGAGAGAAATGAGCACTACTTCAGTAGTAAGCATATGAAAAGCCATAGGACTTCAGAAGTACTCTAAACAAATCTAGACAGTGAAGCAGATGAGGTGCATACCGTCAGACGTTTGTGTGGCATGCATGGCAAAGTAGTCTGAGCGCTGCAAGCGCCCTTTCTACCTCTTTAGCATGGCTTGTCGCACACTGTCGGCATGTGCGATACGTGACCCGGCTTTAGTGCACGGCGCAAAATATATATGGAAATGGCATCTAGATTCCCGACTGTTTATCCTTCAATGGCAGGCATGGAAGCTGCCCTACGTTGCATCCACACGAAAGCTTAATTGACAATGGTTGCAATCTGATCAACTTCAGACTGCCATCGGTGTTCATACAATTATTAACTTGATTAGCCTAAAAATAGATGCTGAATTGAGGCGTATTTGGAAGCTAAGTATATTCAAAGTTTGACCTACAGCTACAATATTTGTACAACCAGCTGGAGGAGATGGTCAGCTACTGCCTTCCTGTAGTCCTCCAGCCATCGATCCCACATCTGCAAGACAACAAACAGTATAACGAACTCACTTTCAGTACTTTCATGCAGCAACCAAGAAAGATTCCGGAAAAAGATACAAATCTGAACATATATTCCATGCAATAAGAGAGAGGGCGCGCGGTTATAGGAAAGAATCGAGGAGCCAGGCGTGTTTACGTGAGGAGTAAAGGCGAGATTTAGAAAAGTAGTTACCAGAACCTAGATATTTTCAGTCCAATCCAATAGCAGGTGATGCCAACATACTCCTGATCCTGCCCTCCAGAAGATACACATACGTACCTGACGGTGTTGAGCTCGTCGGGGCTGCAGCACTTGCCGGATAGGCCAGCAATCGAAAAGTTTAAGAACTCGGACGCGAAGGTCAGCGTCGACATGGCAACTCCGGTGGGCTTCGCCCAGATCGGCCCCTGCCGCATGACCGGCATCAACCAGCAGTCGCCTGCAGCCACGAGCCCGACGCGGCGCGCACGGCCGCCGTCGTCCCGCAGCACCGCCGCTCTCCCTTTCCGTTGGTTGCTGGTAAAGGAGAAGAGAGCCCCAGTGATTGCCTTGAGGGGAAGAAGGCACCGGTTTCGATGGGGGCGGCGGGGAGGGAGAAAAGAGGGCAGTTGGTTTTGGGCTCTTTCGTGGGAACTCTAGATCATTCGTTGGTGGGTCACCAGTAAACCCCACCGCTTTGACTGCACTAAGGTCGGATCAAATAAATTACCACACTGCGTTGTAGGCAACCGGGAAACCGGAAAACACCGGATGCGCAGGGCGTGAAAATGACTCAAAAGAAAGTAGTTAACACATTTGAGCGACCACATGAAAGAAAAACGAAACCACGTGTCGTAGGATGATTGGATTACTGAGGGTTCGTTTGGATGCACCCAATCCCTTGGGGTTCCGCGGCCTTTCCCTGGCCCAGGAAACCCCGGGCTGAATGGGCCCGGGTTAACTTACCGGGCCGTTTGGTTGTCCAAGAGAGGAGGGAACCCGGCTCTTCCGCGTCTCTTCCCCGGGCGAGCATTCCTCGACTCGGAGAGGTGGGGAGCGAATTCCCTGGCTCTCTCTCGCGACACGGCGACAGGAAGGATGCGACGCTGGGTCGCCGAGAGCTCGCGACCCTCATCCTCCGGCGACCGGCGGCGGGTGCTGCCTCGTCTCCTCCGCTATCCTCTCCCCTCGACTCCGTCAGATCTTCCTCTGCTCAGCCTCAATCTCATCCACGCTATGAACACAGGAAACTCTCCAAGATCTGCGCGCGCTCGTCTCCAAGAATTCCACTCCCTCACCCGCGCGGCGGCCGGCGGGTGCTGCCTCGTCTTGCCCACTAGCCGATTCCAACTCCCGATTTCTCCCTCCGGTGACCTGAAGCGAGTACCCTCCCCCCAAAAGTCCAATCTCCACCAGAAAATCAGCCACCAAATCGAACAAATTTGGCTCGCTGCTCCTCCTCGGTGTCCGGTGGGCGCTCAGCCCGGCGTCCATGGCCTTCGCGCCGGCCGACAAAGACACGTCGGGCTCCACCAAGGCCGCACCTGCTGCTGCGCCCCCAGCGTCTTGGCGTCCACGCTGAGGCTGCTCCGCCAAGGCATGAGGGCTACGGATCATGTGATGCGTCGCCCAACCTACAGGGACACCGCGCCGACGATGCGCAGCCACACTCCGCCATGGAGCCCCACCATCACTCCTCTATGCCGCGCGGGGAGGTCCCCCTGGCATCAGGGCAAACACTCCATTCCCTTGCAAGTTGCAACCAAACGGCAACGCGGAACTGAGAGAATATCCCTGGGAAAAGAGTGGATCCCCTGCGTCCCCCAAAATCCCCTATACGGTTATATTTCCCTGGTTTTTTTACCCCTGGCAACCAAACAAGCCCTGAAAGGATAAATAGACCATCTACAGTATCTCAATCAATTTCAGTGCGGTAAAGTGATTAGCTTTTATATAGGGTATTATATGGCACTATTAGCTAGTAACTGCTATGGGCAAAAGTTCACAGGAAAGCAAGGATAGCTGAACATTAACTTCTACCATTGATGTACTAGCTGTCCTGACAGTGTCCTGAACCTGATACGTATTTGCAAAACAAGATCATCTGAACCATTTTCTAACGCTGACTGATGTTACAGACTGGAGGATGTGTGCTTCCGAACTGAAGTCTGTATGTGATTCTAGGCTTACATACACTAGCAGGAGCGAACCTATTTATTATTTCAGAGCGAACTAGTAAACCGTATAGCAGCAAACAAGCCACGAAATTCTTCCATACAAAATGGTTTTGAACATGGCGTTGTCACCACCAGCTTCACCTCAACGAGAGAGAGAACACAGAGGCTCGACAGAACTACCTGCTCACAGTGAACGCCATGGATTGGCCGGAGAAGTCGGACGGCGACGAAACGGTCGACAAAGGCGGCGGCCGGCTGTGTGGAAAACGGAGTCGATGGCGGCGACTCGAGGCGCCCCCGCTCGATTCCTTCGATGGAGACATTGCAGGCGACGAGGCGGAGCTTCCAGGCTGCTCGCCGCAGCTTGAGGCAGCGCGGAACAGCGGCAACGAGTGGCGGCCGTTGGCTAGGGTTTCGTCCCGCGCGCGCGCAAAGGAGAGGAGGAGAGGGCCAGCAGGGAGAGGGAGAAGATAGGGGTGAAGGAGAGGGCGCCGTGGTCCTTATCCCCTCGTCCAGGGACGGCGAGCGGCGGCGCGCATCGCGGCCGGGATCGACGGTCGGCGCTGTGACAGGGAGCAGCCTGCCTGGCTGTAGGTAGAAGACAAGGGGGGATTTTTCAGAAAACCCCTACCCTTCGGCGATTTTCCTGGAATTTTTAAAGGGATTTATTTTGCGCCGGGTTCTTGGTTATCTTCAGTTTTAAAACTCCTTAGTTTTCGTTTCCCAACTCTTGTAAAACAGAAGAGCTTGGACGGAAGAATCCGTTAAGTTGGCCGTTCGTGCTGACTAGTGGGGTCATGTCGTTTGTGGGGTCGCGTCGTGTGGCACTGTGTGTGGGGCTGGTAGGAAGGGATCGCGTGGGACGGAGAGGCCGTGTTTGTGTGGGCGTAGCGTGTGGGCCGTAGCGTGTGGAGCCGTGTGGGTCGGGAGGGGGCACGAGTGGTTTCTGTCTCTTTCGCCCAGTTATTTTTAATGTACCTTTTCCTCTCTCTCGCTCGATCTCATTCATATTTGATAGCCCAAATTGGTAGCAAATCTAGGGAAGCTTCTCCTTCTATTTTTAACGCCATTCATTTCTTTATGCCTTCGTTTTTAGCCAATCAGGTAGGAAATCTAGGGCACAAATCCAGAGAGAAAATATAGGATAAGCTGCATACATCAACCAACATAGCATAGATATATTCACGACAGATCCAAAAGTAGTACCGATAGATACAACATAAGCTACATTTTACATGAATTTAAACTGCTCTACAGATAGAGCAGTCACATACGAGAGTGCAGTAGGCACGTTCAACGCCTCAGGTAGCGCCGTGACTCGCTTGGAGGTTGCGCGGGTGAATCCCAAGTGCTGTGTTTGGCCATGAACGCATGCACGTTCACGGTCGTTCCAACTCTAGCGCCACATCTGCAAATCGATTCAGCATGGTTCACTAGGAAGTGAAGTCGGTGGCGCGGAGCTTCCTGTTGCAGAAGGGGCACTTTTAAATGCCTCGAGCAAAGGGGCCATCGTAATGGCCGGACTGCAGCCTCCTGAGGACGTGACGAGTCTTGGTGTGGAAGGACTCGTCGTCGCTGCTCTGCACCTGTCACGTAGCACCAAAGATCGTGCAAAAAACACGGAGTCAATTGCAACGATGATGGAGAGTGAAAAAAAATCATGCATGATAATATGGGCTCGGAAAAAGAGGTAGCCTCAGTTACATTGGACACACTTATATCCAGGATTTGAGTCAGCAAACCAAAGATCATGCACAACAAATTTGTACACACCAATTGTTCTGACCAAACCCTGAATCAATTTATGCCCAAATATTCATCATCATCGACAAAATCTTAAACAAAAGCAAATCACAAACACTAATAACGCAAGATCTAACACAAAAGGATTGAACTAGGAACAGACGAACCCTAATAACGCTAGATCTAACACAAATGGATTGAACTAGAAACAGACGAAACCCTAATAACGCTAGATCTAACACAAAAGGATTGAAATGAGATAAGAACAAGGGAACAAAGGGTTACCTCGCTCGTCATCGCGATCTGGTGTCGTAGGAGTTCTCACGCGATCGTACGCTTGGTTTATGGGTCCCAGCGGCAGGGGGCACAGGCGGTGGCGGCGGCCGTGCGCCGCGGCGATGCGCCGTTTACGTTGGAAGCCGACGGGGGCCTAGACAGGCGGCGGCCGATTCGCCGGCGGCTGATGTGCCGACAATGGGCATCTCATTCTTCTCCATCGCCGGCGGTTTTCTTCGGGGTTTTTCTTCGGTTGTGGAGAAGATGATGGGACAGGAGAGGCGGTTGCAGTGAACGTGCGTCGAGGGAGAGAAAGAGGGGCTATATAAAGACGAAGGTGGCGTGTACCGCAACACGCATCCGCTATGCACGGCAGCGTGCAGCGACACGAGTCTAACCCTGGACGTTTGGTGTACTCGGTTATAACCTTAGGCCTTATGCAGAAATTTTATCTGTACTCAGTTTTCCCCTCGAGGACTTAGACCGGCAAGTGCAATATACTCAGTTTACCCTCAAGTAGCTGGTCAACAGAGAGTCAACAAATGAGATTAACATAGCTAATTGAGTCATTTCATGCGCAAAAAATCCAAAAATAAAAACATAGTGGCACCTACTCATGGAGTCTTCCTACGCAACCTGCCACCTAGAAAACCTTAACAAACATATATAAATCAAGTTTTACCACAAATTGCCACTTCTCAGAATCACTAGTGTAGCTATGAAGATGCATGGTTTTCCACTCAACCCCTTTGCAAAACATCTTTCCCGAAAACATAGTTTGTCTAAATGATGCCATAATTGTCACACTCATGTATATTTGAATTGCAAATAATTTGATGTAGCCCAATATGAATTATATTGTACAAAACACGCATTTTCATTTTGTAATTCTTTTGTTTGAATCCCTTAGTCTATTTACTATTTATGTGCTCTTGGATTCTTAGTACTACTCAGTTTGCCCTCACACAAATGCTCTCGAAGCCCAAACTTATCCTGATTGGTTGAGCCGTTGTCACACGGATCGACTCCACGAACCGTTGATCCACTGATCTAACGGGCAGTGTACCCCTCTCCGTCTCTTCGTGGCAACCTCTCTCTCTCTCTTCGTGCCACCTCTCTCTCTCTGTCGGTGGAGAGTGCCCACCCCTCTATTTATGTGCAATAACGAGTTTGCCACTTAATATAGTTTGGGATATAGTATTGGTATAAACATGAGGCATACATATTTGCGGATTTCGGTGAATGCATTATTTGTCACCCCTCTAACAATTATCAACAATCTTTAGCTTTCCTTTTCTTTTAGGGAATATAGTTTGGGATATAGTATTGGTATTTTGAAACGGCCCAAAAGTGGTATAATTTTGGTATAAACATGAGGCATACATATTTGCGGATTTCGGTGAATGCATTATTTGTCACCCTCTAACAATTATCAACTATCTTTAGCTGTCATTTTCTTTTAGGGAATATAGTTTGGGATATAGTATTGGTATTTTGAAACGGCCCAAAAGTGGTATAATTTTGGTATAAACATGAGGCATACATATTTGCAAATATCGGTGAATGTATTATTTGTAACCCCTCTAACAGTTATCAACTATCTTTAGTTGTCCTTTTCTTTTAGGGAATATAGTTTGGGATATAGTATTGGTATTTTGAAGCGGCCCAAAAGTGGTATAATTTTGGTATAAACATGAGGCATACATATTTGTGGATTTCGGTGAATGCATTATTTGTCACCCCTCTAACAATTATCAACTATCTTTAGCTTTCCTTTTCTTTTAGGGAATATAGTTGGTAATTTCGGTGAATGCACACACTAACTTTGAAAACAACTACAAGTACATGTAACTTAATAATGGATTTGTAACAAGGTATCCCTTGTAACAACTTCTAGCGCCTGGTGAGCAATGATAAGAATCCGATCGTAATTATTCAAAAAAAAACAACCAGCCATCAGATTAGCTTGCTTCTTCAACTCGATCAGCGGCCTTAACTGCTTGTTCATTTTCTTCAGTTCTCCCTTCACTTCCACCAGTTCTGCATTGGGAGCATTAGGCATAATCGGGACGGCTCCTCTCTCTGCCGCATTCTCTACAGCAAGTCCCGCTCCCAAATTGCGCTCCCAATAGCGCCAATTGATTCCTGCAATTGAAGCCTCTGAACGTACACATCGATCCACTCGAAATGCCTGCATTTCTTCAAGATCTGAAAACAACAACGTGAACCCTAAATCCCAAACTCGAGGGAATAACAAGAAATCGAGAGAAAACAGAGAAATTGGAGCGAGATCTAACCTTATCCCCTCTCTATATGGCAAGCTCTCGCATGCAACGAACTCACGTCCACGGTTGCCGTTCTCGTCCGTCTTACGGATCGACTGCTTCAGAGGCTCCTGGCGTGGGTAGTCAGGGCATCTTGTCAAAGGCACGGTTCCATACTGCGGCCATGAAGAACGGGAGGTCGAAGAGAACTAGACATCACCCGCATGCCGGAGAAGGGTTGCCGCTGGCGGAGAAGAAGAACAATGGGGCACGGGGGAAAGGGGAAGCAATGGCACTGGCACGGGCGCGGGGCTGGCTCGGGCTCCCACTTTGCAACGGTCACCTGGGTAAGCTGTGGGTCCAGCGCGCTAACATGGACAAGTTGTGGGTCCCACGATGATTTGGATAAGTGGAGACGTTTCCACTGCGTGGCACTAACAGCGGCCCCACTTGCCAGCACCAACCAACGTCAACTAAATGGGAATCCTCCGTCTGAGCTCCTTCTGCGGGTTACAGACAAGGGATTGGGGAAACGGAAAAAACTAAGGAGCTGGGGAAAACTGAGTACAACTAAGGACCCGAGGGCACGAAAATAGAAATCCCTTTTTAAAATAGGGCTAAAAACAACTCTATTTTGGTATTTTGCAACCTTTTAAAGATTTGAAAGTTACTCAGAAGTTTATGTAAAATATTTAGTGTCCTTCTTAGTATATGAGAAGGTTCACATATTCATTTTGCACTTTAGAAAGATGTTGAACACATCTTTAAAATAGAACAAGGATTTGGGGAATGTTAGGGTTTCCACTTTGTTTTAAAATGTAATTTTTTCTTAATGCATTTTATATGATGCTCATTATGCACAAACAATTCCTAACTAGGATTTAGCAAAGGAGGGATGTTACAAAACTCACTGTACAGCTTCAAAAAAAATATGGATCAGAGGGAGTAGGGAGTAGCCTATTTCAATGAGGATTTACATGAGCTTTTGGGCGTGCAGTGGAGCACTAGCTTTGTGCATGTGACGGTTAAACTCGACGCAAACAAACCACTGATCAGGTTTGTTGCTCTGCACCTCCTGAGTCATTTCTCCCCAAATGGTTATCTTTCTCATTGCAATGTTTACTCCCTATCTGTTAACTTTTTATCTCTCTGAATTGTTTCTTCCCATGATCGTATTGCGCAACAAAGGTATAAAAACATGGAAACAAGGGAGAACCGGGTTTTCACATTACATCATTGTTGGAAAATTCTAGAGCATAGCGAGAAGTGGAAGTTGAGGGACCAAGAGGTTCCTCCTTCTCGCTATGGGGCTCCAATTGCCTCCTCCTCGCACTGGGGCTCCAATTGCTTTGGATAATGATAGTGACAATGCACCGTTCGGAGGGAGAAACAAAGGAAAGTCTAGTGGGAAAAGGCAAGCAAAGTTAGACGTCAAAAAGGGTGGAGCAGGAGAGGTTGACCTCCAAGATTGAGGAGATGATGACCGTTAAGAAAAAAATTGCTCAAGAGAAATTTCTAACTAGGAAGGAGTTGGTCGAGATCAAACATAGGGAGAATATTAGGAAGTGGGAAGTAATTAGAGAAGACGAGAAGTGGAAGGACACTTTTGAAGATAGAAGTATCCGGCTTGAGTAGGAAAAAGAAGAGAACCGGTTGATGATGATGGATCCAACTACAATGAATGCTCTCACCAAAGAATGGTGGGATATAAGAAGGACATAGATCTTCCAAACAAAGAAGGCAAGAAGGGGGTCTCATCTTCTGCAGCAGCTGCTCTCAGTGGAGATGATGGCAACGAGAATGGCCCTTCCGCTACGGTTTGAATCACTATGTGTCAATAATCTATCATCTATGATATGCTACCTCTTCGTGACTATGTTTTTATGTCAAACATCATTATTATTTCGAACTATTTGTGCTTTAAAAACGGACCCACATTATTGTACCGCATACCGCATATATTTTGCGGTACAGTTATACGGGATGTGTTCTGCTGCGACACCACGTATATTATGCGGTACAGTTATAGGGAATCTGTTCTACCGCGATGTATTTCACGCCAAAAATGTCAATGCAGTTAACTCTATTTGCGTTTTGCGGTACGGTGGGACGGAGGATCTACTAAAGATGGTCTAAGCGGTATAGAGACTAGATGGTTGCATCTTTTGTGGACCGGCATAGTGGCACCCCGGCCAGAGACCAGCGTCACAAACAGAGGACCAACCAGGGACGGGAGCCGTGGGGCAATGCGTGGGCCGGAGACAAGCCTGCCTGACCAAAAGCCCATGTAATTTTTTGTTGAAAAAGGCTAACACGTTTATGTGTTTCTGTCTTAACTCCTCGTCCACGTGTAATCTTTGCCTGTACTTGCAAGCTTATTATACTAACACGCAAGGTGAATTGAAAAGGAGAAAGCCTTCCGCCGTTAATTAAATACGCCATTGTGTCTGGTGGATACGTACAAAAAGGTGTCAAGAAGTTGGATCCCATTCATGCTCAAAATGCTGCTCTTAACAAACTTTGTATTCTTGTACCCGTGTGTCCCATTGAATTTGTCTGGCAAAATTTCGAATTATGTAGATGCTATTTAGTGTCTATATACATTTAAATTTAGATAAATTATATATAACTTTCGTGGAACAGAGAAAGTACATGGAGTTTGTTGTTTAAATTGAAATCGTGAACTGTGTGAACCCGTTCTGCCAGTTTTATGGAGAATGGAGTTGCTGTGCAACCTCTGGCAATCCATTATATGCATTTCAGTAAGTGTGAATCAACATAATCCAGTATATAGAGACTGATATATTAGAATGCATAAATATGTCTGAAAGCTGAGAAGAATGTAGTATCAGTTGAAAATGGTGATTTAGACAAAGTCTTTATTATTGCGATTTTATTAAATTCTACAAAGTATACATGGATTATGAAGCGGTACTAGGTAGTGCATAATTGCTAATCAGATCATCCAACTCAGAAATAAGAATGGAGATCATCATGCAGAAAAGATTGCTCGTGTTGCTTCCATATTTTACTGAAATAAATGAGTAGGATCTAAATTCAATGAATGTGCCAATATTAGCGTGAGCCAGCTAGCTAAGAGGCGTCACACATTTTTGGCAGCAATACCTTGGAGATAGAGAGAAGGAAAAAGTTCCCGCATAATACTTATGGTAATTAATTTTATACATCCTGACAAACATAAAACACGCTGTATTTTCAATCTTTCGAGAAGACGCAAAAGCTTGGCGCATCATTTCTTAAAGCCAACAAAGGACGACTTCTTCTCCCCTGATCTGAACTTCATACACTTTACTTAGTGCTTAGTTTAGTGTTATGGCTCAGGACTCCGACAACAACAACCACAACGCACCGCCGGCGACCAGCTCCGACTCCATGAGTCCTGGTAAGAACGACAACGGCAGCGATGAGTCCAAGAGCAGCAGCCATCCGGTGATTGTGAGTTCTATTGACAAGGGGAAGAGTGTCATAAAGATAGAAGGAGAAGATGAGGGTGGTAGATCTAAGGGTAAGATCAACACTCCACATGTCATAGCTGCTGCCAGACATGGCAGATCAAGAGGCCGCCATGGTGACAGAGAATTGCACATCGTCACGGAGCGCGAGAGAAGGAAACGGATGAGCGAGATGTTCACCAAGTTGCATGGACTCCTCCCCACCCTTCCTGACAAGGTGATGCTATTATGATTTACTCATATGTTAGATCTTTGTGGATGCAGATGAAGATCCTCACCGATTTTTTGTGTTTCAGGTTGACAAATCGAGCATAGTGATGGAAGCTATACACTACATCAAGAGTCTGGAGGAGACGCTAAGCGAGCTTGAGAAGCAGAAGCTGGAGATGCAGCTAGCACGAGGCAAGATTGGCGCAACCAATGATGGGGTCTCATCTTCTGTAGTGGCACTAGCGCTTACGGACCGGGGGGCACCTATGCCGGTAGCACTACCGGTTGCTGGGATTGGGCCCACAGGAGCGGTGCCAACGCCACCTATAACTGTGGGCGCGGTGACCGCGGCTCCAGCGCCGGTGGGGCTACAGACGTGGTCTGGGCCTAACGTCGTGCTGAGTCTGTCAGGAAATGATGCATACATCAGCGTGTGTGTGGCGCGGCGCCGGAGCGTGCTGCCTATGGTGATAGCCGTGCTCGAGAAGCACAACATCGACGTGGTCACATCTGGGATCTCGTGTGATAACGCCCGGAGCATGTTCACCATCCACGCTCGCGTAAGTAAAACCCTTATCCTAAACCATTGTCCTCCATCTAGCTAGCCATGTTCTTGAAATTTTGGTAGTCAATTTCAGATATAAACTTTAGGGGTAAGGGGAACACACACACAGAAATATGGTCAGTCGTACTATCGAAAAGTACTAAAAAATTTAGATTAAAGGGATCACCATCCTGGCTCCATTGATAAATCTACAAAACCCACATAAACACATGTCTGGTGTTACAACACACAAGCATGTTTGAGAGGGTTTAAAGGCCTAATGGCACAAAAGGATAATTGGAGTTCAAGTTGGAAATAAGAAACTACACCCTATATACACAAATCCTATAGTTGCATCCACACCGGCTCAACAAAAGCATCTAAAAATGTGATATGATCGAAGTAGCTTCAAGGATCGATGCCAAATTGGTCCAGGTAACTTGCATCACCGGCTTCTTGTCGACGAGAGAGATGTGATCACCATAATCATCTTTAGGGGGGATCCTTGCTAGTGAGAACTTTTAGCCCTTTAGTCACTTGTCACTTGTCAATTCGAAATTCCCCTCCAGGATCAGCATCACATATCCATAGATTTGGTCTATGGTTGCAAACAAGTGGTCCTTGAATATGATCATTCATCTATTGAATGAATGCAAGATCATTCTCAAAATTTGGTGCAAATTCAGCGAAATTTAACCGTTAAAGATCATATCATTCCTAACTTTCTAGATATATACACTAGAGAGTAGCATCACATACTGAATTTAAAACTGTATGTTTTCTATTATCTACCCAGTTGGCAATTGACAAGTAATCATTTCTAAAAAACATGAAAAAACAGAATGATTTGCCAAATTTGTATAGGTACAATGTAGTGAAAGAACAAGTGATGGATTGATTCATTTTCAGCACAGAAATGCAACATTCAGGTTTGTTCAAATTTCTTTTCAACATGTTATCTCTAGTCATCAAAATGTTGACAGAAGAAGAAAACGTGCACTCTGGGAGGAATAAGGAGTTGCCAAACATCATGGACAAACATGGGTGTGACTCCACCAAAATTAAGAACATCATAAAGGGATGATGAAACATACTCTGCATTACTTTCATATTGCCAACTTAGAGCATCACTATCAGTAGAGGAAGAAATGCTAGTAATAATACTTTCCAATTCATACCATTGTTGCACACAAGGCAGCAAAATTCCTCCTAAAAGTGAACCTAAGGTTACTACAATTCCAAATCTTTTGGACAGTCTTTTACTGTTCGTGGCACAAGACATATAGTTCAAAGAACTTAATTTGTATGGGGAAGTCCCACACAATGTGTCTTCCCAAAATATAAATTTTACACTTTTTACTATTTTCCACCTATAACCAAATCTAATATTCTACAATGTACGCATCACACCTTCCAAAATTGTGAAATTCCTCCAGCTTTACCTAGAAGATATTCGTGTTGCATGTGTTATATTTGGTAGCACTAAAGTTCTCCAAAGTTTTCCTTCATCCTTAGAACATATTTTAATCTAGAAAATAAGGAGACAAAGATTGACATTAGTTAGATCCTCAGGTACACCTAGTCCCCGGAATTCTTTCTTCTTAGAAATTTTTTTCCAGTTTGCTAACTGAAGGTTTCCGTGTCCCTCAAAATCATTATAGAGAAAACTTTACATCTGGATGGTGATGAGATGAAGTGCCCATTTTTGAAACTCAAAAAAGAAAGAAGATAAATGGGGGTGTTGGCACAAAAAAGATTTTGGATCTTAATTAACTTAAGTTAGCAGCATATGAAATAATCTTATATTAACATAATTAATCATCACTTGTGAAAATTACGCTATATTTTTGACAATATATATCTTTAATGTGAAAATGTACTAAATTATATTATTTTATAGCATATAGTCTCAAGATTTGCACATGTCTTATTTTATAGCATATAGTCTCCACGGTATGGAAATTATTCAATATAGTGAGAGATTCAGGACTTGCACCGCAATCTTATCAGAATGCTTATATCTCGTGACAACAAAACTTATTATAAAAATATTCTTGAAACAATTCAGTAAACTAGGAAGAAGTGTGGATCTTATATGATTGTGTGTATCCACTAGAGTCAAAACATGTTACAAAGTTTCATTGTCGAAAATAGTTTAGTAAAGTGGGAGAATCACCTACATGATAACATGGGGTATACTCTAATGATTCGATGACATCAACCTCTTTATTTTATTCAGAGTAGATCACATAAAAATAAATATACACCCATTCAGTAGCCAATATTGTATTGTAATATTTTGAAGTATCATATATTGTTTTAACATGGTGGTTGCCTCATAGCCTTTAGCATTTAGGCTGAATTCTTCCTTTTCTTCACCCATAACTGATAGTTAAGACCATTCAATGAATAAGTTGAAAATATAGCATCATCATGTTAGTTCTCCTTTGAGTGTTCCTCCCTGTCATGCTTCATCTTCCTCTCTCCATCAGGCTCACACAACATCCAGATAAAAAAACAATGATATTTTTCTTTTAAGTCTAGCTAGAGCTAGGGATATCATTATCACACATTCTCAATTTTGAAATGGACATACCATATACTACTTCGGTCCCAAAATACATGACATGTAATTTAGGAAAAAACAAACTTTCCAAGATAAAACCTATAGAATTGTTTTAATTATACATACCACATACTCCTTCCGTCCTAAAATACGCGACTTATGATTTAGTGAAAACTCAACGGTTGCTAAGTTTGAACAATTACACAAAAAGTAATATCAATAGTTACAATATTACGTAAATAAATCTTGAAAACATATCTTATAGTTGATCTATTGGTATTGATGTAGTATTTTAAATCTTCATATTTTGTATATATACCCAGTCAAGCTTTGAAAGCATAGACATTTGACTAAGTTTATATGCCATGTATTTCGGGATGGATGGAGTATATTAGACCCTTTGAATTATAACAAAACATTCCAACAAGTTATAACTTTTCTTCCTATATGCATAAGAAAACATGTTTCTATTTTATTATATATCCTAGGCTAAATGCACACATGATGTTGCCAAACCTTACCACACTCGACACCTCCACCCATGCAAGCTGGTATTCGTTCTTACTATTTTTATTGTGTAGTAATTTCCTTTCTTTATAGAAAACCATCAGAGAGATCTCAACTATAGGTTGTAAATTAATAAAGTGGTATTCTAATTCAAATGCATATGAAAATATAAGGATTAAGTTGTGTTTTTGGCGAACCTCTAAATGTTGGGAATATTTATTTTGAATTCTATGGCAAACCAGAGCCAACTCATGTATAAAATTTTCTTCTCATCCAATGACATTGGGTCTCTGATCCTTCAAAGTTTCATGGTTCCTAATAATCCAAAACCCCAAGATGCAATGACTATAAGAAACGTGAAGAAAGGGACATGATATCACTATAATTTGGGAGGTTTATTGTTCTTTGGGGAGAAAAGTTCTAGGATCATGGGCAAATAGATAGTATAGGGTCTTCTTGAGAACATTAGAGAGTTGTAGAGTGCAATAATTGTATCTGGAATTCTTTTTCTTTACATTAAATTTATAGTGCTCAATATATCATGCAATAGTAACCATAAGAACAATGACTGTTTGGTTTTACATAAAGATTACCAAATGTAATTGAAATGGGGAGGTGGGGGTTGAAAATCAACAATCACTTTATAGGCAACGTGAGATGAAAAAATGTTGATTCCCCAAAATATGATTCCACACATTGCTAGAATCCCCGACTAATAGTAATAGTATGTTCAAAACTTCTTCCATGTGTAGAAAATCTTACGAGCCAATTGAGATAAAGGCAAATGGAGTAAGTCCTCTAAGAACTCATGTTGAATGACGTGATGAACTATATATAGAAGTTCTATTACATAAACCAAATGACAAATCTTTTGTGCATATAACTATCATGATAAATGCCAGTTCAAGAAAAACCTTTGACCATTTCAATTACACCTTGCCATAGATTATATAAACCAAAGTTGCAAATTAATTTTCCACAGAAAGGATCCTACTAATTGGTTTCTAGGAATTCTAGTCGTACTACATTAGGTGGTCCAAATTATATTGACTCAAGGAATGTAGACAACTGAAAATTTGTCGACCTCTCCAAGAAAAGCTTTATGATGTTAATATTCAACACACCCAATCATTCTTGAATTTTTTATGTATGTAAACTCTTGTTCATGTTTCAAGAGCATGGCCTTTTCATGAATATCTGAATTCATCCATAAAAATGCCTCACGTATTTGCTCATTTCTTGGTTTGTATTGTCAGGAATGTCCATACAACACATGAGGAACATAGAAAATCAAATTGAACAAGTCATTTCACAAATAAAAATAATTTCTAAATTTGGACTTTAGGTGGAGGATAAGGTGGTAGTTAAGTGAATTATATTGAAAAATGTATCAAGTGTGCTAATAATTTGTCATTGGGGCTACATGCAGAAAGCTCAAAATGATGTAGGAGGGATGTATAGAAAACAATTTTTTCTGTGAGTTTAGGTTTCATAATTTGTAGAGACTACGAATGATAACCTAGGATTCCCAATGAAAATTTTAAAAAAATTCTTACGATTGTGATAATTGAAGGTGTAATTTGTATACATCATGCTGAATGTTTTTTTTGGAATTGAGACGATATCTTGTAAATTGTTTTAGTTTAATTTAAACTTCACAGATATAATGGTGGATCAGTAAAACAATAGAGGCTAAATTTGCTTCTTATCAAGCAAAAAATTTGATTTATTTGTACAAAATTTTGATAATTCTGATGCTAGAATGCAAAATTATTAAGACTACACGTAGGTAGAACTGATTATATATTTGCATAATATTTTTGAAACAAATATGGATATTAATAGCTTTATGACATTATTTAATTTTATCTCTTTTTCTAAAATAGCATGGCATAATTTAGCTATCTATTATGGATATAGATGGAACCTATACATGCCCTATACAATCATTCCCTAGCGAAATGTGTAGTAACATGTAAAAGCACTTAGCACATTTCATAAATGAATAACTTGGGCGGTTGAATTGGATGGGATTTTAGTTTACAAACAGAACTCAACACTATCTAATAGATTTTATCTCTTTGTACAGAATTTTAATAGTTCTGAATCTAGAATACTAAATTATTAAGACTAGATGTAGGTTGAACTTGTTATATTTACACAATAAGTTTTTTAAATCTAGATGTTAATAACTTGATGAAATTATTTAAATTTATCTCCTTTTCTGAAATAACATAACATTATTTAACTATGTATTATGGATATAGATGGAACCTATACATTTCATATACAATCATTCCCTTGCAATATGTGTAGTAGCACTCACATATGGAATATGCACCAAGTTTAACTTGTTGAAGGGTATTATGAATGGACACCGTAAAAAGCATTTTGAAATGTGGTTGGATGAATTATGGTTATAGGGATGAGCTCGTTTGTTTATATGAAAATGTCATTAATTTTGTGCAAATGCATTTTTGTTTGTTTATGATATGTTTTTTTGTTGTATTTTGTTTGGAAAAAATGGGATAAACTCTTAAAAAAAGAGGACGACTCTCGTAATGTTTATATAATCTATGCAAGCATCCCTTTAATTTATGTCTTTGGTGTAAACAGATACGCGAAGCGAGTAGCCGGTTTGGAGATAATGTGCCATCCGAAGAGATATACAAGCTCGCGGTGTCAGAGATAATGGTTTGGCTTTCTGTATAATAATAAAGATAGATTTTCCTGGATCTTCAATAAAATTTGCCTGAAGGGGTTGGTTGTTTACATTTGAGGATTATATCGCGTCAAACTGAACTTTTGAGTTATCATTCTCAGTACAATTTTGAGATTGTTATGTCTGTAAAATTTGAGATGGTTACATGTGTCACTGTGTGCACATTTGTATCGTATATTGCCATAACATATGAATCTACAAGTGTAGTCTCGTCTTGTTTCCGATTTCAGCTGCTCTACTTTGAAATTATCTTCCTCATTTAGTAGAGTAGTATCACGTTCCTTTGATTTGTCTGTGGCCGTGGATGAACTCTCATGGGTTGATGGCCTAGTATCTCGGTAATATTATAACTGTCCAGCCCACCCATCAACCTTCCCTGGTGCAAGTGAGAAACGGGTACCTCATTGTACACATTAGAAATATATTTTGAACAAGACACACACATGCGTTTCCGATAAACGAAACATATTAATATTAAGAATATATAAATTACACATAGCCTCTGTGATAATATAATATCAAGATATAGGCAAGACATTAAGAATGCACACAGAAAAATGAATCGCCCCGCCAAAGCTATAAGTGTCTAGCAGCAGAAAACGTTGAACTGATTTTTAAAGAACAAAGTAAACAAAGAGTAGCACGGTCCATCGGTTCCTCCCCTTCCAGTCTGCATGTCATGCTTGCTCGTCGCCTCCGCTGATAGATCAATGGTCTCATGTGATGGCCACTCCCCACTCGATGAGTCATGGAAGGGAGACCATGTGGTTTCCAATCTATCTTTTGGTTCCATGGATCAATCCGCTCTTGGTTACCACCGGGCCGCAGATGAGTAGAAAGGTTTAAATGCACATTGATCTATCAAATGCTGCAAAAGTATGACTTGGGTCATCGGCTCTATTATGGTCTAAATCTTTCCTCAAACACATGAATATGTCTAATTTTCATCCCTGGCATCGGCTTAACGATGGTTGACTAGTTTTTTACTTTTTTGCGCCACCATGGACATGAAGTGGCCTGATTTAATCCCCCTATGCTCAACTGATGGGGTATGTTTGTTCTAGCTAGAATCTAGCGGAAAGAGAAGAAATCGAACTCCAGCTCTTGAATAACTACGTAGATGTATGGGTAGGGTTCCTAGCATAGAAAACAAAAAAATCCTACCGCAAGAACGAATAAACCAAAATCCAATCCAGGAGAAAAGCGAAGATCTAATCTACTAGATGGTAGCAGTGAGATCAGATCTACATAGCCTTGTAGATCGCTAAGTGTTAACGAGGTTGTACTCGTGGTTGATGTAGTCGATCACTTGCCGCTCTCAAGAGCGAGAAGAAGATCCCTCCAGTGCTGCAATCGGGCAGCACCTCCGCACTCGGTCACATGTACAATGTTGATGACGACGTCATTCTCCCTGTTATAGCGGGCAGCGGAAGTAGTAGATACACCTCGGAATCCCGGTAGAACGACGGCATGGTGGCGGTGGTGGTGGAGAAATCCTACTTGGCTTCGCTGTAGCCGTGCAAGAGGGAGGAGGAGGAAGGGGGCGGCTAGGGTTTGGGGAGAGGGGGATTGGGCTGCGACTTGTGCAACTCTTGTGGCTCCCCTTGCCCTCCTTTTATAGGTGGAAAAGGCCATTGGGTCGTCCAAAACCTTCCCCCAAAGTTTGGGAGAGATATTTTGGGTTCCTATGAATTTTGGGTTCGATGCAGTGTTAACCTTTGTAATATTAGTTCCCTAGTTGCTAGTTTATACAGATCTGCTAGTGATTCCAAGTTGGACTTATTGATGTTTCACATACCTGATTGCAGCTATATGCTTGTGGTTCATCTTTTTTTTCATTCTTGGGATTAATTTTTCATGGTCCGATTTAGCTTTTGGTTACACGTTCAATGTTTGTTATGGACTTCTTCCAGCAAATTATAGGGGAGGGATAGTCCAATGCAACCAAAAGTTCGAACTGATGAAAAGGGCTAGGCAATCTACTTAAACATATCAACACCCCTCCTCACGTGTGACTGGGGAGAAGAGAAGAGAAGGTTAACACGTGAAAAGAAGAATAGCACACGTATGAATGATCGTATACGCGGAGAACATCTATTATATATTAAAAGTACATGATGGGTTAACCAGAATTAAGAGAAGTAAGAGAAATTACCACAATAATCAGACACATCTGGCCTTCAATTTATTAGAGGGTCCGTAAAAGTAAACAACACAGCCGTCAGATCCCTCCCCGTACACTATGGGGGAAAAAGCACATCTCCTTTTCCCGAAGTGTTCAGCCCTACCTGCTACAATAACATCACGTCCTCTTCCATGCACCCGCCGCATCTCATCCTCACCTCCCCAAAGTCCCACAAGCAGCGGATATGAGTCATACTCGCTCCAGATGCATGCTAGACGCTAGATCGCTGCAAGTGCCGCCTCTGCCCGCGCTTATTGTTTTCCCCTCGAAGATCCTGACGAGGGAGCGTGTCATGGTCATAGCGCTGGTCTGATCCGTGGTGTGATCGCCGATGAAGAGAGCAAGCCGGGCCACTTCAAATTACTTGAATTAGTAGACGTTCCAGTACACTGAGTCGCGGCGCCATGTTCTTCCGAGCCGGTAAAAGGCTCGCTCAATCGACTCCATCTTTGAAGTTTGAACTTCTGGTGATGGCAAAGGCAGTGCCATAGGAAACTTCACGGTAAGAGTAAGCCGCCTACGCAGTCTACGCCAAACTTCGATCTCGATCAGTGCCATTGGTCGACTGCTGACTTCTCTATCAATTCCTCACTGCCCGTATCATGTGCAGCTCGCAAGCAATATCCATCGTTTTTCAGTTTATATAAGCAGCTTGCAAGCACACACGTACCCTTGAATGTTCCGTGTGAAGGTTTGCATTGGCTAACTCCTAGTTTTTGCCAATATGCTGCACCAAGGTATAGTTAATGAAGGTACTACTCCATAGACAAGAACTATGCAAACAGGTTTCAAAAAAATAATAGTGCAAAAGCAAGCACACACTCTCACATTGATGTGGTATATGTAGCACATAAGCAAGCATGCATCCTAGCGTGATCATCTATGCATCTCTTCTTTCAGAATGCATGTCCCATCAAGATAAGAGGAGGGTCATCCAGACAATCATGCATCATTCTGGGATAACGACGGAGTTGCTACACCATCTCCTCGATTCGTGCCTGCATTTGGGATCACTGATACATCTCTAACGTATCTATAATTTCTTATGTTCCATGCTACTTTTATGACAATACTCACATGTTTTATACATACTTTACATCATTATTATGCATTTTCCGGCAATAACCTATTAACAAGATGCCGAAGCGCCGATTCTTTTCTGCTGTTTTTGGTTTCGAAATCCTACAAAGGAAATATTCTCGGAATTGGACGAAATCAACGCCTAGGGTCTTATTTTTCCACCGAGCTTCCGGACCGAAGAGCATACGTGGGGCCACGAGGGCCGACACCATAGGCGCGCGGCCTGCATGGGGCCCGCGCCGACCTATGGTGTGGGGCCCTGTGCCCCTCCAACGCTGCCCTTCCGCCTACTTATACTCTCCGTCGCGAAAACCCTATTACCGAGAGCCACGATACGGAAATACTTCCAGAGACGCCGCCGCCAATCCCATCTCGGGGATTCAGGAGATCGCCTCTGGCACCCTGCCGGAGAGGAGAATCATCACCGGAGGGATCTACATCACCATGCCCGCCTCTGGATTGATGTGTGATTAGTTCATCCTTGGACTATGGGTCCATAGCAGTAGCTAGATGGTTGTCTTCTCCTCTTGTGCTATGATGTTTAGATCTTGTGAGCTGCCTAACATGATCAAGATCATCTATTTGTAATGCTACATGTTGTGTTTGGTGGGATCCGATGAATATAGAATACTATGTCAAGTTGATTATCAATCTATCATATATGTGTTGTTTATGTTCTTGCATGCTCTCCGTTGCTAGTAGAGGCTCTGGCCAAGTTGATACTTGTAACTCCAAGAGGGAGTATTTATGCTCGATAGTGGGTTCATGCCTCCATTGAATCTGGGACAGTGACAGAAATTTCTAAGGTTGTGGATGTGTTGTTGCTACTAGGAATAAAACATCAATGCTTTGTCTAAGGATATTTGTGTTGATTACATTACGCACCATACTTAATGCAATTGTCTGTTGTTTGCAACTTAATACTGGAAGGGGTGCGGATGCTAACCTGAAGGTGGACTATTTAGCCATAGATGCATGCTGGATGGAGGTCTATATTCTTTGTCGTAATGCCCTGATTAAATCTCATAGTGATCATCATGATATGTATTGAATCTTTATTTATCAATTGCCCACCTGTAATTTGTTCACCCAGCATGCTATTTATCTTATTGGAGAGACACCACTAGTGAAATGTGGACCCCGGTCCATTCTTGTACATCTGAAATACAATCTACTGCAATCTCTTTGTTGTTCTTCGCAAACAAACATCATTCTCCACACCATACGTTTAATCCTTTGTTTTCAGCAAGCCGGTGAGATTGACAACCTCACTGTTACGTTGGGGCAAAGTATTTTGATTGTGTTGTGCAGGTTCCACATTGGCGCCGGAATCACTGGTGTTGCACCGCACTACACTCCTCCACCAACAACCTTCACGTGGCCATTGACTCCTACTGGTTCGATAAACCTTGGTTTCATACTGAGGGAAACTTGCTTCTATACGCATCACACCTTCCACTTGGGGTTCCCAACGGACGTGTGCTTCACGCGTTATCAATCACGCCGGAGCTTGTCCTGGGTTTCACATGGACACATGAGAAAATCAAGTTTAGGATTTTGATTTGGTTGTCTGTAGGTGTGTAATCCAAGTTGATTAAGATATCTCAGTTTATATGAGCAGCTTACAAGCACACACGTACCCATGAATGATCTGTGTGGAGGTATGCATCGGCTAACTCCCAATTTTTGCCAATATGCTGCACAAGGTATAGTTAATGAAGGTACTACTCCATAGACAAGAACTATGCAAACAAGTTTCAGAACAATAATTGCGCAAAAGCAAGCACACACTCTCACCTTGATGTGATATACGTAGCACATAAGCGAGCATGCATTTTAAGTGTGATCATCTATGCATCTCTTCTTTCAGATTGCATGTCCCATCAAGATAAGAGGAGGACTATCCAGACAATCATGCATCGTTTTGGGATAACGACGGAGTTGCTGCACCATCTCCTCGATTCGTGCCTGCATTTGGGATCACGCCGGAGCTCCTCCTGGGTTTCACACGGACACATGAGCAAATTAAGTTTGGGATTTAGATTTGGTTGTCTGTAGGTGTGTAATCCAAGTTGATTAAGATATATCTACAAAAGTAAACTAAGGAGATCAGAAGAGCAATATGTGTCTCAGAAAAGAGAGGAATATGTGAGAATAATCTATCAAAAAGGTGAACATCTATCAGCCTATGACCTCTAATCACCATGTTTCTTTTAGTAAATTTACTGAATTCTGAATGTATATGTAATCTTCTAAGAGCTCATCGACATTACTAGCATGAATTATTAGTCTTTGTGAATGAAGAGAATAACTACACATGTTCAGTAAGTTATGATCCTATGAGTCTTTCTCAGAAGGCATTAGTAATATGATATGCATAGACATATAATGAAAAGTACTAAATTTACAGGAATACTAATCCATAAGAGAATTGATCCAGTGCTGCAAACAATTCGTGGTTGCATTTTCTATCAAACAAGTCTATACCAGTGTTAGTTCACTTCATGATATAAATTTGGTGAAATACATACCCTATCTACTATGTAGTTTTGTTGACATGAACCATCTTAATCCGAATAAACTATATGCTTATTTAGGGTAGAGATATGAACATACTAAATTACTAATATAGATGTTAGGAACATGTAGTTAGTAACACTAAACATGTTTCAAAATATATGATGTTTCATTGCTAATTGCCAAGTCATTATAAGCCACAAAGCTAAATACCATTATTTCTATGTAAAACTCCATGAAGCATATGACCTAGGCGGTGCATGGAACTCTGTCTGATCGATCTGCACGATTCTCTACCAGTGTTCTGTTCCAGGGTTCAGAGATGTTAGGTTCATAGGAGCACTAGGTGCAAGCTATCAGGCGTGTTGTTAGTCGTTAGATGATGATATTCTTAGGTGTCGAGGCTGCAGATTAATTAGCACAAGCGAATTCTATATATATGCATACGATACCCAAACTGCTGGTACCATGCAGACCTCATCGCCTTTGTTGCGGGCAGCAGATTAATTAGCACAGAAGAATTCTATGTATATTCCATATCCAAAATGCTGGTACCATGCAGACCTCATCGCCTTTGTTGCCATTGGCAACATGATAAGTATGAGACGCGGACGAAGATTACCTAAAAACTTTATTCTAAATGTTTGTAGATTCAGTTAGCTTTTGTACTCATATACTAATTTTCCTTACAATATATGTTTTTATCAGTAAGTTAGATGGCTAAAGAATTTAAATGGCCAATTGCTGAAATTCCAAACGTACCACAGATCTGACAGAGAATGAACAATATTAACAAGATGTTATCTTTATATATAGTATATATGATATGCAAAAGAAGCCTGGTGACCGGGTGTATACGTGAGCACGCATCCATTGGCTGACACATGTCACATTTAGCAATTCACTGTTACCATCATTGTTGGGTTAGCAAACCACATCAGCACTAACAACACACCCAAATCACATTTTAGCAATCCCCTGTTACCAACCATTGAAACACGGGACCCGCAGCCCACGCCAAGTACGATTAGTGATGCATAAGATAACGTCAAGGCAATAGACCGAATTGACGAGAACCGAATCTCAACGCAGATCGTGCGGCATCTAGAGGGTGCTCACGTATACACCTAGTCACCAAATCCCCTCTCATATGATATGAGCTAAAAAAAACTAAATAGTCCTGCTAATGCTACGAGTAGAAATCATTTGATTTCTGAAATAACTTGATAACAAACTAATGCATTGATGCAAGAGGGAATGGCAAAAGTTATGAGCTACGTATTTAGAAGACCTTATCGTGAAATCTACCTGAAACTGGTAGCACAATATGAAGTTGATATTGAAACTGAATCAAATAAATAAGATGACAGGAAGAAAGATAAAATAGCATAGTCTCATATTACAAGAAAGTGTATCGGTACTTCCATTGAAGAATCGAAATAAGAAGAAAATAAAGCAAGATAGTACCAATTCATGGGCTCATGGAAGAGTCATCGACAATCCAAAGCAATAGGCACAAGAACCTCCGCCTTCTCGAATTAGACGGCCGGCGACCTGCACCGCAAGCCTCACGCTCCTGGTTAGACCGAAAATGCCTTACCCTGTTCAGCTCAGATCTTCGCCATGGTACACCACCAGTAGTACCTAATTAAAGCTCCATTTGAAGGCTTAATTTGTGGGAGACGCTGAAGATGTGCGAGCAAATTTTGGTGGATTTTTGGGACGAGTGGAGACAATCAGATTTGTAGATTCCTGGGAGCTGAGACAACTGGATTTACAGATTTGGAGACAGGCGGTGGAAAAAAATGGAGAAGAAGAACGGTGAGGAATGGGGAAAAATAGGGATCTCTCACGGGAGAGAGTAAAAGAAAATTACACTATTCTTTATTTTTCTAGCAAGCCATTTATCATAGACAACACGCAATAAATACTTTCTGGATACCTAGAATAGCATAATCTTCCTGCAAAAATGCAAGTGAGCTACTGCCTCCAGTGTACTTTTATCCTTTGATCAAAATTTAAAATTTTCCAAATTTGACCAATATTTGTTGAAAAACTGCTAACATGTATGATGTTAAATTGGTATAGTGCAATATTACATACAAGGCGAATCTACCGATACTAATAGGTGACACTTTTTCATATAAAATTGGTCAAGTTTTCATGAGTTTGACTTTAGGAAAAAATATACAAGTGCACTTATTTGCAATGAACAAATGGAGGGAGTAATTCAAAATATTAAAAAGTTCATACAAAATTTAATAATACATGAAGTTTATAACCATATTATCCATATCAAATAAAAAGAAATAGTATAAGATCAATTAGGTGGTTATTTTCTACATGATTTTTGGCTTATAGGTCCAAATACATCTATTGCAAAAAAATTGAATTGTCAACAAAAAATCTGAGGAAAATCTAGCTGAATGTCCCGACATGCAATGTTGGCACACAATTTTATTTGGGGGGGGGGGGGTGTGTTTTTTGGAGCACATAATTTTTTTAATAAGTTAAAGAAAATGTATTTTCGCGAGACATTGCGTGCGGACATGGAATTTTTTTGGTTATTTTTTTTGACATTCTGAAATATATATTTTTGGACAATGGGTGCGTCTCACCTATGACTCAAAATGGATTTCCGAGTAATTTAAGCATGTACATTATGTTACATATATTAAAATTTACAAGTAATTCAAAATATTATAAGGTTAGGTTTCGTACAAAATTATAAAATAATAAAATTTAATAGAGGTTACCAAATATTTGAACATTTCATCCCAAGATTTAGGTAAATGCCAAATATTAATTTAGTTATCGAGAATTATTTCCTTTATGAATCCTACAAATAAGCTTAACAGTCCGTCAAGATATCGCCCGCGCATGTGCGTGGGCCACTGTACTAGTTTCATATAAAGGGCGCTTTATTACTCGAAGAATCAGGCGTTACACCCAGCCTCTGCATTGCTAAGATGCACACAACCGTTTAAGAATCCAATATTTAACCAAAACGAGTACAAAGAAACAAAAGGAGAAAAGCCAACTAGTCCACGGCTACACTAGCCTCTATCCTACAGCTATGCAGCCACCCATGTTGAAAAATAAACTCCTTGACCGTATTCTCCAACCGCGTAGACACCTCCATAAATAGGTCTCGGTCCTCGAAAGGTTGAAGCGGTGACCATGAACGGACGCGACGGACATAGGGGTGGGCAAATATTTTGAAAGCCAGGGCTCTGATACCATGTCAAGAATCTGTCACTAGCAAACACAACCAAAAGTCCGAACTGATGGAAATGTCTAGGAAATCCACCTATACATATCAACATCCCCTACATCTAGAAATCTTGAAACATATACATAATGTCTAAATTCGCACACTTGTGTTTATAGAACTGGAAGTCTACACAATCTGCTAGATGTTTTGTTATTACTTTATGGCATGCACAGCCGGTACCAAATCGAACGACTCTGATAAGAGTGAGAGCGGTCTAGCTATCTGTTATTGTCAGTTCACTATAATAACGTGGCACATGCAACTTTTGGCAAAGCTGGAAAATTCGAGTACATCGGCAGGTTCGCCCTTGATAATTTAATACTCCTTCCTCGTATTCTGCGACATGCGTAAGTGGGCCAAACTCTTCACATATAAGTTATACACTTTCATCTATTAGTCGGCCAAGATCTATTTCTTGGGGGTAGAAAAGAGTAGACGAACCTTTAACCACACCAGTCCCCACTCTCATCTTCCTCGCATGACCTCCCATCCGCAGAGAGCTCTAGAAGAGCTCGTTTTCTTCCGGTGTTCTCCTACTAGCTCATAGTTCGTCTGCGTTGGGTGATAGCCTTCCGCACATCGAGGGCTGGTCTACGTCCGTGTTGGATCGTGCCCGTTGTGGTAGCGGGATGTCAGGGTAAGTCTGGCTAAAATAACTTGATGCATTCTATTTCATCCTCCTTTCTTGATCAGATCCTGATTCCTCGCACATGTTATGAATGTTGAGCGGCACGGGCAAGGCATCCCCCGCACCAGGAATTGCCGGAGAGATGGCAGCGGGAGATCTAAGGCAATCGAAAGAGATCTCCCACAACCTTAGAAGGAACGATATCAGTAAATCAATATTGCTGCCTTATGTTCTTAACTTTTTGTGTAATTATGTAGCCCGTCGCTCAGTATTTTTGGTATTTATGCAGCTACTGGAGGATATTGTGACAGATCTTCAAGGGGAATGCAATAGGTTGCGTGGGGAGATCGCCCAGTGGCAGAAACTCCACAAGGAGACCTTGGTGTGCTTGGAGATGGGCAATGCTTGCTTCGAGAATGCGGTTGCCAAGAGGCAGGAGCTACTCCTAGAGTATGAACGCCTCCGCGAAGAGGATCTAACTCTAAATGGGAAGCTCAATCTGGCTATGGATGATGCCATGTTGGCGGAAAGAGAGCTTGTGGATGCCTACATGAAGCGCTCTGAGATGCGCAAGACGCTTTCGGATTTAAAGGATAAGCTAACTCGCTTCAGGAACTCTAACGACGATCCGAGGAATGTTTGCTGGTGGTTGTCGATTAGCTCGTTAATCTTACCTAATATTCCCGTTGTCGTACTTTTACCAGGAAGGACTCATGTAATTATAAAATTCTATAAGTGGTCCACCACTTATGAATCTAGTTAATATTTGCAAGTTCTCGGCTAGCTAAGAATTAAGTTCGTGCTCAGTCAAGTCCTACGCTGTTTGATTCGTTATGTGATTCATGATAGTTATCAGTTGCAACATGAATTGCAACTAAAATTTGATGACAGAACGTAGTTAGTTCTCGACTGAGAAATAGCCACACTCATATTTAATAGCGATTTTAAAGTTACTTACTCCCTCCGTTCCGGTGTTTTCATCAGGACTAGGCAGCAGGGGATTGGGCGCTTAAACTTTTTTAAAAACAAGATATTTCATCCAATCACGTCCCTAATACTCCACATTCATTAGAGCAACTATTGATTTGAGGATGGGAACCGATGGAGGACATCCAGTGCATACTCACATGCACATTGAAGAGCCAAAGATGAGGAGAGAAGGTTAAACTGGGAATAGTAATTGAGCCTTAATCCATGGTTAAACTGGGACAAATAGATTCTTGAGCTAAGCCCAATCCACCAGGACGGAGGAAGTACCTCCTGTGTTCACAATTACTTAGAAGATTTTTGGAGACTGATTATGTAGGACGAAGTACTCCATACTTTTTTCTAGATGCGTTACTAGTTGGATAAACTTAGAAAATCGTTCTGTAGTTTTTTATATTGAGAATCGTTCAATAGCATTTATCAGAAAGTTCAGTTTGTTCGGATATTAGGCCCAAGAAGGCAGAAGCTCCAAATATAAGTCCACCTTCATTTGCCGTAGAACATATAATTGGGGCTTATTCGCAAAAAAAACTGGGGCTAAACTGATGTCAGCACCGAACTGGAGCGGCCGAGCTATGGGCAATCTACTGGGCCATTATATAAATTTCCATAAATAGGCCTTGGCATTTGTATCCTACTTTGAATATAAGATTGGCTCCTCTGCGAGTCTTGTCGGCTTTGGTACATGGACCATTTATTCTCCCGAATATAGGTAAGGGCACCTCGGAGCGTAACTGGCCAGTCGGTCCAACAGACGATATAAGCTGGGCTCCTCTGCGTGTCTTTCTTCAACCAGAATAAATAGGCCTTGGGCCTTTAGTCAGCGAATTTGGCCCAAAGACACCTCGGCGCGTAACTGACAGGTGGGACACCTAATGAATACAGTAGGTCCCGCGTCTACATGTGGGCCCGACGGAAATGCAACGTAGGACCTACGTAGGCCTGGCATGCCCACCAAGCTCTGACATGTGGGGCCACGCGTCTAGAATGGACACATCTCCATGTGGGCCCGATGGGAATGGCACCTGGAACCCATGTAGGACCGACAAAGTATGTAGGCCAAGCAAGATCTGACATGCGGGCCCACCAAGGGCTAACATACCGGCCCCACCATGGTCTGACATGCAGGCCCACCAAAGCTCTAACATGCGGGGCCACGCCGCATCTCCATGTGGGCCTGACGGGAATGGCACCTAGGACCCACGTAGGCCCGACATATTATGTAGGCCCACCAAGCTCTAACATGCGGGCCATGCGTCCAGAATTGACGGCAGGCAGACACTTGTGATCGCACATGCGCAATTTTTTTGGCATGGCAACTGATACGTGAAGCCCACGTTGGTCGTACTAATAGGTCTGGTCCACTTCGCATGCCTGGAGGCTGTCGGAACGGGTGGCCCCACGCAGGAGGGTCATGTCGGTACCTGACATGCGGGTCCGAGTGCTGCAGGTCAGGTACATGTGTGGAGATAGTGGTTGTCTTCCCTTACAAATAACGGTCCAAGTGCTGCAGGCCTTGACTATAGTGCGGGCAGACAAAAAAATACGTGAACAGAAGCGTGCAGAGTGTGGGTCAGGTGTATCCACCGGCCCGAAGCCGAGTTCTTGTGACGCCGCCTGCTGACTCCGCAGTTTGGGCCGCCCACCTCCCGCGACACTCATTACTGCATAATCGTTGACGTTTAGAGCTCGCCCGTCACTATTTTTTGGGGCCGAGCGGCTCAAAACGCCACCTGTGACGTGAAAACACGGTACCATCATAGAAAAAGACATTCGCTGACGGATTTGTCAAATATCAGCCCCATACTGTCATTGAAGCCCCAATTGTTTGTAGTGATAACATCAAGCCACACACACACATACAAGTGAGCACACATGCTTCTATCTAAACAAGGTCAAACGGAGTCACACAAAGGTCAATAATCACACACTGTTAGCAAGGTCCGTATAAAAAACTATCAAACAATTCAAGAAGAATTTCTTGAACAAGTGCTGACAGATGATCATGTAATGGTATGGTTAAAGAAGGGTTTAAATTAAAAGAGCAAACCATTTTCCAAAACAAATTCAAAAAAATGTTGGAGATAAGAACATCTCCTTATTTTTATACCTTCTCAAAAGTTTTTCAAATACATTCGTAAAAGTTTGTAAATGGGGTTTTGCAAGGTGGTGGCATCATACAACTGGTAGTTCCCTATATTTTTAATAAATACTTACTTTGGAAAAATCTTTGTTTCAAAATAAATCTTGGCTCGTCGTTGTAAAAAGCTAAAAACACTTGAAATAAGAGAAGTTGTCAAGATAATGCTTTTTCTCAAATAGATAATAGTACTTTGAATGACATGATCACTAAGGCACAAGGAGTGTGTTGGTCACAATTTTGTTCAACAATCCACTCAAACAAACATTCTTAACACATCAAACATGACCAATACGTAAGAAACATTGTTTTAAGTGGTTAACACAAAAAGGTTTTGTTGGCTGTCATTTTCACACTACTGAACTCTGCTTAAACAAGGTTAGCAAAGTTGGGGTGTTACGTATTTCTATGAGGATGCATCTATCCTTGAGATCGTGTTTCTCTATCAATTTCTTGATATCAACAATACATTTTAAAAAACAACTTAATATTTATCTTAAACAAGACTAGTATGAAGTTGTTTCCCAACTGATTGATGATTCCCTATTAGCCAACAAGTGTGGAGATCTCTAAAAACTTGCTATAATAATATTTGATAAATGTGATCAAGAACATCCAAAGAAATTTGTGTAAAACGAATTGCATGCACCATATCTTTTGATGTGTTCATGCTTTGCGACACTATCACACTCTTTAGTAGTGTATCAAAATTTCTTTTGACATTTGATATTTTTCGCATATGTGCATCATCCAGAACTTCCTAGTACAAATCAACAATAATAGGTGCGCCATGAAAGATATTATTCATAAAATTAGAACAATGAGGTTCTCTTATTTAGATGAATAATTTTCTTTACAAGAATATGATCGACATATCATATCCACTAAAACCGCCTAAACTATAATTGCTAAGATTTAAACTAATCCCCATGGTTGAAGAACATCAATAACCTTGTATATCGAATATACCTTTGATCTTTCCCACCCTTTTATCATCAATGTACCTGGACAATTTCGTTTCCAGTGCCCCATGGCTTTAAGTAGAAGCACTCAGATTCAGACTTAGGTCTAGACTTGTGTTTGTAGTTGGCGCAAAATTCTTGCTACCCTTCTTCGGAACACCTTTCTTTCCCTTGTTCTTGAAACTTGTGGTTTTACTAACCATCAAGACTTGATGATCTTTCTTGATGTCTACTTCCGCAATTTTGATCAATGCGGAAAGTTCTGAGATGTTTTTCTTCATCCCTTGCATATTATAGTTCAGCACAAAGCCATTATAGCTTGGTGGTAGGGATTGCAAAACTCTATCTGTCTTGAGGTCATCAGGAATCTTGCAGTCCAGCTGTTCAAGATGTTGAATGTAGCTTGTCATCAAAATGCCATGCTCACTCACCTAGCTATGCTCCTCCATATTATGCGTAAAGAATTTCCCAGAGATCTCATATCTCTCAACACGTGCTTGAGTCTGAAACATTATTTTCAGCTATTCCACTACTAGGAAAAGGCCTAGCCGTAAGATGGGTGTTAGTGGCGCACCAGGAGGGCAGTGCGCCACTACTACTTAGCAGTGGCGCACCGGAAAGTGGTGGGCCACTATTAAAAATGTAGTAGTGGCGCACCTCTTCTGTGGTGCGCCACCACTAAGTTTGACCATGGGTTTGACCCAGCCTTATACATAGCAATGGCGCACCATGTAGAGGTGCGCCACAGCTATTTTATGTAGCAGTGGCGCACCTCTACATGGTGCGCCATTGCTATGTAAAGGGGATGATGGACATGTTTAGGCATCACTTAGTAGTGGCGCACCATGCTTGGTGCGCCACTGCTAAGTGGTCCCCCCCCCCCCCGTGGATCGCAATCGCCTTTTCGGGTTTGGAAAAAATAAAAGAAATAGATAGAAATTTCAAAAAATAAAATCCTTGGAGATGCCCATGTAATATGTCATCTAGGTTTAGTGAAATTTTAAAAAAATGAATTTTGATATATTATGCAAAATGGCGTCATCTTTCGGTAAAACAGGTTTTCTGGTTGCATACGACCTTCGATGAAAAACTTTTTTATATCAAAATCTATCTACGCAAAATTTCCTATTCGAATTCAACTGCCTACGGCCGTTTGGACAAAAAATGGATTCCTCAATTGGAAAACAGAAACAGGACTTTTTTCAGGTTTTAGATTTTGGGCAAAAAATAGAAAAAAAAGCGGTGGCGCACCCATGCCTTGGTGCGCCACTGCTAAGCTTCCCGCCCACGAATTTCAAAATGGGAGGAGCCGGCCACTTAACCCCCTCCTCCCTCCTCCCTCCTCCTCCTCATATTCTCCTCTCCTCCTCCTGCTCTCCTCCTCTCCTCTCCTCCTTTCACTCCGGCGACCTCCTCCCCTCTCCTCCTTTCACTCCGGCGACCTCCTCCTCTCCTCTCCTCCTTTCACTCCGGCGACCTCCTCCTCTCCTCTCCTCCTTTCACTCCGGCGACCTCCTCCACTATGTCGAGCTCCGGTGACCTTACTTTCCGGCGAGCTCCTCCACTATGGTGACCTCCGGTGACCTTACTCTCCGACGACCCTCCGGCGACCCTCTAGCCTCCATTACCTCTGGCCTTCGTCCTCTTGTTCATCCTCTCCTACATCTCCTCACCTCTCTTCACCTCTCCTACGTCCCTCATCCATCATCACCGGCGGCTAGGCTAAGAAAAATGAGAATGAACATTGCACAAATAATTCTAGCAACAAGAACGAGAAAAAATAACGAGCCAAAAAAATCGAAACAAAATGTGCCAGATCCAGATCCAGATCCAGATCCCGATCCAGATCCAGATCTAGAAATTTCAAATTTTAGTAGTGGCGCACCTTTTTTCTATCCAGTGGCGCACCTCAGACGTTTAGGAGTGGCGCACCATGAAGCTAGTAGTGGCGCACTACCTGGTGCGCCACTGCTAAGCCAAATAGCAATGGCGCACCACTAGTGCGCCACTACTAAAAGTTAGCAGTGGCGCACCACTAGTGCGCCACTGATGGGTAAAAGTGGTGCGCCACTGATTGCCCTTTTCCTAGTAGTATTCAAACATATCATATTCTAAGTGAGATTCAAAACGCTTCTGGAGGTCTACTTCCATAGTTTGAAGCATCCCGCACCGAACAATAATATCATCATCATCATCATAGTGTACGTCATGTGCGTTTTTCATCGCATCAGTAGCACGAGCATCAGGTACGTCACCTAGCTTTTTCTCAAATACATATGTCTTCTTATGGCCTACAAGGACTCAAGTTGCGGTGTTAGTCGTTGAAGTTTGATCCAGACGACTTCAGTTTCTCTGGTTTCTCTAGGAATAAACCTAAGTTGAAGGATTGGACGCGTGTAACCATCTACAACAAATATTTGCAAAGACACTCAGACTTTGTTCACAATATGTGGTTCAATTATTAATCTTGTATTAAACCTATTAACTCCCACTAAATTCAACATCCCTTGGTTGATTTGGTGCCATACGATCCATATTCACTGTGTCACGTCTGATTTACACCTGAAGTAACGTAGCTTCAATGGTAGACGCATCATCGTCAATCACAACGCCATGTGATTCGTGTTTGACCTTCTGGTCCTTGTGTTCCGTGCCCATATCTATATATGCTAGGCTCGTCAAGTAAACCTAAATATTACGCATGTACAAAACTATCTCCACATGTGTGAGAAATAGTTTTGTACCCGTTGTATGTGAACAAAGGGATCCATCACACCCGATTGATAGGAAGTGCTACGAAACGCCGAAACTTAGCAACGTCGCATATTTAGAAGAACACTAATATCTTGATATTGTTGTTGTTGACGTGTATAAGTAGATTCCCTACCCCTTTCCATCAGTTCGGACTTTTGCTTCAAGAGGCTAGTGCATGAACCTTAACATGGTATCAGAGCCCCAGGTCTCGAGTTCAAATCCTGGCTTCCCCAATTTATTCTAAATTCCCCGCAGCCTCTTGCCGTGTGGTCCCGGCGCTCTCTTTGCCTCTCTACACGTGTTGACTTGTCTTCTCGTCTTCCCGTCACACGTGAGAGGGGGTGTTGAAGTGTATAAGTAGATTGCCCATCCCTTTCCATCAGTTCGGACTTTTGGTTTAAGTGGCTATTGCATGAACCTTAACATGGTATCAGAGCCCCATGTCTCGAGTTCAAATCCTGGCTTTCACAATCTATTCTAAATTCCCCCGCGGCCTCTTGCCGTGTGGCGTGTGGCTGCCTCTTTGCCTCTCTACACGTGTTGACTTGTCTTCTCGTCTTCCCGTCACATGTGAGAGGGGGTGTTGACATGTATAAGTAGATTGCCTACCCCTTTCCATCAGTTCGGATTTTTGGTTGAAGTGGCTAGTGCATGAACCTTAACATGGTATCAGAGCCCCAGATCTCGAGTTCAAATCCTGGTTTTCACAATTTATTCTAAAAATCCCCGCAGCCTCCTGCCGTGTGGTCCCGGCCGCCCGCTGCCTCTTTGCCTCTCTACACGTGTTGACTTGTCTTCTCGTCTTCCCGTCACACGTGAGAGGGGGTGTTGACATGTATAAGTAGATTGCCTTTCCCTTTCCATCAGTTCGGACTTTTGGTTCAAATGGCTAGTGCATGAACCTTAACATGGTATCAGAGCCCCAGGTCTCGAGTTCAAATCCTGGCTTTCACAATTTATTCTAAAATCCCCAATTTATTCTAAATTCTCCGCAACCTCTTGCCGTGTGGTCTCGGCGCTGCCTCTTTGCCTCTCTACATGTGTTGACTTGTCTTCTCGTCCTCCCGTCACACGTGAGAGGGGGTGTTAACGTGTATAAGTAGATTTCCTTTCCCTTTCCATCAGTTCGGACCTTTGGTTGCGTTGGCTAGTGCAAGAAGCTTGATAGTTGTGAGCGCTCATCTTATAATGCAACCGTCGAACTAAACACTACAATATGTGAACATAATAAAGGATTAATGATACGTCCATTTTGCATCACTATTTTATATCATAATTTGCTGTTATTCATTGATATATTTCATATTTAGAGATGATACTTATGTTATTTCACCTATTTTGCATGTTTCATGATCATTGGAGAATTATTCACCGAGTCAGGATTCTGCTGGAAAAAGCACCGTCAGGACACCATATTTCGAAGATCAACAATTGACGGAAGTTATACGAAAAATCCTATTTTTCCGGACGAAGGAGCCAAAAGGAGGAGCCGAGAGGGGCCACCATGGGCCCCCATAGGCCGGCGCCCAGGCTGGCCGCGCCGCCATGTGGGGAGGGGGCCCACCCCCTCCGCCTCCTCTCCTTCGCGTACTTCTTCACCCAGAAAACCTAAGGCACGGGGAGTTACGGAGAATTGACAGAGCCGCCTCTGCGGGACGGAGAAACACCAGAGAGAAAAGAGCTCTCCGGCGGGCAGGAATCCGTCGGGGAAATTCCCTCCCGGAGGGGGAAATCGACGCCATCGCCATCGTCATCGAGCTGGACATCATCTCCATCATCATCATCATCATCTCCACCATCTACACCGCCATCTCCACCGCTGCATCTCGTCACCGCTGTAACGATTTGGGTTGGATCTTGATTGTTTGATAGGGGAAACTCTCCCGGTGTTGATTACTACTTGTTATTGATGCTATTGAGTGAAACCATTGAACCAAGGTTTATGTTCAGATTGTTATTCATCATCATATCACCTCTGATCATGTTCCATATGATGTCTCGTGAGTAGTTCGTTTAGTTCTTGAGGACATGGGTGAAGTCTAAATGTTAGTAGTGAATTATTGTTGAGTAGTATTCAATGTTATGATATTTAAGTTGTGGTGTTACTCTTCTAGTGGTGTCATGTGAACCTCGACTACATGATACTTCACCTTTATGGGCCTAGGGGAGTACATCTTGTATTCATTTGCTAATTGTGGGGTTGCCGGAGTGACAGCAACCTAAACCCCCGTTAGTATATCGGTGCAGGAGGGATAGCAGGATCTCAGAGTTTAAGGCTGTGGTTAGATTTATCTTAATTACTTTCTTATATTTGCGGATGCTTGCAAGGGGTATAATCACAAGTATGTATTAGTCCTAGGAAGGGCGGTGCATTAGCATAGGTTCACCCACACAACACTTATCAAAACAATGAAGATTAATCAGCTATATGAAGCGAAAGCACTAGACTAAAATCCCCGTGTGTCCTCAAGAACGTTTGGTCATTATAAGTAAACAAACCGGCTTGTCCTTTGTGCTAAAAAGGATTGGGCCACTCGCTGCAATTATTTCTCTCGCATTTTATTTACTTGTACTTTATTTATCTGCTATATCAAAACCCCTGAATACTTGTCTGTGAGCATTTACGTGAATCCTTCATCAAAACTGCTTTTCAACACCTTCTCCTCTCGTTGGGTTCGACACTCTTATTTATCGAAAGTACTACGATACACCCCTATACTTGTGGGTCATCAAGACTATTTTCTGGCGCCGTTGCCGGGGAGTGAAGCTCTATTGGTAAGTGGAATTGGTAAGGAAACTTTTACTGTACGTGCTAATTTTGTTTCTGCTTGCTACTATAAGTCATTATGGAGAGATCCTCCCTTGAATTTCTATTTGGGAAATCTACTACTACTGCAACGGTAGTGGATGAGGCGCCAGGTGGGAGTAATACCATATAAAATACCTATGAAAATTATTGAATGTGTTGTGGATAACCGCTATGAAGGGGATGGAACTGTTCATCCTGGAGATCATTTACTATTTTTACATGAATTATGCGGGTTATTCAAATGTGCAGGTATTTCAATGGATGAAGTTAGGAAGAAATTATTTGTTATGTCGCTATCTGGTAAAGCGGCGCATTGGTATAAACTGCTGAAGGATGGGCGTTCTCTTGATTGGAAGGATATTGTGCCTCTATTTTACTCTAAATTCTATCCTCCAAGTGAAATTCACAAAGACCGCAACCGAATATATAATTTCTGGCCTCATGATGGAGAGAGTATTGCCCAAGCATGGGGGAGATTGAAGTCTTTAATGCTCAAATGCCCCATTCATCAGCTTCCTGGTAATATTATCATTGATAATTTCTATGCAAGACTTTCTTTTCAAGATAAAACCTTGCTGGATACTGCTTGTTCTGGATCATTCACGCGCAATAAAGAAGAGTTTAAATGGGACCTTCTTGATCGAATCCAAGAAAATACTGAAGGATGGGAGAACGACAAAGGTAGAGTGTCAGGTATAAATTATAATTATGAATGCATTGAAACTTTTATGGATACTGATGAATATCGTAATATAAGTGCTACATATGGTCTTGACTCTCAAGTTGTTGCAAATATTTATAAAGCCTTTGCCTCTAATTTTGAATTTCCTAGGAAGAATTTTGATAAGTATCATGAACCATATAAAGATAAAGTTGATTCGCCTAAAGGAAAATGTATTGAAATTAAAACTGTTGATCATGTTCTTCCTGAAGCTTATATTGAAAAAACTCCTTTCCCTGCTAAAATGAAGGAGTATTCTGTTATAACTAGTGTAATTAATAAAAGTGCAAAGAAACCCATAGAACCTGAAGAACAAATAAAGGTTGAACCTGCTGTTGCAATAGTTAAAGATCTTGTGACTGAAAATGTGGAAGATGGTCATATTATTTTTTGTGAAGATGCTTCTAATATTGTTTCGCATCCTAATAAGTCTAGGAAAGCCAGTGTTCCTGTGCTCTCTGTTCGAATTGGTGATCATTGCTATTATGGTTTATGCGATATTGGTGCAAGTATTAGCGCCATTCCTTATGAGCTCTACACGGAAATCATGCATGAAATTGGTTCTTGTGAACTTGAAGATATTGATGTGGTTATTCGGCTAGCTAATAGAGAAACTATCTCTCCCATTGGTATTGTTCGAGATGTTGAAGTTCTATGTGGTAAGATTAAATATCCTGCTGACTTTTTGGTACTTGGTTCTGCTGCTAGTAAGTCTTGTCCTATTATTTTTGGTAGACCTTTTCTAAATACATGTGGAGCTATTATAGATTGCAAGAAAGAGAAAATTGTTACTAAATTTGCTGGTGAATCTTATGAGTTTAACTTCTCTAAATTTGCCAAAACTCCTTATAAAGCTGATTTGCCTAATGATGATTTTAGAGTTGAACAGTGTGCATCTATTGCTCTTGCTCCTAGTAATCCTTTGCAGCAGCATTTGGAGAATAGTGAGAGTGAAGTTTTTAGGGAAGAAAGGGATGAGCTTGATGAAATTTTCCTTCGTCAACCTATTCTTAAACATGACTTACCGGTTGAAGATTTAGGCGTAACACCACCACCAAAAGAAGATCCTGTATTTGATTTGAAACCATTACCTGATAATCTTAAGTATGCTTATATTGATGATAAGAAAACATATCCTGTTATTATTAGTGCTAAGCTTTCAGATATCGAGGAAGAAAGGTTATTGGAAATATTGAAGAAACACCGAGGAGCTATTGGCTACACTCTTGATGATTTGAAGGGGATTTCTCCCGCTATTTGCCAACATGCCATTAATATAGAAGATGGTGCAAAACCTGTTGTTGAACGTCGTCTAATTCCTAAGATGAAGGATGTGGTAAGAAATGAGGTATTAAAACTTCTTGAAGCAGGTATTATATATCCTATTGCTGATAGTAGATGGGTTAGTCATGTGCATTGTGTTCCTAAGAAAGGAGGTATAACTGTTGTGCCCAATGATAATGATGAGCTTATTCCTCAAAGAGTAGTTGTAGGGTATAGAATGTGCATTGATTTTCGAAAAGTTAATAAAGTTACTAAGAAAGATCATTACCCTTTACCTTTTATTGATCAAATGTTAGAAAGGTTGTCTAAAAATACTCATTTCTGTTTTCTTGATGGATATTCTGGGTTTTCACAAATTGCTGTTAGAGCTAAAGATCAAGAGAAAACCACTTTCACTTGTCCCTATGGAACTTATGCTTATAGGCGTATGCCTTTTGGTTTATGTAATGCTCCTGCTACTTTTCAAAGATGCATGTCTGCTATCTTTCATGGCTTTTGTGAAAAGATTGTTGAGGTATTCATGGATGATTTTTCTGTCTATGGGAATTCTTTTGATAATTGCTTGAAACCTTGATAAAGTTTTGCAGAGATGTGAAGAAACTAACCTTGTTCTTAATTGGGAGAAATGCCACTTTATGGTTAATGAAGGAATTGTATTGGGACATAAAATTTCGAGAGAGGTATTGAAGTTGATAGAGCTAAAGTTGAAGCAATTGAGAAGATGCCCTATCCTAGGGATGTTAAAGGTATTCGTAGTATTCTTGGTCATGCTGGTTTTTATAGGAGGTTTATTAAAGATTTCTCTAAAATTTCAAAGCCTCTTACTAATCTTCTTCAAAAAGATGTACCTTTCGTTTTTGATGATTGTAAGGAAGCTTTTGAAACTCTAAAGTAAGCCTTAACAACTGCTCCTGTAGTTGAACCTCCTGATTGGAATTTGCCTTTTGAAATTATGTGTGATGCTAGTGATTTTGCTGTAGGTGCTGTTCTTGGACAGCGAGTAGATAAAAAATTGAATGTTATTCATTATGCTAGTAAAACTCTAGACGCTGCTCAAAGAAATTATGCTACAACTGAGAAAGAGTTATTAGCTTTAGTTTTTGCATGTGACAAGTTTAGACCCTATATTGTTGATTCAAAAGTTACAGTTCATACTGATCATGCTGCGATTAGGTACCTTATGGAAAATAAAGATGCTAAGCCAAGGCTTATTAGATGGGTGCTTCTTTTGCAAGAATTTGATTTACATATTGTAGATAGGAAAGGTGATGATAATCCTGTTGCTAATAATTTGTCTAGATTGGAAAATATCGCTTATGATCCTGTTCCTGTTAATGATAGTTTTCCAAATGAACAATTGGCTGCAATAAAGGTGAGCTCGCGAGAGAGTCCTTGGTATGCTGACTATGCTAACTTTATTGTTTCGAAGTATTTGCCTCCAACCTTTTCAGCTCAGCAAAGGAGGAAATTCTTTTATGATTTGAGGCATTATTTTTGGGATGACCCACACTTATATAAAGAAGGAGTGGATGGTATTATGCGAAGATGTGTCCCGAATATGAACAACAAGAGATATTGAGTAAATGCCATGGTAGTGTTTATGGAGGACATCACGCTGGAGATAGAACCGCACAAAAGGTTCTACAATCAGGTTTTTATTGGCCAACACTTTTCAAAGATGCAAGGAAGTTTATTTTATCTTGTGATGAATGTCAAAGAGTTGGTAATATCTCTAGACGCAATGAAATGCCTATGAATTATACTCTTGTTATTGAACCATTTGACTGTTGGGGATTTGACTTCATGGGTCCTTTCCCTTCTTCAGAAGGTAACACTCATATACTTGTCGCTGTTGATTATGTTACTAAATGGGTAGAAGCTATAACTACAAAAAGTGCTGATGGTGAGACCTCTATAAAAATGCTTGTAGATGTTATATTTCCGAGATTTGGAGTACCTAGATATATTATGACTGATGGAGGTTCTCATTTTATTCATGGTGGTTTTAGAAAAACTCTTGCCAAATATGGTATTAATCATAGAATTGCTTCAGCTTATCATCCTCAAACTAGTGGGCAAGTAGAATTATCGAATAGAGAAATTAAAGCTATTTTGGGAAAGACTGTTAATAAATCTAGAAAGAATTGGGCTAGTAAGTTAAAGGAAGCATTGTGGGCTTATAGAACTGCTTATAAAAATCCTATGGGAATGTCTCCTTATAAAATGGGTTATGGAAAAGCTTGTCATTTACCTTTAGAACTAGAGCACAAAGCTTATTGGGCTGTAAGAGAACTTAATAAAGATTTTAAACTTGCCGGTAAGAAGAGGTTGCTACAATTGAGTTCTTTAGATGAATGGAGAAGTGAAGCTTATGAAAATGCTAAACTTTTTAAGGAGAAAGTTAATAAGTGGCATGATAGAAGAATTATTAAAAGAGAATTTAATGTTGGAGATAAAGTCCTATTGTATCGGTCTCGTCTCAGATTTTTTGCAGGGAAATTACTCTCAAAATGGGAAGGACCATATGTTATTGAGGAGGTATATCATTCAGGAGCAATAAAAATTAGCTCTTTGGAAGGTAACGCCACACAAGTAGTGAATGGACAAAGACTCAAGCATTATATTTCTAGAGATTCTTATAATGAAGATATTGATATTATTCAAGTGATAACTCCGGAAGCTTTCATCAAAGATCAAATTGACAGTTCTGCAGAGTCCGACTTTGAATAGGTAACAGTTTTAGTAATAAAAAGTCCGCGTTTAGCTTTCCGAACAATATTTCTGTTGTTTATGGAAAATATGAAAAATTACGGGATCGAAACGGAGTGGAGGAGACGCGCCGCCCTATGGTGACAGCCCCTCGGCGCCCCGTTTCCACTCGTTTTCGGCCTGGAACCTTCCTTTTGTCGTAAAAATATTTGCTATATAATCCCCGGACCCCTGGAGGTCCGTATATCGTTTTCTCGTCGTGTTTTGTTTCGAGCTGTTTTCTGCCAGGATCTGTTTTGATCTAGGAGCACCATGGTCTCCAACAACAAAGACAAGGGACCTTTGGAGTAAGATATTCAAGACCCTGAATTGAAGGAAGAAGTCGAGAGTGAGGATGAGGAAGAAGTGGAGGAAATTCCGCGAGTACACCAGCGTGCCACCATTGCAAGCATTGGCGTGATATCAAATCCGTCCAACACCAAGAGAAGTGCACGGATCGCTACCGGAGGAGCAGTTCCACGTCGCTTTTTAGCTCCAAGGACATCTTCTCCAGGCAATTACCACCCTTTCCGCAATCTAATCTGCAATCGTCAAACTGAAAGGACCCCCAAGGTAGTATTTCCAAGTGGTTGGGATATAGATCGTTCTAACATTGCAGGAGAGATGAAGCCTGAAGGATGGGGAAACAACCCTAAGAGTTGGGACTCGCCATCTGACATGCTTATGAGCCGCGTTGAGCACCCTCGGAGCTGATTCGCAACCTCACATATGAGATTGAGGATTTAAAGGAACTTGTTAAGAAGCTTGTCGAGAAGAATCCACCATCGCCGCCGAAGGAGTAATTCATCATCGGTATTGGCATCCCCTTGGTTTGTTCCAAGCTTGGGGGAGTGCCGCGGTATCACATCATCACTATCTTTATCTTTTACTATCAAGTAGTGTCATATCATGAGTAGGGAAGTTATCATATAGAATAGTTTGCAGTGTGGAAGTATCTCTCTCTTAGTTGGTTATCTATGTATCCGTTGGTGTGAGTTATCGTTATGGAATATTAATGAGAAGTCTTATCATTTACTTTTTGCACACCTTATTTTAGTTTGCAATTTCTTTTATATGATTACTCTTGACATTAGTATTGATATCACTTTGGGAGCATTAAGTAAATCTATTTGGTTTTGGCAAACTTAGCATTGGTCAATAGCAACAACACCTTGATGTTTAAATAGAAAAGGGAAATACATGTAGATATACTATTCTATTATCTTTATGCTAATGAGTTTAGTATTCTGAAGTTAAAATTGCTTGTGCTTATGAGAAAGATGCATGATTGTTTCTATCACATGTATATTTGTTTGTTTCCCTCAACCTTTATGCTTGCTATCAAACCTTGCTAGCCAAAGACCTGTATTGAGAGGAATACTTCTCATGCATCCATAACCTTAGACCAAACCCATGCCATTTGTGTCCACCATAACTACCTACTATGTGGTATTTTGCGCCACTCCAAGTAAATACTTCATGTGCTACCTTTAAATAATTCAAACTACATTACTCCTTATTTGTGTCAATGTTTTATAGCTCATGAGGAAGTATGTGGTGTTTTATCTTTCAATCTTGTTGGGCGGACTTTCACCAATGGACTAGTGGCACATCCGCTTATCCAATAATTTTGCAATAAGAGCTGGCAACGGGGTTCCCAGCCCCAATTAATAACTTTCATTAATAATTCTCTTCACATGTTTTGCCCTGATTTATCAGTAAGCAACTTAATTTTGCAATAGACACTCCTCCATGGTTTGAGAAATGTTGGAAGGCACCCGAGGATTCGGTTAGCCATGGCTTGTGAAAGCAAAGGTTGGGGGAGTGTCATCCATAATAAAACTAAAATACATGTGTAAACAAAAGAGAAGGGGATGATCTACCTTGCTGGTAGAGATGCCGTCCTCCATGGGAGCCGCTCTTGGAAGGTCTGTTTTTGGCAAGGGGGTTAGAGTACCCACTACCATTCGTTGACAACAACAAACACCACTCAAAATCTTACTTTTATGCTCTCTATATGATTTCAAAACTTGAAAAGCTCTAGCACATGATTTAATCTCTGCTTCCCTCTGCGAAGGGCCTATCTTTTACTTTTATGTTGAGTCAGTAAACCTATTTCCCTCTATCTTAAGCAAGCAATTGAGTTGTTGTGAACCAACCATTTATGCTATGATTTAGTTAATCATGTCTTTTATGCTTTCTTGTTCAGTACATATTTATCTGAATGAATATGACTTTGAAAGTTATCAATGTTTATGAGAAGATTGCTATGATTAAGAATGAAAGCCCTGCCATATAATTCTGTTATGAAAGCTTTGCTTAGAAGATAAGTGCAATCCGTTAGTAGTTCTCTGACCAAGAACAAAGTTTGCCATAACCAATCATGATTTCCTATGCACCTCTATTTGTGATTTCTCTTTACTTAGTTCAAGTTGAGTTATATGAAGAGAATGTTTACTAGAATGTCTTGTGCGAATCAATATGATGCTTCTTGTCCGTATTTTATTTATCGACTCTTCACTCCATAAACATGTGATCTTGTTTATTGAGCTCAGTTTCGCTTGGGGACAAGCGAGGTCTAAGCTTGGGGGAGTTGATACGTCCATTTTGCATCACTATTTTATATCATAATTTGCTGTTATTCATTGATATATTTCATATTTAGAGATGCTACTTATGTTATTTCACCTATTTTGCATGTTTCATGATCATTGGAGAATTATTCACCGGAGTCAGGATTCTGCTGGAAAAAGCACCGTCAGGACACCATATTTCTGAAGATCAACAATTGACGGAAGTTATACGAAAAATCCTATTTTTCCAGATGACGAAGGGAGCCAAAAGGAGGAGCCGAGAGGGGCCACCATGGCCCCCATAGGCCGCGGGCCCAGGCCTGGCCGCCATGTGGGGAGGGGGCCACAGCCCCCGGCCTCCTCTCCTTCGCGTACTTCTTCACCCAGAAAACCTAAGGCACGGGGAGTTACGGAGAATTGAGCCGCCTCTGCGGGGCGGAGAAACACCAGAGAGAAAAGAGCTCTCCGGCGGGCAGGAATCCGCCGGGGAAATTCCCTCCCGGAGGGGGAAATCGACGACATCGCCATCGTCATCGAGCTGGACATCATCTCCATCATCATCATCATCATCTCCACCATCTACACCACCATCTCCACCGCTGCATCTCGTCACCGCTGTAACGATTTGGGTTGGATCTTGATTGTTTGATAGGGGAAACTCTCCCGGTGTTGATTACTACTTGTTATTGATGCTATTGAGTGAAACCATTGAACCAAGGTTTATGTTCAGATTGTTATTCATCATCATATCACCTCTGATCATGTTCCATATGATGTCTCGTGAGTAGTTCGTTTAGTTCTTGAGGACATGGGTGAAGTCTAAATGTTAGTAATGAATTATTGTTGAGTAGTATTCAATGTTATGATATTTAAGTTGTGGTGTTACTCTTCTAGTGGTGTCATGTGAACGTCGACTACATGATACTTCACCTTTATGGGCCTAGGGGAGTACATCTTGTATTCGTTTGCTAATTGTGGGGTTGCCGGAGTGACAGCAACCTAAACCCCCGTTAGTATATCGGTGCAGGAGGGATAGCAGGATCTCAGAGTTTAAGGCTGTGGTTAGATTTATCTTAATTACTTTCTTGTATTTGCGGATGCTTGCAAGGGGTATAATCACAAGTATGTATTAGTCCTAGGAAGGGCGGTGCATTAGCATAGCTTCACCCACACAACACTTATCAAAACAATGAAGATTAATCAGCTGTATGAAGCGAAAGCACTAGACTAAAATCCCCGTGTGTCCTTGATACGCGTAGATGCACACGTCCGTTGGGAACCCCAAGTGGAAGGTATGATGCGTATAGAAGCAAGTTTCCCTCAGTATGAAACCAAGGTTTAATCGAACCAGTAGGAGCCAAGAAGCACGTTGAAGGTTGATGGTGGCGAAATATGATGCGGCGCAACAACAGGGATTTCGGCGCCAACGTGGAATCTGCACAACAAAACCAAAGTACTTTGCCCCAACGAAACAGTGAGGTTGTCAATCTCACCGGCTTGCTGTAACAAAGGATTAAGCGTATCGAGTGGAAGATGATTGTTTGCAAGAAAACAGTAAAACACAATTGCAGTAGATTGTATGCTATGTAAAGAATAGGACCGGGGTCCACAGTTCACTAGAGGTGTCTCTCCCATAAGATAAAAGCATGTTGGGTAAACAAATTACAGTCGGGAAATTGACAAATAGAGAAGGGCATAACAATGCATATACATGATATGATAAATATAGTGAGATTTAATCCGGGCATTACGAAAAGTACATAGACCGCCATCCAACTGCATCTATGCCTAAAAAGTCCACCTTCAGGTTATCATCCGAACCCCATTCAGTATTAAGTTGCTAAGAAACAGACAATTGCATTAAGTATGGTGCGTAATGTAATCGACAACTACATCCTTAGACATAGAATCAATGTTTTATCCCTAGTGGCAACAGCACATCACAACCTTAGAACTTTCTGTGTCCCAGGTGTCAATGAAGGCATGAACCCACTATCGAGCATAAATACTCCCTCTTGGAGTTAAGAGTACAAACTTGGCCAGAGCCTCTACTAATAACGGAGAGCATGCAAGATCATAAACAACACATAAACAATAGATTGATAATCACCATAACATAGTATTCTCTATCCATCGGATCCCGACAAACACAACATATAGTATTACAGATAGATGATCTTGATCATGTTAGGCAGCTCACAAGATCCAACAATGAAGCACAACAAGGAGAAGACGACCATCTAGCTACTGCTATGGACCCATAGTCCAGGGGTGAACTACTCACTCATCACTCCGGGCGACCATGGCGGTGTAGAGTCCTCCGGAGATGAATCCCCTCTCCGGCAGGGTGCCGGGCGATCTCCTGAATCCCCGAGATGGGATTCGCGGCGCGCGTCTCTGGAAGGTTTTCGTATCGTGGCTCTCGGTACTGGGGTTTCGCGACGGAGGCTTTAAGTAGGCGAAAGGGTAGGTCAGGGAGCGGCGCGAGGGGCCCACACCACGGGCGCGGCCGGGCCTGGGCCGCGCCGCCCTATGGTGTGGCCACCTCGTGGCCCCTCCTCTTCGGTCTTCGGAAGCTCCGTGCAAAAATAGGACCCTTGGCGGTGATTTCGTCCAATTCCGAGAATATTTCCTTACTAGGATTTCTGAAACCAAAAACAGCAACTGGCTCTTCGGCATCTTGTTAATAGGTTAGTTCCAGAAAATGCATAAATATGACATATAATGTGCATAAAACATGTAGGTATCATTAATAAAGTAGCATGGAACATAAGAAATTATCGATACGTTGGAGACGTATCAGCATCCCCAAGCTTAGTTCTGCTCGTCCCGAGCAGGTAAAACGATAACAAAGATAATTTCTGAAGTGACATGCCATCATAATCTTGATCATACTATTTGTAAACATATGTAATGAATGCAGCGATCAAAACAAAGGTAATGACATGAGTAAACAAGTGAATCATATGACAAAGACTTTTCGTGAATAGTACTTCAAGACAAGCATCAATAAGTCTTGCATAAGAGTTAACTCATAAAGCAATAAATCAAAGTAAAGGTATTGAAGCAACACAAAGGAAGATTAAGTTTCAGCGGTTGCTTTCAACTTATAACATGTATATCTCATGGATATTGTCAACATAAAGTAATATAACAAGTGCAATATGCAAGTATGTAGGAATCAATGCACAGTTCACACAAGTGTTTGCTTCTTAAGGTGGAGGGAGATAGGTAAACTGACTCAACAATAAAAGTAAAAGAATGGTCCTTCAAAGAGGAAAGCATCGATTGCTGTATTTGTGCTAGAGCTTTTATTTTGAAAACATGAAACAATTTTGTCAACGGTAGTAATAAAGCATATGAGTTATGTAAATTATATCTTACAAGTTGCAAGCCTCATGCATAGTGTACTAATAGTGCCCACACCTTGTCCTACTTAGCTTGGACTACCGGATCTTTGCATGCCATGTTTCAACCAAGTGTCACAAAGGGGTACCTCCATGCCGCCTGTACAAAGGTCTAAGGAGAAAGCTCGCATTTTGGATTTCTCGCTTTTGATTATTCTCAACTTAGACATCCATACCGGGACAACATGGACAACAGATAATGGACTCCTCTTAAATGCATAAGCATGTAGCAATGATTATTATTCTCATATGAGATTGAGGATATATGTCCAAAACTGAAACTTCAACCATGATTCATGGCTTTAGTTAGCGGCCCAATGTTCTTCTCTAACAATTTTGCATGCTCCAACCACTAAGGTGATAGATCCTTCAGACAAGACGGACATGCATAGCAACTCACATGATATTCAACAATAGTTGATGGCGTTCCCCAGAAGCATGGTTATCGCACAACAAGCAACTTAATAAAAGATAAAGTGCATAAGTACATATTCAATATTACGATAGTTTTTAAGGCTATTTTGTCCCATGAGCTATATATTGCAAAGGTGAATGATGGAATTTTAAAGGTAGCACTCAAGCAATTTACTTTGGAATGGCGGAGAAATACCATGTAGTAGGTAGGTATGGTGGACACAAATGGCATAGTAGTTGGCTCAAGGATTTTGGATGCATGAGAAGTATTCCCTCTCGATACAAGGTTTAGGCTAGCAAGGTTATTTGAAGCAAACTCAAGGATGAAACGTGCAGCAAAACTCACATAAAAGACATATTGTAAATATTATAAGACTCTACACCGTCTTCCTTGTTGTTCAAAACTCAATACTAGATATTATCTAGACCTTAGAGAGACCAAATATGCAAATCAAATTTTAGCAAGCTCTATGTATTTCTTCATTAATGGGTGCAAAGCATATGATGCAAGAGCTTAAACATGAGCACAACAATTGCCAAGTATCACATTATCCAAGACATTTTAGAATTACTACATGTAGCATTTTCCAATTCCAACCATATAACAATTTAACGAAGAAAACTTCGCCATGAACATTATGAGTAAAGCCTAAGGACATATTTGTCCATATGCAACAGCGGAGCGTGTCTCTCTCCCACAAATTGAATGCTAGGATCCATTTTATTCAAACAAAAACAAAAACAAAAACAAACCGACGCTCCAAGTAAAGAACACAAGATGTGATTGAATAAAAATATAGTTTCGGGGAGGAACCTGATGATGTTGTCGATGAAGAAGGGGATGCCTTGGGCATCCCCAAGCTTAGACGCTTGAGTCTTCTTAAAATATGCAGGGGTGAACCACGGGGCATCCCCAAGCTTAGAGCTTTCACTCCTCTTGATCATAGTATATCATTCTCCTCTCTTGCCCCTTGAAAACTTCCTTCACACCAAACTTCAAGCAAACTCATTAGAGGGTTAGTGCACAATTAATAATTCACATGTTCAGAGGTGGCACAATCATTCTTTACACTTCTGGACATTGCATAAAGCTACTGGACATTAATGGATCAAAGAAATGAATCCAACATAGCAAAAGAGGCAATGCGAAATAAAAGGCAGAATCTGTCAAAAACAGAACAGTCCGTAAAGACGAATTTTAAGATGGCACCAGACTTGCTCAAATGGAAAAACTCAAAACTAATGAAAGTTGCGTACATATCTGAGGATCACGCTCGTAAATTGGCAGATTTTTCGAATTTTCTACAGAGAACTGTGCCCAGATTCGTGACAGACAGCAATGCTGTTTCTGCGCAGCGATCCCAAATATAACATCAACTTTGACATAGAAACTTTACTTGGCACAAAAACATGATAAGGAGAGGTTGCTACAGTAGTAAACAACTTCCAAGACTCAACAAAACAAAAAATTGCTGTAGTAAAAACATGGGTTGTCTCCCATAAGCGTTTTTCTTTAACGCCTTTCAGCTAGGCGCAGAAAGTGCAAATCAAGTATTTTCGAAGGGTAGTGCATCATCCTTACCTTGGGCTTTACCCTTACCTTTCTTGTTGTTTTCCTTTCTCTTTGATTTAGGGAATGTAAGATTCCCCCCCGGTATATGTGTTGACCCTGCATACCACTGCATGTTGTAGTATGCCAGTCGTTGATAGAACATTCGCGAAGTACCAATCCGCAAATATTACATCCCTCAGAGTAGTACAACAGAACATAGCAGGTCCAAACTCATTCATACATTATTACAAACCATATGTACACATCATCTTGGAGCTCCTCCTGGGTCCAAAGAGGTTTACTCCTGGGTTCGAGGTGAACCCAACTTAGCTTACAATATAGGAGTTTCACTAGACTTAACATTTATTCTCTCGAGCAGCTAAGTATTAAGAGTTCGCGCTGCTCGGCTTCTACTACTAATACTGGGTACTTCTAGGCTTGTTCTCCTCCGGAAGCCTCCCCGGTTCCGTAGACTATGAGATAGTCTACGCCTTCAATACCTCCAGAGAGGTCTGGTTCTTCATAGCCGATGAGGTCGGCTCCTTCAGGGTTGTTGTTGTCCTCCTCCAGATGATTCAGACAGTCTAAGCAGGGGATTTAAGAGTGGTATGAGTACGAGCATACTCAACAAGTTCATATTAGGAAAGAGGTGTTTAATGCACTAACTACGGTACCAGACCAGAAAGTCTGATACCATGCAGGTTTTGATAACCATTTCTTCAAAAGGTTGTTTTTATTCAGAAGAACTATGTCCGTCAGCCTTCACCGGTTTACTAGAACTTCATGGAGTTCCTTTCCGGCAGCGTTCGCAGTTCCAAATCCCGGAACAAGGAGTGACTGGTCACGATTCGTTACACTCTGCAGAGGTGTGTTTCTTTACCCATAAGAGATCTTAACCTTGGTGCCAACCGGGCAGCTTTCCCGTCCACACTTCCTTCGGTGTGAGGCCCGGTATAAGGTCCTAGTCAATCATGTTCCTCCGCTACCTCGCACACCCACCCGTTGTTGCATGCCCCGACCCTGGGTCCACGCCGGTCCCATTATTCCTGTAGATTTCAAGGTGGACCCCGACCACGACGACAGTGCTGGGCTCTACCATACACTCCTACGCCGGTAGCTGCAACCCATCATAGACCGCAATACCGTGGGGAACTTAAGGCTTCCCCAGCCTACCGCTTGTTCCTCGGGCAACAAGTGTCTACGGACTATGCCGTGGAGAACTTAAGGCTTCCCCACCTACCGCTTGCCCCCGGATACAAGTGTCTACGGTAAAGCGCGTCCGTTGATGTACGAGAGGTGGAAACACTTTTGACTACTCCGTCCCACCAGATCTTATGGTGAACACGAGTTATACGGCACAAGAATCACTGGACGACATTTGTTGTTTAATCCTAGATGGATATAAACCCTTGCAATGGAACCTCCACCATATCAACACAATCCATGGTTCCATTGCCCACCACATAGTCATATTCATAGTTATGAAAATAGTGGTTTTGCTTTTTATGCAATAGTGGTAAATATAGTACTTTGCAAGTAATTTGGTAAAAATAATCAAATGACATGAGCAAGCGATGAACTTGCCTGAATACTGCAAAGTGTTGCAGTTTGATGGTGTGGACTGACCCTTGTCCTCTGTTTCTGAAAAATAGCATCATTGTCCAATAAGGGCAATGGTTAAAGAAGCAATTATGCATGATTCCAGTTTTAGGGTTTGTTCCCCCCTTTCCCGGTGTTTATTGTTTTAGGTAGAAGGTTAATACTAAGAATAATTTAGGAATATTCTGTTTAGGGTAAAATACAATCTTGAAATGTTGTCAAGATGTTTTTATAGTCCAAAGATAATAATGGACTAATTTTTATTATTAAAAATAATATGTGTGTTTTAAATGATTATTTAAATCATCATATTAAGACTTATTCTTGATTATCTTCAAAAATTCTCTCTCATATTTTATTTAGATAGAGAATTTTATGCTGATCAATTTTTATATTTTTAATTATTTTTTTAGAGCTATATTTTATTTTGTAAAATTCTTGGAAATTCTCATTTAAATGGGTATTTTGGAATGTCCAAAATACCCCTCGGACCCACCTGTCATGCGGTCGAACTGGTTAGGTTGGACCAGCCCAGTGGGCTCGGTCCAACCGACCCAGTCGCCTCGTCGCTCCCCCTCACTCTCGAACCCTAATTCCCCACTCGCTCTGGCGACGCGCGCGTCGCCTCCGCCGTCGCCGCTTGATTCCGGCGAGCTCCGCCGGACTTGGCCCCCGCCATGGTGCGCAAACGACGCGCCTCACGACGGCGGTCAATCCTATCCGCGTCGATCTGACGCGGGCGACCCGCTGCTCTCGGCCTCGACCCCCTCTGGTGCTAGGGTTACGGGATCCGTTCGATCCCGCCGTCCCTGGCGCTCCTGGTGCTTGGACTTCGCCCTGGCTTCGCCGCCGTGGTGCGGGTGTTGCCACGGTGCCGCCATGGCCTGGCGCCGCTGCGCTCCGGCGTGCGCCGCCGTGGCCGCCATGGCCGCGCCTGTCTACTCGTCCACGGTGAGTGCGCCACCCCTCTTCTTCTCCTTGCTCTGCTTCCTCTCTTCCTTCTCCTAGCTTGGTCACTGGCCTGCCTCTACTCACAGAGGTGTGGCCGTGCCGTGATGTTGCTGTGCTTGCTCTGACTGTGCGTATGCCACTATGCTCTTTGCTGTTGCCATGCGTATGCTGCTGCTGTGCAATTGCCATGGATTCTGGCTGCTGTGCTATGCTATTGTGCTCTGTAGCTGGCTGTTGCGACTCATGGTCTCTTGCTCATGAGCATATTGTGATGCTTTACTTTATTCATTTGTTATTGCTGTTGCTATCTTGCCCCTGACTCTCCTGTGTGGGCAATTACTACTCCCTGGCTTGATCATGATACATGATCCTTGCCTTTGGCAAGTGCCAGTGCTCCTGGTGTGCTATCTCTGTGCTATAATTCATGGACATGCTCAATTGAGCATTGCTACTGACTTGGCAGCTCCATCCCTTGATGGAGTGCTTCTGGATACATTTATAATACTCTATTCACTTATCTATGATGCAATTGTTCATTTAAATGGTTAATTTATTTATCTGAGCTATGTGATGATGCTATGCTAGACTGTGGTGACCTGTAGCAAGAACTAGTGATGCTCTGATGATCATTTTATAATTTCTTGCTTGTGAGCAAATGTGTGCTCAACACAGTGACTCACTGATGCACCCCAGTGCTGCTTGTGCTTCATACAGGCTTAGCCTGTGTGTGCTGGTGCTTGTCTAAGCATCAGTGAATGCTTGCAATGATCCATTGGGTCATCTGCAAGATCCAGTGCATCATTAGCCTGCCTGCTTCATTTATCTGCTTAGTTTGCCTTGATATCTGGATATCTGATGTGAACTGCCTTGCAGTGATGATCATATAAGTGAATTTGGCTAGAGCTGGAAGGATACCAACATCTGTTGGGAACCCTGGCTCCTTTTTGAACCCATCTGGGTGATGATAATTGTGCATGGCTTCTCTGTGGAATTTGGTATAGTGGTTGAGGTGGCCCTGACAGCAATTCCTTGCTGTTAGGGTAGCTCCCACATGTGTTGGCTTGCTGTGATTTGGGAAATACTTTACTGGAAGTAACCATGTTGGTTTTCCAGTACCTTTACTGTTGACAACAAAAATAGACAGGATCTGTCTAATATCTGATGGCTTGCTTGGCTTTAGGTGCTAGATGAATTTCAGAATGGCTAATTAGGGATTAATCCAGGTTGGATTTCTCTGGTATGTCATCTGGTTGACATGCCAATGTTCCCCTTGGAAATCTCTCACTTTCTGTTCTCTAGTTTGCTTGCACCAAAAGGCTTAGTAGCCAAGTGATGATGCAAACAGGGTTTCATACCCACTTTGCTTTTGTGATGCAAGTGTATGCTTATTGATGAGCAAAACAGAGTTTTGCTCAGGCTGATTTGGTTTATACCTCACTCCAGCTCCTAGATGATTTGTTGGTGTAGAGGTTTTGCTTCTGATGGTTGGTGTGACTTGCCCTGCTCCTCCTTGTAAGATTGCTGCTTGATCTACTCCATGGTTTGCCTCTCAACAGAAAACAGTTCCTTGCTTGAGCTGTTCCTGGATGAGGGTTCTGGCTATGTGTTCTTCCTGTTCTAAGTGTTCTTGTTCTCTGATGACTTACCAAGTTGCCTGCCGATGAATGAGCTAGGGTTTGCTTCTGGAAAGCTTATATGTGATGCTCCCTTGCTCTCCCTGGTCGACAGCTTGGCCTGGTCATTTTGGTGACTCTCCCTGGCTGTGTGTGCTGGTGGGCATGCACACTGCCTTGTGAGCTGCCTGTGTGGTTCCTGGTTGGAACTTGGTCCATTTGATGGATCAGCTCGGCTGATTGATCATATCCCCTTCATTTCCTTTATTTGTTAACCTGCCAAGTGGCTTTGCCACTTGGCTTAATTCTGTTTTTGCTTTGATTTGTGCAGGGATCAAGAATTGGATTAAATGGACATGAAGATCACCAAGTTAAAGATCACATTGTAGTTTAGGATTTATTTTCTTTACTTGTAATTTTTCTTTATCTTTTACTATTCAAGCAATTCTTGTATTGTGTTGTAATATTCATTTATTTTCTTGTGAATATTGTAAAGACAATGTAATTTGTGTGATGATCAATGAAGCTCAAGGTTTCTCTAATGAGCTTTATTTATTATTTATTATTAGTATTTTAATTATTTACTTAGTGACTTTCCTTTCAATTAAACTAGCGGCGTGGCCCGCACATTTGCGCGGCTAGCTAGATTTGTGATGAGTTGACATTGTAGCTAATATTGAATTATTTCTTCAATTTATTTATGGTCTTCACTTAATTTTTATATTAATATATTGTTATATACAATATTTTTGCATAGGAAAATGACATTTATATATACTTTAACATCAACTCAATGTTAAAGGTTTAGCTTTTCCATAAAACTTACATATAGAAATTGGTAACATATAGAAATGATTGAAGGTGTTATGTACATGATTAAACATATCATATTATTCTGATCAATTTCAGTAAAGAGGATCAATATTTTTGGATTTCATAATACTTTTGTAGGGAACTTCACTTCTTGATGTGTTCTCATAGGATATTGATCATGAATATAAATAAAGAAGTACATGCACTGAGAAATAATAACTGTTATTGTATACTTGAGTATAGGAAAAAAATTCTACGGATGACGAAAAAATAACTTCAATTGTTCGTATGTCGAGAAAAAGTCAATAATAGTATAATGAGAAAATAAAGTGTGTTTTTTATGGGTCAAGGATTAGATAACCAAGAATGCATGATAAAAGTGAGGTGTGAGGGGTGGCCGCACTAACCTCGCGCAGAATACATCAGACCGTGAAGGTAGGTAAAAAATGAGATTTTTTTCTTTGACAACTTAATGAAAAAATAGCATTCTACTACCCGTGAACAACCAAGGCCCTTCATGGCAAATGATCATGCGTGATGTTAGTGCGGCCACCCCTCATACCTCACTAATTGAACATTACATCGTCGCCGACTAACTATCACTCTATTGAAGATTGCTCAAGCACAAAATACTTATTTGTGCAACTTAGCGAGCATGTTATGATCCTACCATAGCCAATTTGTTGGCACACTCCTTGTTGTCACATGAGTGTACTCCCTAGATGATATTTAGACCTACAAACATTAGTACCAAATAGCGTACATACGGCAATTTCTTTAATTTTATAAAAAAATGCTTGTTCTCCCTTGCGAAACCTATTTAGAAAATAAATTCTAGTTAGTGCTGGTCACGTCCACTCACTAATCTAGGAGAAAATATACATTAGATAACCAAGTCAAAGCATTTTTTTAGTCTCATACTTTACCTAAATTCTAAACTGATGTTATACTTTCAAACTAATGTTGGTTCATACATATTTCGAGCAAGCTAAAAGTATTTTCATGGCAGGCCCTGATTATATTTTGTTCAATTCAAAGCAAATGATAAGGATAAAAACAGAAAAAAAAACTTACTGATATCATTCTCAATTACGGTCTAGGTGTTACCTCCTGATCACTCCACCAATTCTTGAAATAATGGTTTAGAGGATCCACATGAGCATCATTACCTGTCATAATATAGACAGCTCATAATGATTTGATATTTGCATAAATTCTTTAAAAATCATCTCATACAATGCAAATTAAGAATAAATATTTCAGCAACTCAATCTAGAGAGTGAATGTCAAATATGTGAAGTTTCAATATATCACTAAATATGAAATAAAGAATCCATACCTGCTAGGGAGCACCACCATATGCGAATAGAGCCCAATAACCGATGTCGTCACCTGCCCATACGACTATTATTATCGGATCCCTGTGTGGCCCATAGGCCATAGCCATGGCCTGGTCTAGTGCTCTAGGGCGTCCGATGCATGCACCAAGGTTGGGACCAGAGATCGTGCCGCTTCGTTTCGTCGGCATGCCTGATGAGCAGGGTAGTGATTTCCTGCCATGACCTTAGCAAAGAAGATCGCCACGCTTCATTGTGACCAAATATCAGGCATGATAATCAGTTGGTAATATTGTTATATAACAAAAACATTATATGATAGGGCAACCACTTTCTTTCAACAGTCCTAGCAGAACGGGCAGGTACTCTTCGAATTAAAAAAGATAAACGTGCTCGAGCCTTCTAAAACCTGCCGAAAGCTAGAAATCAAACCTAAACTACTCATATATTTCACATGTAGAACACCATGCCATGTCGCCACAGTCCTTCGTCTTGGCTTTAGGGCGACCGGCTGAGTCAACTCTTGCTTTTAGAGCTGTGAGCTTCTCCCTCCTGCACTTGTCCAGAAGTGCAAGTGATTATCAAAACTGTAAGGTTCTTGAAACCCCGCCACCTCCTTGACGCTTCCTGGAGACTAATACTCGTATGCCATAGAGTATATCTGGTGATAAATAATATTAAGCTGGAAGGGTACGTACTAATTTTCTGTATTTATTTGAGTAGTCGTGCTTGTTAGCTCTTATATTATAGTTGGAGTTGCAGGAAAAAAAAGAATGCTTCACAGATCAATATATATAGTTTCAACTCGGATGGTATCTCAAAATATAATATATATTACCTATAACAGGATATACAGATATGTGATCAATATAATCAGAAGCACATGAAGTTCAGGGCGATATTACCCAATGTTGGTGGTGCTGTGCCTTTATTTTACCACTCGTGCCTTTGATAGTCTTGGGGGTCGCTGCCGCGGGCGTATAATGCATGCTGTGAGTGTCACGCATCGCAGCCATCTGCAGTAAATTAACCAATCATCAACGCTGTTGAAGGACCAAGAGCATGTACCATCGATCGCTGCAGCCTTTACTTAAGCTAAGCCGATGCGTTCTGGTCCGAATCAGATTTCCATCAACCGGCTCAATCCTGAACTGTTGTAGTTGTGTTGGACGACAGACCAAGATGTATGGACGGAAGACACTTACGTTGAGATGATCGAGGTCACACTTGGAGTCCTCGTGCCGCTCGATCCGGAAGGGGCACGAACTTGACAACAGAGGTGTTGCACGTCTTGTCGGCCTCTGGCGGTTGTTGCTGCGGCGACGGCACCGGCCGGGAGTTCCGCCTCAGCCAGAGATAGAGAGTAGAAAGAGAGGCGACGGAAGATCCAGCGGAGCCATGCGGAGGGCGGCGGCTGATCAGAGGTGGAAAAAGATCGGTTTAAACGGGTTAGACGTGGATATACGCATATCCAAACCGAAACCCACAGCGCGTTAGCAAGTTATTAATCTTGGGCGTTGTTTCTTAATTTGCTTCCATCTAGCTAATCTAAACCGTTGGTTGTTTGTTGTTTTAATTATATAATAGATAATGAGATATTTGTTTGATGTTTGTATTTGAAATTCAAATTCAACTTTGAGTTGAATTCAATTATGCAACATAACTTTGTGATGCAAACTCTCCCCTCTCTTCTCAAAACCCTAATCTAGTTAGGTGAGATACAAGTTTGTCGCACTCTCGAAACCCTAACCCTGTAAGGTGTCGAGAGAGAAACTTGTCCCCCTTTGATGCAGTTTTTGTTAAAAAGCGCGAAATTTCCCCAGAATTTACAATGCAATGCACATCCCTTTCTAAAATCTACCCCTCGATCGTCACTAAACCTGGGACATTACAGCCTTTCCCCTTAAAGAAAACTTCGTCCCGAAGTTGTGGTTGTAATACCTGAACAGTTCGGGGTATGTTTCCCTCAAGTCTTCTTCCTTCTCCCAGGTGGCCTCCCTCTCGGGGTGATGCTTCCATTGTATCTTACAGTACTTGATAGCTTTATTTCTGAGTTGTTTCCAGCTCTCCTCGAGAATCTTGGCTGGCTTCTCGATATAAGTCAGATCTGGTTGTAACTCGAGCTCAGCATGTGATACTGGCTCATCTGGGGTCTTTAAGCATTTTCTGAGTTGTGATACATGGAATACATTGTGAACTTGAGCTAGCCTTCCTGGTAGATCCAATTCAAAAGCTAAACCTCGGTTCTGACTCAGTATCTTGAAGGGTCCAATGTATCTAGGGCTCAACTTTCCCTTTACTCCGAATCTCTGAAGACCTTTCATCGGACTCACCTTAAGATATACCATATCTCCAACTTGTGGCTCCCAAGTCCTTCTCTTTTGGTCTGCATAGCTCTTTTGTCGACTTTGAGCTATCTTAAGTCTATCTCTTATGATGTCAATGATGTGTTGCTTTTCCTTGACATAATCTGGGTTGAACTCCTTGCTTGATCCAGCTTCATACCAGCATATCGGTGATCTACACTTTCTTCCATACAGAGCTTCGAATGGTGCCATCTTGATACTACTTTGATAGCTATTGTTGTATGAGAATTCTGCTAATGGTAAGTGTTCTTCCCATGATCCTCCGAAATCTAGGGCACAAGCCCTAAGCATGTCCTCTAGGATCTGGTTAGTTCTCTCGGTTTGTCCACCTGTCTGAGGATGATAGGCGGTACTATAGTCCAACTTGGATCCTAAAGCTTCATGTAGTTGCTTCCAGAATGCTGACGTGAACACGGATCCTCGATCCGACACGATCTTCTTGGGCACTCCATGTTTACTCACGATCTCTTTGATGTAAAGATCGATGAGTTTCTCTCCTTTGTCTTGCTGATTTACCGCTAAGAAGTGTGCACTTTTCGTCAGCCGGTCCACGATTACCCATATCATGTCCTTGTTTTTATTTGTCATGGGTAGTCCGGTGATGAAATCCACTCCTATCTCCTCCCATTTCCATTCTGGAATAGGTAAAGGTTGTAACTTTCCTGCCGGACTCTGATGTTCGGCCTTCACTCTTTGGCATGTATGACATTCCGCCACATACTGTGCTATTTCTCTCTTCATGTTGTTCCACCAGAATAACTCCTTTAGATCCATGTACATCTTTGTACTTCCCGGATGGATGGAGTATGGTGTTTGATGGGCTTCCCGGAGTATTACTTCCTTGATCTCGGCAATATCCGGAACACAAATCCTCTTCTGGAACCATAATGATCCCATCTCTCCACGGTGAAATTCTGATGGTCTTCCTTCGTCAATCCTCCTCATCTCCTCCACGATAAATGGATCATCTAGTTGACCCATGATTATCTCATTCTTGAGATTGACATTCATTTCATCTGCTACTTGTAAGGCTGATAGTCCTTCGTGAGCTTCTTTCTCCCAAAGTTGTATTTGGGCTTGGCTTATTTCCTTCTTCAACTCTGGTGAAATTTCTGGTTCTAGTCCGCCAGTACTCTTTCTACTCAAGGCATCTGCTACAACATTAGCCTTTCCTGGAGTATAGTTGATGGTCAGATCATAGTCCTTGATCAACTCAAGCCATCTTTTCTGCCTCATGTTGAGTTCCTTTTGAGTGAAGAAGTACTTGAGACTCTTATGATCAGTATAGAGCTCACACTTGGCTCCATAGAGAAAATGTCTCCAAGTCTTAAGGGCAAAAACAACCGCTGCTAACTCTAAATCATGAGTTGGATAATTCACTTCATGAGGTCTGAGTTGCCTCGATCCATAAGATATTACTTTCCGGTCTTGCATGAGTACACATCCCAATCCATGTTTGGATGCATCGCAGTACACGGTGTAATCCTTGCCATCTTCCGGAACTGCTAACACCGGTGCTGTGGTGAGTTTTTCTTTCAGAGTTTGAAAACTCTTCTCACACTCATCAGACCACACAAAAGGTGTGTTCTTTCTTAGCAACTTGGTCATGGGTCCTGCTATCTTGGAGAATCCTTCAATGAATCTCCGATAGTATCCTGCCATTCCCAAGAATCCTCGGATTTCCTTGACATTCTTGGGTGCTTCCCAGTCCAAAACTGAGGCTACTTTGCTTGGGTTTACTGCTATCCCATCCTTACTAATGACATGACCAAGAAATTCTACTTGATCAAGCCAAAACTCACACTTACTGAACTTGGCGTACAGTTGGTGTTCCCTTAGTGTTTGCAACACTATCCTAAGGTGTTCAGCATGTTCAGCTTTGTCCTTGGAATATATTAAGATATCATCGATGAACACGATGACAAACTTGTCAAGACATGGCATGAAGATCTTATTCATGAGATTCATGAATATTGCTGGGGCATTGGTTAGTCCAAAAGGTACTACGAGATACTCATGATGTCCGTATCTCGAGACAAAGGCTGTTTTCGGAACGTCTTCCTTCTTGATCTTTATCTGGTGATAACCGGATCTTAGATCAATCTTGGAAAAGACTCCCGCGCCTCTGACCTGATCAAAGAGATCTTGGATTCTAGGAAGTGGGTACTTGTTCTTGATCGTAACATTGTTCAAATTCCTGTAGTCTCCGCACATCCTTCTTCCTCCATCTCTTTTATCCACGAAGATCACAGGTGATCCCCATGGTGAGATACTTTCTTGTATAAATCCTTTCTGTTCTAGGTCATCCAATTGTTCCTTGAGTTCCTTCAACTCTTTAGGCCCCATCTTGTATGGTGCTTTAGCAATCGGAGTTGTTCCTGGAATTAGGTCGATAGTAAATTCTATCTCCCTATCTGGTGGCATTCCAGGTAATTCCTTAGGGAATACATCTTGGAATTCATTGACCACAGGTATATCTTCTAACTTCACCTCCTTCATGCTGTTCAGCTTTAACTCAACTTCAATCTGAGTATGCTTATCTCCTTGGTAAATGATTCTATCTCCACCTGGGCTTTTCAAGGATACTGTTTTGTGGGTACAATCTATAAGTGCGCCATTTTCCTCTAACCAGTTCATACCAAGAATGACATCAATGTCCTTCATCGGTAGAATGAACAGGTCTGCGTCAAACGCGCACTTATTGATCATGATGACTTGTCCAGGTTTAGTGTGGGTTACTAGTATCGTTCCCCCCGCAGAAAGTATGGTTATAGGTTTATCTAACTTATTGCATCTAATCCCATGTTTGATGATGAATTGCTGGGAAATGAAGGATGTAGTTGCACCAGTATCAAAAAGTACTTTGCCAGGATGAGTGAGTATCTGGAGCGTACCTATCACTGCTTGATCGGAGTTAACCACCTCCTCCAAGCTGGTACAGTTGAGCTTGCCGAAGGGTTTCTTGTTCTTCCAACCCCCTCCGGTGTTTCCTCCTCGGCTTCCTCCTCCTCCTGACTGACCTCCTCCGTCGTTTCTTCTCTTGGGACAGTCTTTCAGCATATGCCCCTCCTGACGACAACCAAAGCATATGATCCTTGGCTTCTTACAATCCTTAGCAAAATGTCCTGGGAATCCACAGCTTCGACAAATTATTTGATTTGCAGTCTGGAATGCTTGGTTCTTTCTACTACCGTAGTAGTTGCTGTTGTTGCTTTTGTTGTTGTTGTTGTTGTTGTTGTTGTTGTTGTTGTATCTGGGTTTAAAGCTCAAACTCATGTTTGGCTTATTACTGATATACCTCTTAGGCTCATATTTGGCCTTCTTCCTCTTCTCCTCCTGCAGTTGCTTGAAGTCATCTTCCAGGGTGATGGCTGCATCCACCAATTCCTGGAACTCTGTTGCTCTCATCATTCTGAGTTGTACCTTAAACTGGGGACTTAATCCCCGCAAGAACCTCTTCTTCTTTTTGTCCTCGGTATTGACCTCCTCAACGGCATACCGAGACAACTTCGAGAACTCTCTGACATAAGTCAGAATAGCATTGTCTTTCTGCTCAAGACTCTCAAATTCTCGACGCTTTAACTCCACAATGCTTTCAGGGACATTGGATTCCCTGAACTTCCTCTTGAACTCTTCCCAGGTAAATACCTTCTCTGCCGGATACACGGCTACTATATTGTCCCACCATGATGCGGCAGGTCCACACAGCAAGTGTGTAGCATAACGGACCTTCTCCAGATCGTTGCAACCAACAGTATTGAGCTTTCGCTCGGTGTCCATAAGCCAGTCTTCCGCGTCCATTGGCTCGGGCGCGTATGCAAAAGATATTGGCTTGGTATTCTGGAAGTCTGATAAGGTGACTCCCTGATTCTCAGGTCTCTCAACTCTGTTCTGTTGCAGCAACTCCTGGAAGAATCTATTCTGCTGCTCCAGCGTCACACGCTGTCTCTCTTCCATCATCTGCATGTACTGGACAAAGTTCTGCTGCGTCATGGGTGGTGGTGGTGGTGGAAACTGAGTTCTGGCTGCTTCATCAGCCTCCGCCTTCTGTCTGGCCTCGCGCTCAATGCGCTGCTCTTCACTCTCCTCACTCGGCGTTCCCGACATATCCCCCTAGTTCTGCAACACAAAGCGGTACTCATAGTTACTCCATGCGCAAGTTTTCTGAGCTCAACTTTGTGCACAGAACTAGTCATGCAATGGAAATCAAGAAGCAAATGCAAATCATACAAAACATATACCCTGTATATACATACATAAGTGGTCTTATTACAATACTCAGTAGCGATGTGAGTATGCAAACTCACTTATTAAAGTATATGTACAAATTTATACAAATATTACATACTACAATACATGTGGTACAACTGTATTGTAGTCTCGCCTCCCATGGTGGTCTCTAGTCGTGCTTCACTCCCGGTACATCCCAGGCTTCCATCCGGTCGAACGTGTCGTCCTCCTGATAGACCCTGGAACATAAGGTCTCCCCGTTGGCTTGTAATCCGAATCCGATGATGATCCTAAGGAGAAATCAGTGTTCACAAACTGATCATTGAGTGCATCATAGTCCACCCATCGGGTGTACTCTCCTGTAGCCACACCATAAGGGTTACCAAAGCTCATACCCGACTCAACTTGTGTCGGATATCCACCATCCACTCCTTCATTACTAGGATAGCTTTGGTTCTGGGTTGTTGCGTCATCATTCATCTCCCCATCATAATACTCAGTAGTACTATGGGTTCCAGTATCACATCCCCAACGCCAACCCCTGGAATTCTCGATAGGAGTCTCGGAACGCTGCTTGTTTCCGGATTCCTCTCCGCCCTCGTATCCCCCATAGGAACTACCCAGGTAGTTCCCAGGTGTAGCAGGTGTAGTTTCACGTGCAAGTGGATCAATACTGATGTAGTCACCAGCTGAATAAACTGGTGTTTGCACCACATTCTCCATAGGTTCTTTCCCCCTACTGTCCTCCTTGGGTTCAGTGAACTCTTCTAGCATTGTATCAATTGCTCCCGTCAAATGACGGTTCAACTGAAATAACAATGATAGCAAGTTACGGCTATTGTCCATGTATTTTGCAGCTTCGGCTGGTTTGCGTTTGGCGTATTTAAAATGGTTCAGCATGAGGTCTTCCTCTTCCTCCAGGTGAGGAATGTGGGTGAATTCGGAACCCATAAGCTCTTTCGTCTTATGTTCCCGGATGTCTGTTATGGCTCTCATAACAGCTATATGATAGGCTGTGTTGATGGTTCGGGCTTCTCCTGCTGGCATAACTACGCTCATTCCCAAAGATTCGGGAAGTCGTAGCCCTACTCTACACTTTGCCAATACTGGTCCATCATAGAACCAGTATTTCGTCGCTTGGATTTGGGGATCGCACCCCAATTCAAGTAACATGGCACGTAGGATGTCTGCAAGTCCTCCGTCGTATTCACTCAAGTTTGAAGTCTTCACTTTCACATTACGTCCCGGGCGTGAACTTGCCATTGTTGGCTGTAGAAATAGAGAGAATATAAGATTAGTAATAATGCATCATAATAGAGATAATAAAGAATTATCGCACTAAAACATATGATTGTTGTATTCTCAATTGAATATACACCATATTTTTAGAGAATTCTTTACTAGTCCTATTTGACTCCTAACGTTTCGTCCCATTTACTAGGTTCCAACCTAAGGTCAAAGCTTTTGCTCTGATACCAACTGTGGTGACCCTGCATACCACTGCATGTTGTAGTATGCTCGTTGATATAACATTCGCGAAGTACCAATCCGCAAATATTACATCCCTCAGAGTAGTACAACAGAACATAGCAGGTCCAAACTCATTCATACATTATTACAAACCATATGTACACATCATCTTGGAGCTCCTCCTGGGTCCAAAGAGGTTTACTCCTGGGTTCGAGGTGAACCCAACTTAGCTTACAATATAGGAGTTTCACTAGACTTAACATTTATTCTCTCGAGCAGCTAAGTATTAAGAGTTCGCGCTGCTCGGCTTCTACTACTAATACTGGGTACTTCTAGGCTTGTTCTCCTCCGGAAGCCTCCCCGGTTCCGTAGACTATGAGATAGTCTACGCCTTCAATACCTCCAGAGAGGTCTGTTCTTCATAGCCGATGAGGTCGGCTCCTTCAGGGTTGTTGTTGTCCTCTTCCAGATGATTCAGACAGTCTAAGCAGGGGATTTAAGAGTGGTATGAGTACGAGCGTACTCAACAAGTTCATATTAGGAAAGAGGTGTTTAATGCACTAACTACGGTACCAGACCAGAAAGTCTGATACCATGCAGGTTTTGATAACCATTTCTTCAAAAGGTTGTTTTTATTCAGAAGAACTATGTCCGTCAGCCTTCACCGGTTTACTAGAACTTCATGGAGTTCCTTTCCGGCAGCGTTCGCAGTTCCAAATCCCGGAACAAGGAGTGACTGGTCACGATTCGTTACACTCTGCAGAGGTGTGTTTCTTTACCCATAAGAGATCTTAACCTTGGTGCCAACCGGGCAGCTTTCCCGTCCACACTTCCTTCGGTGTGAGGCCCGGTATAAGGTCCTAGTCAATCATGTTCCTCCGCTACCTCGCACACCCACCCGTTGTTGCATGCCCCGACCCTGGGTCCACGCCGGTCCCATTATTCCTGTAGATTTCAAGGTGGACCCCGACCACGACGACAGTGCTGGGCTCTACCATACACTCCTACGCCGGTAGCTGCAACCCATCATAGACCGCAATACCGTGGGGAACTTAAGGCTTCCCCAGCCTACCGCTTGTTCCTCGGGCGACAAGTGTCTACGGACTATGCCGTGGAGAACTTAAGGCTTCCCCAGCCTACCGCTTGCCCCGACATATACAAGTGTCTACGGTAAAGCGCGTCCGTTGATGTACGAGAGGTGGAAACACTTTTGACTACTCCGTCCCACTCCAGATCTTATGGTGAACACGAGTTATACGGCACAAGAATCACTGGACGACATTTGTTGTTTAATCCTAGATGGATATAAACCCTTGCAATGGAACCTCCACCATATCAACACAATCCATGGTTCCATTGCCCACCACATAGTCATATTCATAGTTATGAAAATAGTGGTTTTGCTTTTTATGCAATAGTGGTAAATATAGTACTTTGCAAGTAATTTGGTAAAAATAATCAAATGACATGAGCAAGCGATGAACTTGCCTGAATACTGCAAAGTGTTGCAGTTTGATGGTGTGGACTGACCCTTGTCCTCTGTTTGAAAAATAGCATCATTGTCCAATAAGGGCAATGGTTAAAGAAGCAATTATGCATGATTCCAGTTTTAGGGTTTGTTCCCCCCTTTCCCGGTGTTTATTGTTTTAGGTAGAAGGTTAATACTAAGAATAATTTAGGAATATTCTGTTTAGGGTAAAATACAATCTTGAAATGTTGTCAAGATGTTTTTATAGTCCAAAGATAATAATGGACTAATTTTTATTATTAAAAATAATATGTGTGTTTTAAATGATTATTTAAATCATCATATTAAGACTTATTCTTGATTATCTTCAAAAATTCTCTCTCATATTTTATTTAGATAGAGAATTTTATGCTGATCAATTTTTATATTTTTAATTATTTTTTTAGAGCTATATTTTATTTTGTAAAATTCTTGGAAATTCTCATTTAAATGGGTATTTTGGAATGTCCAAAATACCCCTCGGACCCACCTGTCAGGCGGTCGAGCTGGTTAGGTTGGACCAGCCCAGTGGGCTCGGTCCAACCCAGTCGCCTCGTCGCTCCCCTCACTCTCGAACCCTAATTCCCCACTCGCTCTGGCGACGCGCCTCGCCGCCGTCCGCCGATTCCGGCGAGCTCCGCCGGACTTGGCCCCCGCCATGGTGCGCAATCGACGCGCCTCACGACGGCGGTCAATCCTATCCGCGTCGATCTGACGCGGGCCCGCTGCTCTCGGCCTCGACCCCCTCTGGTGCTAGGGTTACGGGATCCGTTCGATCCCGCCGTTCCTGGCGCTCCTGGTGCTTGGACTCCGCCCTGGCTTCGCCGCCGTGGTGCGGGTGTTGCCACGGTGCCGCCATGGCCTGGCGCCTGGCGCCGCGCTCCGGCGTGCGCCGCCGTGGCCGCCATGGCCGCGCCTGTCTACTCGTCCACGGTGAGTGCGCCACCCCTCTTCTTCTCCTTGCTCTGCTTCCTCTCTTCCTTCTCCTAGCTTGGTCACTGGCCTGCCTCTACTCACAGAGGTGTGGCCGTGCCGTGATGTTGCTGTGCTTGCTCTGACTGTGCGTATGCCACTATGCTCTTTGCTGTTGCCATGCGTATGCTGCTGCTGTGCAATTGCCATGGATTCTGGCTGCTGTGCTATGCTATTGTGCTCTGTAGCTGGCTGTTGCGACTCATGGTCTCTTGCTCATGAGCATATTGTGATGCTTTACTTTATTCATTTGTTATTGCTGTTGCTATCTTGCCCCTGACTCTCCTGTGTGGGCAATTACTACTCCCTGGCTTGATCATGATACATGATCCTTGCCTTTGGCAAGTGCCAGTGCTCCTGGTGTGCTATCTCTGTGCTATAATTCATGGACATGCTCAATTGAGCATTGCTACTGACTTGGCAGCTCCATCCCTTGATGGAGTGCTTCTGGATACATTTATAATACTCTATTCACTTATCTATGATGCAATTGTTCATTTAAATGGTTAATTTATTTATCTGAGCTATGTGATGATGCTATGCTAGACTGTGGTGACCTGTAGCAAGAACTAGTGATGCTCTGATGATCATTTTATAATTTCTTGCTTGTGAGCAAATGTGTGCTCAACACAGTGACTCACTGATGCACCCCAGTGCTGCTTGTGCTTCATACAGGCTTAGCCTGTGTGTGCTGGTGCTTGTCTAAGCATCAGTGAATGCTTGCAATGATCCATTGGGTCATCTGCAAGATCCAGTGCATCATTAGCCTGCCTGCTTCATTTATCTGCTTAGTTTGCCTTGATATCTGGATATCTGATGTGAACTGCCTTGCAGTGATGATCATATAAGTGAATTTGGCTAGAGCTGGAAGGATACCAACATCTGTTGGGAACCCTGGCTCCTTTTTGAACCCATCTGGGTGATGATAATTGTGCATGGCTTCTCTGTGGAATTTGGTATAGTGGTTGAGGTGGCCCTGACAGCAATTCCTTGCTGTTAGGGTAGCTCCCACATGTGTTGGCTTGCTGTGATTTGGGAAATACTTTACTGGAAGTAACCATGTTGGTTTTCCAGTACCTTTACTGTTGACAACAAAAATAGACAGGATCTGTCTAATATCTGATGGCTTGCTTGGCTTTAGGTGCTAGATGAATTTCAGAATGGCTAATTAGGGATTAATCCAGGTTGGATTTCTCTGGTATGTCATCTGGTTGACATGCCAATGTTCCCCTTGGAAATCTCTCACTTTCTGTTCTCTAGTTTGCTTGCACCAAAAGGCTTAGTAGCCAAGTGATGATGCAAACAGGGTTTCATACCCACTTTGCTTTTGTGATGCAAGTGTATGCTTATTGATGAGCAAAACAGAGTTTTGCTCAGGCTGATTTGGTTTATACCTCACTCCAGCTCCTAGATGATTTGTTGGTGTAGAGGTTTTGCTTCTGATGGTTGGTGTGACTTGCCCTGCTCCTCCTTGTAAGATTGCTGCTTGATCTACTCCATGGTTTGCCTCTCAACAGAAAACAGTTCCTTGCTTGAGCTGTTCCTGGATGAGGGTTCTGGCTATGTGTTCTTCCTGTTCTAAGTGTTCTTGTTCTCTGATGACTTACCAAGTTGCCTGCCGATGAATGAGCTAGGGTTTGCTTCTGGAAAGCTTATATGTGATGCTCCCTTGCTCTCCCTGGTCGACAGCTTGGCCTGGTCATTTTGGTGACTCTCCCTGGCTGTGTGTGCTGGTGGGCATGCACACTGCCTTGTGAGCTGCCTGTGTGGTTCCTGGTTGGAACTTGGTCCATTTGATGGATCAGCTCGGCTGATTGATCATATCCCCTTCATTTCCTTTATTTGTTAACCTGCCAAGTGGCTTTGCCACTTGGCTTAATTCTGTTTTTGCTTTGATTTGTGCAGGGATCAAGAATTGGATTAAATGGACATGAAGATCACCAAGTTAAAGATCACATTGTAGTTTAGGATTTATTTTCTTTACTTGTAATTTTTCTTTATCTTTTACTATTCAAGCAATTCTTGTATTGTGTTGTAATATTCATTTATTTTCTTGTGAATATTGTAAAGACAATGTAATTTGTGTGATGATCAATAAAGCTCAAGGTTTCTCTAATGAGCTTTATTTATTATTTATTATTTGTATTTTAATTATTTACTTAGTGACTTTCCTTTCAATTAAATAATGAGATATTTGTTTGATGTTTGTATTTGAAATTCAAATTCAACTTTGAGTTGAATTCAATTATGCAACATAACTTTGTGATGCAAACTCTCCCCTCTCTTCTCAAAACCCTAATCTAGTTAGGTGAGATACAAGTTTGTCGCACTCTCGAAACCCTAACCCTGTAAGGTGTCGAGAGAGAAACTTGTCCCCCTTTGATGCAGTTTTTGTTAAAAAGCGCGAAATTTCCCCAGAATTTACAATGCAATGCACATCCCTTTCTAAAATCTACCCTCGATCGTCACTAAACCTGGGACATTACAGTATAGAGGTGAAATCCAGGATGCCTTCTCCCACATCTATGACTGCCCCCAATAGTTTTAGCAGGGATCTTCCGAGTGCGATCTTCCTGTCCCTACACATTCAATAACAAGATAATCAATGGATATTGTTCTTCCAAGAATGGTCGTATGCACACCTGCGGCTATTCCCTTAGGAATTATAACAGAATTATTAATGAGAGTTATTTCTTCTCCTCCTTCATCAACTCCCCAAAGTTTCAAAGATTTATAAATGCTTTCAGGCATAAGGCAAAATTCAGACATAATATCACAGTTGGCACGAAGAGTTTGATCACCGATAACAATTTTAATAGTAGGATCCCATAATGAAGGTTTAGAGTTTACTAAAACTTGTTCAAGACGATTACGAACACGGTGATAGTTGTCATCCAAGCGAGATGTACTTATCTCGAGATTGTTTAATCTATTATAAATGCTAATAAGGGCTGAATCAAAGTTATTAGCTGAATCATGTGATGCAACCAATTTCTTTATGGCATTAAAAGCTTGATCCCCATTACAATGAAGGAAATCTCCTCCCACTAGAGCATCCAAGGCATATCTATAGCGAATCATAAGACCAAAATAAAAATTACTAAGGAGCAAACTTAGAGTCATTTGAGGTTCAGTTTTACGATAAGAAGTAAAAATCCTAGACCAAGCATCTTTAAAACTTTCCTCATCCCCTTGTTTAAAAGTGAAGACTAATTCTTCAGGCGAAGAAGTAACAGGTGTAGAGCTAGACATGGTAACAAAAGTAAACTAGATAAAGTAAATGCAAGTAACTAATTTTTTTGTGTTTTTGATATAGAGAGCAAGACAGTAAATAAAGTAAAACTAGCAACTAATTTTTTTGTGTTTTGTTTAGGTGCAGCAAACAAAGTAGTAAATAAAATAAAGCAAGACAAAAACAAAGTAAAGAGATTGAGAAGTGGAGACTCCCCTTGCAGCGTGTCTTGATCTCCCCGGCAACGGCGCCAGAAATTTAGCTTGATACGCGTAGATGCACACGTCCGTTGGGAACCCCAAGTGGAAGGTATGATGCGTATAGAAGCAAGTTTCCCTCAGTATGAAACCAAGGTTTAATCGAACCAGTAGGAGCCAAGAAGCACGTTGAAGGTTGATGGTGGCGAAATATGATGCGGCGCAACAATAGGGATTCCGGCGCCAACGTGGAATCTGCACAACAAAACCAAAGTACTTTGCCCCAACGAAACAGTGAGGTTGTCAATCTCACCGCTTGCTGTAACAAAGGATTAAGCGTATCGAGTGGAAGATGATTGTTTGCAAGAAAACAGTAAAACACAATTGCATTGTATGCTATGTAAAGAATAGGACCGGGGTCCACAGTTCACTAGAGGTGTCTCTCCCATAAGATAAAAGCATGTTGGGTAAACAAATTACAGTCGGGCAATTGACAAATAGAAGAGGGCATAACAATGCATATACATGATATGATAAATATAGTGAGATTTAATCCGGGCATTACGACAAAGTACATAGACCGCCATCCAACTGCATCTATGCCTAAAGTCCACCTTCAGGTTATCATCCGAACCCCATTCAGTATTAAGTTGCTAAGCAACAGACAATTGCATTAAGTATGGTGCGTAATGTAATCGACAACTACATCCTTAGACATAGAATCAATGTTTTATCCCTAGTGGCAACATCACATCACAACCTTAGAACTTTCTGTCACTGTCCCAGGTGTCAATGAAGGCATGAACCCACTATCGAGCATAAATACTCCCTCTTGGAGTTAAGAGTACAAACTTGGCCAGAGCCTCTACTAATAACGGAGAGCATGCAAGATCATAAACAACACATAAACAATAGATTGATAATCACCATAACATAGTATTCTCTATCCATCGGATCCCGACAAACACAACATATAGTATTACAGATAGATGATCTTGATCATGTTAGGCTGCTCACAAGATCCAACAATGAAGCACAACAAGGAGAAGACGACCATCTAGCTACTGCTATGGACCCATAGTCCAGGGGTGAACTACTCACTCATCACTCCGGAGGCGACCACGGCGGTGTAGAGTCCTCCGGGAGATGAATCCCTCTCCGGCAGGGTGCCGGAGGCGATCTCCTGAATCCCCGAGATGGGATTCGCGGCGGCGTCTCTGGAAGGTTTTCCGTATCGTGGCTCTCGGTACTGGGGTTTCGCGACGGAGGCTTTAAGTAGGCGAAAGGGTAGGTCGGGAGGCGGCGCGAGGGGCCCACACCACAGGCCGGCGCGGCCAGGGCCTGGCCGCGCCGCCCTATGGTGTGGCCACCTCGTGGCCCCACTTCCTTCCCTCTTCGGTCTTCTGGAAGCTCCGTGCAAAAATAGGACCCTGGGCGGTGATTTCGTCGAATTCCGAGAATATTTCCTTACTAGGATTTCTGAAACCAAAAACAGAAAACAGCAACTGGCTCTTCGGCATCTTGTTAATAGGTTAGTTCCAGAAAATGCATAAATATGACATATAATGTGCATAAAACATGTAGGTATCATCAATAAAGTACCATGGAACATAAGAAATTATCGATACGTTGGAGACGTATCAGTCCTCAAGAACGTTTGGTCATTATAAGTAAACAAACCGGCTTGTCCTTTGTGCTAAAAGGATTGGGCCACTCGCTGCAATTATTTCTCTCGCATTTTATTTACTTGTACTTTATTTATCTGCTATATCAAAACCCTCTGAATACTTGTCTGTGAGCATTTACAGTGAATCCTTCATCAAAACTGCTTGTCAACACCTTCTGCTCCTCGTTGGGTTCGACACTCTTATTTATCGAAAGTACTACGATACACCCCTATACTTGTGGGTCATCAATTAACTCATCACATGCAGTTAAATATTTGTGTGATATAATATAGCCATTTCTTCACGTCATGATCTCCATCTTGCCGTGCCGGCATGACCTCCAATGTTGTAGGCGCCACGGTCATTGGCTCTCGTACACGATATACTCCGGTATAAGAACAAGACAAAATATAATTAACATATGCATGCAATGCAATGGCATTGCTATATATACCACATCACGGGTGCCCCTGCAAAACCAAGTTGGACGTTCCTCTATTTAGTTGAGAAAGTTTTACGCGGATTCTATGGGCAACGTCTCTAGATCATCAATCTACTTACACCAAGCCACAACATGGATCCGCTAGTTTCTTATTAACCGTTCTGGGGTGATCGACAGAGTGAGATGACAATAATCTTAAACCATCGACCATTGACTTCGTCACATATATATGATCCCTGTGTAGATCTTCAAAGAGAATCTACCCAGCTTTCTAGTGCAACTCTGTTGTCACTATAGTAGCAGAGGCTGACACATGTAAATCACATATATGGTGTAAAACCACGTGTCTTGTGAGACCAGTCCGGCGTGACGGTACGCGTAAAGTAGGTCCGAGCCAGCTTCTATTCCGCTATACCACAAAAACGAGAATTAAACTAAAAGTAGCAAGCAAGAAGATCCAACGCCCACTATGTTCCATCATGTTCTAATCGTACACAGCATTTACGCATATAATCGGCCTTGATATCACTGTAGGGATTCATACCATAAAAAAAAAATTCCTACACAACAACGAATAAACCACCAAGATCTAATCCAGGAGATGCATGTAATGATGCAGTAGCATGTAATAATTGGACAACTTGATTTTCGTACCGTTGCAAATCGGGTGCGGACGCGTAACGGTTTGTGTCAATGTAGACGATCACGATCCGTTCAATATTGGCGATCCAACTTGATCAACTCTGTCGCGTGTGCGGTGGCTCCAAGGTGATGCACACATACGGCTTGGGGATGTCGGCTCCTTCTTGTTCCAGCAAGTTGGAGTCAAGGTAGAGAGATCGCTCCGGCGTCACGATGGTGTGATGACGAACTTGGTGCAAATCCGGCAGGGCTTCGCCCGGACTATCTTTTGGAGTTCGCCGGAATTACTGTTCATGCGAGATTTTGGTGATCACCGGCAGAGGTCTAAGGACCAACGGAGGTAAACGGCAAAGGACAGAAGAGGACCCCGACGAGGACTGGCGACAGCCGACGACGGAGAGGAGACTGTCAACGTGCGGCGGGCGGAGGCGGCTCTGGGCGTGGGGAGCTCGCGGCAGCGTGGCTCTTGTGGACTTGTGATATTGTGGCCAGCCCCGAGGATCCCGTATATAAAGGCTTGGACCCGAGAGGACATAGGATCTATGAATCCTAATTCTACTCCCTGTCAAATCTTGTCAAACCCATATTGGAACCAAACAAGGAAGTCCCCAAGTGAACTGGAATAGGAAAAGGGAAGCTCCTTCCTCCCACTTCCAAACCAAGTGGAGAGACGACTTTTCGTCCCCACTTGTCAACGACGGCCAGCAGGCTGGCTGGCCCATTTGGTGTGCGGGTGGGCCCCACCCGACTCTAGGCTAGGTGGGTTCCCCCCTTTCGGAACTTTCCAGTACAACCTAAAATCTGATACTTTCCGAACCATTCCGATACTTTCCATGTATGTTCCAATAGGTTTGTCACCCTTCCGAATCATCTGTGATATCCCCGAATGCATTCGGGAGATAGAAAACACAACACTTGATATCTCTATATCCCTAGCAGCGTCGAACCTTAAGTGTGTGACCCTAAGGATTCACGATTATGTGGACATGACTATGTCCATAGTCAATGGTTAATAGAGGATCGAAGATCCATATTAACACCCACATATTCAACGACGATCTTATCGAGTGAACCACTTATGCCATTCATATATAATTCACATGTCTGGGATATCTTAGTTACCAGAGATTTGATTGTTGGTACATTCATACCTTATTCTTATTTCGTTATTGGTAAGTACTCTTTTCTCGTCGTAATAGCGCACCCTCGTGTGACCTAGTCACGGTCTTGCAAGATATTAAGTGCGTATTACCGAGAGGGCCCAAAGAATATCATTCTGTTACTTGCATGGACAAATCTCACTCTTGATAACATACAACCTAACAAGTATCTTATAGAATACATGCGAGATAGCTTTATGATCACCCAATAATGAAGTGACGTTTCCAAAAAGCTATGGATGTGTCCAATACTTGGGAGTTGTATACACTACAAGAAAAGTTGCCATGGCCGACGAAGTTGAAGTCGCGCCGTGGTTGCTGGTGTACCATGGCCGACGATTTTGGTCCCTCCGTGGTGCATGTCAAAACTTTTTCGTTTTTGAGGCCACCTGACGAAAGCGGCCAAAACGTCGCGTATGGTGGCCCGGGACGTGGTGCATCTCGAAATCTCGGGTTCGCCGGCCGAGTCAACGCAAATCCGCACCGCCGAGGGATGTAGGGCCCAGATGGCAGCCTCTCTGGCATTGTTTTTTCTAGATCGCGCCATCTCGTTCAACGTTCTCCGATCGAGCCGTTTACGATGCAGGATCATGGGTCCCGCATGTCATCCTCTATGAACCAAAATTCTTTATATTCTTGGATTTTTTTGACCCCCTGATTTCTGGCTACTTCCTTTTTCTTTTGATCCCTTGCCGCCTTGGAAACGTTGAGACCGCTGTTGCTAAATGGGACCCGCATGTCATCCTCTATGTGCAATCAACTTTCTTTTCTTGGAGTTTTTTTGGCACCTCAAATTTGGTCACTTGCCTTTTTCTTTCAATCCCCTGCCACCTCTCAAACGGTGATACCGCTGCTGCTAACTGGGACCCGCATGTCATCCTCTATGTACTATAAAACTTTCTTTTCTTGAATTATTTTTGGCACCTCATATTTGGTCACTTACCTTTTTCTTTCGATCCCCTGCCGCCTCTCAAACGGTGATACCGCTGCTAAATGGGACCCGCATGTCATCCTCTATGTACTATAAAACTTTCTTTTCTTGGATTTTTTGGCACCTCATATTTGGTCACTTGACTTTTTCTTTCGATCACCTGCTGCCTCTCAAACGGTGATACCGCTGCTGCTAAATGGGACCCGCATGTCATCCTCTATGAACTATAAAACTTTCTTTTCTTGGATTTTTTTGGCACCTCATATTTGGTCACTTGACTTTTTCTTTCGATCACCTGCTGCCTCTCAAACGGTGATACCGCTGCTGCTAAATGGGACCCGCATGTCATCCTCTATGTACTATAAAACTTTCTTTTCTTGGATTTTTTGGCACCTCATATTTGGTCACTTGACTTTTTCTTTCGATCCCCTGCTGCCTCTCAAACGGTGATACCGCTGCTGCTAAATGGGACCCGCATGTCATCCACTATGTACTATAAAACTTTCTTTTCTTGGATTTTTTTGGCACCTCATATTTGGTCACTTGACTTTTTCTTTCGATCCCCTGTTGCCTCTCAAACGGTGATACCGCTGCTGCTAAATGGGACCCGCATGTCATCCACTATGTACTATAAAACTTTCTTTTCTTGGATTTTTTTGGCACCTCATATTTGGTAACTTGACTTTTTCTTTCGATCCCCTGCTGCCTCTCAAACAGTGATACCGCTGCCGCTAAATGGGACCCGCATGTCATCCACTATGTACTATAAAACTTTCTTTTCTTGGATTTTTTGGCACCTCATATTTGGTAACTTGACTTTTTCTTTCGATCCCCTGCCGGTGATACCGCTGCTGCTAAATGGGACCCGCATGTCATCCACTATGTACTATAAAACTTTCTTTCCTTGGATTTTTTTGGCACCTCATATTTGGTAACTTGACTTTTTCTTTCGATCTCATGCCACGTTTGAAACGTTGAGGTACCTGCTGGCTCATGGGACCCGCATGTCATCCTCTGTGTGCTATAAAAGTTTCCTTTGTTGGTTTTTTTTCACCCTCTAATTTTTGGCTTGCCTTTTTCTTTTGATCCCCTGCCCCTTTGAAACGTTGAGTAAGCTGTTGGTTCAAGGGACCCGCATGTCATCCTCTATGTCCATCAACTTTCTTTTCTTGGATTTTTTTCACCCCCTAATTACTAGCTACTTTCTTTTTCTTTTGATCTCAAGCCGCATTACAAACATTGAGACCGCTGCTGCAAAATGGGACCCACATGTCATCCTCTATGTACAATAAATCTTGGATTATTTTTGGCTCTGATATTTGGTCACTTGCCTTTTTCTTTCGATCTCATGCCGCCTTTGAAACGTTGAGTAAGCTGCTGGCTCATGGGTCCCGCATGTCATCCTCTACGAACAATAAAAGTTTCCTTTCTTGGAGTTATTTTTACCCCTAATTTCTGGCTATTTGCCTTTTTCTTTTGATCCCCTGCCCCCGTTGAAACGATGAGGACGCTGTTGGCAGGTCGGTCCCACATGTCATCCTCTATGAACAATAAAAGTTTCCTTTGGTGGATTTATTTTTGACCCCTAATTAATTTCTGGCTATTTCCTTTATTTTCCTTTTGATCCCCTGCCGCCTTGGAATTGTTGAGAATGCTGCTGCCTCATTTTTCTTTTGGTCTGTGCCGCCTTGGAAACGTTGAGACCGCTGCTACAAAATGGGACCCGCATGTCATCCTCTATGTACAATAAAGTTTCTTTTCTTGGATTATTTTTGGCTCGATATTATGTCACTTGCCTTTTTCTTTCGATCTCATGCCGACTTTGAAACGTTGAGGATGCTGCTGCCTCATGGGTCCCGCATGTCATCCTCTCAGAACGATAAATGTTTTCTTTTCTTGTATTTTTTTACCAACTGATTTTTGGCTTTTTTTATTTTCGATCCCCTGCCGCCTTTGAAACGTTGACTCCGCTGCTGGCTCATGGGTCCCCGATGTCAGCCTCCCCGTACAAGAAACATGTGATATTTTATTTTGCAGACAATAAACGTTGTATTTCGCTCTGAGCTATTGCAAACGGATAAATTAAATCTTTATATCTACATAAACAAACTTATATGTTGAATCTCCTTGTTTTTGTTTTTGCGAAGCATAGGACTTTCTGTTTTTTTTGAGAAAAATCCGACCTTTCTGTTTTGGAGTGGGCTGAAATTGTACGAGTCAAAAGGCCCAGCAGGATAGTTCGAAGGCCCAGATGTCCAGATACAGCCCAATTGAAATCTTTCTTTTCTTGGATTTTTCACACCCTGATTTCTGGCTACTTCATTTTTCTTTCGGTCCTGTGCCGCCTTGGAAGCGTTGAGACCGCTGCTACAAAATGGGACCCGCATGTCATCCTCTATGTACAATAAAGTTTCTTTTCTTGGATTATTTTTGGCTCCTGATATTATGTCACTTGACTTTTTCTTTCAATCTCATGCCGACTTTGAAACGTTGAGGAAGCTGCTGGCTCATGGGTCCCGCATGTCATCCTCTATGAACAATAAAAGTTTTCTTTGTTGGATTTATTTTTTTCCCCTAATTTCTGGCTATTTGTCTTTTTCTTTTGATCCCTGCCCCCTTTGAAACGATGACGACGCAGCTGGCAAGTCGGTCCTACATGTCATCCTCTATGAATAATAAAAGTTTCCTTTGATGGATTTATTTTTGACCCTAATTAATTTCTGGCTATTTCCTTTTTTATTTTGATCCCCTGCCGCCTTGAAATAGTTGAGGATGCTGCTGCCTCATGGGTCCCGCATGTCATCCTCTCAGAAAGGTAAATGTTTCTTTTCTTGAATTTGTTTACCAACTGATTTTTGGCTTATTTTTTCTTTCGATCTCCTGCCACCTTTAAAACGTTGACGACGCTGCTGGCTCATGGGTCCCCAATGTCAGCCTCCCCATACTGCAAATCCTCTTTCTGCAAAGGTTGTATTTCTAGATAGATAAGGTGGATTCGAATCTGCCATGGTTCAGGCAGCTCAGGTAAGCCTTCTTGCACTAATTAATGGAAGTAGTGTATCGCAAGGTCAAGACATGTGGCTCGGTGTAATGAATCTATATGAATCATGTTGTGGGTTCAATCTGATAGTTCTCTAACAGGTCAGCCAAAATAGAAATTAAGTTTTTTTCTAAAAGGGAAATGCAAATTAAGATGAACACAAACATTAGTTATCATAATAGCTGATCATACATACATACTTGCTAAGAGCAAAAGCTTGCCAGAGTTTTACCACCCATACAATTAATTAGCAGTTCAGATAAGATAACCTTATATAAGTATAACTACAAATGCATTTGCTAAGGGCTCATGGGACAACAGAACTAGACAACCGCGAACTTTATGACCAGCATGTCACAGCGGCATCGAAAGATCTTGACCTTCAACTTTGATCCAATGCGAAGTTTGGCACCGTCAATGAACTTTTTCCACCTGGAAGTAACAGCCAAGCGGCCATCTGTGGGACTGACAGAGTACCGTCCCTCCACGGTGAGACCTTCACTCTCCATGACGAGGGATATCTTGCCCCTTCGGCCAGCATTGAGATCCTTGGAGATACTTTTAGGCAATTTCTGATTCAAAGCAAGAGATACCACCAAAAATTAGTCAATGGCACCAATGCACTAAACCATGTGAGACTTTGAGCAGAGAAGACATCAAGATAAGAGCAGTTATGCTGTCATATACTCACGAACATAGCCTTCAGATGCGTCCTGGTCACCACACGGGTGGCCACAGCAATGAGCTGAGACCTCGGTGATCTGGCTGGGGCAGGTGCATGAGCCTGGGCTGGTACACGAGCTGGTGCTGATGCAGGAGACTGCTGGGCAGGTGCATAAACGGTGCCTCTAGAGGAACCGGTGCTGATGCAGGAGACTGTTGGGCGGGTGCAGTAAACGGTGCAGCTAGAGGAACCAGTGCTGATGCAGGAGCCTGCTGGGCATGTGTAGTATATGGGGCCTCTACAGGAACCAATGCTGATGTAGGGGACTGCTGGGTAGATGCAGTAAACGGAGCTGGTACAGGAACCGGTGCTGATGCAGGAGAGTGGGAAGCCGGTGCCGGTGCTGGTGTGGTTGCCCTTTGTGACATCCGCTCCTGTTCCATCAGGGGATCTGCAGCTTTGATCATGTTAAACCCAGCAAGCTAGAACAGAGGGAATGGTTTAGAACAACTGCTCAGAATGCAGTTATCAAAAGATATGAGTAGAAAAAAGTTACATATTATATATTTGGAAGTGTCTCCAACTCTGTAAGCAGTTACGTATATCTGCCCGTTTGAGTTTCTGATCCTCAGCTCGTCGCCCTTCTTCAGACCGTAGTCAAAAGCAAACTTTCTCCAATCATGTCCATACAAATATGTGATGGCCTGCGTCTTGTAGACATACACCTCATAGACCGTGTAGGTGTTCATCAATTTGCCATTGCCATGCATAGTGAAAGATCCTTCATGCGGACACATCTGGTTAATCATTGGACGAAGTTCACAAGGTACAGTCTGCATGTGAAAATTGATACAAATGTAAGAAGCAGGAAGACTAAAAACAAGACTTTACTATATGCAAATTCATGCTAAACCACTGAGAATACATACCTGTAACTCTGTGAAGGAGCTACTAGAAAGGTAGATAGAGCCATAGGAGGTGTTATATGCGGGGTATGTACATGGGCCCGCCATATTCCCGCAAGCTCGGCATCGGGATGGTGAAGGAAACATGGGAGGTACTACTGGTGCGTAGCGCTGAACGTAAGTGGAAGAATTAGGTTGTGTAAAGTGCATAGTTCAGAGCAATGCAAATGTTGACAAGCAAGTGCATAACACTATGTTACAAACTGAACAGTGAAAAATTAGTGTATGATGAATATAAGCATGCTAATTTGGTGTTTCCGAATTCCAAAAAGCATTAGACAGAGCCAGTGATAATATCAGACATAAATCATGGCATGTATATGTGGCTTAAGAAAATATACCCGAACCCTTGGATGGTTACGGCCCGGCTGATCCTTGGACTTGAGCTTATATAAGCATCCAGAAGGTGGGGCTGACAGTAACTTGGTGGCAGCCTCTGCAGATGCCTCATCAGCAGCAGTTGCAATCCTTTTGACCAATGAAGGCTTAGCAGTTTCAGTCTGCATATAAAAATTGAAGAGCAACAGACATCAGCAGTGATATATAAAATGAATCTATGAGACACTGATGCATATAGTGCTGGATGTAAGTGGAAGAATAGGTGTGTGTGTTTCTGAACTATTGGTAAGCATTAGACAAAGCCGGCAATAAACAGACAAAAATCAAATCATGTATGAGGATTAAGAAAATATACCTGCTTACTGAAAAGGGTACCACCCAGCTGGCCCGTGGCCTTGTGCTTGAGGAGGTTTTCAGAAGATGGTGGCAGCACCATCGTCTTCACAGCAGCCTCATCAGGATCATTTTTTATCCATTTGAGTAGAGGAACAGAAGTTTCATCCTGCATATGAATAGCAACAGAACTCATCATTGATATTTAATAAATCTATGAGATAGACTGATGCAAATAGTGCGGGTGTAAGTGGAAGAATAGGGTTGTGCATAGAGAACAGTTGACAACAATGCAAATGATTACAAAAGAAGCCAATGGAAATCAACAGTTTATATACTGGATGAGACAGACTGAAAAGTGAAAAATTAGTGTATGATGATTGTAAGCAAACGCAGTGTTTCTGAACTTTTGGTAAGCATTAGACAAAGCCAACAGTAATTAAACAGATAATAATGAAATCATGTATGTGGATTAAGAAAATATACCAGATTCATTAAAAGGTCACCACCCAGCTGGCCCATGGCCTCGTGCTTGTAGAGGTTTTCGGAAGATGGTGCCGGCACCATCGTCCTCACAGCAGCCTCATTTTGCATCCACTTGAGTAAAGGCGCAGCAGTTTCAGCCTGCATAAGAATGGGAACAGATCTCAGCAGTGATATTGAATGACTCTGAGACAGACTGATGCATATAGTGCTAGATGTAAGTGGAAGGGTATGGCCGTGTATGGACAACAGTTCACAACAATGCAAGGGTGTGTTCGGTTCTGAAACAGCGTGGAATGGAATGGAATGGTTCCATTTCAGAGGAATGGAATGGTTACATTTTTGTTCGGTTGGGAAAAATGGAGAGCAGAAGAGATCGAGGTTAAACTAACCAATTGTCTCAAAATTGTAATTAACAATTGCAAATGACATTTTAATCTCAAAGTCGTAATTAACAGCGCCTAATGGTGCTCTTTTAATCTAAAAATCGAAATTAACATCATTTTATGTTGGGTTAGGGGAACTGGAGTAGATGAACATTACTGTATGATGATTGTAAGCAAACGAATTTGGTGTTTCTAAACTTTTGGCTTCGAGATCTTATGGGTTTCAACTCTAGCCTACCCCAACTTGTTTGGGACTGAAAGGCTTGGTTGTTGTTGTTGTTGTTGTAAACTTTTGGCAAGCATAGAAAAAACCGACAATAAACAGAGAAAAATCAAGGCATGTTTTGTGGATTAAGAAAATATACCATATTCATTAAAAGATCACCACCCAGCTGGCGCGTGGCCTTGTGCTTGTAGAGGCATTTAGAAGATGGGGGCGGCATCAACATACTGGCAGCCTGATCAGCCGCAGTTTTGATCTTCCTTTTGAGTAAAGGCCCTAAAGTTTCAGTCTGCATATGAATAGCAAAACAAAAGGCAGACCTCAGCAGTGATATTGAATTACTGTATGAGATAGACTGATGCATATAGTGGATGCTCTTAGCCTTTTGCAGCGTGAACACTAGCTATGGACAGACAAAAAAACTAGTTAACTCAGCTTTGTCTAGATATGAATGTACTACCACCATCCAAAAGCTTAAGCCTTATTTATTTTTGAGAAATCAAAACAAGCAAAGTTTGACCAAAATTTTAGAACATTCTATCAACAAATATAATACTGTGTAGATACCGTATGAAAATATATTTTATTATCTATTTAATGATATTAATTTTGTATTTTGCATGTTACTGATTTTTGGTAAAAGCTTAGTCAAACATGGTATAGTTTGACTTTCTAAAAATAATATAAGCCCAAAGCTTTGGGATGGAGGCAGTAGTATCTAGAGCTAAAACACATCTAGATACATCCGTATCTACAGATAGTTGAGTCAATTAATTTGGATCTGAGGGAGTATCAGATTCAGACTACATCATGGTAAGTTGGTTAAAAAAATACCCCTGGGCGGTCCCTGCCCAGCTCGGCAGTGGCATTTCGCTTCTTGTGCTGCAGATCGGGCCATGCTCCTGCAGCAGGTGGGGCGCTATTCTCGTTCCCCATAGCCTCAGCACGGAACCTGGAGGTACCAACCTGATACAGAGAATATAGAGCATGGTGTCACAGAGGCTTTACGCACAAACAGCTGAAGACATGTGCTACTTTAAGCATATTCCAGAACAGGAACAGATTGAGGATGCAGAGACCAGAGAGACACTTAAAAGGTAAAGAGTGGATAAGCAAACGGAGTACCTGCTTCGCGGGGCTGGGGACGCAGCTCAGGCTCAGCCAACTGCCCACATGCGTGGTGGCCTTACGCTCCATTGCCCCCACCGCCGAGGTCTTACCTTTCCTGTACAAGCTGACAAAAGATACAGTGAGGATCAGCAGAAACTACAAAGGTTGCAAATGTCGACAAATAAAGGAAGAACACCCCAATCCAAGCAAAGGTAGCCCCCGCCCCCACCCCCATCAATCACTCCCAGCTCGAGGGTGACCAGAAAGACACCCCTTCGCCCAGAATAGGAAAGAGATGCGCAAGATATCGAGGAGAGGAAAAAAGAACCGATCTCGAGAAAGGAGAGAACATTACTAGTCCTACCTAATCCGCTTGGGCTAGATGCAGCTTGCCCCTCCAAGCTGGATGCCTGGACGGTGGAGGCGAAAGGAGGGGATCGAGCTAGCGGCTTGCATCCGTCGGCAATCGGCACTCGATCGGGAGAGAAGGGGTGCTACATAAAGGGGAGGGGTAACATATTTTATTACACAGTGAACTTACTGATGTGACTAGTCATTACATGTCTCACTGAAACTAGGGCCCATAGTGTGGCACCCCAAATTTACTTGAAGCTGCCCGGCGGGACGCATTGGCGCGTCAAGAAACCCCCGAATTGTAGCGGGGAAATGAAACATTTCACAAAAATTCGAAATTCAAGCACACCGCCACGCGCCAAGCACGCGGCTGTTCCTTCCTCTTCCTCGGTTCCTCCTCCCCTATCCGAAAAAACCCCAAATCCCAAGCTCAAACCAAAAAAAACAAAAAACAAATCCCCTGGCCGCCATGCATGTCCTCGTTAACCCGCTGGAGATCGTTCCCGGACGATGCGGACCACCCGCCCTGAGATCCAGAATTCCGTCCACCTCGAGGCACTGCGTGCTGTCTCGCAGCAGCGGCTTGAGGGCGCTGAAGAGGAAGTTCCGCCGGAAAGTGCTCATGGCAACCGTGCAAGCTCACCGGCGTGCTGTATCCCGAGAGGAACTGGTCAAAGCTTTGCTATTCGCCACACAAAAAAAATTGCGGGCCAAGATCTGGTCAAAGCTTCGTCGATGGCTTGCCGCGAGAGGCTTGGAGTCCAGAGTCAATAAACTAGCTGCTCGAGGACTTGGGCGGTTTACACGGATTCATATTAACTGACTCAAGTTTGTTAGTCTAGTTAACAAATGCATCTAGATACATCCATATCTAGACAGAATTGAGTCAATTAATATGAATCAGAGGGGAGTACCTGAAAGTGTTTCATGCTACCAACTAATGCGCTGGCAGGAATCGCTGTAGAAGTAATTGTGCTACTACTCGTACGATGAACTGATTGTGTGGGTGTCGAATTTTGCAACGCGATCATCCACTGAATGCTTAATCTAGCGCCAAAGGCGTACAAATCATAACATACTACAGCACCAGAACATAAGAGTACGAATCATAAAGTAGCTCAACATTTTGCATCAGGGCTGGGTGGTCCTGAGACTACCGGGACGCCCCTGATGATCTCCGGGTGTGCATCCTCTTCAACGCAAAGCTGTGTACTCGGTCCACGGCCTCCTTCTGTAGGCTGGATAATCTCAGGTGCAGGACCTTCGTCTATGAGAGGCTCGTCATCAGTACCATCCACAGGTGCATCAGGGCTGGGTGGTCTTGAGACTACCCGGACGCCCGTGATGATCTCCGGGCGTGCATCCACTTCAACGCAAAGTTGTGTACTCGGTCCACGGCCTCCTTCTGTAGACTGGATAATCTCAGGTGCAGGACCTTCGTCTATGAAAGGCTCGTCATCAGTACCATCCACAGGTGCATCAAACTGAGATTCATCTTCAAATCTCCCATCAAACTGAGAGACCTCTTTAACTCTATGCTTCTGCAATTAGTACATCAACCGATTAGACAAACATCTAAGGGATGCAACCTGAACAAATGCCGTTTTACATATTTACCTTCTCATCTGGCACAGCACATGTCCCAGAGCTGAAACCCGTTTCCTGAAGCAAGCGCTTTTTCTCTCCTTCCCGTCCATCCATCTGCAACAAGTTAAATTTGAGTACAGAACCTTGCACAGCAATGCAAACTATTGATTGAAACAACGGCAGCATCAATATAAATAATTAACTACATATGCCAGCACACATACAGTGTGAGCAAGATCTGCTTCTCCTGCTAAAGGATCATTATATGGTTCACCATGCTAAACCCGCCTAACATATGTGCGGTCCATCCCAAAAATGTGTAAATGATCTGCCACTACAGGGTGAGGCCTCTTCTCACCATTCATACATGTGCAGCGCGGGCAATACACGTCCAGGTTGTGACCATCATGAGCTCTAATAAACCCCATAAAGGGTTGAACACCATTTATATATGAAGGGGAACATAAGTGTCCATGCAGTATCCAAGTTCTGTCCATCTGTTTAATTATGAGATACAGTGGTTGGTGATTAATTTAAGGTGAAGTAGGAAATGTATATCCATCGAGTACAAAACTATACTACATGATTATGCATTTCAGCAATCATGTCGAGTACAAAACAAAAAATGCCCATCGACATTTTAGCAAACAGATCGTGTACAAAACTCTGCCATGGCATTTCAGCAAATTAACGGATCGAGTGCAGAACTGACTCTATATGCCCACGCAAATGAACAAATTGATCGATGACAAATCGAGCGGAAAACTATAAAGTGCCAATTAGTTCGAGCATACTGACGAATTTTTTAGCAGCATCAAGAAAATATAAATCGTTAGGCTGTCTTGCCCGATACATGATTGAGCTAGAGATAGCAGCCCTACCGTGGATCAACTTGACCGCCGGTGCGTCTCGAGAAGAACGACGGGGAGGGGAAGCTTCTTCTTCGCACGGACGGGACGGGGAGGGGAAGCTCTTCGCACGGACGGGGATAAGTTGTGTACGGGTGGGTGGGGGGTCATGCGGCCGGGCCGCCGGGGTGATAATTAAGGTCGGTAGGTGGCGTTTAATGGAGTTGCGTGTGTAATTTGCCGTGCACAAGGTTGAGGAATAGGCGGTTCCCTTTGCCGCGCGCACAATTCAAACTATCCCGCCCATGTAGTTTAAATTCGCCATATTTTCGTTAAATCGACATAAAGTCATGTGAGTGGGGGAAAATTAGCAAAGTTGCTTGAAAAATAGTAAAACTCTGGAATTATCCTTTAAATATGCTCTACTTCGTGTGAAAATCGGGGTGTGGAAGCATGTTGAGCTGTTTTATTTGTACTTTCTTCATTAAAACTCCCATTTTATGCACTTTGGATGGAAAGAAATCATTTGTACATAAATTTTGACAACGCCATTTGCAAACACTAATTGTTTACATGCCAAGATGCACCCATCCACCAAATATATATGTGGCAAAAGTTTATCACAATCTAGCAGATATGCATAATTAGTGAGGGACCCCTTTTGATTTTGTGCAATTTCCACTAATTAGGTAGAGATCGAGAAGGGTTAATTAATTAGGCCATGTTAGGGGTTATGTGTTTTAGATTAGGTTGTGTGGATTCAAATACAACTTCTTTATTTGTGTGCTATGATTAATCAAAACTAGATCGATCGACTGCGCACACATTATTAGAGGCGCATGCCTTTGCGCACAAAGTGCATGTGTGTGTTGTTGGCCACAGAGAGAGAGAGAGAGAGAGAGAGAGCTACATACGAGAGAGCGATTGAAATCCCCAAATTAAACACATATATATGCATGGCACATTGACGTCGAAACCGCGTGGCAGTGATGGTCAACACCGTGAGCCGGAACAACTAGGGCTGCGGCTGGCCCCAGTCCCTCAGAGCGACGGCCCGCAAAGCCTCCTGGTCGCGCGCCGATGCAAATTGCAAGGGCGTGCCACCTGACCTATACCTGGTCAGGAAGGTGTGGATGATGCCTCGCTTAGTTTCCTGCAGGGCACACACGTACACGTTAAATACGAGCCTCGATCGGCTCTCAGGTTATCCTGTGAATCGGCTCATGGAGCCGATCCACCCATGATTCGTCCAAGGTGGCCGAATATATGGTGGTCCTGCTTGATCAAGATAAAGCATATGAGATCCACGACGATCTGGGGTTTTCACCGCATAATCGGATCATCCTACTCACGATTGGGCCTCGCGCTCACGCACGGTGACCGTAAGCCAGCCCTAGACAAGGCCTAAAAACCAACACTAGGTTGATCCTCGGAACGTCCTGTCTAGGGGCAGCAAACTACACCCTACATGCCGCTGGATCCTCCAACCCTTTGTAAGGCCTAACTATTGCAGATATTAAACTAATCCTTGATGAATCAAGGAGCAATCGTAACGGATCAGATCTACTAAATAACGATCAAGCGGGGTGCCGCCCCTGCACCCATGATGAGGTACAAGGACGGCTAGATGCGCGAGGGTTGCACTACGACAGCATATGATACTAGGAACAATGCTAACCCTAACACATCTATGATAACTACGTTGCTCGCCATCAAAAAGGCTTCAGTACGAGCAACGCATGAACAACGTGGGCAGGCTCGTGCTGCCTAGATCGCGAGATGCGATCTAGGCAGCATGGTGCTTACCGGAGAAACCCTTGAGACGAAGGGGTTGGCGATGCGCCGAGATTGGTTTGTGTTGAACGTTGGTTGTTGTTTATTCCATAAACCCTAGGTACATATTTATAGTCCAAGGGACTTTCTAATGTGGGCGTGCACTAAACCGTGCACGAGACAAACTCTAATCTCTACGTAACCTACTATATAAAGATACACGGGCTAGCTAGCCCAAACTTGGTAAACAAGGCCGATTCACACATCTCTCTACGCATATATCTTCAAGTCCATCTTGATCGCGGCCCACCTCTGGCTTGGTCAAATTCTGGTGATAACACATGCCCCCTGGTTTTGGAAATGACATTTCCAAAATCATTATGCTTTTCCCTCGTAGGGTCATGTCGTGGCAGAGCAGAAATCACCGCAGAATCCCTCATCATGACACCTTACCCCTTTCACTTCTCCACGCGTCCGAAAATTTTTCCTGCTAGGCATCACCTCCTCGGAAACTGCTGTGGCATTAAATCTCCCTCACATCCCTTCTATTTAGCCGTTCTAAACAGCTTGCTCCTTCTTCATCTTCCTCGCATTAGCACCCACAAAATCTTCCTGCACCACCATGTCTTCTTCCTCCTCCGAGCTTTCCTATGGGTCCTCCTCCTCCCGCGAGACGCCGCCGGACGTCCGTGCCCCGGAAGAATGGGACCTGGAGGACCACGCCTCCTCCGCCTGGTCTGAAGACGACCAGCCCCTGACCAGCGGGGATGAAAATCTTCAGTTCCTTGTCAACGAGGAACTGGAGCCGGAAAGCGAGGACGACCTCTGGGAAGGCTGCCCCACCTCTGAAGAGGAGGAAGAGGCGGATGACAACGATGACGACGACTCCCTCGAGGGTTATCCGCCGGCGAAGCGCCTCCGCATGTGGTGCGATGACGACAGCAGCGACGATGAAGACGGGGATGAAGCTCCCGTAGAGGGCTATGGGAGTAGCGACGAGGAGCCCATCGGCAGCAGTGCCGATGAGGGTTCCGAGGATGACGACGAGGGCAGTGACGGCCCGTAGATTAGGATCTACTAGCATAGGCCTAGCAGTAGTAGATGGGTCAATAGACCCTTCTTTTGTTCTTCTTTCTTTGAGTAATCGGTTCCTCCTTTGTAAGAAATCATGTCTATCAATGAAGGAGCTTCCCCAATTTGATCTTGCCGATTTCCTCAAACCGCTTTCAATGAGCCAATAGCAATGCATCGATCCTTCATCCTTCAGTATCCCTCAACTGATGATCTTCTAACTGGTAGATAATGTGGGATCTGATACGTCCAAAACGTATCTACTTTCCCGAACACTTTTGCTATTGTTTTGCCTCTAATTTGTGTATTTTGGATACAACTAACACGGACTAACGCTGTTTTCAGCAGAACTGTCTCGTTTTTGTGCAGAAATCCAACTTTCGGGAAAATCCTCGGAATTTCTTCAGATGGCCCTATTTTACCAAAATATTGACGGAGCCAGAAGGGCGAAGGAGGTGGAGGCCCGAGGGCCCCACACCATAAGGCGGCGCGCCCAGGGGGGCCCGCGCGGCCCTATGGTGTGGCCCCCTCGGCCGGCCTCCGACGCCCCCCCTTTGGACTACTTATCGGGTTCAACCTAAAAACGCACGGAGAGAAGTCGACATCGCCAGAAACCCTCCAGAGAGCCGCCACATCGCGAAACTCCGTCGCGGGAGCCAGAAGTCTCCGTTCTGGCACTCCGCCGGGACGGGGAATTGGAGGAGATCTTCACCGCCATCACCGCCAACGCCTCTCCATCGACCAGCAATGTTTCCCCCATCCATGTGTGAGTAATTCCCCCGCTGTAGGCTGAAGGGGATGGTAGGGATTGGATGAGATTGGTCATGTAATAGTCATAAGATTGTTAGGGCATAGTGCCTAGTATCCGTAGATGTCACTTTTATGATATTGTTGCAACTTGTTATGCTTAATGCTTGTCACTAGGGCCCGAGTGCCATGATCTCAGATCTGAACATGTTATTGATTCATGAAGATATTCGTTGTTTATGATCTTACCTGCAAGTTGTATACACATGTCGCTGTCCGGAACCAATGGCCCCGAAGTGACAGAAATCGGGACAACCGGAGGGGATGGTAGTGATGTGAGGATCACATGTGTTCACGGAGTGTTAATGCTTTGCTCCGGTACTTTATTAAAAGGAGTACCTTAATATCCAGTAGTTTCCCTAGAGGCCCGGCTGCCACCGGCTGGTAGGACAGAAGATGTTGTGCAAGTTTCTCATTGCGAGCACGTACGACTAAATATGGAACACATGCCTATTGATTGATTAGTACTTGGATACCGTTTTATTATTATCTGCAAATGCCCATGCTTTGATTGTTACATGAGTTTCTCTCATCCATGCAACGCCCGTTAAATCCGTCCCTATGCCTACAGTACTTTTAATCCTGCTGTTTACTATAATCACTACTGCTGTCTTTATTTCACGCTGCTGTTATTTCGCTATTTCCCTGCCATAAAACTGTTACTACTGATAAACTCTTGCGAGCAAGTCTGTTTCCAGGTGCAGCTGAATTGACAACTCCGCTGTTAAGGCTTACAAGTATTCTTTGTCTCCCCTTGTGTCGAATCAATAAATTGGGTAATACTTCCCTCGAAGACTGTTGCGATCCCCTATACTTGTGGGTCATCAAGACTATTTTCTGGCGCCGTTGCCGGGGAGCATAGCTTTATTTGGAAGTTCACTTGGATTGATATTGTTCGCTGCAAATTCTCCATTATGGGTAAACCTCGCGATACTAAGATCGCCATATTACCATCCACTACAAGAAAAGGTACAACTCTGAGTACCTCTGCTGCTCTTGATTCACCATCTGTGATTGATAAACTTGTTTCACCGCCACATGCTTCGCGTGCTGGTACTTCTGCTGAATCTGAAAATTCTCATAATATTGATAATGTTTCTGCTGTGCTTGATGATAGTGGTTCATTGGGATCTTTTCTAGATGCTACAATTGCTAAGTCTAGACAAATTGAAAATACTGAAACTCCTAATGCTGCTACACCTGTTAATTCACCTGAGTCTGTTGATTATTCTAGTGATGATCTTGATGAAGATTATGTAGAGCTTGATGATGATTTTATTGAAAAATGCAATGCTACTACTGATGCAAGAAAAATTAAAAAGTTGCTTGCAGAACATGCTGTTAGATATAAATTATCTCCTGATCCTAAATTTGCCACATCTCCTATAAACATTAGGGATAAAGATTATGATTTTTCTCTTGATCTATCTCATATAGCTATTGTTGAGAAAACACCCTTTTGTGGTACTGAAAAAGAAAGTGCTGTTGAACACATGACTGAGTTATCTACTCTTAGTGGCTTGTTTTCTGATGATATTAAGATGCGTACTTATTTTGTCGCTAAAATTTTTCCTTTCTCATTAAAGGATGATGCTAAAACTTGGTATAATAATTTGCCTCCTGGTTCTATTAAAAGTCCAAAAGAATTGCTTGATGTTTTCTTCCGCAAATACTTTCCTGCTAGTGCTCAACATGCTGCTTTGCAGAGAATTTATAATTTTGACCAGGAAGATGGAGAGAAATTGCCTGAGGCTTGGGCTAGATTTTGTTCTCTTATTAGAGCTCAGCCTGACCATGATTTGGAAAAGCATGATTTACTTGATATATTTTATAGTGGACTAACTATTGAGTCTAGGGCATACCTGGATAGTTGTGCTGGTTGTGTTTTCAGGAAAAGAACTCCAGACGACGCTGAAGAATTATTGGCTAAAATAGGCCGGAATCATGATGATTGGTCTACACCTGAACCAACCCCGACACCGATAGTGAAGAAGAGGGGTATGATTAAATTGAATGATGAAGATATGAGGGAAGCCAAGAAGTCTCTTAAGGAGAAAGGTATTAAACCTGAAGATGTGAAGAATTTACCTCCTATTGAAGATATATGTGAGACAATTCCCCCTTCATCCATGATTGAGGTACACTCGCTTCAACACTTTACTAGGGAAGATATTCCGTATTCAAAATCTCCTGCTCAATGCTTAGATGAATTTGATAATTATATTGTTAAGCAAGAAAACTTTAATATGCGAGTAGAGAATCATTTAATGGAAAATTCCCGAGCTATTAGTGAATTGCATGGTATTGTGGAGAGAACCTCCAATGATGTTAAGATACTTGTTAAACATTTTCAAATGGTTCAAACTCAAATTGATCAACTTACTAAAGTGCAAAATGACTTGTTGGGAAATAATTCTAAAGAAAAACATGCTTGTGAAGTAACAACTAGAGGTGGTGCTTCTACCCAGGATCCTCTATATCCTGAAGGGCATCCCAAAAGAGTTGAACAAGATTCTCAACCAATTAAAACTAGTGCTCCATCTAAGAAAAAGAAAAAGAAACATAAGAATGTTGTAGAATCCTCTGAACCTGTTAATGATCCTAATAGTATTTCTATTTCTGATGCTGAAACTGAAAGTGGTAATGAACATGAGGAAGATAATGATAAGAATGATACTCCTGATAAAGAAGAAATTGAAAAAGAACCTGAAAAGCCTGCTAAAAATAAAAAGTACACTAAAGAAGATTTTATTACTGAGAAACATGGTAATGAAAGAGAACCTTGGGTTCAAAAGCAAATGCCTTTTCCTGCTAAGAAACTAAAATCAAAGGAGGAGGAACATTATAATAAATTTTGTGATTGGATGAAACCTTTATTTCTGCAAATCCCTTTGACTGATGCTATTAAATTGCCTCCTTATTCAAAGTATATGAAAGATATTGTTACTAACAAAAGGAAAGTCCCCAATGAGGAGATTTCCACTATGCTTGCTAATTACTCCTTCAATGGTAAGATTCCAAAGAAGCTTGGAGACCCAGGTATACCGACTATTCCTTGTTCCATCAAGAATAATTATGTTAGAACTGCTCTATGTGATTTGGGAGCAGGTGTGAGTGTGATGCCTTTTTCTCTTTATAAGAGACTTGATTTAGATAAATTGATACCTACTGATATATCTTTGCAAATGGCTGATAAATCTACTGCTATTCCTGTTGGTTTATGTGAAAATGTTCCTGTTCAAGTTACTCAGCATTGCTTGATATTAACTGATTTCGTTGTGTTGGAAATGCCTGAAGATGATAATATGTCCATTATTCTTGGAAGACCCTTTCTTAATACTGCAGGGGCTGTTATTGATTGCAATAAAGGCATGGTTACTTTCAATGTTGATGATAAGGAACACACTGTCTATTTTCCCAAGAGGATTGATAAAGTATGTGGAGTCAATACAATTTTTAATGTGAAAACTATCAAAGTGGGATCCATTGATTGTCCTATATATGAGCCTAAAGAAGAATATCAAACTCTTGTGATTGGATCCATATCAATTCAATATAAGGTAACATGATTGATTTGAGGTTTATTTCTTCTTATGTCATATAAAATTTATTTGGTAGCAAGACTTGATCAACCTTGTTAACAAGTATATTTTATTGCATAGGAGAGTTAAACAACACTTCTTTCTTTCTCTCTCCCTTCACTTATTTTACTTGCTGTAGCACTTTTGTTTTGCAATATGCTTTAGTCATTTAAGATTTTAGAAATCATTTTCCTGCGCAGTAATCATTAATTTAATACCCAGAAATGTGCATTTTTCAAAGTTCTCTAAAAATTACAAAAATTACACCGTTGGTCCTATTTTTCGACGAGGCACCTGGGAGCACCAGAGGATGACCTGTGGGGCACCAGGGGGTGCCACACCATAGGGCGGCGCGGCCAGCAAGGGGGCCGCGCCACCATGTGGTGTGGGCCACCCCTTGCCCCACTACACCATCTCTTCCTCCCAGCACCTTCTCTCTCCCGAAAAAACTCGTACCAAGTTTCTCTCACTCGTGTTTCTGCTCAAGAACTCGCGATTTTTCGATCTCCTTGCTCAGCCCAGATTTCTGTCTGAAATTTGGCACATTTACTCCTTGGTATGTGACTCCTTTGATTGTCCAATTAGAATTTCATTTGGTTGAGTATATCTTGAATATTTTGCTGCTGTAGATAACATGTTTAGTGAGCTTGCATGCTTGTTCTAAGTGGTAGAAATTAGTTTTGATGCATGTTTAGTACTCTAGCAAGTTCCTATAGTAGTTCCCTTCAATTACACACCTTGAAATCAAATTTTATAATGATTGTTGAAAATTTCAGAAAATGGAAGAAGGTGTGCCCCAATTGAACCAAGAAGAATTGGAAGTCCAGCAAGTTTCAAGAGTCAATCGTGAGGAGGGAGTATACCCCTCTTACTACCCATGCGTGGACTTTATGAGAAGTGCGGGGATTTTACAAGATGTGCAAACTCTAATCTCTCGTGCAGGGCTGAGTGGTTTTGTTGAAGGAGAGCCAAGACAATATGCAAAATTAACTATGTCTTTTGTGCAGGACTTCAAGTTCAATTGGTCGCGATCTGACCCCATGGTCCAGTATAAAATTTACAATAAAGCTGTCAACTTGCCATTTAGTGTTTTTTGTGCAGCAATTGGAGTACCGCAATGGGGATCCTGCGAGAAGATCAGGGGAACACCGCGGGAGCTCTCAGATCTTTATACAAGGATTTGTAATGGGAGGAGCCTCTCCAATGATGATGGTAAGATTAGTAGCATTCAACATCCAGCCATCCGCTACTTTGCCTATTTCATTACAAAGTGCGTCCTTGCAAGAAGGACCGGAGGTAAATTATCTGTCCCAGACTTGGCTTTCTTAGCTGCTGCTTTGCAACAGGATAGGACTTATAATTTGGGTGCTTTAATAGCTTGTAGACTTGCTACTAACCGTGAGAAAGGAGGAATTTGTGGAGGTCTTATCGCCTCTCGCTTATTAGCTATGCATGGTGTAGAACCTCACCATTTAGATATTCCGCTTTCTATAGAGAAGCTTGATGTGGTTTCCATGATTAGACATGAGTTTATTTCAGATGCATCTAGTTTGAACAACCTGCATTATAGGATAACTTTGTATAAGAAAAGTTGGAGTATAACTAAGAAAATTGAAAAACTAGTACGATTGCCTGCACCTGCTTTGTTTAACCTTGATGCCAGGAACGGGTGGTCGATCACAGAAAATGAGCTAAATGCATACATAGAAAGAGAAAGCCGTCGTGCGAGGGAAAATGTGGAGGAGACCGAGGAGCATCCCGACTCTTCATCCGATGCAGCAAGCTCCTCATATCAACATCATGGTCACGTGGAGCCTCCACGATATTCTTCTGCACAGGGGCCTTATTACCACTCCATGTATGATCCACCGGCGTGGAACCCCGACCCTCGTTGGGAATGAACTCCACTTAGGCCAAAAGCCTAAGCTTGGGGGGAGGTATACCGGCATCACTCATTCTTTGCATATTATGATTGCTGGATACTTGTACATACTTGTTTAGTCTCTAGAGTGGTTTTCTAATGAGAGGGAGATGATATTTGGGGAAGTGCTGTCCAAAAACAGATTCTGTGCTGTTACCAAAAAAATTCGTACGCACAGCCAGAACGTTATTTTGAGTTGCCAATTTTTGAGCATGTTCCCCAGGTTGTTATCTAACTTTCATTAGTTGAACACTTTTTGGTCTGAGCAATGGAAGATTTTTGTTAAATTCGATTTCTGTACTGCTGTCAGGATTTGGCAGATTTCTGTCATCCTGCTTTTCTGTGTTTCTGTTAGTTTGCATTCTTTTGTTTTCGCTTTGTTTCTTTCCTAAAACACAAAAAGACCAAAAATATTTCTGTTGTTTCTCTTCACCATTTGTTTATTTGGTACCTTGCTCTTAGTTTGCTTTATTTGCTATCGTTAGTTTGCTATAAGAAAACCCAAAAAGATTTTGCTTTGTTTGCTTGTTTTCTTTCGTGCTTGTTTCTAATTCGAAAACACCAAAAATATTTGCTGTTCTTCTTTGGTTTGTAAAGTTCATCATGAGTTCAATGGTCTTCGGTGGCTGGAGCGTGGTTTTCATTTCATATTATCCAAGCTACACAAGTGAAAAGGCAATAATGACGATCTACGACAATCTGATTGTGGTGAGAGGCTGGTATGAACTCTATTTGCTTTCATTTTTGTACATATACTCATCCATATGAGCATGCTTAGTTGGTTCATGTGAGGTATATGTTATTTGAGAAAGTCTAATAGCTCATGATCTCTCATGATTAGTTCCAATTTATTAATATGAGTAGCATGTCATGGATGTTTGCTTGCATTGTTTTATTCATAAGTAAGTATGGCATTGTGGTATCCTCCTCTGAATAATTCATTTATATCGACTTGGCACATGCTCACGCATGCATATGACTGAACAAAAAGTCAATTAAGCCTCGATGATTTATATTGCTTCAGAGTTATTGTATCACTTTTATGCCTCCGTTAATTTATTTTGCCGCAAGCATAATTATGACAGTTACTGCTCTCTTGATTTGTCGCTCCCTAGTCTTTTGCTAGCCTTCACTTGTACTGAGCGGTGACGCCGCTCGTGCTTCCAAACACCTGAAAACCAAGTTGTTCCATAAGTGTCCACCATAAATACCTATGCATGGCATTTCAAACCATTCCAAGTAAATTCTCATGCGCTACCTTTAAAACTTTCAAAATGCTTCTCAATTTGTGTTAATGTTTCATAGCTCATGAGGAAGTATGTGGTGTTTAGCTTTCAACCTTGTCATTTACTTTTGACGGACTCTCATACGGACTAGTGGCACATCCGCTTATCCAATAATTTTGCAAAAAGAGCTGGCAATGGGATTCCCAGTCCCAATTTATTAACTTAAATAGACACTCCTCCATGGTTTGTGATTGTTGGACGGCACCCGAAGGATTCGGTTAGCCATGGCTTGTGTAAGCAAAGGTTGGGGGAGTGTCATCATCATAATAAAACTTAAATAAAAAGGCACTCCTTCATGGTATGTGATTGATGGCAGGCACCCGAGGATTCGGTTAGCCATGGTTTGTGAAAGAAAGGTTGGAAGGAGTGCCAACCAAAAATAAATAAAATGGGAGCCGCTCTTGTGAGTCCGGTTGATGAGGTAGTTAGTGTACCCATTACCATTCATTGACAACAACAAACACCTCTCAAAATAATTTTACTCCTGTTTTATAAATGAAAAGCTCTAGCGCATGTTAATCCCTGCTTCCCTCTGCGAAGGGTCAATCTTTTACTTTTTATGTTGTGTCTCCATTCTTTCTTTGAGCACTATCTTGAGAGCACGACTGTCATTCTTAGTATAATATGCTTGTCTCAAAATATGATTAATTGTGGTATAACTTTGATGCTTTTATCTTTGACAATCACTACTTCTAGTCCTTCTATGAACTCAAGAGGTGCCTCGGCATTTATGTTTTGCCGATCAAATACAGGCAAGCGAGATACCACTTTACCATATTCTCTTATGAACATTGCAATCTTGCTTACATACATGATTCATGATGCTTATTATTAATTGTTGGTACTTCTCCATGATTGACATAGCTGTTGGATGATCTTATTTGCATGTATCTCATTATGAACTGCTTGAGTATTAGCCATAGCATGAGAATATATACATCATATGAGCAAATGTGTTCGTGAAAGTTCTTTTATCGCTCAGTTGTTAACTGAATTGCTTGAGGACAAGCAATAAGCTAAGCTTGGGGGGAGTTGATACGTCCAAAACGTATCTACTTTCCCGAACACTTTTGCTATTGTTTTGCCTCTAATTTGTGTATTTTGGATACAACTAACACGGACTAACGCTGTTTTCAGCAGAATTGCTCTGGTGTCTCGTTTTTGTGCAGAAATCCAACTTTCGGGAAAATCCTCGGAATTTCTTCAGATGGCCCTATTTTACCAAAATATTGACGGAGCCAGAAGGGCGAAGGAGGTGGAGGCCCGAGGGCCCCACACCATAAGGCGGCGCGGCCCAGGGGGGGCCCGCGCGGCCCTATGGTGTGGCCCCCTCGGCCGGCCTCCGACGCCCCCCTTTGGACTACTTATCGGGTTCGACCTAAAAACGCACGGAGAGAAGTCGACATCGCCAGAAACCCTCCAGAGAGCCGCCACATCGCGAAACTCCGTCGCGGGAGCCAGAAGTCTCCGTTCTGGCACTCCGCCGGGACGGGGAATTGGAGGAGATCTTCACCGCCATCACCGCCAACGCCTCTCCATCGACCAGCAATGTTTCCCCCATCCATGTGTGAGTAATTCCCCCGCTGTAGGCTGAAGGGGATGGTAGGGATTGGATGAGATTGGTCATGTAATAGTCATAAGATTGTTAGGGCATAGTGCCTAGTATCCGTAGATGTCACTTTTATGATATTGTTGCAACTTGTTATGCTTAATGCTTGTCACTAGGGCCCGAGTGCCATGATCTCAGATCTGAACATGTTATTGATTCATGAAGATATTCGTTGTTTATGATCTTACCTGCAAGTTGTATACACATGTCGCTGTCCGGAACCAATGGCCCCGAAGTGACAGAAATCGGGACAACCGGAGGGGATGGTAGTGATGTGAGGATCACATGTGTTCACGGAGTGTTAATGCTTTGCTCCGGTACTTTATTAAAAGGAGTACCTTAATATCCAGTAGTTTCCCTAGAGGCCCGGCTGCCACCGGCTGGTAGGACAGAAGATGTTGTGCAAGTTTCTCATTGCGAGCACGTACGACTAAATATGGAACACATGCCTATTGATTGATTAGTACTTGGATACCGTTTTATTATTATCTGCAAATGCCCATGCTTTGATTGTTACATGAGTTTCTCTCATCCATGCAACGCCCGTTAAATCCGTCCCTGTGCCTACAGTATTTTAATCCTGCTGTTTACTATAATCACTACTGCTGTCTTTATTTCACCGCTGCTGTTATTTCGCTATTTCCACTGCCATAAAACTGTTACTACTGATAAACTCTTGCGAGCAAGTCTGTTTCCAGGTGCAGCTGAATTGACAACTCCGCTGTTAAGGCTTACAAGTATTCTTTGTCTCCCCTTGTGTCGAATCAATAAATTGGGTAATACTTCCCTCGAAGACTGTTGCGATCCCCTATACTTGTGGGTCATCAGGATCCTCAGGAGAGCCTTTAAATTTCTTCCGCTAATTCCAACGACCCTCTGATACGTCTCCAACGTATCGATAATTTCTTATGTTCCATGCTACTTTATTGATGATACCTACATGTTTTATGCACATTATATGTCATATTTATGCATTTTCTGGAACTAACCTATTAACAAGATGCCGAAGAGCGAGTTGCTGTTTTCTGCTGTTTTGGTTTCAGAAATCCTAGTAAAGAAATATTCTCGGAATTGGACGAAACTTTCGCCCAGGGTCCTATTTTTGCACGAAGCTTCCAGAAGACCGAAGACCTAACGAAGTGGGGCCACGAGGCAGCCAGGGGTGGCCGGCGGGCCCAGCCCTTGGCCGCGCCCCCCCCCTGGGCCCCTCGTGTGGCCCCTCGCGTTGACCTTCCGCCTACTTAAAGCCTCCGTCGCGAAACCCCGGTACCGAGAGCCACGATACGGAAAACCTTGAGACGCCGCCGCCGCGAATCCCATCTCGGGGGATTCGGAGATCGCCTCCGGCACCTGCCGGAGAGGGGATTCATCTCCCGGAGGACTCTTCATCGCCATGATCGCCTCCGGAGTGATGAGTGAGTAGTTCACCCCTGGACCATGGGTCCATAGCAGTAGCTAGATGGTCGTCTTCTCCTTGTTGTGCTTCATTGTTGGATCTTGTGAGCTGCCTAACATGATCAAGATCATCTATATGTAATTCTATATGTTGTGTTTGTCGGGATCCGATGGATAGAGAGTACTATGATTATGGTGATTATCAATCTATTGTTCATGTGTTGTTTATGATCTTGCATGCTCTCCGTTTCTAGTAGAGGCTCTGGCCAAGTTTTTACTCTTAACTCCAAGAGGGAGTAATTATGCTCGATAGTGGGTTCATGCCTTCATTGATACCTGGGACAGTGACAGAAAGTTCTAAGGTTGTGATGTGCTGTTGCCACTAGGGATAAAACATTGATGCTATGTCTAAGGATGTAGTTATTGATTACATTACGCACAATACTTAATGCAATTGTCTGTTGCTTTGCAACTTAATACTGGAGGGGGTTCGGACGATAACCTGAAGGTGGACTTTTTAGGCATAGATGCAGTTGGATGGCGGTCTATGTTCTTTGTCGTAATGCCCAATTAAATCTCACTATATTTACCATGTCATGTATATGCATTATTATGCCTTTCTCTATTTGTCAATTGCCCGTGTAATTTGTTCACCCAACATGCTTTTATCTTATGGGAGAGACACCTCTAGTGAACTGTGGACCCCGGTCCTATTCTTTCCATAGCATACAATCTACTTGTTTTACTGTTTTCTTTGCAAACATCTTCCACTCGATACGTTTAATCCTTTGTTATAGCAAGCCGGTGAGATTGACAACCTCACTGTTTCGTTGGGGCAAAGTACTTTGGTTGTGTTGTGCAGGTTCCTAGTTGGCGCCGGAATCCCTGGTGTTGCGCCGCATCACATTTCGCGACCATCAACCTTCAACGTGCTTCTTGGCTCCTACTGGTTCGATTAAACCTTGGTTTCATACTGAGGGAAAACTTGCCACTGTGCGCATCATACCTTCCTCTTGGGGTTCCCAACGGACGTGTACATCTACGCGCATCAAGCACTTTTTCTGGCGCCGTTGCCGGGGAGATCAAGACACGCTGCAAGGGGAGTCTCCACTTCTCAATCTCTTTACTTTGTTTTTGTCTTGCTTTATTTTATTTACTACTTTGTTTGCTGCACTAAATCAAAACACAAAAAAATTAGTTGCTAGTTTTACTTTATTTACTGTCTTGCTCTCTATATCAAAAACACAAAAAAATTAGTTACTCGCATTTACTTTATCTAGTTTGCTTTATTTACTGTTGCTAAAATGGCCAACCCTGAAAATACTAAGTTGTGTGACTTCACAAATGCAAATAATAATGATTTCCTATGCACACCTATTGCTCCACCTGCTACTACAGCAGAATTCTTTGAAATTAAACCTGCTTTACTAAATCTGGTCATGAGAGAACAATTTTCTGGTGCTAGTTCTGATGATGCTGCTGCCCATCTCAATAATTTTGTTGAACTTTGTGAAATGCAAAAGTATAAAGATGTAGATGGTGATATTATTAAATTGAAAGTGTTTCCTTTCTCATTAAGAGGAAGAGCTAAAGATTGGTTGCTATCTTTGCCTAAGAATAGTATTGATTCATGGACTAAATGCAAGGATGCTTTTATTGGTAGATATTATCCTCCCGCTAAAATTATATCTTTGAGAAGTAGCATAATGAATTTTAAACAATTAGATACTGAACATGTTGCTCAAGCATGGGAGAGAATGAAAACTTTGGTAAAGAATTGCCCAACCCATGGACTGACTACTTGGATGATCATCCAAACCTTCTATGCAGGACTAAATTTTTCTTCACGGAATTTATTGGATTCAGCTGCTGGAGGTACCTTTATGTCCATCACATTGGGGGCGGCTACAAAACTTCTTGATGATATGATGATAAATTACTCTGAATGGCACACGGAAAGAGCTCCACAAGGTAAGAAGGTAAATTCTGTTGAAGAAACCTCTTCCTTGAGTGATAAGATTGATGTGATTATGTCTATGCTTGTGAATGGTAGATCTAATGTTGATCCAAATAATGTTCCTTTAGCTTCATTGGTTGCTCAAGAAGAAAATGTTGATGTGAATTTCATTAAAAACAATAATTTCAACAACAATGCTTATAGGAACAACTCTGGTAATAACTATAGGCCATATCCTTCTGCTAATGGTAATGGTTATGGTAATTCTTATGGGAATTCTTACAACAATAATAGAAGTGTACCCTCTGGTCTTGAAGCCATGCTTAAAGAATTTATTAGTACACAAACTGCTTTTAACAAATCTGTTGAGGAAAAGCTTGATAAAATTGATACTATCGCTTCTAGAGTTGATAGACTTGCCTCTGATGTTAATCTTTTAAAGTTGAAAGTTATGCCTAATAATGATCTTGATAATAAGATTACTACTACAGCAAATGCCATCCAAGTTAGAATTAATGAGAATATAAGATTAATGGCTGAGTTGCGTGCTAGGTGGGATAGAGAAGAAAATGAAAAACTAGCTAAAGAGAATAATGTAGCTAAAGTTTGGACTATTACCACCACTAGTAATGCTAATTCTTCACATGTTGCTGCACCTCCTACTATCAATGGTAAAATAATTGGTGTTGGCAATGTTTCTACTCCTAGTGCAAAGCGTACAAAACTGCCTGAAATTGCTAAAACTGCTGAAACTGCTTGTGATAAAACTGCTGAAATTTTTTCCAACCTTGGGAACAATGATCCCATTGCTGTAGCTCATAATGATTTAGATTTTGATGATTGCCACATCTCTGAAGTTATAAAGTTCTTGCAAAAACTTGCTAAAAGTCCTAATGCTAGTGCTATAAATTTAGCCTTTACAAAACATATTACAAATGCTCTCATAAAAGCTAGAGAAGAGAAACTAAAACTTGAAACTTCTATTCCTAGAAAGTTAGAAGATGGTTGGGAGCCCATCATTAAAATGAAATTCAATGACTTTGAATGTAATGCTTTATGTGATCTTGGTGCAAGTATTTCTGTTATGCCTAAAAAGATTTATGATATGCTTGACTTGCCACCATTGAAGAATTGTTATTTGGATGTTAATCTTGCCGATAATGTTAAAAAGAAACCTTTGGGGAGGATTGATAATGTGCATATTACGGTTAACAATAACCTTGTCCCCGTTGATTTTGTTGTCTTGGATATCGAATGCAATGCATCTTGTCCAATTGTGCTGGGAAGACCTTTTCTTCGAACTGTTGGGAGCAGTCATTGATGTGGGAGAAGGCACTCTGAAATTCACCTCTATACCAGGGGGGAATCATATATTTCCTAAACCAAAAGGAAAGAAAAACATTAAGAAAGGTAAAGATGAAGCCCAAGGTAAGGTTGACACACCATCTCTCGATAATACTTGATTTGCACTTTCTGCGCCTAGCTGAAAGAAAAGCGCTTATGGGAGACAACCCATGTTTTTACCTACAGCAATTTTTTGTTTTGTTGAGTCTTGGAAGTTGTTTACTACTGTAGCAACCTCTCCTTATCATGTTTTTGTGCCAAGTAAAGTTTCTATGTCAAAGTTGATGTTATATTTGGGATCGCTGCGCAGAAACAGCATTGCTGTCTGTCACGAATCTGGGCATAATTCTCTGTAGAAAATTCGAAAAAATCTGCCAATTTACGAGCGTGATCCTCAGATATGTACGCAACTTTCATTAGTTTTGAGTTTTTCCATTTGAGCAAGTCTGGTGCCATTTATAAATTCGTCTTTACGGACTGTTCTGTTTTTGACAGATTCTGCCTTTTATTTCGCATTGCCTCTTTTGCTATGTTGGATTTATTTCTTTGATCCATTAATGTCCAGTAGCATTATGCAATGTCCAGAAGTGAAAAGAATGATTGTGTCACCTCTGAATGAGTGAATTATTAATGATGCACTAACCCTCTAATGAGTTTGCTTGAAGTTTGGTGTGAAGGAAGTTTTCAAGGGTCAAGAGAGGAGAATGATATACTAAGATCAAGAGGAGTGAAAGCTCTAAGCTTGGGGATGCCCCCGTGGTTCATCCCTGCATATTTTAAGAAGACTCAAGCGTCTAAGCTTGGGGATGCCCAAGGCATCCCCTTCTTCATCGACAACATCATCAGGTTCCTCCCCTGAAACTATATTTTTATTCAGTCACATCTGGTGTTCTTTACTTGGAGCGTCGGTTTGTTTTCGTTTTTGTTTTTGTTTGAATAAGATGGATCCTAGCATTCACTTTGTGGGAGAGAGACACGCTCCGCTGTTGCATATGGACACATGTGTCCTTAGGCTTTACTCATAATGTTCAAGGCGAAGTTTCTTCTTCGTTAATTTGTTATATGGTTGGAATTGGAAAATGCTACATGTAGTAATTCTAAAATGTCTTGGATAATGTGATACTTGGCAATTGTTGTGCTCATGTTTAAGCTCTTGCATCATATGCTTTGCACCCATTAATGAAGAAATACATAGAGCTTGCTAAAATTTGATTTGCATATTTGGTTTCTCTAAGGTCTAGATAATATCTAGTATTGAGTTTTGAACAACAAGGAAGACAGTGTAGAGTCTTATAATGTTTACAATATGTCTTTTATGTGAGTTTTGCTGCACTTGTTCATCCTTGAGTTTGCTTCAAATAACCTTGCTAGCCTAAACCTTGTATCGAGAGGGAATACTTCTCATGCATCCAAAATCCTTGAGCCAACTACTATGCCATTTGTGTCCACCATACCTACCTACTACATGGTATTTACCCGCCATTCCAAAGTAAATTGCTTGAGTGCTACCTTTAAAATTCCATCATTCACCTTTGCAATATATAGCTCATGGGACAAAATAGCCTTAAAAACTATCGTAGTATTGAATATGTACTTATGCACTTTATATTTTATTAAGTTGCTTGTTGTGCGATAACCATGCTTCTGGGGAACGCCATCAACTATTGTTGAATATCATGTGAGTTGCTATGCATGTCCGTCTTGTCTGAAGGTCTATCATTTTAGTGGTTGGAGCATGCAAAATTGTTAGAGAAGAACATTGGGCCGCTAACTAAAGCCATGAATCATGGTGGAAGTTTCAGTTTTGGACATATATCCTCAATCTCATATGAGAATAATAACTTTGCTACATGCTTATGCATTTAAGAGGAGTCCATTATCTGTTGTCCATGTTGTCCCGGTATGGATGTCTAAGTTGAGAATAATCAAAAGCGAGAAATCCGAAATGCGAGCATTCTCCTTGGACCTTTGTACAGGCGGCATGGAGGTACCCCTTTGTGACACTTGGTTGAAACATGGCATGCGAAGACCCGGTAGTCCAAGTTAAGTAGGACGAGGTGCGGGCACTATTAGTATACTATGCGTGAGGCTTGCAACTTGTAAGATATAATTTACATAACTCATATGCTTTATTACTACCGTTGACAAAATTGTTTCATGTTTTCAAAATAAAAGCTCTAGCACAAATACAGCAATCGATGCTTTCCTCTGCGAAGGACCATTCTTTTACTTTTATTGTTGAGTCAGTTTACCTATCTCCTTCCACCTTAAGAAGCAAACACTTGTGTGAACTGTGCATTGATTCCTACATACTTGCATATTGCACTTGTTATATTACTTTATGTTGACAATATCCATGAGATATACATGTTACAAGTTGAAAGCAACCGCTGAAACTTAATCTTCTTATGTGTTGCTTCAACACCTTTACTTTGATTTATTGCTTTATGAGTTAACTCTTATGCAAGACTTATTGATGCTTGTCTTGAAGTACTATTCATGAAAAGTCTTTGCTATATGATTCAGTTGTTTACTCATGTCATTACCTTTGCTTTGATCGCTGCATTCATTACATATGTTTACAAATAGTATGATCAAGATTATGATGGCATGTCACTTCAGAAATTATCTTTGTTATCGTTTTACCTGCTCGGGACGAGCAGAACTAAGCTTGGGGATGCTGATACGTCTCCAACGTATCGATAATTTCTTATGTTCCATGCTACTTTATTGATGATACCTACATGTTTTATGCACATTATATGTCATATTTATGCATTTTCGGAACTAACCTATTAACAAGATGCCGAAGAGCCAGTTGCTGTTTTCTGCTGTTTTTGGTTTCAGAAATTCTAGTAAAGAAATATTCTCGGAATTGGACGAAACTTTCGAGGGTCCTATTTTTGCACGAAGCTTCCAGAAGACCGAAGACCTAACGAAGTGGGGCCACGAGGCAGCCAGGGGGGGGTGGCGGCGCGGCCCAGCCCGCGGCCCTGCCTGGGCCTCGTGTGGCCCTCGCGTTGACCTTCCGCCTACTTAAAGCCTCCGTCGCGAAACCCCCAGTACCGAGAGCCACGATACGGAAAACCTTACGGAGACGCCGCCGCCGCCGCGAATCCCATCTCGGGGGATTCAGGAGATCGCCTCCGGCACCCTGCCGGAGAGGGATTCATCTCCCGGAGGACTCTTCATCGCCATGATCGCCTCCGGAGTGATGAGTGAGTAGTTCACCCCTGGACCATGGGTCCATAGCAGTAGCTAGATGGTCGTCTTCTCCTTGTTGTGCTTCATTGTTGGATCTTGTGAGCTGCCTAACATGATCAAGATCATCTATATGTAATTCTATATGTTGTGTTTGTCGGGATCCGATGGATAGAGAGTACTATGATTATGGTGATTATCAATCTATTGTTCATGTGTTGTTTATGATCTTGCATGCTCTCCGTTTCTAGTAGAGGCTCTGGCCAAGTTTTTACTCTTAACTCCAAGAGGGAGTAATTATGCTCGATAGTGGGTTCATGCCTTCATTGATACCTGGGACAGTGACAGAAAGTTCTAAGGTTGTGATGTGCTGTTGCCACTAGGGATAAAACATTGATGCTATGTCTAAGGATGTAGTTATTGATTACATTACGCACAATACTTAATGCAATTGTCTGTTGCTTTGCAACTTAATACTGGAGGGGGTTCGGACGATAACCTGAAGGTGGACTTTTTAGGCATAGATGCAGTTGGATGGCGGTCTATGTTCTTTGTCGTAATGCCCAATTAAATCTCACTATATTTACCATGTCATGTATATGCATTATTATGCCTTTCTCTATTTGTCAATTGCCCGACTGTAATTTGTTCACCCAACATGCTTTTATCTTATGGGAGAGACACCTCTAGTGAACTGTGGACCCCGGTCCTATTCTTTCCATAGCATACAATCTACTTGTTTTACTGTTTTCTTTGCAAACATCTTCCACTCGATACGTTTAATCCTTTGTTACAGCAAGCCGGTGAGATTGACAACCTCGTTTCGTTGGGGCAAAGTACTTTGGTTGTGTTGTGCAGGTTCCTAGTTGGCGCCGGAATCCCTGGTGTTGCGCCGCATCACATTTCGCGACCATCAACCTTCAACGTGCTTCTTGGCTCCTACTGGTTCGATTAAACCTTGGTTTCATACTGAGGGAAAACTTGCCACTGTGCGCATCATACCTTCCTCTTGGGGTTCCCAACGGACGTGTACATCTACGCGCATCACCCTCTTTAGTGATCGCTCCTCATTTTATGAAGGTAGCAACAGAAGATCAGCCGATGACATCCCAATTGGTTCCTACCAGGTCTGCTGCCCCCGAGCCTTAATCGAGGCGAGAATGTCAGAGAGAATGTGCCAAAGCCGATCCCCTTTCTTCCTCAGACAGCCGATGACCAGGAACTAGGTTCAAAGATGGAAATCCTCGACAAAATTTGAGTTGATGGCCGCGCATTGGCTACTTCTCGATCCTAAAGTCGATGCCCTTGCATCGGCTGGAAAATGTTTAAAAATTTTAGGCCGATTTGTGTATCGGCCCCCATACTTAGTATTATTCACCTAGGTGCCCCCCCGAGCCGATTCTGTCAAGAGAATTGATGGTATCGGCTCGTCAGGTAGTCCCTGTTGGGTCAAACGTTGATCCCAGGCAGAATAGATGGTGAGGATAATTTTGGCCGATTGCTGGAATCGGCCTCCACGTTGTTTGCTCGGTGAAGGTTTTGTAATATCCCTTCATCAATTTCGGAGGGCCGATCGCAAGGATCAGCCTCGCCACGTTGCTTATTGACGTAGTCTTGCTACTCGCCCAGGCCGGTAGACAAAACCAGCCCAATCTCTGACTTTATCACGTTGGTGCGCTTGCTGTCGTCCACCTCGGGTGCATCGTGTAATCGTGGAGCCCTACACTTCGCCGGACGAACGAGCACCATGTTTGTGCCAGCCGATGTTTCATCATCGGCTTTCCTTTGCTTGGGGCGCCATTCTTTTCTTTGCGGCAGCCCCTCTTCATCCAGGGTCCTCTGGACTTTTGCAGCCAAATCAGGTCGTGCCTTCCTCAGCGTATGCAAGTATAACCTTTCGGCTTCCTCCAGACCGCGTAATCGCTGAACCCTGCGCTTTTGTGAATGGCTGAGACCATCAGGGCACCATCTTGGACGGTGACACCTGTCTTCTTCGTCTTCCCCCTCGTCTTCCGAATCCTCGAGATCTTCCACCAGAGGGGTCTCAGCACGTCTGTTTTGTGGTGGGAGAGGCCCTAAGCGCTCGAACACGGACACGTTGGCTGCCTCCTCTTTTTCCGGTTGCATTCTGGGCAGTTGCCGATTGTTGGTAATCGGCTCATTCCTGAATCCCAGCAGTGCCTGAAGAAGGGGCAGTCCCAATGTCTGTCCGTATCGTCCTGCTCCCTGGCGTGGCGCTCCTGCCGCTCCTCATCGAGATTATGCCGACGATGTCTTCTGTCGTTTCTGGCCAGACGACCTCTTTCATCATCGTCGCCGTGTCGCCGGCGTTGATCATACCGACTCACATACTTATTGAGGAGGTGATCAGAGAGGGGTCGTTGATATCTAATGTTCTTCACTTCCCCCTCTGTGACGTAGCGCTTGCCATCTTGACGGAGCCGATCGCATGGAGCGGCCCCCTCAGTGTCCTTGCTCTGAGAGCAGCTGTCCTCATCCCCGTCCTTCTCAGAGCGGTGTCCAAGCTCTACCATGCTGATGTTGGCTGAGAAATCAGGCTGGCACCCTCCAAGGTGGGCAAACTCCACCATGTTGACGGCGGGGAAGGGGTGTGTGTCGACCTTCATGGCATACTGGTTAAAAATTAGTCGCCCATTTTCTATTGCCATCTGGATCTGCTGACGCCACACCCTGCAGTCGTTAGTGGTGTGGGTGAACGTGTTATGCCACTTGCAGTATGGCTTTCCGTTCAGCTCTTGCACCGTGGGAACTTTGTGGCCTTCGGGAATCTTTATATGCTTCTCCGCGAGTAAGAGATCGAAAATCTGCTCGGTTTTCGTCACGTCGAAGTCAAACCCTCTTGGAGGTCCTGGTGGCTTCACCCATTTGCAGGTTACTGGGCCTGCAGCTCGAGTCCACTCAGCTACTGCGACCTCTTGTTCTCCCGTAGCGACCGTCTCGCCTGCGTCAACCATGGTAACCACACGCTTGAACTTGTCCTGGTAGACATCTGGGTGGCGCTGTTCATACGCTGACAGCTTCTGCACCATGTGCGCTAATGACGGGTAGTCCGCTTGGGAGGCCACGTCCTTGATCGATGATGATAGACCCACCACCGCCAACTCGACTGCTTCTTTTTCGCTTACGTGAACCGAATAGCATCGGTTCCTAACGGTCCTGAAGCGCTGGATGTATTCTGACACTGTTTCCGCCTTCTGTCGTACTTGTGCTAGGTCGGCAATGCCAGCCTCGGAAGCCTCTGAGTGATATTGCTCATGGAACCGTTCTTCCACTGCTTCCAAGTCTGGACTGAGTTCGGTGGCAGCGACGTGTACCAACCGAAAGCCGATCCTGTGAGGGACTGTGAGAAGTACCTCACGCGCAGCTCGTCTGACGCTGAGATCATGCCCAGCTGCGCCAAATATCGGCTCACATGCTCGATGGAGCTGGAACCATCTGATCCGCTGAACTTTGTGAAGTCCGGGAGCCGATATTTGGGTGGTAGCGGGATCAATTCGTACTCGTTGGGGTACGGCTTGGTATAGCCGATCGTCTTCCTTTTCGGCATCATGCCGAACTGATCTTTCAGAATCGTACAAATCTGATCCGCGGTGATGGCTGCAGGTGCCGAACCCTTCGCGAGTGGCGTACTTAACCAGCCATGCTTGTTTTTCCGGTTCTGAGCCAACTGCAGGAGCTGGGCTCTGGAGTTTTGTCGGGGTGGCGTATTGGCTAGCCACGTCGCTTCTCGGGTCTGCCTCCGACGTTCCTCCGTTGTTCCAGTCCCCGCTGTTGCCACCTGGTTCGAGGGTGCCCAGGCGCTGCAGTCTGGCACGTATGCGCATGCGTATCCGTGCGGGATCTCCTTGGGCGCGTCATGTAGGAATTGGTAGTCACTGGGGTCACCACCAATCTTGTAGACGACATAGGCCGATGAGTTCGGCGCTTCGTGCTGCCAACGCGAACGGCAGCGGTGGACGGGACTGGAGTAGCAATTCCCCTTGGTGAGTCCCTAGGGCTGGTCCTGACGGAGAGTACTGATGGCTCATGATCTCCTGGATCACGCGCAGAGCGACGCGCTCCAACGTATTCACCAGGCTCTCAGAATGGCGGTGCAGGCGAGACCATGAAGTTTATCTCCTGACGCAGCGACCTGGTGCGTTCTTCTGACGGGGTGGACAGGTCCACTCCATCAAGCGCGCCTTCAGGTGAGAACCCCTTCCATCTGATGCCATGGGAACGGGTCCTGTGGAAAGAGCCGATTAGGTCGGCTTCGAGGAAGGCTTTGACCTCGTCTTCTTCTTGAGCTCGCCAGAGAGCTCCTCGTAAGTGACCGGAGTTTCTTCCGCCATCTCTGATGTGGATGGCGAGGTGGTTGTCGTTGAAGATGGGTCCCACCGGGCGTGCCAGAATGTGTTGACGTCAGAAACCCACTGGCGGGCAGTGACTGGTCAACACCGTAGAGCCGGGAACAACTAGGGCTGCGGCTGGCCCCAGTCCCTCAGAGCGACGGCCCGCAAAGCCTCCTGGTCACGCGCCGATGCAAATTGCAAGGGCGTGCCACCTGACCTATACCTGGTCAGGAAGGTGTGGATGATGCCTCGCTTAGTTTCTGCAGGGCACACACGTACACGTTAAATACGAGCCTCGATCGGCTCTCAGGTTATCCTGTGAATCGGCTCATGGAGCCGATCCACCCATGATTCGTCCAAGGTGGCCGAATATATGGTGGTCCTGCTTGATCAAGATAAAGCATATGAGATCCACGACGATCTGGGGTTTTCACCGCATAATCGGATCATCCTACTCACGATTGGGCCTCGCGCTCACGCACGGTGACCGTAAGCCAGCCCTAGACAAGGCCTAAAAACCAACACTAGGTTGATCCTCGGAACGTCCTGTCTAGGGGCAGCAAACTACACCCTACATGCCGCTGGATCCTCCAACCCTTTGTAAGGCCTAACTATTGCAGATATTAAACTAATCCTTGATGAATCAAGGAGCAATCGTAACGGATCAGATCTACTAAATAACGATCAAGCGGGGTGCCGCCCCTGCACCCATGATGAGGTACAAGGACGGCTAGATGCGCAAGGGTTGCACTACGACAGCATATGATACTAGGAACAATGCTAACCCTAACACATCTATGATAACTACGTTGCTCGCCATCAAAAAGGCTTCATACGAGCAACGCATGAACAACGTGGCGCTCGTGCTGCCTAGATCGCGAGATGCGATCTAGGCAGCATGGTGCTTACCGGAGAAACCCTTGAGACGAAGGGGTTGGCGATGCGCCGAGATTGGTTTGTGTTGAACGTTGGTTGTTGTTTATTCCATAAACCCTAGGTACATATTTATAGTCCAAGGGACTTTCTAATGTGGGCGTGCACTAAACCGTGCACGAGACAAACTCTAATCTCTACGTAACCTACTATATAAAGATACACGGGCTAACTAGCCCAAACTTGGTAAACAAGGCCGATTCACACATCTCTCTACGCATATATCTTCAAGTCCATCTTGATCGCGGCCCACCTCTGGCTTAGTCAAATTCTGGTGATAACAGGCACATTTAATTTAATTAGAGGACCGCGAGGCATCCCTGGCCTGCTTGATGCACAATTAAGTGTCATTGGCCTATATATAGGGTTTAATTAGGGTTTAGGGTTTAGGGTTAGGAGGTTAGGGTTTAGGGTCTAGGGTTTAGGGTTTAATGTTTATGGTGTTTAGGGTTTAGGGATTAGGGATTAGGGTTTATTTAGGGTTTAAGGTTTAGGGATCATCGATCGAGTGCGCACACACACATTATTAGAGGCACACGCGCCTTTGCGCATAAAGTGCATGCGTATATGTGTGTGTTTTTTGGCCACCAACGACATATAGATGATCGAGAGAGAGAGATTGAAATCCCCAGGAATATGTTCAAATATATATTAAAATATATGCACGAATGCATGCATGGTAGGCCATGCATGCACACTAATTATATATATATTATGAGGAAACTTAATCAAATGTGTTTTCATTCGAGAGAACTTGTCAAAATTCAAGTTAATTAATTTATCATCGATAATTATATAATTAATTAATGAATCTCAGGGAGATGTTATACAACATATGATCGATATAGGCCATGTATATATTAATTGGTTTTAATCTACCGTTTAATTTGCTAGCTAGCTGCATGCTATATATAGAGCATGTTTTTATTAGATCGGGTTATAGCTAGTATAGTTTAGGGTTATGTGTTTTAATTAACTAGGGTTTGATTAGCTAGGGGTTAGTTATATATATTATGGTTTAGGGTTAATGCATGGCACATTTAATTTAACTAGAGGACCGCGAGGCACCCCCCTGCTTGATGCACAATTAAGTGTCGTTGGCCTATATATATAGGGTTTAATTAGGGTTTAGGGTTAGCTAGCTGGGTTTAGGGTTTAGTGTTTTGGGTGTTTAGCTAGGGTCTAGGGTTTAGGGTTTAGTGTTTACGGTGTTTAGAGGGTCTAGGGTTTAGTGTTTAGGGTCTAGGGTTTAGGGTCTAGTGTTTAGGGTCTATGGTTTAGGGTTTAATTAGTGTTTAGGGTGTTTGGGGTTTAGGGTTTAGTGTTTAGGGTCTATGGTTTAGGGTCTAGTGTTAGGGTCTATGGTTTAGGGTTTAATTAGTGTTTAGGGTGTTTAGGGTTTAGGGTTTAGTGTTTACGGTGTTTAGGGTCTAGGGTTTAGGGTTTAGTGTTTAGGGTCTAGGGTTTAGGGTTTAATTAGTGTTTAGGGTGTTTAGGGTTTAGGGTTTAATGTTTATGGTGTTTAGGGTCTAGGGTTTAGGGTTTAGTGTTTAGGGTGTTTAGGGTCTAGGGTTTAGTGTGTTTAGGGTGTTTAGGGTTTAGGGGATTAGGGATTAGGGTTTTAGGGTTGTTTAAGGTTTAGGGATCATCGATCGAGTGCGCACACACATTATTAGAGGCACCCGCGCCTTTGCGCATAAAGTGCATGCGTATATATATGTGTATTTTTTTGCCACCAACAACGATATATAGATGATCGAGAGAGAGAGATTGAAATCCCCAAGAATATGCATGTTCAAATATATATATATCAAAATATATGCACGAATGCATGGTAGGCCATGCATGCACACTAATTATATATATATTATGAGCTAGGCAACTTGATCAAATGTGTTTTCATACGAGAGAACTTGTCAAAATTCAAGTTAATTAATTTATCATCGATAATTATATATATAATTAATTAATGAATCACAGGGAGATCGATAATTAATTTAGGGTTTTAGGGTTGTACGTTTAAGGTTTAGGGATCATCGATCGAGTGCGCACACACATTATTAGAGGCACCCGCGTCTTTACGCATCGAGAGAACTTGTTATACAACATGAATCTGAGGGATATGTTATACAACATGATCGATATAATAGGCCATGTATATTTTAATTGGTGTTAATCTACGGTTTGCTAGCTAGCTGTTATATATATAGAGCATGCTTTTATTAGATCGGGTTATATCTAGTATAGTTTAGGGTTATGTGTTTTAATTAAGTAGGGTTGATTAGCTAGGGTTAGTTACATATATATGGTTTAGGGTTAATGCATGTCACATTTAATTTAATTAGAGGACCGCGAGGCACCCCTGGCCTGCTCGATGCACACAATTAAGTGTCGTTGGCCTATACATAGGGTTTAATTAGGGTTTAGGGTTAGCTAGGGTTTAGGGTTAGGGTTAGGGTTAGGGTTAGGGTCTAGGGTCTAGCTAGGTTTAGTGTTTAGGGTGTTTAGGGTTTAGGGATTAGGGATTAGGGATTTAAGGTTTTAGGGGTTGTTTAAGGTTTAGGGATCATCGATCGAGTGCGCACACACATTATTAGAGGCACCGCGCCTTTACGCATAAATTGCATGCGTATATATATATATGTGTGTGTTTTTTGGCCACCAACGATATATTGATGATCGAGAGAGAGAGAAATCCCTAAGAATATGTTCAAATATACATTAAAATATATGCACGAATGCATGGTAGGCCATGCATGTACACTAATTAATTATATATATATTATGAGGCAACTTAATCAAATGTGTTTTCATTCGAGAGAACTTGTCAAAATTCAAGTTAATTAATTTATCACGATAATTATATAATTAATTAATGAATCTGAGGGATATGTTATACAACATGATCGATATATATAGGCCATGTATATTTTAATTGGTGTTAATCTACGGTTTGCTAGCTAGCTGCTATATATAGAGCATGTTTTTATTAGATCGGGTTATATCTAGTATAGTTTAGGGTTATGTGTTTTAATTAAGTAGGGTTAATTAGCTAGGGTTAGTTACATATATATGGTTTAGGGTTAATGCATGGCACAATTAATTTAATTAGAGGACCGCGAGGCACCCCTGGGCTGCTCGATGCACAATTAAGTGTCGTTGGCCTATACATAGGGTTTAATTAGGGTTTAGGGTTAGCTAGGGTAGAGGGTTAGGGTTAGGGTTTAGGGTTTAGTGTTTAGGGTGTTTAGGGTTTAGGGATTAGGGATTTAGGGGTTTTAGGGTTGTTTAAGGTTTAGGGATCATCGATCGAGTGCGCACACACATTATTAGAGGCACCCGCGCCTTTACGCATCAAGTGCATGCGTATATATGTGTGTTTTTTGGGCCACCAACGATATATAGATGATCGAGAGAGAGAGAGATTGAAATCCCCAAGAATATGTTCAAATATACATTAAAATATATGCACGAATGCATTCTAGGCCATGCATGCACACTAATTATATATATATTATGAGGCAACTTAATCAAATGTGTTTTCATTCGAGAGAACTTGTCAAAGTTCAAGTAAATTAATTTATCACGATAATTATATAATTAATTAATGAATCTCAGGGATATGTTATACAACATGATCGATATAGGCCATGTATATTTTAATTGGTGTTAATCTACGGTTTGCTAGCTAGCTGCTATATATAGAGCATGTTTTTATTAGATCGGGTTATAGCTAGCTAGTATAGTTTAGGGTTATGTGTTTTAATTAAGTAGGGTTGATTAGCTAGGGTTAGTTACATATATATGGTTTAGGGTTAATGCATGGCACATTTAATTTTATTAGAGGATCGCGAGGCACCCATGACCCGCTCGATCGATGCACAATTAAGTGTCGTTGGCCTATACATAGGGTTTAATTGGGGTTTAGGATTAGCTAGGGTTTAGGGTTAGGGTTAGGGTTAGGGTACGTTTAGGGTCTAGGGTTTATGGTTTAGTGTTTAGGGTGTTTAGGGTTTAGGGATTAGGGATTTAAGGTTTTAGGGTTGTTTAAGGTTTAGGGATCATCGATCGAGTGCGCACACACATTATTAGAGGCACCCGCGCCTTTACGCATAAATTGCATGCATATATATATATATGTGTGTTTTTTGGCCACCAACGATATATAGATGATCGAGAGAGAGAGATTGAAATCCCCAAGAATATGTTCAAATATACATTAAAATATATGCACGAATGCATTCTAGGCCATGCATGCACACTAATTATATATATATATTATGAGGCAACTTAATCAAATGTGTTTTCATTCGAGAGAACTTGTCAAAATTAAAGTTAATTAATTTATCACGATAATTATATAATTAATTAATGAATCTCAGGATATGTTATACAACATGATCGATATAGGCCATGTATATATTAATTGGTGTTAATCTACGGTTTGCTAGCTAGCTGCTATATATAGAGCATGTTTTTATTAGATCGGGTTATAGCTAGTATAGTTTAGGGTTATGTGTTTTCATTAAGTAGGGTTGATTAGCTATGGTTAGTTACATATATATGGTTTAGGGTTAATGCATGGCACATTTAATTTAATTAGAGGACCGCGAGGCACCCCTGGCCTGCTTGATGCACAATTAAGTGTCGTTGGCCTATATATAGGGTTTAATTAGGGTTTAGGGTTAGGGTTAGGGTTTAGGGTCTAGGGTTTAGTGTTTAGGGTGTTTAGGGTTTAGGGATTAGGGATTAGGGTTTCAGGGTTGTATAAGGTTTAGGGATCATCGATCGAGTGCGCACACACATTATTAGAGGCACCCGCGCCTTTGCGCATAAAGTGCATGCGTATAGTTTAGGGTTATTTGTTTTAATTAAGTAGGGTTTGATCAGCTAGGGTTAGTTACATATATATGGTTTAGGGTTAATGCATGGCACATTACATATAGTTTAAATCTCAAGAATGTTTATACATGATAGGCCATATGTGCAAAGGAATTTTTTTCCCCGTGAACTTGTCAAAATTCAAGTTTATCAGTGCCAATGGAAACTAGTCCAAAAAATTACATAGAGGACCAAAAGTACTAGACAATAACTAATAGAACCTGCAACTTTACAAAAAGGACCCCAAAACATATAGAAGAAAATCAATCGAGTCCTTCTCGACCGCACATCAGATCTCTGCTCCGCATCCTTTCCAGCAACTCCGTCGCCGGGGACGCACCACTTGGGACGGTGTCGCCGGTAGTCGCCAGGACGAAGGAGAAGAAGGGCCTCAGCAACGGCATATTGGCTCTGAGAAGGGCCGCTGAAAGTCCAAGATGTGCACGGGCAAGACGGATGACGCCGTCGTATGCCCCGAGCTTGTGAACTTTAGCAGCTTGACTTCCCCATTGGCCAGATCTGAAGCACTGACCAAAGCAAGCCTCACCGTTAGCGCCATCACATTGATGGCACCAGATCGGGGTTTGGCCGGCAAGATCCGCCAGATTCACCATAGGCCAGATCTGAAGCCGATGACGAGATCCCCGACTCCATTGCGCCATTCTGCTCATGGGAAACACTGGATCTAAGCTTACAACAACACTAACTCCCTCGGATCCAAATTAGCTGACTCAACTTTGCTTATCTAAATATGGATGTATCCACACATGTTTTTACTCTAGATACATACACGTCTAAGGAAAGTTGAATCAATTAATTTAGTTCGGAGGGTGTACAATATACAGAGAGAAGTCGGCCTCGTCTCCGGCCGGCGAGGCCGCCGGAGAGAAGGGGGAGAGGAGCCGGGGGAGTGGGAGAGACTCGAGAGAGAAAGAGAAGAGGAAGAAATGAGAGCTCCCTGGGGAAGAACATTATTTTTGTCGTTCTGCTCGTACTGTAGCTTGAAACTGAAAATTTCGGCCACGCGCCAAATCATCCCGCCGCATCCATTCGAAAATCCCGTGACCAGTTTTACCCTTTTAACCCTGGTCCGGAAGCTACAACCCACCGACCATGGAGGGCTCATTCGGTAACAATGAAATATCTTGCCTAGATCCCGAACCCTCCCCACAGGCCCACACCCACCCACCAACCATTCGCCCCATTAGCTCAAAAATACTCTCACACGCCAAAGCTCTGACTCTCTACAGTACTAGATCTGCTTCGCCGCCGGCATACTCCTCCACAGCGTAGCCTTGATCGTGTTGGCTGTCCACCCACCTGATCCGCTCCCCCGCCGCCCTCGTCACCGACGGATCTGCTTCACCGCCGACCTCGCCACCGACGGATCTGCTTCACCGCCGACCTCGCCACCGACGGATCTGCTTCACCGCCGACCTCGCCACCGACTACCTCGCCGCAGCGGCTGTATCAACTTCACCGAATACCTTGCCAGCCAACCAGATCTGCTTCACTAACGCCCGCTTCTACTGAAACAGGGTCGATTCATCGTCTCCCGCGTTCGCCGCCGCTGGAATGCAAGTTGCCGCCCCCGTCCACCCCGCCGCAGCTTGGTTAGTACGCTGGCCCGTTAGATCGCGGTGTTTCTTTAGCCATGTTTTGTGTAGTTATTTGCAGATCTCATATGCCGTTAACTTTCTTGATGTGTTGCTTCGCATGAAGTTTGTTTAAATATTGTACAGTACAAAAGCATTATCCGGTCGCTACCATCCTGTTCATTCTACTGACACCTGTGTGCATCCACATATTTATAGCCTTGTACCCATTCATTTGCTGCCAACTGTTTTTGTACTGCATGCTATTGTCGCACTGCTTTTATAGTCGTGCTATGGGCATTTCCAATCTGCTTGTTCTTATACCACGTCATTAGCTCACCGCTAGCTGTTTTCTCGTGTCTGCTATTCTCACACTGCTTTTATAATCATGCTATGTGCATTTCCAATCTGCTTGCTCTTATACCTCGTCTTTAGCTTATATAGTTATTGCTGCGTGCATGTCTGGTCTTTGTATTATCGTAGACTGACTTGTCAATGTTATTTTTCCTAGGGATTGATCATGCGAAACACTTATTAGAACATCCAACATTAACAGCGGGGACGCTAGGTAAGGTTGGAATCTGAGTTCGTGGTTGGTAATTTTGGCAGTTTACTTCCGTTATTATCTATAACCTATATGCATTGTTCCTTATGCAAGAGATTAACACTTAGAACCCTGCCATAGCAATGCCATTCATGCTTTACTATGTTTCTGCCTATTTGATATGCTTGTCTTGGAGAAACTTCGAGGGTGATTTGAACCTGACATTTGGTCATTCTTAATGCCAGTTTACTTTATGTGTAAAACCTTGGCATTACCCTACTCTAAATCTGAATGTCTGAAATTCGTATCTCATGCAAAGCAACATCTAGTTGGTTTTAATCTGATATCTGGTAAATATTGGCTTATTCATTTGGCAGCTCAAGTTTTTTGTTATTTGAAACCAGCTGACTTGGTCTTAAATGTGATATCTAAACACAGATTAAGGACAATGGAGCAGGAGGATTAGCATTTCACTTGATGGCTGAACCTAAAATGATAGGCATGTTGACCACGACTAGTGCACGCAAGAGAAGGACCTGCAGTGAGCCAGTATGTGCTTAGTACATGCATCTTATCTTATCTTGTGCTTATTTCTGCTACATGCTGTTATCTGATCTCTACATTGCGTAATACATGTTTGAATAGTTAATTGTTGTAACTATGTTTACAATGTTACCAGAATGCAGTTTTAATGAAGCAGTCATCATTAGAAGATAGTCGCCAAAAAAGGATCTGTAGCGACCCTGTGCAACATTATGATGTAAGTTTGTGCTTAGTACAAGTTCCATACATGTCTTATTTATGCAACTTGTTATTATCTTATATCTACATTGCATAATAAATGTTTGCATAGTTCATCGTTTAACTCTTTTTGCATTATTATCAGAATGCAGTTGTGATGAAGCAATCTTCATTACCAGTGAGGCCCACAAAAAGTTCTGATCTTTCTTCTGATGCATCTTCTCATAGCCGTCAACCTAGACCATTTCTTTCATCAGACAGTAAATATCTCAAGGCTGTACTTTATAAAAGACATGGTATTGCTGCTTTAAGATCTGTAGCTGATATGTTGACAAAGAGTACACAAGATTCAATCAAGGCGATTGCCAAATGTCAACGTGTTATTGATGATGCTAATAGAAGTCCTCAATGATTCTATGTAATTTTTTTTTTGGGCACATTAATTGCCTTGTAATTTTCCTATTTGTTTTATTTGTGTATGTACTTGTGTGTATCATTGAAATCAGATTTTAGGCTCATGAAATTTAATGCAAGTTGACTAGTCAAACAAGTAGGGCCCTACAACAGATTGGGCCCACTTACAGTAGTGTGGGACCCACTTTCATTTTGGGCCGGCCCACTTCTTTAGTAGGCCGGCCCGGTTACACATAATGGGCTCCACATGCTTATTGGGTCGGCCCACTTGCTCTATGGTGGTCCCACATGGTAAATGGGCCGGCCCTTTAATAGGAAGGTGGGACCCACCTGTGTTTTTGGCCCGACTTTCTTGTTGGGCCCCCACTTTCTATATGGTGGACCCCACACACCAAATGGGCCGGCCCTTTAATAGGAAGGTGGGACCCACCTGTGTTTTTGGCCGGCCCACTATCTTGTTGGGCCGGCCCTTTCTATATGGTGGACCCCACATACCAAATGGGCGGCCCATTACGAATGTGGGACCCACGTGTTTTTGGCCCGCTATCTTGGTGGGCCAGCCCATTTGCTATATGGTGGGCCCCACATACTAAATGGGCCGCCCTTTAAGAAAGTGGGACCCATCTGTGTTTTTTGGCCCACTATTTTGTTGGGCCGGCCCACTTGCTATATGGTGGACCCCACAAACTAAACGGGCCGACCCTTTAACTGGAAAGTGGGACCCACTGTGTTTTTGGCCCGGCCCACTAGCTTGTTGGGCCGCCCACTTGCTATACGGTGGACCCCACACACTAAATGGGGCCTTTTAACAGAATGTGGGACCCACGTGTTTTTGGCCCGCCCACTTGCTTCTTGGGCCGGCCCGTTTCTTTAGGTGGACCCCACATGTTAAATGGGCCGGCCCATTTAAGTTTTGACCAGTCAACCTTAGAGGTTAGGCCCGGCCCACGTAACTAATGGACCAGCCCACTATATAGTTGACCGGTCAAACTATGTCATCGGCCCGGCCCGCTTAAGACGTGGCAGGCCTCGTGTGCCCTACCATCTACCACGGGTTCTGGTTAACGCCGTTAACGCGTTAACGGCGTCGCACGTGTCGGTTGCATGACGTCGCAGTCAACGGGCTCCCGAAAACACTTCCGCGGTCCGATTTTCGTGGTGGCGGGCGCAAGCGCGACGGACCGAAAAATCGTCGTTGGACTTTGCCTGACGCAGTTTCGACAACGGAACCCATATCATCGGGTTAGGCCCATAGGCGACAAAAAATGCCCCTTAGTTGACGATTTTGGGACGTTGTCTATCAGAACTTTTCTTGTAGTGATAATCTCATGGTCAAAGGAATAGTATTGATGACAACGGGAAACCTTTGCAATTAGAACTATATAATGCGATCAGTTTGTATGCTTTGATTAAGTAATGTCCATTATATTATTCTTTTTATTAATATGACCTCGCTAATAAGTGACACTATGTCCATGGCTATGGAAACAAATAGCCAACACTTATTTCATGAACTAATATAGAAGCATACTAGGGACACATTGTTTTCATATTCAACACATGTATTATGTTTCTAGGTAATACAATAAGCATGGTATATAAACATTATCATCAACATGGAATGGTGATAATAAATATTCTTTTATTATTTCCTCTTGAGCACCAAAACCCTTCAGCTCCAACCGCGTGTTGTCCACGCAACAGCCCCATCCACGTTCAGTTTACACATACCAGCCGGCGGCGGAAGCCAGCACCGTACTTGCACAGCCTAACGTCCACATGTCGCTTCCTTCTTCGGTGGAGAGGAGATCTCCAAGTCTCATAGAAATCTAGTTATGAAAGCGTGTGTTGCCCCCGGACTCTGTTGTATGTCCTCATGGATTAGCTTCCTTTTAGCATGCCATATGGACCCAGAGTGTTGCTATCATCGTCATGATCAGTGTGATCCATCGACTCGAGCTTGGAAAATAGCCATTGTCGCGCCGGTGGCTCCATGGACAAGCTAATGTGCTCGACGATAACTGGACTAGAGGGATCCCATATACACCTCGACATGGTGCACTCAATGAGGGAATGATGCCATCAATCTTCCATGCCACACATAGAGCACGCCAGGGATGGTACCATGCCCCTGAGGTGTCGAATATCACTCGTAGGCAAGGGGCACGGAGCATGCCGCCAGAGGAAAACCCTCACTTTAGTTGGGACACTAAATTTCCATAGTTTGGTCCATAACTTCCCTTCTGAACCAGCTCTAGCAGAGCCCGAGTGCTCGTCAATCCAATCCTCCATCGCTCTTTTTTTTCCTTACAAATGCACGGTATGCCGTGCGAACCGAGAAAGCACCGTCTTCTCAAAATGCCATGCTGAGAAGTCTTCCTGGATCCTTGTGCAGAGTAGAATACCTCTGATCACCTCCGCATCCATTAGAAGGAAAACACTTGCTAATCAAATATGCTTTCCATGACGCTGATGAAGCATCAATGTAGTCGCTCACCAACCTGGGTGCCCCCTCCTTTTTTGGTGCAGTTGGCATCAGCCTCTCATCCCGGGGAAGCCAGTTATCGCTCTAGGCATCGGTGGATTTGCCGTCACCAATACGACGTACGAGACCAACTGCTAAGGCATTGCGTCCCTCGATAATGGCTCTCCAAACATGCGACGGGTGACCGCCCAGTTCAGCCTCAAGAAGGAACGGCCCTGGGAAGTAGACAACTTTAAGCACACGGACACTAAGCGTCTGAGGTTCCTAGAGAATGCGCCATGCCTGACGGGCAAGAAGAGCAAGATTAAAAATCTCAATGTCTCTGAACCCCAACCCACCATCATATTTCGGTTGAGTCATCTTCTCTCAGGAGACCCAACATGTTCTTCTCTCCCCATCTCTGCATCCTCACCAGAACTTCCTCAACATGGAATTGATATGCTCACAAAGTCCCTTGGGTAGCTTGAAACATGACATAGAAAAAATGGGTATAGCTTGCGCTACTGACTTGATGAGAATATCCTTCCCTCCTACTGACAAGAGATGTTCCAGCTATCCCAGGACCTTTTTCCATACTCTATCCTCAGATATTTGAAAGCACCGCCCTTAAACCTACCAACATCAGCCGGCATTTCAAGTTATTTCTTATTTAGGGTCTCCTTATGAATACCAAGCTCAGACTTGACATCCCCTCTGATATTCGTCGTGTATCTCTTGCTAAAGCAAATAGAAGACTTATCCGTATTAATACGCTGTTCCGAAGCATTACAATACTTCACCAGCACATCCTTCACATCTCGTTCTCCCTCAATACTTGCTTTGAAGATGAGAGCTAAGGGAAAGTTCTTCAGAATCTATTTGGGCAATACCTGGGCAGGCCACATGGCTGCCTGACAACAAGCCCATGTAAATCCTCGCTGAAAAAGGTTACGTAGTAACATGTTTCAGTGTTTTTATCTTAGCTCGTCATGTGATCCTTTGCCTGTGCTTTGAAGCTTTTTATAGTTACACGCCAGGTCAAATGATAATGAGAAAGCCTTCTGCCGATGTTACCCAGTGAAATACGACATGTGTTTGGTGGGATACGTACAAAAAGGTGCTGAAGCAGTTGGATGATGCGTAGTAAGCATGCCCCAAATGCTGCTCTTTGTAATACTGAACATACTTTGTATTTTGCAATTGCAGTTTGTTGTTCAAAACGAGATCCAAAAATGGGTGAGTCTGTTACTACTAATTTTCTGGAGAATGGAGTTACTGTGCGACCACCGGCCATCGATTACTATATGCATTTTACTGCGTATGAATCAACATAAATCCTCTGCATACTGAGATATTGGAACTTCACAAAGATGTCTGAAAATTAAGAAGAATATATATGTACAATTAGATGGAAATGGTGATTACTAAGTTTTATTGCAATTTTACTAAGTTTTATTAAGTAAACATGGATTATGAAGAATTACTAGATGGTGCATAATTTCTGATCAGATCAACTGAGTCAGCAATAAGAATGGAGATCATCATGCAGAAAAAATTGTTTGTCTTGCTTTCATATTCTTAGTGAAATAAATGAGCAGGATGTAAATTCATTGGATGTGCCAATATTAGCGTGACCCAGCTAGCTACAGACGTTACACATTTTTGGCAGCAATTGATTGGAGATAGATAGGAAAAGAAAGTTTCGGCAAAATACTTATTGTAATTAATTTTATGCATCCTGACAAACATGAAATGGCGTGAAACTTTCGACCTTTCCAGAGCACACAAAAGCTTTACGCATAATTATTTCTTAAAGCGAACAAAGAACGTCTTCTTCTTTCCTAAGCCAAATTCCATACAATTTACAGTACTCAGTTGTGCCATGGCTCAAGACGATGATATCAATAACCACAACGCACTGCAGGTGACCAGCTCCGACTCGATGAATCCCTGCAAGGACATGAGCGGGGGCGAAGACTCGAAAGGCAGCAGTCGCCTGGTAGTCGTGGGTGCTATTGACAAGGGGAAGGGTGTTGCAAATACAGAAGGAGAAGACCAGGTTGGTGGATCTAATGGTAAGATCAGCCCTCCACACGTCGCAGCTGCTGCCGGAGATGGCAGATCAGGCGGCCACCGTGGCAACAGAGAATTGCACATCACCACGGAGCGTGAGAGGAGGAAACGGATGAGCAAGATGTTCAACGAGCTTCACAACCTCCTCCCCACCCTCCCCGACAAGGTGATGAGATTATGTTATACTCGTATATTAGGGCTTCGTGCATCAGATGCAGATCCTCACTAGTTTTTTGGTGTTTCAGGTTGACAAATCGAGCATAGTGACGGAAACGATACACTACATCAAGAGCTTGGAGGGGACGCTGATGGAGCTTGAGAAGCGCAAGCAGGAGATGCAGTTGGCACGAGGCAAGGTCGGTGCCGCAACCAACAGTGGGATCTCATCTTCAGCGATGGCGATAACACCTACAGCCCTGATGGCACAGGCGCCAGTAGTACTGCCAGGTGCTGGGAGCTGGCCAACAGGAGCAGCGCCAGCGCCACCTATAACTGTTGGCATGGTGGCGCCAGCGCCGGTGGGGCTACAGACATGGTCGGGGCAGAACGTCGTCCTAAGCTTGTCGGGCAATGATGCATGGATCAATGTATGTGTGGCACGACGGCTGGGCGTGCTGACAATGGTGGTGGCCGTGCTCGAGAAGCACAACATTGACGTAGTCACCTTGGGGATCTCGTCTGACAATGCCCGGACCATGTTCACCATCCAAGCTCGCGTAAGTAAAACTCTCGTCCTCCATTTAGCTACCTACTTCTTGGGGCTTTGGTTACTCAAATATCGGCTACAGATTTGAAATCTAGTTGCGCGCGACGATTTTATGGAGCGATCCAATGGTAGTTCGCCACATGGCAAGGCAAAGAAAAAAAAAACCAAAGTTATGATCCGACCATCGCCAAAAAAATCGGATGCTCCCTGTTGCGTCCTAAGGGAGCAGGGTCTTCCTATTGTTGTAAGATAGAAAATTACTATAAAAATAACATTGTCTGAGCTATTTCATAAATTATCAGAATTAATCATAACTCGCAAAAATTGCACTATCTTTTTTTTTTTACATCGTATATCCCATGGCGTCAAAATGTACTAAATTGTATTTTGGAAGACGGATGATAAAGTTTTTTTAGATTCAAGGCTCCACGAGCCCGACTTTAAATTAATAAAGCCCACAACGGCCAGAGTTTACAAAATGCTGAAAAACAGCTTACAGGCGACGAAAAACAAGCACTAAAAAGAAAAGACATTGAAGCGAAGCTTGATCATCGACGCCATTGTCCCGCGCTGTGAACTGACTGAAGAGGAAGCGAGGTATTGGAAGCACGCCACGGAGGACTTGAACCAGCGTCGAACACCATAGGAGAAACACAATGCCAGACGCTCCACCTCCGAAGAAAACACCCTGTTTTCTCGCCCCGGATCGGGGGCGCCGCACCCGTCAAGAGGGGGATCTGCTCACCCTGAGCACGTCTGGACAAAGATATGTGATTGGGAAGACGCTGAACCCCGCTGCACCGCGACATTGCCGGAGACCGCCACCGCCGCCACAGCACCCATCACCACGCCGCGACCCAAACTGCCAGAAAAGAACACACCGAAGCTGCGGGAAAAGAAAGTGCCAGTGCCCATGGTAGGTACCCAGCTCAACCACCGGAGCACTGCGGCTACCGGAGAGGGGACCCTTCCCCTCTCACTCACCAAGGCAGAGATCACCGGGGAGAGCAGAACGCCACGCCAGCACTAGCCCTGCAACACAGAAAACGCCCGCTCCCAGCAGCCAAACCACCGTCGACGACACGACCACTGACCTAGCCATCCCAAGGCGGCGCCTTTAGGAAGGGGACGACGCCGGAGCGCCGCCGCCGCCCAAGCCGAGGCTTTTGGGTTTTCACCCGGGATAGGCTAGACAGGGAGGGGAAAGAGTACCTCGAAAGTGGGAGAACCAAAACTCTAAAAGCATGCACGTGCGTCTTATTTGTAGCATATATTCCCTAAAGTATCGAAATGGTTTAACATGGTGAGAGAATTAGAACTTGCACAATTTACACTTGAGTCTTATCTAGCGTATATTGTCAAATATTAAAACCTTCTATAGAAGAAATACTGAACTGGCCGGAAGAACTCGCACAATTTAGATTGGATCTTATATGATTGTGTATATCTCCTAACGTGGTGGACTGGTGGTTCGGGAAAAAAAAATAGAGGCTAAGTTAGTTTCTTATAAAAGCAAGGCTTTTGAGTTATTTGTATAGACTTTTGATAATTTTGAAGATATAATTAGTAAATTATTACGACTAAATGAAGCTAGAACTGACAATACATTTGCGCAACTTAAATTTGGATGCTAATAACTTTATGCCATTATTTCAATTTGATTTTCTTTTTTCTGAAATAGCATGGCATAATTTAGCTATTATGCATATCGATAATCCTATATATATGGGATGATTCTTACGGGCTGTGGTATACGTGCTGACGTGTTGTTCGAGTGGGTGGTTCACGATGCTATAAACAAGGGAAGGAAAAGATCTAGCCCAATCATGTGCCTCCACCTCATCCCGTAAATGTAAATGTTTTCCGTAAGTGTTTCCCATAAGTGCAGCATTGCTCTATACATATAGAAAGACTTATACATGTTCTATACATTCATTCCCTAGCGGTATGTGCAGTAACATGTAACTTAGCATATTTCATAAATGAATACCTTGGGCGGTTGAATTGAATGGGACTTTTATAACATCAGTTCAACACCATCCTAAAGATTTTTCTCGATAGTATAGAATATGTACAAAGTTAAATTGCTTGAAGGCTGCTATCAGTGGATAACAGGAAACGATTTTGAAATACATGATCGGATAAATTATGGTTATAGGGTTGAAGTCGTTTGTTTATATGAAAAACTGTTATTACTTTTGTGCATATGCAGTTTATTTGATTATGATATTGTTTTTGATATATACTTTATCTAGAAACAACGGGATACACTGTTGACAAAAGCAAACGTCCCTCATAAATTCTAGATACTCTACATGAGCATCCCTTTAATTTATGGTTTGCTGAAACAGATAAATGGAGCGACCAACCAGTTGGGATATAATGTGCGATCTGAGGAGATATACAAGCTGGCTGTGTCAGAGATGATGGTTTGGCTCTCTGAATAATGATAAAGATTGGATTTTCTGCACTATTTAATAAAAGTAGTAGAGTGGCCTGGTTGTTTACATTTGAGGATTAGCTTTAATATCGTGTCGAACTGAACCTTTGAATCGTCATATATCTGGAACTGTTCTGAGATTGTCATGTGTGTGCACCTTTGTATCACATATTGCATTTGAATTTGGACTTCCAATTGTAGACTTGTATTGTTGGTTTCTGCTGCTCTACATTAAAATTATGTTCTTCATTCAATAGTAGTATCGTGTTACTTCGATTTTTGTCGTGGCCCGTGGATGAGCTCTCATGGGCTGATGGCCAAGTTTTCTTGCGAACTCCATAGTAGACGCGGGGAGTTTCACACCCAGATCTTGCTACCAACGAAGCTCCTCTAGCTCGGAAGCTTCAGTCGCCGCATGCAGGTCCATTGGCGGCGGAAGCTCTTGCTCCAGTGGGAGGTAGCTGGCTCGCACGGCTGGCACACATACATCTCTAACTTTCTCTCTTGGCACAACAAGCTGGTCGTGAGAGTCATAATAGAACTCCGTTTCGGAGTCCTTGAGCCACAGCATCAACAATTTGGGGGCGAACAAGGAATGCCACCGGAGGTTGTGCTCTGTCCCAAAACACTTGGCCCACTCCAGTGAGTCCAAGGCATAGGCTGGATCCGCTGGGAGGTCAGGTGGGCAGATGGGCTCAGGGGTGGTTGTTCTAGGGACAAGCAGCACCAGAACCCTATTACGCATGCACCATATCCGCGGGTAGGTGCACGTCGGGCCATGCTAGGGCCTTGTATGCCTCAAAGTACGCATGCGCCATATCCACAGAGACAATGACATGGTGGCACACTGGCTTCGGCATGGTCCACGCCTAGAAGAAGCCACAGTGGCGGCTACCCTTCAAGGACCCCGTCGTCATTGTTCATGTGGTGCCCCTACCTCTTTGGCACCATGGGTGTGAGGGTAATCATGATCTACGGCGACAAGAGGCCATCGCCGCATACTTGGGGGGCGTTGATGATGTAGGGGGGAAGTGGATATGTCCACTGGTGAAGTGGGGATGAGAAAGGTATACCACCACGTCACATTGAAAGAGGTGGTGGCTAACTGGACCGCCCTTGGCGGATGCGCAACATGTCCGTTGTTGTCCGCACGTGTCCGTCTGACCACATTCTCAACCTAAATTTAGGATGAAAATGGTTCAAACAATGGTTATATTGGCAAATGGGTCGACGCGTTGGGTCGTCCACTCTGTCCCTTCGTTGGGAGCCCGCGTCAGTATCTTTGTACCTATGAGGGTTACACTTGTTGTTCATATCCATATTACTTGTTTCTAATATAGATGTAGTTGGAAGTTAAACTTATCCAGATATATGTATGATATATGTATATTGGCTACCATTAATATGGATTAGAGGGAGTAGGGAGTAGCATATTTCAACAAGGATTGACATGAGCTTTTGGGGCGTGCAGTGGAGCAATAGCTTTGTGCATGTGACGGTTAAACTTGACGCAAACAAACCACTGATCAGTTATGTTGGCCTGCACCTCGTGAGTCATTTCTCCCCAAATGGTTATCTTTCTCATTGCAATGTTTACTCCCTATATGTTAACTTTTTATCTCTTTGAATTGTTTCTTCGCATGATCGTATTGCGCAACAAAGTTATAAAAACATGGAAGCAAGCGAAGAACTGGTTTTTCACATTACACCATTATTGGAAAATTCTAGAGCACATCGAGAAGTGGAAGTTGAGGGACCAAGAGGTTCCTCCTTCTCGCTCTGGGGCTCCAATTGCCTCCTCCTCGCACTGGGGCTCCAATTGATTTGGATGATGTGATGATGCACCGTCCGAAGGAAGAAACAAAGAAAGGCCCAATGGGAAAAGGCACGCAAAGTTAGAGGTCAAAAAAGGGTGGAGCAAGAGAGGTTGACCTCCAAGATTGAGGAGATGATGATTGTTAAGAAACAAATTGCTCAAGAGAAATTGCTAACTAGGAAGGAGTTGGCCGAGATCAAACATTGGGAGAAGATTCGAAGTGGGAAGTAATTAGAGAAGACGAGAAGTGGAAGTCCGCCTTTGAAGATAGAAGGAACCGGTTTGAGTAGGAAAAAAGAGGAGAACTGGTTGATGATGATGGATGCAACTACAATGGATGCTCTCACCAAAGAATGGTGGGAGATAAGAAGGACAGAGATCTTGCAAACAAATAAGACAATAAGGGAGGTCTCATCTTCTGCAGTAGCTGCGCCTCCATCAATGGTGGTGTCGGTGGAGATGATGGCAACGGAAATGGCCCTTCCGCTACGGTTTGAATCACTATGTGTCAATAATCTATCATATATGCTATGCTACCTCGTCTTGACTATGTTTTTATGTCAAACATCATTATTATTTCAAACTATTTATGCTTTAAGAACGGACCCACATAATTGTACCGCATACTGCATAAATTTTGCGGTATAGTTATACGGGATATGTTCTGCCGCGACATCACGTATATTATGTGGTACAGTTATACGGAATCTGTTCTACCGCGATGCATTTCATGATAAAAATGGCAATGCGGTTAACTCTATTTGCGTTTTGCGGTACGGCGGGACAGAGAATCTGCTAAAGATGGTCTAAATGGTATAGAGAATAGAAGGTTGCATCTTTTGTGGACCGGCATAGTGGCACCCCGTCCAGAGACATGCATCAGAAACAGAGGGCCAGCCAGGGACGGGAGCCGCGGTGCAATGCGTGGGCCGGAGACAAGCCTGCCTGACCAAAAGCCCATGTAAATTCTGTTGAAAAAGGCTAACTCGTTTATGTGTTTCTGTCTTAGCTCCTCGTCCACGTGTAATTTTTGCCTGTACTTGCAAGCTTATTATACTAACACGCAAAGTGAATTGAAAAGGAGAAAGCCTTCCACCGTTAATTACCCACTGAAATACGCCATTGTGTCTGGTGGGATACGTACAAAAAGGTGATCAAGAAGTTGGATCCCATTCATGCCTAAAATGCTGCTCTTAACAAACTTTGTATTTTTCTCAACAAATAAAAAAACTTTGTATTCTTGTACCCCTCTGTCCCATGGAATTTGTCTGGCAAAATTTGGATGTATCTAGATGCTATTTAGTGTCTAGATACATTTGAATTTACATAAATTATATATAACTTTCGGGGAACGGAGAGATTACATGGAATTTGTTGTTTAAATTGAGATCGTGAACTGTGTGAATCCATTACTGCCAGCTTTCTGGAGAATGGAGTTGATGTGCAACCTTCGGCCATCGATTATATGCATTTCAGTAAGTGTGAATCAACATAATCCAGTCTGCAGAGACTGATATATTAGAATGCATAAAGATGTCACAAAGCTGAGAAGAATGTAGTATCACTTGAAAATGGTGATTTAGACGAAGCCGTTATTATTGTGATTAAATTAAATTCTACTAAGTATACATGGATTATGAAGCAGTACTAGGTAATGCATAATTGCTAATTAGATCATCCAACTCAGAAATAAGAATGGAGATCATCATGCAGAAAAGATTGCTTGTGTTGCTTCCATATTTTTACTAAAATAAATGATTAGGATGTAAATTCAATGAATGTGCCAATATTAGCGTGAGCCAGCTAGCTAAGAGGCGTCACACATTTTTGGCAGTAATACTTGGAGATAGAGAGAAGGGAAAAAGTTTCCGCAAAATACTTATGGTAATTAATTTTATACATCCTGACAAACATGAAACACGCGGATATATTTCGATCTTTCGAGAAGACGCAAAAGCTTGGCGCATCATTTCTTAAAGCCAGCAAAGGACGACTTGTTCTCCTCTGATCTAAACTTCATACGCTTTACTTAGTGCTTAGTTTAGTGGCATGGCTCAGGACTCCGACAACAACAACCACAACGCACCGCCGGCGACCAGCTCCGACTCTATGAGTCCCGGTAAGAACGACAGCGGTAGCGATGAGTCCAAGAGCAGCAGCCATCCAGTGATTGTGAGTGCTATTGACAAGGGGAAGAGTGTCATCAAGATAGAAGGAGAAGGTGAGGGTGGTAGATCTAAGGGTAAGATCAACACTCCACATGTCATAGCTGTTGCCAGACATGGCAGGAGGCCGCCATGGTGATAGACAATTGCACATCATCACGAAGCGCGAGAGAAGGAAACGGATGAGCGGGATGTTCACCAAGTTGCATGGACTCCTCCCCACCCTCCCTGACAAGGTGATGCTATTATGATTTACTCATATGTTAGGTATTTGTGGATGCAGATGAAGATCCTCACTAGTTTTTTGTGTTTCAGGTTGACAAATCGAGCATAGTGATGGAAGCTATACACTACATCAAGAGTCTGGAGGAGACGCTAAGCGAGCTTGAGAAGCGGAAGCGGAAGCCAATGGTGGGGTCTCATCTTCTGCAGCGGTGCTAGCGCTTACGGACCAGGTGGCACCTATGCAGGTAGCACTACTGGTTGCTGGGATCGGGCCCACAGAAGCTGCGCCAACGCCACCTACAACGGTGGGCGCGGTGACCGTGGCTCCAGCACCGGTGGGGCTACAGACGTAGTCTGGGCCTAACGTCGTGCTGAGTCTGTCAGGAAACGACGCATACATCAGTGTGTGTGTGGCGCGACGCCGGAGCGTGCTGCCTATGTTGATAGCCGTGCTGGAGAAGCACAACATCGACGTGGTCACATCTGGGATCTCATGTGATAACGCCCGGAGCATGTTCACAATCCACGCTCGCGTAAGTAAAACCCTTATCCTAAACCATTATCCTCCATCTAGCTAGCTATGTTCTTCGAATTTTGGTAGTAAATTTGAGATATAAACTTTAGGGGTAAGGGGAACACACACACGGAAACATGGTCAGTCGTACTATCAAAAAGTACTAGATTTTTTTAGATTAAAGGGATCACCATCGTGGCTCCATTGTTAAATCTACGATTGCCACATAAACACATGTCTGATTTTACAGCACACAAGCGTGTTTGAGAGGGTTTAGAGGCCTAATGGCACAAAAGCATAATTGGAGTTCAAGTTCGAAACAAGAAACTACATCCTATATACACAAATCCTATAGGTGCATCCACACCGGCTCAACAAAAGAATCTAAAAATGTGATATGATCAAAGCAGCTTCAAGGATCGATGTCGGATTGGTCCAGGTAACTTACATCACCGGCTTCTTGGCGACGAGAGAGATGTGATCACCATACTCATCTTTAGGGGGATCGTTGATAGTGAGAACTTTGAGGCCTTTAGTCACTTGTCACTTGTCAATTCAAAATTCCCCTCCAGGATCAGCATCACATATCCATAATTTGGTCTATGGTTGCAGACAAGTGGTCCTTGAATATGATCATTCATCTATTGAATGAATGCAATATCATTCTCAAAATTTGGTGGAAATTCATCCAAATTTAACCATTAAAGATCATATCATTCCTAACTTTCCAGATATATACACTAGAGAGTAGCATCACAGATTGAATTTAAAACTGTATGTTTTTTGTTATCTACCCAATTGGGAATTGACAAGTAATCATTTCTAAAGAAACATGAGAAAACAGAATGATTTGCCAAATCTGTATAGGTACAATGTAGTGAAAGAATAAGTGATGGATTGATTCGTTTTCAGCACATGAAATGCAACATTCAGGTTTATTCAAATTTCTTTTCATCACGTTGTATCTAGTCATCAAAATGTTTCGAGACAAAATAGGAAAGCGTGCACTCTGGGAGGAATAAGGAGTTGCCAAATATCAAGGACAAACATGGGTGTGACTCCACCAAAATCAAGAACATCATAAAGGGATGATGAAACATACCCTGCATTACTTTCATATTGCCAACTTAGAGCATCACTATCAGCAGAGGAAGAGATGCTAGTAGTAATACTTTCCAATTCATACCATTGTTGCACACGAGGAAGCAAAATTCCTCCTAAAAGTGAACCTAAGGTTACTACAATTCCAAATATTTTGGACAGTCTTTTACTGTTCATGACACAAGACATATAGTTCAAAGAACTTAATTTCTATGGGGAAGTTCCACACAATGTGTCTTCCCAAAATATAACTTTTACACCAGTTACTATTTCTCACCTATAATCAAATCTAATATTCTACAATGTACGCATCACACCTTCCAAAATTGAGAAATTCTCCAGCTTTACCGAGAAGATATTCGTGTTGCATGTGTTATATTTCGCAGCAACTGAAGTTCTCCAAAGTTTTCCTTCATTCCTAAGAACATATTTTAATCTAGAAAATAAGGAGACAAAAATTGACATTAGCTAGATTAGGCACACCTAGTCCCCGGAATTCTTTCTTCTTAGAAAATATTTTCCAGTTTGCTAACTGAAGGTTTCAGTGTCCCTCAAAATCATTATAGAAAATTTTACATCTGGATGGTGATGAGGTGAAGTGCCCATTTTTTGAACTCAAAAAGAAAGAAGAGAAATGGGGATGTTGGCACAAAAAATATTTTGGGTCTTAAGTAACTTAAGTTAGCAGCATATGAAAGAATCTTATATTAACATAATTAATCATCACTTACAAAAATTACGCTATCTTTTTTTAAAATATATATCTTTAATGTGAAAATGTACTAAATTATATTATTTTATAGCATATAGTCTCAAGATTTGCACATGTCTTATTTTATAGCATATAGTCTCCACTGTATCGAAATGGTTCAATATAGTGAGAGAGTCAGGACTTGTACCGCAATCTTATCATAATGCGTATATCCTCTGACAACAAAACTTATTATAAAAATATTCTTGAAACAATTCAGTAAACTAGGAAGAAGTGTGGATCTTATATGATTGTGTGTATCCACTAGAGTCAAAACATGTTAGAAAGTTACATTGTCGAAAATAGTTTAGTAAAGTGGGAGAATCACCTACATGGTAACATGGGGTATACTCTAATGATTCGATGACATCAACCTTTTTATTTTATTCAGAGTAGATCACATAAAAATAAATATACACCCATTCAGTAGCCAATATTGCATTGTAATATTTGAAGTATCATATACTGTTTTAGCATGGTGGTTGCCTCATAGCCTTTAGCATTTAGGCTGTTCCTTTTCTTCACCCAGAACTGATAGTTCAGACCATTCAATGGTGAACTTGAAAATGTAGCATCATCATGTTAGTTCTTCTTGGAGTGTTCCTCCCTGTCATGCTTCATCTTCCTCTCTCCATCAGGCTCACACAACATCCAGATAAAAATAACAATGATGTTTGTCTTTTAAGTCTATCTAGAGCTAGGGATATCATTGTCACATATAGTTCTCAATTTTGAAATGGACATACCATATACTACTTCGGTCCCAAAATACATGACATGTAATTTAGGAAAAAGCCAAACTTTCCAGGATAAAACCTATAGAATTGTTTTAATTATACATACAATACACTCCTTCCGTCCTGAAATACATGACTTATAATTTAGTGAAAACTCAATGGTTGCTAAATTTGAACAATTACACAAAAGGTAATATCAATAGTTACAATATTAAGTAAATAAATCATGAAAATATATCTTCTAGTTGATCTATTGGTATTGATGTAGTATTTTAGATCTTCATATTTTGTATATGTACTCAGTCAAGCTTTGAAAGCATAGACATTTGACTAAGTTTATATGCCATGCATTTCGGATTGGATGGAGTATATTTGACCCATTGAATTATAACAAAACATTCCAACAAGGTATAACTTCTCTTCCTATATGCATAAGAAAACATGTTTCTATTTTATTATATATCCTAGGCTAAATGCACACATTATGTTGCCAAACCTTACCACACTCGACACCTCCACCCATGCAAGCTGGTATTTGTTCTTACTATTTTGATTGTGTATTAATTTCCTTTCGTTACAGAAAACCATCAGAGAGATCTCAACTATAGGTTGTAAATTAATAAAGTGGTATTCTAATTCAAATGCATATGAAATTATAAGGATTAAGTTGTGTTTTCGGCGAACCTCTAAATGTTAGGGATATTTATTCTGAATTCTATGGCAAACAAGAGCCAACTCATTTATAATTTTTTCTTTTCATCCAATGACATTGGGTCTCTGATCCTTCAAAGTTTCATGGTTCCTAATAATCCAAAACCCCAAGATGCAATGAATATAAGAAGCGTTAAGAAGCGGACATGATATCACTATAATTTGGGAAGTTTCTTGTTCTTTGGGGAGAAAAATTCTAGTCTCATGGGAAATAGATAGTATAGGGTCTTCTTGAGAACATTAGAGAGTTGTAGAGTGCAATGATGGTAACTAGAATTCTTTTTCTAACATTACATTCATAGTGCTCAATATATCATGCAATAGTAACCATAAGAACAATGACTGCTTGGTTTTACATAAAGATTACCAAATGTAATTGAAATGGGGAGGTGGGGTGGAAAATCAAAAATCAGTTTATAGGCCTCGTGAGATGAAAAAATGTTGATTCCCCAAACTATGATTCCACACAGTGGTGAATCCCCGACTAACAGTAATTGTATGTTCAAAAACTCCTTCCATTTGCAGAAAATCTTACGAGCCAATTGACATAAAGGCAAATGAAGTAAGTCCTCTAAGAACTCATGTTAAATGACATGATGAACTATATATAGAAGTTCTATTACATAAACCAAATGAGAAATCTTTTGTGCATATAACTATCATGATAAATGCCAATTCAAGCAAAACCTTTCATCATTTCAATTACACCTTGCCATAAATTATATAAACCACAGTTGTAAATTAATTTTCCACAAAAAGGATCCTACTAAGTGGTTTCTAGGAATTCTAGTCGTACTACATTAGGTGGTCCAAATTATATTGACTCAAGGAATGTCCAGACAACTGAAAATTTGTCGACCTCTCCAAGAAAAGCTTTATTTGGGATGTTGATATTCAGCACACACAAGCATTCTTGAGTTTTTATGTATGTAAACTCTTGTTCATGTTTCAAGAGCATGACCTTTTCAAGAATATCTGAATTCATCCATAAAAAATGCCTCACGTATTTGCTCATTTCTTGGTTGATATTGTCAGGAATGTCCATACAACATATGAGAAAGATAGAAAATCTAATTTAACAAGTCATTTCACTAATAAAAATAATGTCTAAATTCGGACTTGAGGTGGAGGATAAGGTGGTAGTTAAGTGAATTGTATTGAAACATGTATCAAGTGTGCTAATAATTTATCATTGATGGCTACATGCAGAGAGCTCAATATGATGTAGGAGGGAGGTATAAAAAATGATTTCTTTCGGTGAGTTTAGGTTTCATAATTTGTGGATACTACGAATGATAACCTAGGATTCCCAATGAAACTTTAAAAAAATTATTACGATTGTGATAATTGAAGGTGTAGTTTGTATACATCATGTTGGATTTTTTTTGGAATTAAGGTGATATCTTGTAAATTGTTTTAGTTTAATTAAACTTCACAGGCATAATGGTGGTTCAGTAAAACAATAGAGGCTAAATTAGCTTCATATCAAACAAAAAATTTGATTTCTTTGTACAGAATTTTGATAATTCTGATGTTAGAATGCTAAATTATTAAGACTACACGTAGGTAGAACTGATTATATATTTGCAAAATATTTTTGAAACAAATCTAGATGTTAATAGCTTTATGAAATTATTTAATTTTATCTCTTTTTTCTAAAATAGCATGGCATAATTTAGGTATCTATTGTGGATACAGATGGAACCTATACACGCCCTATACAATCATTCCCTAGCAAAATGTGTAGTAACATGTAAAAGTACTTAGCATATTTCATAAATGAATAACTTAGGCGGTTGAATTGGATGGGATTTTAGTTTACAAACATAACTCAACACTATCTAATAGATTTTTATCTCTTTTTACAGAATTTTGATAGTTCTGAATCTAGAATACTAAATTACTAAGACTAGATGTAGGTTTAACTGGTTATATATTTACACAATAATTTAAAAAAATCTAGATGTTAATAACTTGATGAAATATTTAAATTTATCGCTTTTTCTGAAATAACATAACATTATTTAACTATGTATTATGGATATAGATGGAACCTATAAAAGTCATATACAATCATTTCCTAGCTATATGTGTAGTAGCACTCACATATGGAATATGCACCAAGTTTAACTTGTTGAAGGGTGTTATCAATGGACACCGTAAAAAGCATTTTGAAATGGGATTGGATGAATTATGGTTACAGGGGTGAGCTCATTTGTTTATATGAAAATTGTCATTAATGTTGTGCAAATGCATTTTTATTTGTTTATGATGTTTTTCTGTTGTATTTTGTTTGGAAAAAATGGGATAAACTCTTGAAAAAATCGGACGACTCTCATAATGTTTATATAATCTACGTGAGCATCCCTTTAATTTATGTCTTTGCTGCAACCCTTTAATTTATGTCTTTGCTGCAAACAGATGCGTGAAGCGAGTAGTCGGTTTGGAGATAATGTGCCATCCGAAGAGATATACAAGCTCACGGTGTCAGAGATAATGGTTTGGCTTTCTGGATATTAATAAAGATGAATTTTCCGGGATCTTCAATAAAAGGGGTTGGTTGTTTACATTTTTGAGGGTTATATCGCGTCAAATTGAACCTTTGAGTCATCATATCTCATTACAATTTTGAGATGGTTATATATGTGTGTAAAATTTGAGATGGTTACGTGTGTCACTGTGTGCACATTTGTATCGTATATTGCCATAACATATGAATCTACAAGTGCAGTCTTGTCTTGTTTCCGATTTCTGTTGCTCTACTTTGAAATTATGTTCTTCATTTAGTAGAGTAGTATCACGTTCCTTTGATTTGTATGTGGCCGTGGATGAACTCTCATGGGTTGATGGCCTAGTTTCTCGGTAACACTATAACTGTCCAGCCCACCCATCAACCTTCCGTGGTGCAATTGAGAAACGGGTACCCCATTGTACACATTAGAAAGATTATTTTGAACAAAACACACACATGTTTTTTTCCAATAGAAGGAACATATTAATATTAAGAATATATAAATTACACCTAGCCTCTGTGACAATATAATAACAAGATATAGGCAAGACATTAAGAATGCACACAGAAAAAAGCATCCCCACGCCAAAGCTATAAGTGTCTAGCAGCAGAAAACATTGAACTTATTTCCAAAGAACAAAGTAAACAAAGAGTAGCACGGTCCATCGGTTCCTCTCCTTCCAATCCGCATGTCATGCTAGTTTGTCGCCTCCGCTGACAGATCAATAGTCTCATGTGATTGCCACTCCCCACTCGACTGAGTCATGGAAGGGAGACCATGTGGTTTTCAATCTATATTTTGGTTCCATGGATCAATCCGCTCTTGGTTACCACCGGGCCGCTGATGAGTAGAAAGTTTTAAATGCACATTGATCTCTCAAATGCTTTAAAAGTCTGACTTGGGTCCTCGGCTCTATTGTGGTCTAAATCCTCCCACAAACACATGAATATGTCGAATTTTGGTTTAACGATGGTTGACTAGTTTTTAACTTTTTTCTGCCACCATGGACAAGAACTGGCCTGATTTAATCCCCTAGGTTCAACTGATGGGATGTGTTTCTTCTTGCTAAAATCTATCATAAAGAGAAGAAATCGAACTCCGGCACTTAAATAACTATGTAGATGGAGACATATACTAGTGGATGCCATTGGGACTCAAACACACTATTCATGTAGGTGTGGTACGTGCATTTTACATTACCAATATAGTGACTTATATGATTAGTTTTTAATGATATTTTACATGATCCATTATTATTTACGCTTTTTTAGTTGATTTAAGAGACTTTCCTACAAAGTACTTTTCATTGGTATTTAATTTCTAGGAGGCAGAAAACCTATTTTTTTCCCTATTTTGCTGATTCAGGGATGACGAGGAGGTTTCTTGGCAGTGTCCACCATGAGAGGCTTAGGGTTGACGGAAGGCGATGATGGAGATTCCGGGAGCGAGAAGGCACACGACGTACCCAGGTTCACGTCCCCACGGTGGAGGATCGCTACGTCCTGCTAACAATCCACTATATGAATATATGTGTACAGGGGGCCGCCTTTGGCGGAGTTGTTGTATCTAGTCTAATTCTAATCTGTGGGTTGCGATGTCTAGGCGTATCGCGCGTATGTTTTCTATTTCTGAATATCTCTAAGGGGTGCCCCTGCCTAGCTTTATATATGCAACCAGGCAGGATTTACAAGAGTCCTAGTAGAATACAAATTAGAGTCTTCATTCTTGTAGTCCAAGTTGATATTACGTGTGGGTCCAGCTCATCGAGTCCTTTTGCTGGTCTATCTTGATAATATGCACCGGGTATAGCAATGTCGGGTACCCGAAGGATAATACCCACATCAGTAGCCCCCGGGTGTCTGGTCGAAGTGAAGCTTCGGGTAGGGACTAAATTCGTCATCATCCGAATGCCTTGATGATCCGAAGAATGTCAACTCTTGTGCTTGATGTACAGTCGAAGTTGTTGTTTATTGGGTGCACGAACTGCGCTCCCGATGGGAGTAGCAATCGAGTCTATCGGCGCGTGCTTGCAACCGTGCGTAGACTCAAGTTGTACTACTCGAAGATCTTGATGTTGATATCAACGAATTATTCCATCATCCGATACTTTTAAATCTATCGGGTCTTCAAAAAGGTGCAAGCTTCAGGAGAAGCTGAAGAGCTGGATTGTTAGAACCTTCGGGTCCTTTCTTCTTTATCGACGAGGCTTCCATCTTTTTATCGGGTGCGCGGACAGCGCTCTCGATGGGAGTAGCCCCCGAGCATGTAGATGACTATGAAGTAGTCATGTGCATGGTGTAAAAATGCTGAGTCGAATATCGTAGATTTCTTCCAGTTCCGAGAACATTGTGATGTTTTTGATGATGTCGATGATTTTGATGATGTCACATAGGATTTGATGATCTTGATGATGTCACAGAGGAGTTCATGACTTTGATGATGTCACGGGGAGTCGTTGACTTTGATGATGTCCCGGAGGAGTCGACGATTTTGATGATGTCCCGGAGGAGTCAACAATTTTGATGATGTTATGGAGGAGTCGATGATTGGTCCGCGACAACACCCGAACATAGGGTGCGCTGCAGACCCGACGGACTCAAGGAGCCGTGTATTTTTGCAAATCGTCGGTAGCAACACCCAAACATAGGGTAAACTGCAGGCCTGACGGACTCATTGCATCTTACTGAGCCATGTATTTTTATAAATCGATGGAGGCAACACCCGAACATAGGATGCACTGTAGGCCCGATGGACTCATTGCATCTTATTGAGCCGTATATTTATGTAAATCGTCGGAAGCAACACCATAACATAGGTTGCACTGCAGGCCTGACGGACTCATTGCATCTTACTGAGCCGTGTATTTATGTAAATCATCGGCGGCAACACCCGAACATAGGGTGCACTGCAGGCCCGACGGACTCATTGCATCTTACCGAGCCGTATATTTGTTTGTATGGCACCGACTGCAAATTCTGATTGAACAACTAATGATGCAAGATCGGTGAACATTCTTGAGACATCGTAAGTACGATGTTTGTAATTTGTATAGTGGTCATCAGCAAGTTGTGAGTGATCAGTTCACGTTGTAGGCCCAATGGACCTGTAGTAATCGCAACATACCTTGCTGCATGTGTTTTGAATTATGTCGGCAACAGCCCCGAGTCAACAAGGGAACCATGTGCACGACAAACTCTTTGAATCTTACTGAACCATATTTATTTTGCGTGATTTCCATCAATTGCAGCACTCGCATGTTCCTTGAGGTTTTGATGAAATCGTTCGTATTTTTGATGTATTATGGAAATCCATAGATTTTCATCAATTGCAGCACTCGCATGTTCCTTGAGGTTTTGATGAAAGCATTGATAATATAAGGTTTCTTCATGTTTTCTTGAATTCCAGCTCTCCCGATGGGAGTAAATGCAATAGTCGAAGATCTTCCAAGAGCCCCGAGTAATTCCAGCGCTTCCGGAAGTGTATCGGGTTAATATTATATAAGATGATATCCATTGAAGATCACAGACGAAGAATCAACTGACCCGGGAGTGCATCGGTTCAATATTTATATAGCCATAGAAGATAAATCCATTGATAACCATAGATGATGAAGCCACTGACCCGGGAATGCATCGGGTCAGTATTTATATAGCCATATAAGTTAAATCCATTAATAACCATAGATGATGAAGCCACCGAGCCGAAGAAAATAAATCCATTAGCTCGGCTAAGTCAAGGCCAATGTGGAAGCAGGTCGCATGGTGGACGCAGTCGCAGTAATTGCGCAGTCAGAAATAGTTGATATGGCGGGCGCAGTTGAAGTAGTCGCGCGGCCAGAAATAGTCGATGCGGCAGCCGCAGTTGAAGTAGTCGCGCGTCCAAAAATAGTTGATGTGGCGGGCGCAGTTGAAATAGTCACGCAGCCAGAAATAGTTGATGTGGCGGTCGCAGTTGAAGTAGTTGTGCGGTAAGAAATAGTTGATGTAGCCGCACGGCACCTGGCCGGCGTGCCCGACGAATAAGACGTAGTTGATATGGCCGATCCACGACTGGTGAGCACCCGTGTATATCGAGTCCGCGATGTCGTGCCCGCGACAGGCGAGCTCCCGAGTGCGACGAGTGCGCGATGGCGGGCACGGCTAACCGAGCAGAGTAATCGAAGCTTTGTTTCGATATGCAGTCATATTGTAGTGCACACATTTACGCGCAAATAATAGCACGAGCCAAAAATATTTTGCTAAAATAAATTTTGCAAACAGTAATTAATTGGAAATATAGCACCTGATTTTTTTTGTATCAGATGGTCGAAGCGAAATTTAACCAGACGGAGTTGGTGCGGAGCAGTTGTTCGTACGGATTGTCAATCCTTTTTTGACTTTCCATCTTTATCATATTTTTTCATCTAGCAAATTGCTTCACGTGAAGTAATTCTTGTATTGGATTTTTGGTACATGCAGTCTGATTCTCCTTGACTTCGCCAACTCACCCGCGCGGCATGCTACTCTACGCGGTGCATCTGCTTTAATTTTTTCGTGCTAGCCCTCTAGTATATGCGTCTCCTTCCGAACGACTGCGGCGGCAGTACCACTCGTAATACTTGCCTTTTTCTGATCTAAAACCTCGTTGGTGATGTTTAAAACGAATTCGAGAGATTGCACCCAGATCGATAGGTGAATATGCAATGGCGACTGCACGCGGCCAAGGGCAAAGCCACATGATTGATCTTGCATCTTCTTATTTTCAGTCTCGTTGATGATGTTGATGATCATCTCGACGGATCCCGCCCAGATAACAAAATACAGCTGCCGTGCTTCCCCCAGACGGTGACAATTGACGAGGCGGTTTCTCATTGATGACCCACAAGTATAGGGGGTGTATCGTAGTACTTTCGATAAATAAGAGTGTCGAACCCAACGAGGAGCAGAAGGTGTTGACAAGCAGTTTCGATGAAGGATTCACTGTAAATGCTCACAGACAAGTTTTCAGGGGGTTTTGATATAGCAGATAAATAAAGTACAAGTAAATAAAATGCGAGAGTAATAATTGCAGCGAGTGGCTCAATCCTTTTTAGCACAAAGGACAAGCCGGTTTGTTTACTTATAATGATCAAACGTTCTTGAGGACACACGGAGATTTAGTCTAGTGCTTTCGCTTCATATAGTTGATTAATCTTCATTGTTTTGATAAGTGTTGTGTGGGTGAACCTATGCTAATGCACCGCCCTTCCTAGGACTAATACATACTTGTGATTATACCCCTTGCAAGCATCCGCAAATACAAGAGAGTAATTAAGATAAATCTAACCACAGCCTTAAACTCTGAGGTCCTGCTATCCCTCCTGCATCGATATACCAATGGGGGTTCAGGTTGCTGTCACTCCGGCAACCCCACAATTAGCAAACGAATACAAGATGTACTCCCCTAGGCCCATAAAGGTAAAGTATCATGTAGTCGACGTTCACATGACACCACTAGAAGAATAACACCACAACTTAAATATCAAACCATTAAATATTACTCAACATAGTTCACTACTAACATTTAGACTTCACCCATGTCCTCAAGAACTAAACGAACTACTCACGAGACATCATATGGAACATAATCAGAGGTGATATGATGATGAATAACAATCTGAACATAAACCTTGGTTCAATGGTTTCACTCAATAGCATCAATAACAAGTAGTAATCAACACCGGGAAAGTTTCCCTATCAAACAATCAAGATTCAACCCTAGATGTTACAGCGGTGACGAGGTGCAGCGGTGGAGATGGCGGTGTAGATGGTGGAGATGATGATGATGATCCCAATGATGTCCAGCTCGATGACGGTGACGATGGCGACGATTTTCCCCTCCGGGAGGGAATTTCCCGGAGGATTCCTGCCCGCCGGAGAGCTCTTTTCTCTCTGGTGTTTCTCGCCCCGCAGAGGCGGCTGTGTCTATTCCCCCTTATCCCGTGCCTTAGGTTTTCGGGACGAAGAAGTACGCGAAGGAGAGGCGGCCGAAGGGGGCTGTGGGCCCCCTCCCCACAAGGCGGCGCGGCCAGCCTGGGCCCGCGCCGGCCTATGGGGGCCATGGCGGCCCTCCTCGGTCCCTCCTTTTGGCTGGCTTCGTCTTCTGGAAAAATAAGATGTTCTGTAATTTCCACAATTGTTGATCTTCGAAATATGGTGTCTTGACGGTGCTTTTTCCAGCAGAATCCCGACTCCGGTGAATAATTCTCCAATAATCATGAAACATGCAAAATAGGTGAAATAACATAAGTATCATCTCTAAATATGAAATATATCAATGAATAACAGCAAATTATGATATAAAATAGTGATGCAAAATGGACGTATCAACTCCCCCAAGCTTAGACCTCGCTTGTCCCCAAGCGAAACTGAGCTCAATAAACAAGACCAAATGTTTATGGAGTGAAGAGTCGATAAATAAAATACGGACAAGAAGCATCATATTGATTCACACAAGATATTCTAGTAAACATACTCCTCATATAACTCAACTTGAAATAAGTAAAGAGGAATCACAAATAGAGGTGCATAGGAAATCATAAACGGTTATGGCCAACTTTGTTCTTGGTCAGAGAACTATTAACGGGTGACCCACAAGTATAGGGATCGCAACAGTCTTCGAGGGAAGTATTACCCAATTTATTGATTCGACACAAGGAGACAAAGAATACTTGTAAGCCTTAACAGCAGAGTTGTCAATTCAGCTGCACCTGGAAACAGACTTGCTCGCAAGAGTTTATTAGTAGCAACAGTTTTATAGCAGTAGGAATAGTGAAATAAAGACAGCAGTCCTGATTATAGTAAACAGCAGGATTAAAATACTGTAGGCACAGGGACGGATGAACGGGCGTTGCATGGAGATGAGAATTCATATAACAATCATGGTAGGGCATTTGCAGATAGTAATAAAGCGGTATCCAAGTACTAATCAATCAATAGGCATGTGTTCCATATATAGTCGTACGTGCTCGCAATGAGAAACTTGCACAACATCTTTTGTCCTACCAGTCGGTGGCAGCCGAGCCTCTAAGGAAACTACTGGAAATTAAGGTACTCCTTTTAATAGAGTACCGGAGCAAAGCATTAACACTCCGTGAACACATGTGATCCTCACGTATCATGGCTCTCGGTACCGATGATATTAAAAAAATCATCGCGTAAAAAACCTTCCAGAGACGCCGCCGTCGTGAATCACATCTCGGGGGATTCAGGAGATCGCCTCCGGCACCCTGCCGGAGAGGGGAATCATCACCGGAGGGGCTCTACATCATCATGCCCACCTCCGGATTGATGCGTGAGTAGTTCATCCTTGGACTATGGGTCCATAGCAGTAGCTAGATGGTTGTCTTCTCCGCTTGTGCTATCATTGTTTAGATCTTGTGAGCTGCCTAACATGATCAAGATCATCTATTTGTAATGCTACATGTTGTGTTTGGCGGGATCCGATGAACATAGAATATTATGTCAAGTTGATTATCAATCTATCATATATGTGTTGTTTATGTTCTTGCATGCTCTCCGTTGCTAGTAGAGGCTCCGGCCAAGTTGATACTTGTAACTCCAAGAGGGAGTAATTATGCTCGATAGTGGGTTCATGCCTCCATTGAATCTGGGATCGTGACAGAGGTTCTAAGGTTGTGGATGTGCTGTTGCTACTAGGGATAAAACATTGATGCTTTGTCTAAGGATATTTGTGTTGATTACATTACGCACCATACTAAATGCAATTATCTGTTGTTTACAACTTAATACTGAAAGGGGTTCGGATGATAACCTGAAGGTGGATTATTTAGGCATAGATGCATGCTGGATAGCGGTCTATGTACTTTGTCGTAATGCCCTCATTAAATCACATAGTAATCATCGTTGATATGTATTGAATCTTTATTTGTCAATTGCCCGCCTGTAATTTGTCTTGGGGTTGAATATGTGATGCCCAATAGTAGAGGAAGTTGTCTGTTATCTATAATATGTGATGCCAAGTTATTCCAAACCATATGCAGCATTTTCTGATTCCAACCAAATAGCAATTTAACGAAGCAATTTCAGCCTTCGCCATGAACATTAAAGCACAATTAAGAACACAAGTGTTACATATGAAAAAGCGGAGCGTAATATCTCCAATATAAGGATGGTGGGATCCAACTTTATTCAAAACAAAACAAAAATAAAAGCAAACCGACGCTCCAAGTAAAGAACATAGGATGTGATGGAATAAAAATATAGTTTCACTAGAAGTGACCTGATAATGTTGTCGATGAAGAAGGGGATGCCTTGGGCATCCCCAAGCTTAGATGCTTGAGTCTTCTTAAAATATGCAGGGATGATCCACCGGGGCATCCCCAAGCTTAGACATTTCACTCTTCTTGATCATAGTATATCATCATCTTCTCTTGACCCTTGAAAACTTCCTCCACACCAAACTTCAAGCAAACTCATTAGAGGGTTAGTGCATAATCAAAAATTCACATATTCAGAGGTGACACAATCATTCTTAACACTTCTGGACATTGCACAAAGCTTCTGAAAGTTAATGGAACAAAGAAACTCATTCAACATAGCAAAAGCGGCAATGCGAAATAAAAGGCAGAATCTGTCAAAAACAGAACAGTCCGTAAAGATGAATCTGGCAGGGGCACTTAAATTGCTCAAATGGAAAAACTCAAAACTAATGAAAGTTGCGTACATATATGAGGATCACGCTCGTAAATTTGTAGATTTTTTTGATTTTTCTACAGGGAAATCTACGAATTCGTGACAGACAGCAATGCTGTTTCTGCGCAGCGATCCAAATCTAGCATCAACTTCAGCATAGAAACTTTACTTGGCACAAAAACATGATAAGGAGAGGTTGCTACAGTAGTAAACAACTTCCAAGACTCAATAATACAGTAAATAAAATAAAACATGGGTTATCTCCCAAGAAGTGCTTTTCTTTAACGCCTTTCAGCTAGGCGCAGAAAGTGCAAATCAAGTGTTTTCAAGAGATGGAGCTTCAACATTACCTCGGGTGTCGGGGGTTTCCTCAACAATGCATGTTATCTTATCTATGTAAGTTTCAGAGGCTCCCTTTTGATTACTCTTAGGCTTTCTATTCTCATCAAATAAATTTTCGGGAACAATCCAATCATAATTATTTTCTAGTGCCTCGAACATTCCTACAAGCTTGCAGGGTATTGATGTCTTAATATCCCCACCATCATTAACATTATTAGTGTACTTTATTCTATCAATGTCCATCTTTTAGAGGGTACTAGCAAAGTTGGTGTAAAAACCAAGCATCTTATATTTAATAAAGACTTTTCTAGCCTCTCTTGCTACACCACCAAACTCTTTAAGAAGGGTTTCTAAAACAAAAATTTTCTTTTCTCCTTCCTCCGTATCAGAGAGTGTAAGAAACATATGCTGAATTATAGGGTTGAGATTAACAAATTTAGTTTCCAAAATGTGTACTAAAGAGGCAACAGCTATTTCATAAGTAGGAGCAAGTTCTACCAAATATCTATCTTCAAAATCTTCAGCTGTACTAACATGAGTGAATTTTTTTCTATATTATCTCTTCCAATTATGGACCCCCTTCCTACCGGTATGTCTTTCAAGGTAAACTTAGGATGAGGCATGATGAAATAAACAAAAAGTAAACTAAACAAGTAAAGACGAGTAACTAATTTTTTTGTGTTTTGATATAGAGCTAGTAAACAAGACAGAAAGTAAAGTAACTATTTTTTTGTGTTTTTAATATGAAGCAAACAAGACAGTAAATAAAATAAATTAAAGCAAGACAAAAACAAAGTAAAGAGATTGGATGTGGAGACTCCCCTTGCAGCGTGTCTTGATCTCCCCGGCAACGGCGCCAGAAAAGAGCTTGATGCGCGTAGATGTACACGTCCGTTGGGAACCCCAAGTGGAAGGTGTGATGCGCACAGCAGCCCTCAGAAAGAAACCAAGTTTATCGAACCAGTAGGAGCCAAAAAGCACGTGAAGGTTGTTGGTGGAGGAGTGTAGTGCGGCGCAACACCAGTGAAACCGGCGCCAACGTGGAACCTGCACAACACAATCAAAGTACTTTGCCCCAACGTAATGAGGTTGTCAATCTCACCGGCTTGCTAAAACAAAGGATTAAACGTATCGAGTGGAAGATGGTGTTTGTTTGCAAAGAACAGTAAAAACAGTAGAATGTATTCAGATGTAAAAGAATGGACCGGGGTCCACAGTTCACTAGTGGTGTCTCTCCAATAAGATAACTAACATGCTGGGTGAACAAATTACAGGTAGTAATTGACAAATAAAGATTCAATACATACCAACGATGATTACTATGTGATTTAATCAGACTACGACAAAGTACATAGACCGCTATCCACATGCATCTATGCCTAAATAATCCACCTTCAGTTATCATCCGAACCCTTCCAGTATTAAGTTGTAAACAACAGATAATTGAATTAAGTATGGTGCGTAATGTAATCAACACAAATATCCTTAGACAAAGCATCAATGTTTTATCCCTAGTAGCAACAGCACATCCACAACCTTAGAACCTACTGTCACGATCCCAGATTCAATGGAGGCATGAACCAACTATCGAGCATAATTACTCCCTCTTGGAGTTACAAGTATCAACTTGGCCAGAGCCTCTACTAGCAACGGAGAGCATGCAAGAACATAAACAACACATATATGATAGATTGATAATCAACTTGACATAATATTCTATATTCATTGGATCCCGCCAAACACAACATGTAGCATTACAAATAGATGATCTTGATCATGTTAGGCAGCTCACAAGATCTAAACAATGATAGCACAAGCGAAGAAGACAACCATCTAGCTACTGCTATGGACCCATAGTCCAAGGATGAACTACTCACGCATCAATCCGGAGGCGGGCATGATGATGTAGAGCCCCTCCGGTGATGATTCCCCTCTCCGGCAGGGTGCCGGAGGCGATCTCCTGAATCCCCGAGATGGGATTCGCGAGGGGCGTCTCTGGAAGGTTTTCCGTATCGTGGCTCTCGGTACAGGGTTTCGCGACGAAGGCTATTTGTAGGCGGAAGGGTAGGTCGGGGGCGACGCGAGGGCCCGGACCACGGCGCGGCCGGGGCAGGGCCGCACCGCCCTGTTGTCTGGCCACCTCGTGGCCCCACTTCCTTTCCCCTCCGGTCTTCTGGAAGCTTCGTGGAAAAATAGGACCCTGGGCGTTGATTTCGTCCAATTCCGAGAATATTTCCTTACTAGGATTTCTGAAACCAAAAACAGCAGAAAACAGGCGCACTTCGGCATCTTGTTAATAGGTTAGTGCCGGAAAATGTATAATAATGCTGTAAAGTATGTATAAAACATTCAAGTATTGTCATAAAAGTAGCATGGAACATAAGAAATTATAGATACGTTTGAGACGTATCAAGCATCCAAAACGTATCTACTTTCCCGAACACTTTTGCTATTGTTTTGCCTCTAATTTGTGTATTTTGGATACAACTAACACGGACTAACGATGTTTTCAGCAGAATTGCACTGGTGTCTCGTTTTTGTGCAGAAATTCGACTTTCAGGAAAAACCCCGGAAATAATCGCAATGGGCCTATTTTTACCGTGAAGATGAAGGGCCAAAGGGCGAACCAGGGGGGCGTGGCCCCCGGACCACAGGCCGGCGCGGCCTGGAGGGGGGCGCGCCGCCCTATGGTCTGGGCGCCTCGGCGGCCCCCGACGCTCTCCTTTCGACTACATATGCCTTTCGACCTAAAAACGCCAGGGGGTTCGACCATATTTCAGAGACCATCCAATGCGCCGCCGCCATCGCGAAACTCCGCCTCGGGACCGAGAAACTCCGTTCGGCACTCCGCCGGACGGAATTGGAGGGATCATCACCGCCATCACCACCGCCTCTCCATCGACCAGCCATGTTTCCCCCATCCATGTGTGAGTAATTCCCCGCTGTAGGCTGAAGGGGATGGTAGGGATTGGATGAGATTGATCATGTAATAGTAACAAGATTGTTAGGGCATGGTGCCTAGTATCCGTAGATGTTACTTTTATGATATTGTTGCAACTTGTTATGCTTAATGCTTGTCACTAGGGCCCGAGTGCCATGATCTCAGATTTGAACATGTTATTGTTTCATCATGATATGCATTGTTTTATGATCTTGCCTGCAAGTTGTATACACGCGTTGCTGTTCGGAACCCGAGGCCCCAAATTGACAAGAATTGGGATAACCGGAGGGGAAGGCGGTGATGTGAGGATCACATGTGTTCACGGAGTGTTAATGCTTTGCTCCGATACTCTATTAAAAGGAGTACCTTAATTTCCAGTAGTTTCCCTAGAGGCCCGGCTGCCACCGGCTGGTAGGACAAAAGATGTTGTGCAAGTTTCTCATTGCGAGCACGTACGACTATATATGGAACACATGCCTATTGATTGATTAGTACTTGGATACCGCTTTATTACTATCTGCAAATGCCCTACCATGATTGTTATATGAATTCTCTCATCCATGCAACGCCCGTTCATCCGTCCCTGTGCCTATAGTATTTTAATCCTGTTGTTTACTATAATCACGACTGCTGTCTTTATTTCACTGTTGTTTTATTTGACTATTCCTACTGCTATAAAACTGTTGCTACTGATAAACTCTTGCGAGCAAGTCTGTTTCCAGGTGCAGCTGAATTGACAACTCCGCTGTTAAGGCTTACAAGTATTCTTTGTCTCCCTTGTGTCGAATCAATAAATTGGGTAATACTTCCCTCGAAGACTATTGCGATCCCCTATACTTGTGGGTCATCAAGACTATTTTCTGGCGTCGTTGCCGGGGAGCATAGCTTTATTTGCAAGTTCACTTGGATTGATATTGTTCGCTGCAAATTCTCCATCATGGGTAAACCTCGCGATACTAAAGTCGCCATATTACCATCCACTACAAGAAAAGGTACAACTCTGAGTACCTCTGCTGCTCTTGATTCACCATCTGTGATAAGTCAACTTGTTTCACCACCACAAACTTCACGTGTTGGTATTTCTGAATCTGAAAATTCCTCTGATAATTTTGATGATGCTTCTACTGTGCTTGATAATACTGGTTCATTAGGTCCTTTTCTAGATGCTACAATTGCTAGGTCTAGACAAATTGAAAATACTGAAACTCCTAATGAAAATACTGTTACACCTGTTAATTCACCTGAGACCGATGATCTTGATGAAGATTATGTGGAACTTGATGATGATTTTATTGATAAATGCAATGCTACTACTAGTACAAGTAACCTTAAAAAGCTTATTGCACAACATGCTGTTAGATATAAACTGTCTCCTGATCCTAAATTTGCCACATCTCCTATAAACATTAAGGATAAAGATTATGACTTTTCTCTTGATTTATCTCACATATCTATTGTTGAGAAAACACCTTTTTGTGGTACTGAAAAAGAGAGTGTTGTAGAACATATGAATGAGCTTTCCACTTTAAGTAGCTTGTTTTCTGATGATGTTAAGATGCGTACTTATTTTGTTGCTAAGATTTTCCCTTTCTCATTAAAGGATGATGCTAAGATTTTGTATAATAATTTGCCTCCTGATTCTATTGATAGTCCAAGTTGTTTGCTTGATGTTTTCTTTCGGAAATACTTTCCCGCTAGTGCTCAACATATTCCTCTGCAGAGAATTATAGTTTTGATCAAGAAGATGGAGAGAAATTGCCTGAAGCTTGGGCAAGATTTTGCTCTCTTATAAGAGCTCGGCCTGGACATGATTTGGAAAAGCATGATTTACTTGATATATTTTATAGTGGACTAACCATTGAGTCTAGGGCATACCTGGATAGTTGTGCTGATTGTGTTTTCAGAAAGAGAAACTCCGGACGAAGCTGAAGAATTCTTGGCTAAGATAAGCAAAAATCATGATGATTGGTCTACACCTGAACCAACCCCAACACCTATATTGAAGAAGAGGGGTATGATTGAATTAAATGATGAAGATATGAGGGAAGAAATATCTTATGGAGAAGGGTATTAAATCTGAAGATGTGAAGAATTTGCCTCCAATAGAAGACCTATGTAAGATAATTCCCCCTTCATCCACAATTGAGGTACATTCTCTTCAACGCTTTGATAGAGGAGATATTCCGTATTCAAAACCTCCTGATCAATGTTTAGATGAATTTGATAATTATATTGTTAAGCAAAATAATTTTAATACGAGAGTAGAGAATCATCTAATGGAAAATTCTCAAGCTATCAGTAAATTGCATGATATTGTGGAGAGAACCTCCAATGATGTTAAGATGCTTGTTAAACATTTTAATATGATTCAAACTCAAATTGATCAGCTTACTAAAGTGCAAAATGACTTGTTAAAAAATACTCATGAAGAAAAACATGCTTATGAAGTAACAACTAGAGGCGGTGTTTCTACCCAGGATCCTCTATATCCTCAAGGGCACCCCAAAAGAATTGAACAAGATTCTCAACGAACTGAAGAAACTAGTAGTCCTTCTAAGAAAAAGAAGAAGAAACATAAAACTGTTGTAGAATCCTCTGAACCTGTTAATGATCCTAATAGTATTTCTATTTCTGATGCTGAAACTGAAAGTGGTAATGAACATGATGAAGATAATGATAAGAATGATACTCCTGATAAAGAAGAAATTGAAAAAGAACCTGAAAAGCATGCTAAAAATAAAAAGTACACTAAAGAAGATTTTATTACAAAGAAACATGGTAATGAAAGAGAACCTTGGGTTCAAAAGCAAATGCCTTTTCCTGCTAAGAAACTGAAATCAAAGGAGGAGGAACATTATAATAAATTTTGTGATTGGATGAAACCTTTATTTTTGCAAATCCCTTTGACTGATGCTATTAAATTGCCTCCTTATTCAAAGTATATGAAAGATATTGTCTCTAACAAAAGGAAGATTCCCAATGAGGAGATTTCCACTATGCTTGCTAATTACTCTTTTAATGGTAAGGTTCCAAAGAAGTTGGGAGACCCAGGTATACCGACTATTCCTTGTTCTATCAAGAATAATTATGTTAGAACTGCTCTATGTGATTTGGGAGCAGGAGTTAGTGTAATGCCTTTTTCTCTTTACAAGAGACTTTATTTAGATAAGTTTATACCAACTGATATATCTTTGCAAATGGCTGATAAATCTACTGTTGTTCCTGTTGGTGTATGTGAAGATGTTCCTGTTCAAGTTACTCAAAATTGCTTAATATTAACTGATTTTGTTGTGTTGGAAATGCCTGAAGATGATAATGTGTCTATTATTCTTGGAAGACCCTTTCTTAATATTGCAGGGGCTGTTATTGATTGCAATAAAGGAAAAGTAACTTTCAGTGTTGATGAAAAGGAACATACTGTCTATTTTCCCAAGAGGATTGATAAAGTATATGGAGTTAATACAATTTGTAATGTGAAAACTATCAAGGTGGGATCCATTGATTGTCCTATATATGAGCCTAAAGAAGAATATCAAACTCTTGTGATTGGATCCATATCAATTCAATATACGGTAACATGATTGATTTGAGGTTTATTTCTTCTTATGTCATATAAAATTTATTTGTTAGCAAGACTTGATCAACCTTGTTAACAAATATATTTTAATGCATGAGAGAGCTAAACAACATCTCTTTCTTTCTTTCTTCCTCCACTTGTTTTACTTGCTGTAGCACTTTTTGTTTTGCAATATGTTTTAGTTGTTTAAGATTTTGGAAATCATTTTCCTGCGCAGTAATAATTACTTTAACACCCAGAAATGTGCATTTTTCGAAGTTCTCAAAAATTTACAAAAATTATACTGGTAGTCTTATTTTTCGAAGGGGCACCTGGAGCACCTGGGATGACCAGTGGGGCACCCCAGGTGGCACCCACAGGCCGGCGCGGCCAGCAAGGCGCGCCACCCTGTGGTGTGGGCCCCTCCTTGCCCCACTTTTTCACTTCTTCCTCCCACTCTCTTCTCTCTCCCGAAAAAACTCGTACTCACTTTCTCTCACTCGCGTTTCTGCTCAAGAACTCGAGATTTCTCGATCTCTTTGCTCAGCCCAGATTTCTGTCTGAAATTTGCACATTTGCTCTCCGGTATGTGACTCCTTTGATTATCCAATTAGAATTTTGTTTGGTTGAGTATATATTGAATATTTTGCTGCTGTAGGTAACATGTTTAGTGAGCTTGCATGCTTGTTCTAAGTGGTAGAAACTAGTTTTGATGCATGTTTAGTACTCTAGCAAGTTCCTATAGTAGTTCCCCTCAATTATATACCTTGAAATCAAATTTTATAATGATTGTTGAAAAATTTCAGAAAATGGAAGGAAGTAGGCACCAACTAAACCAACAAGAGTTGGAGGTGCAACAAGTCATGAGAGTTCACCGTGAAGAGGGAGTATACCCCTCTTATTACCCATGCACTGATTTTATGCGGAATGCAGGAATCTTGCAAGATGTTCAAACACTGATTTCCAATGCAGGGTTGGAAAGTTTTACTGTTGGTGAACCTTACCAATATGCGAAACTAACAATGTCGGTGGTGCAGGATTTCGAATTTCATCGGTCCCAAACTAACCCCATGGTTCGATACAAGATTTATAATAAAACTGTCAACTTGCCATTTAGTGATTTTTGTGCAGCAATTAGAGTGCCACAATGGGGATCATGCGAGAAGGTTAGGGGAACGCCGCGGGAGCTCTCAAGTCTATATACGATGATTTGTCAAGGGAGAAGCTTCTCCGATGATAATGATAAAATCAGTAGTATTCAACTCCCTGCTATTCGCTACTTTGCTTATTTCATCACAAAGTGCGTTCTTGCTAGAAGGAACGCAAATAAGTTGTCTATCCAAGATATGGCTTTCTTAGCTGCTGCATTGCAACAGGATAGGACTTATAATTTGGGTGCTTTGATAGCTTGTAGACTTGCTACTAACCGTGAGAGGTGGAGGTCTCATCGCCTCTCGCTTATTAGCTATGCATGGTGTAGAACCTCACCATCTAGATATTCCGCTCTCCATGGAGAAGCTTGATGTTGTTTCCATGATTAAACATGAGTTTGTTTCAGATGCATCCAATTTGAACAACCTGTATTATAGGATAAAATTTTATAAGAAAAATTGGAGAATAACTAAGAAAATTGAAAAACTAGTACGATTGCCTGCACCTGTTCTGCTTAACCTTGATTCCAGGAAAGGGTGGTCGGTCACAGAAAATGAGCTAAATGCATACATAGAAAGGGAAGGCCATCATGCAAGGGACGGCACGGAGGAGGCCGAGGAGCACCTCGACTCTTCATCCGATGCAGCGAGCTCCTCATATCAACATTATGGTCATGTGGAGCCTCCACGCCATTCTTCTGCGCAGGGGCCTTATTATCACTCCATGTACGATCCACCGGCGTGGAACCCCGACCCTCGCTGGGGTTGATCTCCACTTAGGCAAAAGCCTAAGCTTGGGGGGAATATGGCATCACTCATTCTTTGCATATTATGGTTGCTGGATACTTGTACATACTTGTTTAGTTTCTTAGAGTGGTTTTCTAATGAGAGGGAGATGATATTTGGGGAAGTGCTGTCCAAAAACAGATTCTGGGCTGTTACAAAAAAATCGTACGCACAGCCAGAACGTTATTTTGAGTTGAAAATTTTTGAGCATGTCCCCCAGGTTGTTATCTAACTTTCATTAGTTTAACACTTTTTGAATTGAGCAATGGAAGATTTTTGTTAAATTCGATTTCTGTACTGCTGTCAGGTTTTGGCAGATTTCTGCCATCCTGCTTTTCTGTGTTTGTTTGCATTCTCTTGTTTTTGCTTTGTTTCTTTCCTAAAACACAAAAAGACCAAAAATATTTCACTTGTTTCTCTTCACCATTTGTTTATTTGGTTCTTTGCTCTTATTTTACTTTATTTGCTATCGTTGGTTTGCTATGAGAAAATTCAAAAAGATTTTGCTTTGTTTGCTTGTTTCCTTTTGTTCTTGTTTCTAACCCGAAAACACCAAAAATATTTGTTGTTCTTCTTTTGTTTTGTAAAGTTCATTAGGGAGTTCAGCGGCCTCCGGTGGTTTGAGCTTGGTTTCATTCCATATTATTATTCAAGCTGCACAAGTGAAAGGCAATAATGACGATCTATGGCAACTTGACTGCGGTGAGAGGCTGGTATGAACTCTATTTGTTTTCATTTTTGTGCATATACTCATCCATGTGAGCATGCTTAGTTGGTTCATGTGAGGTATATATGTCATTTAATGAAAGTCTAGTAGTTTATGATCTCTCATGATTAGTTCCAATCTATTAATAATGAGTAGCATGTCATGAATATTCGCTTGCATTGTTTTTTCATAGATCGGTATGAAATTGTGGTATCCTCCTCTGAATAATTCACTTGAATCGACCTGGCACATGCTCACGCATGCATATGACTAAACAAAATTCAATTAAGCCTCGATGATTTACTTTGCTTCAGAGTTCTTGTATCACTTTTATGCCTCCGTTAATTTTATTTTGTCGCAAGCATGATTATGACAGTTATTGCTCTCTTGATTGTCGCTTCCCAGTCTATTGCTAGCCTTCACTTGTACTGAGCGGGAACGCTGCTCGTGCCTCCAAACATCTGAAACCAAGTTATTCCAAAGTGTCCACCATAAATACCTATGCATGGCATTTCAAACCATTCCAAGTAAATTCTCATGTGCTACCTTTAAACCTTCAAACTACTTCTCAATTTGTGTTAATGTTTTATAGCTCATGAGGAAATATGTGGTGTTTTATCTTTCAACCTTGTCATTTACTCCGGACAGACTTTCACCAATGAACTAGTGGCACATCCGCTTATCCAATAATTTTGCAAAAAGAGCTGGCAACAGGGTTCCCAGCCCCAATTAATTAACCTTCATTCATAATTCTCTTCACATGTTTTGCTCTGATTCATCAGTAAGCAACTTAACCTGCAAATAGACACTTCCCCATGGTATGTGAATGTTGGAAGGCACCCGAGATTCGGTTAGCCATGGCTTGTGTAAGCAAAGGTTGGGGGAGTGTCATCCATAATGAAACTAAAATACATGTGTAAACAAAAGAGAAGAGGGATGATCTACCTTGCTGGTAGAGATGACGTCCTTCATGGGAGCCGCTCTTGAGAGTCTGGTTGGCGAGGTGGTTGGCGAGGTGGTTAGAGTACCCACTATCCCTGCTTCCCTCTGCGAAGGGTCAATATTTTACTTTTATGTTGAGTCACCATCCTTTCTTTGAGCACTTTCTTGAGAGCATGACTGTCATTCTTAGTATAATATGCTTGTTCCAAAATATGATCAGCTGTGGTATAACTTTGATGCATTTATCTTTGACAAATTTACTTCTAGTCTTTCTATGAACTTCAGAGGTGCCTGGGCATTTATGTTTTGCTACAAATACAGGCAAGCGAGATACCACTTTATCATATCTTTCTATGAACATTGCAATCCTGCTTATTGAAGTGTTTCATGATACTTGTTATTAGTTTGTTGGTATCTCTTTCATGATTGACACAGCTACTAGATGACTTTATTTGCATTTACCTTATTATGAATTGCTTAAGCACTTGCCATATCATGAGAATATTTACATCATATGAACAAATGTGTTCGTGAAAGTTCTTTTATCGCACTCAGTTGTTAACTGAATTGCTTGAGGACAAGCAATAAGCTAAGCTTGGGGGGAGTTGATACGTCCAAAACGTATCTACTTTCCCGAACACTTTTGCTATTGTTTTGCCTCTAATTTGTGTATTTTGGATACAACTAACACGGACAAACGTTGTTTTCAGCAGAATTGGTGTCTCGTTTTTGTGAAATTCGACTTTGGAAAAACCCCGGAAATAATCGCAATGGGCCTATTTTACCGTGAAGATGAAGGGCCAAAAGGGCGAACCGGGGGCCCGTGGCCCCCAGACCAGCGGCGCGGCCTGGAGGGGGCGCGCCGCCCTATGGTCTGGGCGCCTCGGCGGCCCCCGACGCTCTCCTTTCGACTACATATGCCTTTCGACCTAAAAACGCCGGGGTTCGACCATATTTCTAGAGACCATCCATGCGCCGCCGCATCGCAAACTCCGCCTCGGGACCGAAACTCCGTTCGGCACTCCGCCGGACGGGGAATTGGAGGGGATCATCACCGCCATCACCACCGACGCCTCTCCATCGACCAGCCATGTTTCCCCCATCCATGTGTGAGTAATTCCCCCGCTGTAGGCTGAAGGGGATGGTAGGGATTGGATGAGATTGATCATGTAATAGTCACAAGATTGTTAGGGCATGGTGCCTAGTATCCGTAGATGTTACTTTTATGATATTGTTGCAACTTGTTATGCTTAATGCTTGTCACTAGGGCCCGAGTGCCATGATCTCAGATCTTAACATGTTATTGTTTCATCATGATATGCATTGTTTTATGATCTTACCTGCAAGTTGTATACACGCGTTGCTGTCCGGAACCCGAGGCCCCAAAGTGACAAGAATTGGGATAACCGGAGGGGAAGGCGGTGATGTGAGGATCACATGTGTTCACGGAGTGTTAATGCTTTGCTCCGGTACTCTATTAAAAGGAGTACCTTAATTTCCAGTAGTTTCCCTAGAGGCCCGGCTGCCACCGGCTGGTAGGACAAACGATGTTGTGCAAGTTTCTCATTGCGAGCACGTACGACTATATATGGAACACATGCCTATTGATTGATTAGTACTTGGATACCGCTTTATTACTATCTGCAAATGCCCTACCATGATTGTTATATGAATTCTCTCATCCATGCAACGCCCGTTCATCCTTCCCTGTGCCTACATATTTTAATCCTGCTTTACTATAATCACATTGTTGTCTTTATTTCACTTTCTTTTATTTCACTATTCCTCGCTATAAAACTGTTGCTACTGATAAACTCTTGCGAGCAAGTCTGTTGCTGAATTGACAACTCCGCTGTTAAGGCTTACAAGTATTCTTTGTCTCCCCTTGTGTCGAATCAATAAATTGGGTAATACTTCCCTCGAAGACTGTTGCGATCCCCTATACTTGTGGGTCATCAACGGGTTGTACTTATCTTCTAAGCAAAGCCTTTATATCAGGATTTATATGGCAGGGCTTTCATCCTTAATCATAACAATCACCTCATAATCATTGATAGCTTTCAAAGTCATATTCATTCAGATAAAATTTGTACTAAACAAGGAAGAATACAAGACATGATTAACTAGATCATAGCATAAATGATTGGATCACAACAACTCAATTGCTTGCTTAAGATAGAGGGAAATAGGTTTACTGACTCAACATAAAAGTAAAAGATAGGCCCTTCGCAGAGGGAAGCAGGGATTAAATCATGTGCTAGAGCTTTTCAAGTTTTGAAATCATATAAAGAGCATAAAAGTAAGATTTTGAGCGGTGTTTGTTGTTGTCAACGAATGGTAGTGGGCACTCTATCCCCCTTGACAAACAGACCTTCCAAGAGCGGCTCCCATGAAGGACGTCATCTCTACCAGCAAGGTAGATCATCCCCCTTCTCTTTTGATTACACATGTATTTTAGTTTTATTATGGATGACACTCCCCCAACCTTTGCTTTCACAAGCCAGGGCTAACTGAATCCTCGGGTGCCTTCCAACATTTCTCCTACCATGGAGGAGTGTCTATTGCAAAATTAAGTTGCTTACTGATAAATCAGGGCAAAACATGTGAAGAGAATTATTAATGAAAGTTATTAATTGGGGCTGGGAACCCCGTTGCCAGCTCTTTTTGCAAAATTATTGGATAAGCGGATGTGCCACTAGTCCATTGGTGAAAGTCTGTCCAACAAGATTGAAAGATAAAACACCACATACTTCCTCATGAGCTATAAAACATTGACACAAATAAGGAGTAATATAGTTTGAATAATTTAAAGGTAGCACATGTAGTATTTACTTGGAGTGGCGCAAAATACCACATAGTAGGTAGTTATGGTGGACACAAATGGCATGGGTTTGTTCTAAGGTTTTGGATGTATGAGAAGCATTCCCTCTCAATACAGGTCTTTGGCTAGCAAGGTTGGGTAGAAAGCATAAGAGTTGAGGGAAGCAAACAAATATACATGTGATAGAAACAATCATGCATCTTTCTCGTAAGCACAAGCAATTTTAACTTCAGAATACTAAACTCATTAGCAGAAAGATAATAAAGTAATATATCTACATGTATTTCCCTTTTCTATTTAAACATCAAAGTATTGTTGCTATTGACCAATGCTAAGTTTGCCAAAACCAAATAGATTTACTTGATGCTCCCAAAGTGATATCAATACTAATGTCAAGAGTAATCATATAACAGAAATTGCAAACTAAAATAAGGTGTGCAAAAACTAAATGATAAGACTTCTCATTAATATATCATAACGATAACTCACACCAACGGATACATAGATAACCAACTAAGAGAGAGATACTACACTGCAAACCATCTTATATGATAACTTCCCTACTCATGATATGACACTACTTGATAATAAAAAGATAAAGATAGTGATGATGTGATACCGCGGCACTCCCCCAAGCTTGGAACAAACCAAGGGGGTGCCAATACCAGTGATGAATTACTCCTTCGGCGGTGATGATGATGGCCCGCTCCTGCGATTCTTAAAGATCTCCTTCAGCTTCAGCTTCTCAGTTTGGCAGTTCTGCACTAAGACTCGAAGAGATTCATTGTTATCCAAAAGTGGCGGTGGCTGCCTTGTGATGGGAATTGAGTAATATTCCAGCATTCTGCGAAGTCTTATATTCTCCTCCTGAAGTATCTCCACTTCCCTTCTCAGAGCACCGTATTGATCACAAAACTCATCGGTAACCCGTAGTGCTTCCTCCACACAAGGGAAAGAGTTGAGGCTAAGAGCAGGCGGTAGAGGTCCCTGCAAGTTATGAGAAAAAGAACGTCCAGTGTTAACCGATCCCACTAAGATTGGCTTACTTCCCACAGTTTGCCGCTTCCTTTCTATTGATGACACCTCCTTCACTTCCTCCTTGAATTCTTCTTTCAACTCGAGGCCTTGAATATCTTCCTCCAAAGGCTCCTTGTCCTTGTTGTTGGAGACCATGGTGCTTCTAGATCAAAACAGATCCTGGCAGAAAACAGCTTGAAGCAAAACACGACGAGAAAATGATATACGGACCTCTGGGGATCCGGGGGATTATATAGCAGATATTTTCACGACAAAAGGAAGGTACCAGGGCAGCAGTGGAAACGGGACCCGAGGGTTGTCCCCATAGGGCGGCGCGGCCAGGGTGGGGCCCGCGCCGGCCTATGGGGCACGCCCTCGTGCGTCGCCTCCACTCCGTTTCGATCTCGTAATTTTTCATATTTTCCATAAACAGAAATATAGTTCGGAAAGTTAAACGCGGACTTTTTATTACTAAAATTGTTACCTATTCAAAGTCGAACTCTGCAGAATTGTCAATTTGGTCTTTGATGAAAGCTTCCGGAGTCATCACTTGAATAACATCAATATCTTCGTTATAAGAATCTCCAGAAATATAATGCTTGAGTCTTTGTCCATTCACCACTTGTGTAGCATCATCTTTCAGCGAGGCAATTTTTATTGCTCCCGAACGATACACCTCCTCAATGACATATGGTCCTTCCCATTTTGAGAGTAATTTCCCTGCAAAAAATCTGAGACGAGACCGATACAATAGGACTTTATCTCCAACATTAAATTCTCTTTTAATAATTATTCTATCATGCCATTTCTTAACCTTTTCCTTAAAAAGTTTAGCATTTTCATAAGCTTCACTTCTCCATTCATCTAAAGAACTCAATTGAAGCAACCTCTTCTTACCGACGTTTAAAATCTTTATTAAGTTCTCTTACAGCCCAATAAGCTTTGTGCTCTAGTTCTAAAGGTAAATGACAAGCTTTTCCATAAACCATTTTATAAGGAGACATTCCCATAGGATTTTTATAAGCAGTTCTATAGGCCCACAATGCTTCTTTAACTTACTAGCCCAATTCTTTCTAGATTTATTAACAGTCTTTCCCAAGATAGATTTAATTTCTCTATTTGATAATTCTACTTGCCCACTAGTTTGAGGATGATAAGCTGAAGCAATTCTATGATTAATACCATATTTAGCAAGAGTTTTTCTAAAACCACCATGAATAAAGTGAGAACCTCCATCAGTCATAATATACCTAGGTACTCCAAATCTAGGAAAAATAACATCTAAAAGCATTTTTAAAGAGGTCTCACCATCAGCACTTTTTGTAGGTATGGCTTCCACCCATTTAGTAACATAATCAACAGCGACAAGTATATGAGTGTTACCTTCTGAAGAAGAGAACCCATGAAGTCAAATCCCCAACAATCAAATGGTTCAATAACAAGAGTATAATTCATAGGCATTTCATTGCGTCTAGAGATATTACCAACTCTTTGACATTCATCACAAGATAAGATAAACTTCCTTGCATCTTTGAAAAGTGTTGGCCAATAAAAACCTGATTGTAGAACCTTTTGTGCGGTTCTATCTCCAGCGTGATGTCCTCCATAAACACTACCATGACACTTACTCAATATCTCTTGTTGTTCATATTCTGGGACACATCTTCGCATAATACCATCCACTCCTTCTTTATATAAGTGTGGGTCATCCCAAAAATAATTCCTCAAATCATAAAACAATTTCCTCCTTTGTTGAGCTGAAAAGGTTGGAGGCAAGTACTTCGAAACAATAAAGTTAACATAATCAGCATACCAAGGACTATCTCGCGAGCTCACCTTTATTACAGCCAATTGTTCATTTGGAAAACTATCATTAACAGGAACAAGATCATAAGCAATATTTTCCAATCTAGACAAATTATCAGCAACAGGATTATCAGCACCTTTCCTATCTACAATATGTAAATCAAATTCTTGCAAAAGAAGCACCCATCTAATAAGCCTTGGCTTAGCATCTTTCTTTTCCATAAGGTACCTAATTGCAGCATGATCAGTATGAACTGTGAATTTTGAATCAACAATATAGGATCTAAACTTGTCACATGCAAAAACTACGGCTAATAACTCTTTCTCAGTTGTAGCATAATTTCTTTGAGCAGCATCTAGAGTTTTACTAGCATAATGAATAAAATTCAATTTTTTATCTACTCGCTGTCCAAGGACAACACCTACAGCAAAATCACTAGCATCACACATAATTTCAAAAGGTAGATTCCAATCAGGAGGTTCAACTACAGGAGCAGTTGTTAAGGCTTTCTTTAGAGTTTCAAAGGCTTCCTTACAATCATCATCAAAAACAAAAGGTACATATTTTTGAAGAAGATTAGTAAGAGGCTTTGAAATTTTAGAGAAATCTTTAATAAATCTCCTATAAAAACCAGCATGACCAAGAATACTACGAATACCTTTAACATCTCTAGGATAGGGCATCTTCTCAATTGCTTCAACTTTAGCTCTATCAACTTCAATACCTCTCTCAGAAATTTTATGTCCCAATACAATTCCTTCATTAACCATAAAGTGGCATTTCTCCCAATTAAGAACAAGGTTAGTTTCTTCACATCTCTGCAAAACTTTATCAAGGTTTCGCAAGCAATTATCAAAAGAATTCCCATAGACAGAAAAATCATCCATGAATATCTCAACAATCTTTTCACAAAAGCCATGAAAAATAGCAGACATGCATCTTTGAAAAGTAGCAGGAGCATTACACAAACCAAAAGGCATACGCCTATAAGCATAAGTTCCATAAGGACAAGTGAAAGTGGTTTTCTCTTGATCTTTAGCTCTAACAGCAATTTGTGAAAACCCAGAATAACCATCAAGAAAGCAGAAATGAGTATTTGTAGACAACCTTTCTAACATTTGATCAATAAAAGGTACAGGGTAATGATCTTTCTTAGTAACTTTATTAACTTTACGATAATCAATGCACATTCTATACCCTACAACTACTCTTTGAGGAATGAGCTCATCATTATCATTAGGTACAACAGTTATTCCTCCTTTCTTAGGAACACAATGCACAGGACTAACCCATCTACTATCAGCAATAGGATATATAATACCTGCTTCAAGAAGTTTTAATACCTCACTCCTTACCACATCCTTCATCTTAGGAATTATACGACGCTGATGTTCAACAGCAGGTTTTGCATCATCTTCCATGTTGATGACATGCTGGCAAATAGCGGGAGAAATTCCCTTCAAGTCATCAAGAGTGTAGCCAATAGCTCCTCGGTGTTTCTTCAATATTTCCAATAACCTTTCTTCTTCAAAATCTGAAAGCTTAGCGCTAATAATAACAGGATATGTTTCCTTATCATCAATATAAGCATACTTAAGATTATCAGGTAATGGTTTCAAATCAAATACAAGATCTTCCTTTGGTGGTGGTGTTATACCTAGATCAACCGGTAAGTCATGTTTAAGAATAGGTTGACGAAGGACAATTTCATCAAGCTCATCCCTTTCTTCCCTAAAGACTTCACTCTCACTATCCTCCAAATGTTGCTGCAAAGGATTATTAGGAGCAAGATCAATAGATGCACACTGTTCAACTCTAAAATCATCATTAGGCAAATCAGCTTTATAAGGAGTTTTGGCAAATTTAGAGAAGTTAAACTCATAAGATTCACCAGCAATTTTAGTAACAATTTTCTCTTTCTTGCAATCTATAATAGCTCCACAAGTATTCATAAAAGGTCTACCAAAAATAATAGGACAAGATTTACTAGCAGCAGAACCAAGTACCAAAAAGTCAGGATATTTAATCTTACCACATAGAACTTCCACATCTCGAACAATACCAATAGGAGAGATAGTTTCTCTATTAGCTAGCCGAATAACCACGTCAATATCTTCAAGTTCACAAGAACCAATTTCATGCATGATTTCCGTGTAGAGCTCAGAAGGAATGGCACTAATACTTGCACCAATATCGCATAAACCATAATAGCAATGATCACCAATTCTAACAAAGAGCACAGGAACACTGGCTTTCTTAGACTTATTAGGATGCGAAACAATATTAGAAGCATCTTCACAGAAAATAATATGAACATCTTCTACATTTTCAGTAACAAGATCTTTAACTATTGCAACAGCAGGTTCAACCTTTATTTGCTCCTCAGGTTCTATAGGTTTCTTTGCACTTTTATTAAATACACTAGTTATAACAGAATACTCCTTCATTTTAGTAGGGAAAAGAGTTTTTTCAATATAAGCTTCAGGAAGAATATGATCAACAGTTTTAATTTCAATACATTTACCTTTAGGTGAATCGGTTTTATCTTTATAAGGTTCATGATACTTATCAAAATTCTTCCTAGGCAATTCAAAATGAGAGGCAAAGGCTTTATAAATATTTGCAACAACTTGAGAGTCAAGGCCATAAGTAGCACTCATATTACGATATTTATCAGTATCCATAAAAGTTTCAATGCATTCATAATCATAATTTATACCTGACACTCTACCTTTGTCATTCTCCCATCCTTCAGTATTTTCTTGGATTCGATCAAGAAGGTCCCATTTAAATTCTTCCTTATTGCGTGTGAATGATCCCGAACAAGTAGTATCCAGCAATGTTTTATCTTGAAAAGAAAGTCTTGCATAGAAATTATCAATGATAATATTACCAGGAAGCTCATGACTGGGGCATTTGAGCATTGAAGACTTCAATCTCCCCCACTCTTGGGCAATACTCTCTCCATCATGAGGCCAGAAATTATATATACGGTTTCGGTCTTTGTGAATTTCACTTGGAGGATAGAACTTAGAATAAAATAGAGGCACAATATCCTTCCAATCAAGAGAACGCCCATCCTTCAGCAATTTATACCAATGCGCCGCTTTACCAGACAGCGACATAACAAATAATTTCTTCCTAACTTCATCCATTGAAATACCTGCACACTTGAATAACCCGCATAATTCATGTAAAAACAGTAAATGATCCCCAGGATGAACAGTTCCATCCCCTTCATAGCGGTTATCCACAACACATTCAATAATTTTCATAGGTATTTAATACGGTATTACTTCCTCACCTGGCGCCTCATCCACTACCGTTGCAGTAGTAGTAGATTTCCCAAATAGAAATTCAAGAGAAGATCTCTCCATAATGACTTATAGCAGCAGGCAGAAACAAAATCAGCACGTACAGTAAAAGTTTTCTTACCAATTCCACTTACCAATACGCTTCACTCCAACGGCGCCAGAAAATAGTCTTGATGACCCACAAGTATAGGGGGTGTATCGTAGTACTTTCGATAAATAAGAGTGTCGAACCCAACGGAGCGGAAGGTGTTGACAAGCGGTTTCGACGAAGGATTCACTGTAAATGCTCACGACAAGTTTTCAGGGGTTTTGATATAGCAGATAAATAAAGTACAAGTAAATAAAATGCGAGAGTAATAATTGCAGCGAGTGGCCCAATCCTTTTTAGCACAAAGGACAAGCCGGTTTGTTTACTTATAATGACCAAACGTTCTTGAGGACACACGGTGATTTAGTCTAGTGCTTTCGCTTCATATAGTTGATTAATCTTCATTGTTTTGATAAGTGTTGTGTGGGTGAACCTATGCTAATGCACCGCCCTTCCTAGGACTAATACATACTTGTGATTATACCCCTTGCAAGCATCCGCAAATACAAGAAAGTAATTAAGATGAATCTAACCACAGCCTTAAACTCGAGATCCTGCTATCCCTCCCATCGATATACCAACGGGGTTCAGGTTGTTGTCACTCCGGCAACCCCACAATTAGCAAACGAATACAAGATGTACTCCCCTAGGCCCATAAAGGTGAAGTATCATGTAGTCGATGTTCACATGACACCACTACAAGAATAACACCACAACTTAAATATCAAACCATTAAATATTACTCAATATAGTTCACTACTAACATTTAGACTTCACCCATGTCCTCAAGAACTAAACGAACTACTCACGAGACATCATATGGAACATAATCACAGGTGATATGATGATGAATAACAATCTGAACATAAACCTTGGTTCAATGGTTTCACTCAATAGCATCAATAACAAGTAGTAATCAACACCGGGAAAGTTTCCCGTATCAAACAATCAAGATTCAACCCTAGATGTTACAGCGGTGACGAGGTGCAGCGGTGGAGATGGCGGTGTAGATGGTGGAGATGATGATGATGATCCCAATGATGTCCAGCTCGATGATGGTGACGATGGCGACGATTTCCCCTCCCAGGGAATTTCCCCGGGATTCCTACCCGCCGGAGAGCTCTTTTCTCTGGTGTTTCTCCGCCCCGCAGGCGGCGTGTCTATTCGGCTTATCCCCGTGCCTTAGGTTTTCGGGACGAAGAAGTACGCGAAGGAGAGGCGGCGAAGGGGTGGGCCCTCCCCACAAGGCGGCGCGGCCAGGCCTGGGCCGCGCCGGCCTATGGGGAGCCCATGGCGGCCCTCTTCGGTCCCTCCTTTTGGCTGGCTTCGTCTTGGAAAATAAGATGTTGTGTAATTTCCGTCAATTGTTGATCTTGAAATATGGTATCCTGACGGTGCTTTTTCCAGCAGAATCCTGACTCCGGTGAATAATTCTCCAATAATCATGAAACATGCAAAATAGGTGAAATAACATAAGTATCATCTCTAAATATGAAATATATCAATGAATAACAGCAAATTATGATATAAAATAGTGATGCAAAATGGACGTATCACTCGTCAATGCCCACCATGAGAGGCTTAGGGGTTGACGGAAGGCAACGATGGAGATTCCGGGAGCGAGAAGGCACACATCGTACCTAGGTTCATCTCCCTACGGTGGAGGATCGCTACGTCCTGCTAGCAATCCACTATATGAATATATGTGTACAGGGGGCCGCCTTTGACGGAGTTGTTGTATCTAGTATAGTTCTAATCTGCGGGTTGCTATGTCCAGGCGTATCGTGTGTATGTTTTATGTTTCCGAATATCTTTAAGGGGTGCCCATGCCTGACTTTATATATGCAACTAGGCTAGGGTTTACAAGAGTCCTAGTAGAATACAAATTGGAGTCTTCTTTCTTGTAGTCCAAGTCGATATTACGTGCGAGTCCAGCTCGTCGAGTCCTTGTGCTAGTCTATCTTGATAATCTGCATCAGGTATAGCAATGTTGGGTACCCGAAGGGTAATGCCCACATCAAGAGACCTTCTGGAAGCCTTAAAATCAAAGGAAAAATACTTGGTCATTTTTCTTCAAGAGAAAGACCGTGTGCCAAAGAAGCATGAGAGGGGAGCCACGAGGGCCAAACGCGACCAGGTGGAGCGCCACCCAGACCCGTTTTGGCCTTCGTTTTTACAGATGCATCCGTCTCGCTAGAAAACAGACACCATATATTTCCCAAGATTTACAGAGGCGGCGGTGGAAGCGAAAGTCCTCTCCTACTCTGGGAGAGGGTAGATCATGTAGCACTAGAGCCTTCGGTGAGGGGAAATCGACACCATCGTCATCACCACTCGTCCTTGGTCTAGGGGGAGGCCTCTCCATCAACATCTCCATCAGCACCATCATCATCAGCATATCCATCTCCAAGATCCACCTCGTTCCCCTCATAGTTTGTGATTGATGGTTTAAGTGCTATTTGCATGTTTGTGATTGGCAACTTTTCTTCATTTGATGGAGATATTATATTTTCAGATTGTGTTGTAATCCATATGACTCTGATCCATATCATGTTTGTAACTTTTGAGTAGATCCCCATGTTCCTGAGGGCATAATACTTCACCTATATGGACTCATAGGGCTACACTCTTATGTAATGATGAGGGTTGGAAGGGACGGAATGCCAGAAACTGTCATCCAATACTTTGAGTTGCGTTAGAGGGACTTGTGTCGGGGACCAATGAACTGCTATGATTGGACATTTATGTCTTAATGATTCATGTACTTGCTCATGAAAATGTCTCTAGGACCTATCATGAGGGGTGTATTTGCTCATATCTATGGCTGCACCTAATTAGGCTCCGCCCTAAAGCAATGGAACTTGACAAGAACTTCACCATGTTGTGTACAAATTTAAATGCTAAGTAAATCCATGACGCCCTCGGGAACACTTGTCACATGTAAGGTCACACACATACACTTGAGCTTGTCCTCTTGCTGCATAGATGATTGAGCTTTCTCTCATTGAGAGCATTACTTGTTGCTATGTACTTTCAGTACTTTATTTTATTGCAAATTACAAACCCAAAACACCAAAACCACTGCACCCTTTTATTGTTTTACTTGTCAAATTTCTAACCAATACCTTCAGTTCCTCGTTGGTTCGACAATATTTTATAATTGAAAAGTACTACAATTGATCTCCTGCACTTGGGAGCCATCAAGACACTTTTCTGATGCCGTTGTCGGGGAGCGTCGCGCTATTTTTAAGTTGTTTGGTAAGGAAACTTTTATTGTTTTCCTATTTACTATTTGTTTTATCATGGATTTCTTAGGCCGTGAGCATATTAAACTAACTCTATATGAATATGTTCACGCTGTTAAGAACAAGGTTGAAAAACCTCCTGATCCAAAAGTGGCATATGATGACGGCTACTAGCAACGCCAAAAAGATCTTGATACGTTGGGACTCCAAGTGCAGAGTGTTGTATGAAGGAAGTATCTTCCCCACAAGGGTGACTCGAGGGTTTATATCGAACTCTCGGGGAACTGGATGGAAAAGTATTTCTCTTCTCTCTTCTTCAAGCAATCCTGCAAGTAAGTAAATGCCTTGTGTCCTCAACTCCACCGTGTGGTTGTCAAGCATAAGGTTTCGCGTAAGTAAATAATACAAGTAGTAATAAAACAAGTAGAAAACTAATCTAGATAAAATAACTAAGTAAACACTATAAAGAGATTTATAATTTTTGGTGTTTTGGATGCAAATAAGAAAAGTAAATATTTTTTGTATTTTTGGAATAAAATAGTGCGGTTAATAGAAAATAATGTAAATGCAAGATAATGGTGTTTCTCGTAAAGTTGTGGTGGACAAAAACAAATTTATCAATGAGATATGAAGGTACAAATCATATTATATGTAAGATCAGAATTAATATGGGCATCACGTCCTAACATAGAGATGATGCAACACACCTCTCTAATGATCCACAAGAATGAAACTTCATCAATCTTGTATTAAGAATTAACAGAGCATAGCAATAAGTACTTTGACATGAAGTTTGAATATCAAATATGGTATCTTGAATAAACAAGATCACCATTACTGTCACATGATGAACATAGCACATGCATTCACTTTATTCTTAGTGAGGTAGAAAAAGAAAGGCAAATCCATAATAGCTCTGAACATACTGTCACTATCCAATTACTAAAACCTTGCTACTCCATCTAACACACACATCACCCCACACATGCTCTTGCATAGATGTCGGATCAGAACATAAACTTAATGACGGGGTACATAATATGCATCACATCTCAAAAATATAATACGATCAGATCTCATATAAAAATATCATAGAAATAGGATCCACCACATAGGTATTACAAATATGATCATAATCATGATACACAGCTCATATGGCACTAAGTACTATGAATAACATGAGATAAATAGATCAAGCTACTACCACAAACTCGTAGTCCAGAGTTGGACTACTCCCTCTTGGTCATAGTGATGATGATGAAGGCGTTGGAGAAGGTTGAGATCCCTCCGGCAGTAATCTCGGCAGAGTTTCCCCCTCCAATCTTCTCTGGAGTAGCCTCCGTTTTGGTGTTTCTGTCTTTCCGCGACGCTTTCCTCCTGGGAACTCTTCGGACCATATATATAGTCGTTTTTAGGGAAAAATACGTCAGTGGGCAAACAAATCAGAGCAATTAGACGATCGAGGTGCAAACAGAGGTGGGTGGCGCGGCCAGGAAGTTGGGCCGCACCACCAGGCCTCGTTCGCGCCTCGTGTGTAGCGACCTCACCTTTTTAAGGTGCCGATCTCTGTGCGTATCTGTGCTAGTCCCTGGATCAATCGCTAGCACACACAGTACAAGATGTAATGCCAAGAAACAAGGGTCTTTATTACATCGTATGATCTAGAATTTACATAAATGATTACAAATTGCATAGCATGGCTAGCATATCATCAGAGTTTCACAACGAATAAACATAGACAGCATGGAGTTCTTCGTCTTCATGTGCCACAGGCAAGCATGTTGAGGATAGACCCGTAACCCTAACCATCGTAACTCACTCGTCTTTCAAATCATCTGCAACATGAAAAGTTACAGCCACGAATGGTCAATACATTTGAATTGTATTGGCAAGGACACTTTTGTGGACTCAAAAGGCATCCTACACCTACGTGCACATCTGGCAGGTAGAGCTCAGGTTCATTTTGCATAAAGCCAATTTTTCCCTATCGTTTATCAAAACATTTTCTTTCAATCTAATTAACAGTAACATTGGTAAAACCCCAATGTACTAATTAACAGTAACATTGGTAAAGCCCCAATGTACCTTCCTACCCTTGTTTACCCACTGAATTTTATTTAATAAATTGGGATGAGGAGATCTTCGAACAAGTGACTTGTCAGTTCGCTCAAGTTGTCCATAACCAGGGACTCGGCTAAGTACTTAGATTTACACTCTCGAGAGGTTGTACACCTTTACCCACATGGCCAGGTCAATCCTTCTACCTCGATGCACATTTTGCTAGAGGACAGGTGTAGACCGTGGCCGAGACCTTCTGTGTGTAATCACCCAAACCATTCCCTAAGGGCCCCGTTCCACCTACAGTATCCCTCTACCACCACCTAGCCCCTAGGATCCGGGTTCATACAACATACTTTGTCAAGCCAGAGCCATAGTAGCATGTGGTTGTACGTGAAGCTAATGAGCAAGGTTGTCTACAATCTCTTTAAGCCTGGGTGGCTTTCCGCAAGTGTGCACTAGCACCAGGGTCTTGCCCCCTGATACAGCCACCCTCTCCATAACTCCACCATTCACCCAGGTAATTCATTAAACTTAGTTGTTTTTCCTTAACCTCTATCAAAACCTTTTTCCATGGCATAGTAGGTAACAACTAAATTTAATGGCAGCTAAGGGAGTCTAGGAGTGGTGTAGCTAAACTACTAGGATGTAATAGGAGGCAAAAAAGCATAAACACTAGACATGTCTACTATAAAAACACTACAGTGCAAGAGTTAAAACTGGGACTTTTGGTGTGTGTCACTTGCCTTTTTGTAGTTGAAGATCGTTCCCTTTTCTCTCAATCAAAACATGTGGCTCTCCGCACAAACTATAAGATAAAAAAAATAGCACAACATGAACACACCATTCATAGCAACATAATCAAACAAGACAACAATCGAAAATCGTTCTATGGTACTAAGGTGTGGCATGAGGTTTGGCTTGCAAGATATGATTTGATAGATTGAAAAGGTCAAGTACTTTGAAAGAAAAAGATTATCTAAGTCAAGCGCTTAGGAGGAAAAGATTGACAAGGGCATATGGTCAAGCGTTGTTTGCTACACCGGAATGAATAACTGGAATGATCCATGTGATAGAATCACATGAGTCTGAGATGGCGTAAGGCAACAACACTCACCAATGGCACACGAAAAAAGATTAGTTAAAAACTAGTGATATGAAAATTTATTCAAATAACTCAATTGTTATTCAAATAATATGGACTAAAATAATATGTTGTGGAGAGATGTGATCATGTAACATGATGAATTTGTCTAAATGATTTGCATAGTGGAAGAACTATATTGCGGACCCTAGAAATACCGCGAAAACAAAGCCTGCGAATCCGACATGCAAAATGTCCAGAATGATTTAGGCATTTTACTGATTGCAACGGTATAAAGTTTGTCGAAAATCGACGTGTAGAACTCAAGGTATGAATTTTACGATACGCGGTTAGAAATCTAATGGTGTTCGAAAAGTTGTCCGAAAAAGTTTCTCGGATGGAAAAACTTTCTACCTGAAACTTGTAGAGAATTGTATTACAAAATCAACGCAAAAACTAACATCTAAAACGGAGCTCTAAATCTAAAGATTTGGAATTTTGAAGTTTCTGCACATGAATTAGCTAGCACATTGCGCACCTGATCGATGGTTATTTGGACTAACATAGGCTCTGTGACTTGGATCTAACGGTTTACGGTGGATCTGCTTCCTAATCTAAGATGGACAAAAGTGGCTGACAGCGGCAGGGACGTGATGGACCTAGACGATGTGACGACGGACGGCTTGGACGCTACTGTTCTCAGCGTCTCTCCGGTGATGTTCTGGCGCGACGAGGTGGCGCACAGGAAGCAAGGTTTCACGGCGGTCTCGAGGAAGTGCTCGACTGCCTTGCTCTCTTCTTCGCATGGCAGCTACGGCAGAACGGAGGTGCGCGACTCCGGCATCATGCAGATGAAGACTCACGGGCTGTTCTTGTGCGAAATAAAAGACACGGAGGGCATCAGCAGGGTACAAAACGTATAAGTAGGAAGAAAGGAAGAAGAATCGGGTCTGAGTCTGCCTGTACCGGCTGTATTCGATGATGCCATCATGGTGGCCGGCGAGCGGATGGGACGACGGCTGCGTGTCAAACATCGACCAGAGACTGCACCAAGATGTCCTGGAGGTAGGCGACGGTGAGAGGAGTTCACGAAAATAATGGAATTGGCCTACAGGTTGACGTACACGACATACCAGTCCGATGAACTCCGATGATGTCGCGGCCAACATCAACTAGGTGATAAACGACTATGTCCTGGAGGTAGGCCTTGATGAGAAACATCTTCTGGTGCAAGGAAGTTTCATGGTGATCACTCTAGACGACAAGATCTAGCGATGAACTCGAATTTGAGGCTGTAGATGGCATGGTCGGTGTGGTCTGTACATGGCTTATCTGGAGAAACTTTGTGAATGAAAGTGGTGGAGAAGAACAAGGGACACAAGGTGCTCTCCTCGGTTTGATTTAGTATGGGCTAAGGAGGGAGATCGGGAGTGCTATGCCGACTGGTGGCATTCGGTTCACCGCGTTGGTTTGAGAGATTAAGACAGTGTTGGAGAGAATAAATTCCCTGAACGGATTGTGCACTGAATATGGAATAACTTTCGTGTTTAACTCGAAGAGAAACGGCCACTATAATTGATGGGAAATTGAAGGGGAGAGGTGGCTGCCATGAACGCACGTACGTTCCTGGAGGGGGTGAGCAAGACGAAGACGTGGGTTCGGTCGCCCTTGTTGGGCTGAGTTGGCCCAGTTGGGTCGGCCTTTTTATTTAAATTTGTGTTCTTTTTTTTCTTTTTTTTCCAGAGCCTTTTGGTGTATCAAAAGTAATCAGGAAAATGCAAATGAGGTACCGTTGGATTAGTTATGAAAAATATTTTAATATGAGATCAAACTTGGAACAAAAATATAAAATTTATAAAATCAAAATTTAAAATACATGTTTATGTGGCTATAGAGCCTTTTTAGGGTTTAATGTTTTCTCAAAATATAAGTTTCAAAACCCTTCGAACAAAATAGAGTATTGTTGGAAAAACTTTTGGAAACCCAGGTTTAAGAAAACTCTATTTTTAGAAATAACTTTTTAATAAACATAAATTTTTTAATTCCTTGTGAAACTTCAACCATGACAAACAAAGAAGCTGAATATATTATTATTATTTCATATTCCAAAATTTGAAAATTTTGGGATGTGACATCGTGCCTCTCCAGGTGTGCTCCAAAAGTCCATTATGTTCCTCTCGGTGAAAAAATGATGCTCCAAAAATCCCAGTTCAATTTGACTCCGTATAGGTCTTTGAAAGTGAAAAATACGCGAAACAAGGTTTTTCTGTTCTATATGGTTAAAAATAAAATAAAGTAAATCATTGGTAAATCCCCATAAATCAATTTAAAACATGCTATTATCATCATATATGTTGCAAATATGTGGGAATTCAATATGATAAAGGACAGAGTTCATGTATGCATTTTACATGCATCAACTTCCCCAAGCTTAACCTATGCTCGTCCCGAGCATAAAGGTGATAAACTAACATGAACTTTGGAGTTTATCATATATAGCTTCTAAATCATGCAAAGTATCACAAGGTTCAATCAATAATGAATAACAACAAGTAACATGAACTCATAAAGTGATAACTCTTACATTCTACATAGCATGCATAAAAGTAAATAGCATTGTAAGTAACATGAATGACAAGTATTATGAATAATAAAGCATGCTTGAGAAGATCCTATGGAATTGTTGGAAGACTTGTGTCTTCTCTTTTCAGAAATATTTCTTTTGACTCTTGAACACAAAAAAGTAAGCAGGAAATGCATGTGCTAAACCTCCAACAAAAAGAAAGAGTAGAGAGCATAAAACTTGATTTTGAGCTATGTAATTCAAGTCAACAATAATAATAAGGATGGGGTACCAAGTATCTCATGTATAAAGATATCTATGTGTCATGAGTTTGACCTCTTATGAGTAAGTGTTGCCTCATTTTCTTGAATTCTAAGGACTACACCTCTTATTACTCAACTCCGGGTTACCAAGACTTTTCGACATACATGTTTTAACCAAGTGTCGTAATGGGGTACCTTCATGTCACCTGTACAATGGTCCAAACGAGATGTGCATCTCAACTATAGGCCATCCATACAGGGACAACATGAACAACAGACGTTGAGCATCCTCTCTAACTCTCTCTCACTTTTTCTCATACTCTTTTTGTTTCTTTTCTCATACTCTTTTTCACACAACTCTTTTTTCACTCTTCCTATTGAGGATGCTCGTTGCTAAAATTTCTACCATGATCAAGCATGGCTTCGGTTAGCGGCCCATTACTCTTCTCTAACAATCCATGCTTACTTGCCTAAATAATCTCTACTTATTTCACAAAAGATATCCATCAACAAAACAAAATAAATGATGATCAATGAAGGGTGCAATACCCCAAAAGTGCAATGTTGAAAGACTTCCCCAGTAAACATGGTTACGGTCTAGCTCATTACTCATAATCAGTTAAACCAACAACAGGCATAGCGGTATTTCCTACCAAACCTTACTTTCTTATGAGTTTTAAATTATACAAAAAAAGAAATTTTGAAAAGGTTGGAGGCAAACACACACATCTATTATATATTAAAAGTACATGATGGGTTAACCAGAATTAAGAGAAGTAAGAGAAATTAGCACAATAATCAGACACATCTGGCCTTCAATTTATTAGAGGGTCTGTAAATGTAAACAACACAGCCGTCAGATCCCTCCCCGTACACCATGGGGAAAAAAGCACATCTCCTTTTTCCGAAGCGTTCAGCCCTACCTGCTACAATAACATCACGTCCTCTTCCATGCACCCGCCACCTCTCATCCTCACCTCCCCAAAGTCCCACAAGCAGCGGATATGAGTCAGACTCGCTCCAGATGCATGCTAGATGCCAGATTGCTGCAAGTGCCGCCTCTGCCAGCGCTTATCATTTTCCCCTCAAAGATCCCGACGAGGGAGCGTGTCATGGTCATAGCGCTGATCTGATCTGTGGTGTGATCACCGACGAAGAGAGCAAGCCGGACCACTTCAAATTCCTTAAATTAGTATACGTTCCAGTAAACTGAGTTGCGGCGCCATCTTCTTCTGAGCCGGTAAAAGGCTCGCTCAATCGACTCCATCTTTGGAGTTTGAACTTCTGGTGATGGCAAACGCAGTGCCATAGGAAACTTCACGGTAACAGTGCGCTGCCTACGTAGTCTACGCCAAACTTTGATCTCGATCAGTGGCGCTGGTCGACTGCTGACTTCTCTATCAATTACTCACTGCCGTATCATGTGCATCTCGCAAGCAATATCCACCATTTTTCAGTTTATATAATCAGCTTGCAAGCACACACGTACCCTTGAATGTTCTGTGTGGAGGTATGCATTGGCTAACTCCCAGTTTGTAATGTCCCAGGTTTAGAGACGATCGAGGGGTAGATTTTAGAAAGGGTTGTGCATTGCATTGCAAATTCTGGGGAAATTTCGCGCTTTTAAATAAAAACTGCATCGAAGTGGGACAAGTTTCTCTCTCGACACCTTACAGGGTTAGGGTTTCGAGAGTGCGACAAACTTGCATCTCACCTAACTAGTTTAGGGTTTTGAGATGAGAGGGGACAGATTGCATCAAACCTAAGTTGCATGATTGAATTCAAACTAAAGTTGAATATGAATTTCAAATACAAACATCAAATTGATATCTCATAATTCAAACTTGAGATAATTTAATAAACAATTATAAGTAATCAGGAATAATAAATAGTACCACAATTAGATAAAGCTCATTAGAGAAAACCTTGAGCTTTATTGATCATCACACAATTTACATTGTCATTACAATATTCATAAAGAAAATAAATAAATAATACAACACATTACAAGAATTGCTTAAATAGCAAAAGAAAAAAAGAAAATTACAAGTAAGAAAAATATATCCTAAGCTACAAGTTAATCTTGAGCTTGAAGATCTTCATCTTGATCAATTTCTTGATCCCTGCACACAAACAACACACATAAAACATTATGCCAAGTGGCAATGCCACTTGGCAGATTAGCAAAGAAATGAAATAGAGGGATATACACAAAGATCAGCCGAGCTGATCCTCTCCAAGACCAAGTGCACAACATCAGGCTTACACACACACTGCCTGCTCACCAGGCACTGTGCATGGAGCACAACACACACACACAGCTAGTGAGTCACCAAATTGGTGCCAGGCTAAGCTGTCGACCAGAGGAGCCAACAAAGGTTCATATAAAACCTTTTCACAGCAAGAATCTCCAAAGGGTAAGAGCACCAAGAACAGCAAGAACAGGAAGAACAGCCAGAGCTGTTCAACCTGTCCAAAATCACCACAGAATCAAATCAAGCTTCACAAGCTCACAAGAAGGAGCAGGACAAGCACCAGCTCATCCTTAAAGCAAACCAAGCAACCAGAAGCCATCCTCTACACCAACACCCCTTTCTAGGAGCTGGAGTGAGGTATACCACACATCCTGAGCAAGCAGGATTTGCTCATACAAATTCATCATTTGCACAAGTCACAGGAAGCAAAGTGGGTAGATACCCTATATGTGAGTCATCATCTGGCTACTAGCCAAATTGGTGCAAGGAAGCAAGAGGATAACCAATAGGAAAGCAACCTGGGAACATTGGCTATGTCAAACCAGTGACATAAACAAAGAAATCCAACAAGGGTTGATCCTATCTCGATACCAGATTTACTTAGCACCTATGGCCACTATACCATCAGACATGATAGACTATCATGTGTCTATCCAGGTTTGTCAACATCAAAAGCATCTGGCAACCAAATATGGTAAGGCCAGTAAGCAACAATCCACCACAGCAAGTCACAGAGAAGGGGGAGCTACCATGACAGCACCAAGTGGCTGTCAAGGCCACCTCAACCCACAGCCAACATTTCCAGCCATCAAATCATCACCTGATACGTCTCCGACGTATCGATAATTTCTTATGTTCCATGCTACTTTATTGATGATATCTACATGTTTTATGCATACTTTATGTCATATTTATGCGTTTTGGAACTAACCTATTAACAAGATGCCGAAGTGCTAGTTCCCGTTTTCTGCTGTTTTGGTTTCAGAAATCCTAGTAACGAAATATTCTCGGAATTGGAAGAAATCTACGCCTGGTTCCTATTTTGCCCGAAGCATCCAGAACACCCGAGAGTCGCGAGGGGGCCACACAGCCCCGATGATAGGGTGGCGCGGCCCACCCCCTGGCCGCGCGGCCCTATGGTGTCGTCGCCCCTTCAACCTTCTGAAGCCGCCTCTTCGCCTATTTAAAGGTCCCTGACCTAAAACCTCGGACGAAAAAAGCCACGGTACGAGAAACCTTCCAAAGCCGCCGCCATCGCGAAGCCAAGATCTGGGGGACAGGAGTCTCTGTTCCGGCACGCCGCCGGACGGGGAAGTGCCCCGGAAGGCTCCTCCATCGACACCACCGCCATCTTCATCACCACTGCTGTCTCCCATGAGGAGGGAGTAGTTCTCCATCGAGGCTCGGCACCGGTAGCTATGTGGTTCATCTCTCTCCTATGTAGTTCAATACAATAATCTCATGAGCTGCCTTACATGATTGAGATTCATATGATGATGCTTGTAATCTAGATGTCATTATGCTAGTCAAGTGGGTTTTACTTATGTGATCTCCGGAGACTCCTTGTCCCACGTGTGTAAAGGTGACAGTGTGTGCACCGTGTGGGTCTCTTAGGCTATATTTCACAGAATACTTATTCACTGTTATGAATGGCGTAGTGAAGTGCTTATTTATATCTCTTTATGATTGCAATGTGTTTTGTATCACAATTTATCTATGTGCTACTCTAGTGATGTTATTAAAGTAGTTTTATTCCTCCTGCACGGTGTAATGGTGACAGTGTGTGCATCCGTGTTAGTACTTGGCGTAGGCTATGATTATGATCTCTTGTAGATTATGAAGTTAACTATTACTATGATGGTATTGATGTGATCTATTCCTCCTACCTGGCGTGAAGGTGACAGTGTGCATGCTATGTTAGTACTTGGTTTAGTCGTGTCGATCTTTCTTGCACTCTAAGGTTATTTAAATATGAACATTTAATTGTGGAGCTTGTTAACTCCGGCATTGAGGGTTCGTGTAATCCTACGCAATGTGTTCATCATCCAACAAGAGAGTGTAGAGTATGCATTTATCTATTCTGTTATGTGATCAAAGTTGAGAGTGTCCACTAGTGAAAGTCTATTCCCTAGGCCTTGTTCCTAAATACTGCTATCGCTGCTTGTTTGTTTTACGCGTTACTACTGCTGCGTTACTACTGCTTGTTTACTTCCCGCAATATTACTACCATCAACTGCACGCCAGCAAGCTATTTTCTGGCGCCATACTACTGCTCATATTCATTCATACCACTTGTATTTCACTATCTCTTCGCCGAACTAGTGCACCTATTAGGTGTGTTGGGGACACAAGAGACTTCTTGCTTTGTGGTTGCAGGGTTGCATGAGAGGGATATCTTTGACCTCTTCCTCCTGAGTTCGATAAACCTTGGGTGATCCACTTAAGGGAAAACTTGCTGCTGTTCTACAAACCTCTGCTCTTGGAGGCCCAACACTGTCTACAAGAATAGAAGCACCCGTAGACATCAAGCACTTTTCTGGCGTCGTTGCCGGGGAGGAAAGGTAAAAGGTACTCACACTCCGGATCTCGGCTACTAAGCTATTTTCCGCGCCGTTGTAAGTACTCAAAGCTATTTCCTTTAGACTCGCAATTGCGACATTTGGTTTCTTGTTTACACTAGTTAGGCATAATGGACAACAATGACCTTCTTATTCTATTTCCTGATTTAAGACATGGATGGTTTGATGCGAAATTAAAAAACCCATGGAACATATTAATATGAATGCTTTGAACACTATTGTTGCTAATGCCATGGAAAATTCTAAGCTTGGGGCTGGCTTTGATGAGCATGATATTTTTAGTACCCCAAGCATTGAGGAGAAAATTTACTTTGATGATACTATGCCTCCTATATTTGATGATGAGAATAATAATGATAGCTACTTTGTTGAATTTGCTCCCACTACAACTAATAAAATTGATTATGCTTATGTGGAGAGTAATAATTTTATGCATGAGACTCATGATAAGAATGCTTTATGTGATAGTTATATTGTTGAGTTTGCTCATGTTGCTACTGAAAGTTATTATGAGAGAGGAAAATATGGTTGTAAAAATTTTCATGCTACTAAAACACCTCTCTATCAGCTGAAATTTTTGAAGCTACACTTGTTTTATCTTCCTATGCTTGTTACTATACTCTTCATGAACTTGTTTATTTACAAGATTCCTATGCATAGGAAGCATGTTAGACTTAAATGTGTTTTGAATTTGCCTCTTGATGCTCTCTTTTGCTTCAACTCTTATTTCTTACAGTGCATCATTAAAACTGCTGAGCCCATCTTAATGGCTATAAAGAAAGAACTTCTTGGGAGATAACCCATGTGTTTTTTTACTACAGTACTTTGTTTTATATTTGTGTCTTGGAAGTTGTTTACTACTGTAGCAACTCTCCTTATCTTAGTTTTGTTGCATTGTTGTGCCAAGTAAAGTCTCTATGGTAAAGTTGATGCTAGATTTAGATTGCTGCGCAGAAACAGCATTGCTGTCTGTCACGAATCTGGGCCTAATTATCTGTAGGTAACTCAGAAAATTATGCCAATTTACGTGAATGATCCTCAGATATGTACGCAACTTTCATTAGTTTTGAGTTTTTCCGTTTGAGCAAGTCTGGTGCCATTTTAAAATTCGTCTTTACGGACTGTTCTGTTTTTGACAGATTCTGCCTTTTATTTCGCATTGCCGCTTTTGTTAAGTTGAATGAGTTTCTTTGTTCCATTAACTTTCAGAAGTTTTGTGCAATGTCCAGAAGTGTTAAGAATGATTGTGTCACCTCTGAACATGTGAATTTTTGATTATGCACTAACCCTCTAATGAGTTTGCTTGAAGTTTGGTGTGAAGGAAGTTTTCAAGGGTCAAGAGAGGAGTATGATATACTATGATCAAGAGGAGTGAAAGCTCTAAGCTTGGGGATGCCCCCGTGGTTCATCCCTGCATATTTCAAGAAGACTCAAGCATCTAAGCTTGGGGATGCCCAAGGCATCCCCTTCTTCATCGACAAAGTATCAGGTTCCTTCTCTTGAAACTATATTTTTATTCGGTCACATCTTATGTATTTTACTTGGAGCGTCTGTGTGATTTTATTTTTGTTTTGTTATTTTCATTCTCTGAATAAGTTCATCCTTGTGTGGAGAGAGACACGCTCCGCTGGTTCGTATGAACACATGTGTTCTTAGCTCATAATATTCATGGCGAAGTTTCATCTTCGTTAAATTGTTATATGGTTGGAATTGGAAAAATGCTACATGTAGTAATTGGTAAAATGTCTTGGATAATGTGATACTTGGCAATTGTTGTGCTCATGTTTAAGCTCTTGCATCATATACTTTGCACCCATTAATGAAGAAATACATAGAGCTTGCTAAAATTTGGTTTGCATATTTGGTCTCTCTAAAGTCTAGATAATTTCTAGTATTGAGTTTTGAACAACAAGGAAGACGGTATAGAGTCTTATAATGTTTACAATATGTATTTTATGTGAGTTTTGCTGCACCGGTTCATCCTTGTGTTTGTTTCAAATAAACCTTGCTAGCCTAAACCTTGTATCGAGAGGGAACACTTCTCATGCATCCAAATCCTTGAGCCAACCACTATGCCATTTGTGTCCACCATACCTACCTACTACATGGTATTTCTGCGCCATTCCAAAGTAAATTGCTTGAGTGCTACCTTTAAACAATTCAAAAGTTATTACCTCTTATTTGTGTCAATGTTTTATAGCTCATGAGGAAGTATGTGGCGTTTATCTTTCAATCTTGTTGGGCAACTTTCACCAATGGACTAGTGGCTTCATCCGCTTATCCAATAATTTTGCAAAAAGAGCTGGCAATGGGATTCCCAGTCCCAAATTAATTAACAAAAAAAGAGACACTCCTCCATGTTATGTGATTGTTGGACGGCACCGAAGGATTCGGTTAGCCATGGCTTGAGAAAGCAAAGGTGGGGAGGAGTGTCATCATAATAAAACTAAAATAAAAAGGCACTCCTTCATGGTATGAGATTGTTGGCAGGCACCCGAGGATTCGGTTAGCCATGGTTTGTGAAAGAAAGGTTGGAAGGAGTGCCACCCAAAAATAAAATAAAATGGGAGCCGCTCTTTGAAGGTTTGTCTGGCAAGGGGTTAGAGTACCCGCTACCATTCGTTGACAACAACAAACACCTCTCAAAACTTTATTTTTATGCTCTCTTTATGTTTTCAAAATAAAAGCTCTAGCACAAATATAGCAATCGATGCTTTCCTCTTTGAAGGACCTTTCTTTACTTTTATGTTGAGTCAGTTCACCTATCTCTCTCCACCTCAAGAAGCAAACACTTGTGTGAACTGCATTGATTCCTACATACTTGCATATTGCACTTATTATATTACTTTGCATTGACAACTATCCATGAGATATACATGTTACAAGTTGAAAGCAACCGCTGAAACTTAATCTTCCATTTGTGTTGCTTCAATACCTCTACTTTGAATTATTGCTTTACGAGCTAACTCTTATGCAAGACTTATTGATGCTTGTCTTGAAAGTACTATTCATGAAAAGTCTTTGCTTTATGATTCACTTGTTTACTCATGTCATTACCATTGTTTTGATCGCTGCATTCATTACATATGTTTACAAATAGTATGATCAAGATTATGATGGCATGTCACTTCAGAAATTATCTTTGTTATCGTTTTACCTGCTCGGGACGAGCAGAACTAAGCTTAGGGATGCTGATACGTCCGACGTATCGATAATTTCTTATGTTCCATGCTACTTTATTGATGATATCTACATGTTTTATGCATACTTTATGTCATATTTATGCGGAACTAACCTATTAACAAGATGCCGAAGTGCCAGTTCCTGTTTTGTTTTGGTTTCAGAAATTCTAGTAACGAAATATTCTCGGAATTGGACGAAATCAACGCCCAGGTTCCTATTTTGTCCGGAAGCATCCAGACCGAGAGTCGCGAGGGGGCCACAGCCCCAGATGATAGGGTGCGGCCCACCCTGGCCGCGCGGCCCTATGGTGTCGTCGCCCCTTCGACCTTCGACGCCGCCTCTTCGCCTATTTAAAGGTCCTTGACCTAAAACCTCGGACGGAAAAGCCACGGTACGAGAAACCTTCCGAGCCGCCGCCATCACGAAGCCAAGATCTCGGGGACAGGAGTCTGTTCCGGCACGCCGCCGGACGGGGAAGTGCCCCCGGAAGGCTCCTCCATCGACACCGCCATCTTCATCACCGCTGCTGTCTCCCATGAGGAGGGATTAGTTCTCCATCGAGGCTCGGGGCTGTACCGGTAGCTATGTGGTTCATCTCTCTCCTATGTAGTTCAATACAATAATCTCATGAGCTGCCTTACATGATTGAGATTCATATGATGATGCTTGTAATCTAGATGTCATTATGCTAGTCAAGTGGGTTTTACTTATGTGATCTCCGGAGACTCCTTGTCCCACGTGTGTAAAGGTGACTGTGTGCACCGTGTGGGTCTCTTAGGCTATATTTCACAGAATACTTATTCACTGTTATGAATGGCGTAGTGAAGTGCTTATTTATATCTCTTTATGATTGCAATGTGTTTTGTATCACAATTTATCTATGTGCTACTCTAGTGATGTTATTAAAGTAGTTTTATTCCTCCTGCACGGTGTAATGGTGACAGTGTGTGCATCCGTGTTAGTACTTGGCGTAGGCTATGATTATGATCTCTTGTAGATTATGAAGTTAACTATTACTATGATGGTATTGATGTGATCTATTCCTCCTACCTAGCGTGAAGGTGACAGTGTGCATGCTATGTTAGTACTTGGTTTAGTCGTGTCGATCTTTCTTGCACTCTAAGGTTATTTAAATATGAACATTTAATTGTGGAGCTTGTTAACTCCGGCATTGAGGGTTCGTGTAATCCTACGCAATGTGTTCATCATCCAACAAGAAAGTGTAGAGTATGCATTTATCTATTCTGTTATGTGATCAAAGTTGAGAGTGTCCACTAGTGAAAGTCTATTCCCTAGGCCTTGTTCCTAAATATCGCTATCGCTGCTTGTTTCCGTTTTACTGCGTTACTGCTGCGTTACTACTTTGTTTACTTCCCGCAATATTACTACCATCAACTGCACGCCAGCAAGCTATTTTCTGGCGCGCCATACTACTGCTCATATTCATTCATACCACTTGTATTTCACTATCTCTTCGCCGAACTAGTGCACCTATTAGGTGTGTTGGGGACACAAGAGACTTCTTGCTTTGTGGTTGCAGGGTTGCATGAGAGGGATATCTTTGACCTCTTCCTCCCTGAGTTCGATAAACCTTGGGTGATCCACTTAAGGGAAAACTTGCTGCTGTTCTACAAACCTCTGCTCTTGGAGGCCCAACACTGTCTACAAGAATAGAAGCACCCGTAGACATCAGTACCCAACAGATGTTGGCATCCCTCTAGCTACATCCAATTCATCCATATGATCATTACTGTTAAATAGTTCACATCATTTATCCATCTAGTAAAACAAGGAATTACAGATAAATGAAACCGTCCAGTAACAAAAGCACCAACATCTTGTCAGTGAACCAATGGCTCACTGCAAGCATCAGGTGATGCTTGAGCAAGCATCAACACACATCAGCACAAGCACGTGTGTCACACAGACACCAGAGGGAGCACCAGATAAGCACAGGCAGCTAGCAAGCATGCAATCAACAAGCAAGTGGTGATCAATTGATCACCAGAGCCTGCTAAAGCATACCAAAGCATGCTAGAATCAATCACTAGCATCACACAGAAACTTTATGAATTAAACAGCCACAGATAATCAATAGATGCTTCACAGATAATCAAATAATAATCCATGAATGTATCCAGAGCACATCAAAGGCATGATGAGCCACTGGATTAAGATACACAAGCAAGGCACACATCAACTTATTATTAAATAACATTGTTAAGCCACAGTAATGCTCAATTGAGCACAACCATAAATCTGAGCACCAAAATAAGTCACTATGGCTCTGGCACTTGCATAATTGCAAGAAATGGCACACTGTAACCAAGCCAGGGTATCACACATGAATACACTTGAACTCTGGCATGAATAGCAACTAGAATAGAGGCACAGAACAGGAATTCAGGAAGGATAGCAAGCACTAGCATGGCCTGGGCAACACTGATCAAGGCCAGTAAGGCTAAAAGCAAGAACGGCAGCAGCACATCTTAGGCCATAACAACAGAGCAAGCGCAGCAGCTAGCCAGAAGTACAGCAGCAGCACACACGCATGCACAGCAAGCGCAAGCAGTGGGCACGGCACAACATCTCCATGGGAGAGGCAGGCCAATCCCTGGAGCAGAGTGCAGAGAAGGAAGAAGGAGGGGAATAATGGAGGCGTGTACCTGGAGTAGAGCACCGGCGTGCCATGGCGGCACGGCGGCACGGCCCACCCACGGCAGCGCCAAGCCGCGCGGCGGCGTCGCCGCGCGAGCGCTCCATCACCACCACGTCAGCGCCCACGGCGGCGTCACGGCGCCAGAGTCGCCGGTGAGCGACGCATCACCGCGCAACCTCCTAGCCGTGCGGGCGAACGCGACGGGGGCGAACGAAGAAGGAGATGAAGAACAGATCGAGCCGGAGGATCTGGTGCGCCGTCGTGAGGCGGTCCAGATCCGCCACATCTCATCGCCGGAGTTGGCCGGAGATGGCCGGAGAATCTCGACGAAGGCAGCGGCGACCATGGAATCGCCAGAGAGACGCGAGGGGATCAGGGTTTCGGTGCGAGAAGAGAGGAGAGAGCGAGTGGGCCGACCGAGCCAACAGAGTGGCTCGGGTGCGACCTAACCCGTTGGGCCACCCTGACAGGTGGGGCCCAGGGGCATTTTTGCCATTTCATAATTCAATTAAAATACATAAACTTTGAAAAGGCACAATAAATATTTAATAGCTCTAAAAAAATAATTAAAAATATGAAAATTGATCAGCATAAAATTCTCTACTTGAATAAAATATCAAAGGGAATTTTTGAAGACAACTAAGAATAAGTCTTAATTTGATGAATTAAATAATCATTTAAATCCCTCATATTATTTTCAATAATAAAAATTAGTCCATTAATACCTTTGGACTATAAAAACACCTTGAAAACATTTCAAGGTTATATTTTACCCTAAACAAAGTATCCCTAAATTGTTCTTAGTATTAACCTTCCACATAAAATAATAAAACACCGGAAAGGGGGGAACAACCCTAAAAGCTGAATCATGCATAATTGCTTCTTTAACCATTGCCCTTATCGGACAATGATGCTATTTTTCAGCAACAGAGGACAAGGGTCAGTCCACACCATTCAACTGCAACACTTTGCAGTGTTCAGGCAAGTTCATCGCTTGCTCATGTCATTTGAGTATTTTTACCAAATTACTTGCAAAGTACTATGTATATCACTATTGCATAAAAAACAAAAACCACTATTTTCATAACTATGAATATGACTAAGTGGTTGGCAATGGAACCATGGATTGTGTTGACATGGTGGAGGTTCCATTGCAATGGGTTTATATCCATCTAGGATTAATCAACAAATGTCGTCCAGTGATTCTTGTGCCGTAATACCCGTGTTAACCATAAGATCCGAGTGGGACGGAGTAGTCAAAAGTGTTTCCACCTCTCGTTCATCAACGGATGCGCTTACCGTAGCAGTTGTATCTTGCGAGAACAACCGGAGGGTGGGGATCCCATTCTAATTCCCCACGGTAATGCGGTCTATGAGGGGTTGCAACGACCGGCGAAGGACCATGGTTGCGACCTAGTAATAGTCGAGGTCGGAAGGTATCCTTTGGATACGCTGACCGGCGAGGACCCAAGGTCGGAATTGCAACAAAGGGTGGGTGTTCGAGGTAGCGGAGGAACATGATTGACTAGGACCTTATACCGGGCCTCACACCATTGGAAGTGTGGACGGGAAAGCTGCACGGTTGGCACCAAGGTTAAGATCTCTTATGGGTAAAGCAACACACCTCTGCAGAGTGTAACGAATCGTGACCAGTCACTCCTTGTTCCGGGATTTGGAACTGCGAACGCTGCCGAAAAGGAACTCCATGAAGTTCTAGTCAGCCGGTGAAGGCTGACGGACATAGTTCTTCTGAATAAAACAACCTTTTGAAGAAATGGTTATTAAAACCTGCATGGTATCAGACTTTCTGGTCTGGTATCGTAGATAGTGCATTAAACACCTCTTTCCTAATATGAACTTGTTGAGTACGCTCGTACTCATACCACTCTTAAATCCCCGCTTAGAGTCTGAACCATCTGGAGGAGGACAACGACAACCCTGAAGGAGCCGACATCATCGGCTACGAAGAACCAGACCTCTCTGGAGGTGTTGAAGGTGTAGACTACCTAATAGTCTATGGAACCGGGGAGGGTTCCGGAGGAGAACAATCTTAGACCTAATAGAAGTAATAGTAGTACCCGAGTAGTCCAAACTTCTAGTAATTATCTGCTCGCTGGAATAAATGTATAGTCTCATGAGACATCTATATTGTAAGTTAAGTTGGGTTCGCCTCGAACCCAGGAGTAACCCTCTTAGGACCCAAGAGGAGCTCCGAGATGATATGTACATTTGGTTTGTAATAATGTATGAATGAGTTATAGACCTGCTATGTTCTGTTGTACTACTCTGAGGGATGTAATATTTGCGGATTGGTACTTCGCGAATGTTATATCAACGACTGGCATACTACAACATGCAGTGGTATGCAGGGTCACCACACAGTTTTTGCCAATATGTTGCACCAAGGTATAGTTAATGAAGGTACTACTCCATAGACAAGAACTATGCAAACAGGTTTCAGAAAAATAATAGTGCAAAAGCAAGCACACACTCTCACCTTGATGTGGTATATGTAGCACATAAGCGAGCATGCATCCTAGCGTGCTCATCTATGCATCTCTTCTTTCAGATTGCATGTCTCATCAAGATAAGAGGAGGGCCATCTAGACAATCATGCATCATTCTGGGATAACGACGGAGTTGCTGCACCATCTCCTCGATTCGTGCCTGCATTTGGGATCACGCTAGAGCTCCTCCTGGGTTTCACATGGACACATAAGCAAATGAAGTTTAGGATTTTGATTTGGTTGTCTGTAGGTGTGTAATCCAAATTGATTAAGATATATCAGTTATATGAGCAGCTTACAAGCACACATGTACCCATGAATGTTCTGTGTGGAGGTATGCATCGGCTAACTCCCAGTTTTTGCCAATATGCTGCACAAGGTATAGTTAATGAAGGTACTACTCCATAGACAAGAACTATGCAAAGAAGTTTCAGAACAATAATTGCGCAAAAGCAAGCACACACTCTCACCTTGCTGTGATATACATAGCACATAAGCGAGCATGCATCCTAAGGGTGATCATCTATGCATCTCTTCTTTCAGATTGCACTAGATTTAGATGTGCGCCTTGGCGCACGATCCTGTGAAACTCGTGCCAATGTATATTTTATATAACATCAATAAAAATTAACTTCCAACAAAATAATACAATAGGTTCGATGTCGCTAGGATGAAATTAGGAAAACACACAAAAGTAAAAACGGAGAAGCAAAGTGTACCAAATAGGTGAGCAATCTCATAGTCATAGATAAATACAGGGTCTAACAGGCACTAAGTGGTTGTTATTCAGGTTTTAAAAAATACTTTATAAAACTCTACATTAAGCATTTATAAAAGAACGAATTTAAGCAAGCAGCAAGTGAATGGCAATCAATATGAAATATACACAGTTTAATTCAATTTATTTGAGTGGTGAAGATAACACAAAACAACATAACTGTGGAATGAAAAGGTAATAAACAACACCCAGTGTATTACAAAACTGTATAACAATTAGTATAGATACAACCAAATCAGGCCTTAACCAGGAATTTACAAATGTGTATTTTCTGAATAAAGCACACACCTAAGCTACACGCGAGCATCAACGAAACAAACACTTACTGCATATCTACATGCCAACTACAAAAGGAACACGGTCTTCAGAGGCCACGACACACAGTCAACAGGAAACAAACACCTACTTGAAACTTGCATCACCAAAAGCGAATGTTCCTGTAAAGGAAAACAGGAATCAACAACTAAGGAGAAGATATCGGTGGTAATGGCTACATTTTCGAAGCATGTGCATGGTCAGCTCTTTCAGTCTAGGCCATACCGAAATATCCATCAACTCATATAAATTTAACAGGAAGTTTCTATCTGGTTCACACAGACCTGAAAGTTTCACAGAATCATCGCCGCCAAATATACACATCAAAGACGAATGGATGTTCGATACTGCATGCTTGTTCAATATGACGCCCTTCTAGGCTATATCCAATAACCATCAAACAAGAAGAGAATATAATAGCACAAATTTTAAAACAAAGTTTCTATCTGGTTCAATATATTGGTAGCCTATCTGCGAAAGATGCATAACATAAACTGAGAAGAAATAAACGAATATTTCCTAGTCTTTTGGAGCACGAAGAGACAACATGAAAGTAAATAGTCAAAAAAAAAAACACCATTAAAATAGAATTTTCCAATGCTAGAGATGTAAAGTTTCTCTCATTTTGAATTGCTGCTGTTAGAAGTAGGAAATCAAAGGAATAAACCTAGTTACAGGCAATGAAATGGTTAAATGCATAGGGACATAGTGAAGCAATAGTTGTGTAAAACAGAGAAATGACATTTCGCAGAACAACCGAAGAAGTTTAATTATGCAGTCTGATTAAATAGATAGAAAATGCCAATATGACCATTTAGCCAAAAAGAGATTAAAAAAATAGAAACACACAATGGCGTTGGACCATGAACTTACAGTCTTGCTCCTGACACAGCCATGTAGCCTAGGGTGAAGCACATACTTACTACTAATAATAAGAACACATGAGTGCTAAACGAGCTGTCACCGAAGGGCGTCATCAAGACAAGATGCACAAGAGGACTGTTGTACCAGGTAACTGGTTCATATGTACATGACCACTACAAAAGGGTGGGACATAGCCCACTCAAATCCCCTGGTAGATAGACAACAGGTAGCAAACAGCTACCAAAGGCCGTCGCCGTCTAGTGGTTGCACTCCTGAAAATGGAACCATGAGGAAATAAACAGTAAATCGCAGGTTGCAACAGCTAGATGGTAAGTATCACAAATTGACGTACAACAAACTACTGATCTATCTCTCATTGTCCTGATGGCTAGTGCTATGTACACTGAGATGTGCTGTATACAATGAAGCAAGATAATTTTCAGGAAACAGTAATATTTCAGGCAGGTCAAAGTGTTTGCTCATGCTCTAATTTACTACAAGTGTCCACTTCTTATGAAGTGGTGCGTTCAGCAAGACCTAAAACATGTCTACAAGTACATACAACATATTTTTGTCTTCTTTAGATACAATTAACTTTTCAGTTGTTGTTAATCTCTCACGTCATAAACTCCACGTCAATATTATCTAATGTAGCAGCTTTTTATTCTCCTACATATTACTGTCTTTACCAGCACATGCACGTCATGTAGATAATTAGGTAGAAACGCAAGAATATAATTACCGATGAATCATCCAAATAGTCTAGAAACGCGAGTGCATTGGAGCACATGTAGAGCAATTCAAAGGATTATACCTACCCCTAGCTCGGGCCTTCCTTTTCTTGCCTGCTCCATCCTTCTGAGTCCGCGGCTGCTTGCACCTAATGGGCAATTAACAATAAATCTTAATCAGCATAGGTCAGGAAAACATATTGCACAAACCTACCACAACAAAGATTAAGTTAGCACTCAACAGCACAAAGAACTCAAAACGCATAACATTGCAAAAACAAGGACCCGTGCAACCAGCAAGTTAAAAGTCATGCAGATTCATCTCACACCTAAGCAACCACAGAAACAAACGAGGAAGACTAATGCAGAAAATATAATTGCGGACAGGAACATCCAATGTGTCATAGGCAATCTAGACAAAATCAAAACCAAGAGTCGCACAAAACAAACACACGATTTTAGGCCAACCCCTGTGTATAATTAGAAGGTCAACATCAAATTATGGTGAATGAAAGACGAACCAGGTTGATGACTTGTCCATTAAGGGAGCAGCGGATGGGGCAGGCGGAGAATCCGGAGCATCAGATGGCAAACCAAGCTACCATAGGGGGGGGGACTGTTAGAAAAAGATACTTAACAGAAAAACAGGAACACGCATCGCTGAAGCATACATAACTCCACCTCTTTAGACTGAACTTGAGGAGATAGCTCTTCCACGGGCCGTTCAGCCAACGTTTCCGTGAACAGGGCCCTCTCGACTTGTGAACCAATATCACTCCTGCCATCGCTGCACACCATACAAGAAGATATTAATCACTAAACTGAAGTAACCATGTACATAACAAAAGTAACACACGAAGTTGGTGCACACACCTAGGTCCAGGAGGTTTCGTGACCGATGGTGGTGTATGCGGGAGCATCATTTCAGAGCCTTTTGTAACATACTTGAACAAGTATTTCATCACCACGACTTTGTTGCACCACTCAACATTCATGTGGCCCTGGTATTTTTTTAACATACTTGTAATGCAGCAACCACGTGCAATGTGTAAACTAAACATTTTTTACTGGTGGTAGTGATATCAGCGAACAACTGTTTGATACATTCTGGGACGCGGGTGTCGAAGACAAACCAAAAGACCCAGGGGGCGCACTTTTATCAGAGAGCGCACTTTTATCAAGAACATAGAAATATAGCTAAGTAACGAAAATAAGATGCATGTAAATAAAAAGATAAACACCCGATGATACAAGACAGGCAGAGATCACTACCTGAGAAACAAGGAGTTCCAGCAACAAGTCAAGAACAGTCCCAATAGCAGGTCACAACAGCAAGTAACCTGAAGAACACAACAATGGTGAACAATAACACGGTAAGCTGCACACACATGCCACTTCAGAATTTTATGGCTATATCCTTTCAGCGAAAAAATAAAATGCATGTAAACAAAAAAGATAAACATGTGCTGATGTCAAACGGGCAGAGATCGGTACCTGAGAAATAAGGAGTCCCAGCAACAACTCACAGACAGTTCCAGCAATAGCTCACAACAGCACATAACCTGAAGCACACAACAATGGTGAACAATCACACAGTAAGAATCTTGCACACACCCGCACACCCGTGCCACTTCAGAATTATACATGGTTCCATTTGATTCCATCTGAAATAAGATAAATGATATTCTTATATGGTACACTGAGTGATGTTGGGTAAACCTTTTCAGGACATTCTGCTATGGGTCTTTCAGGACATTTGACTGACAAGCTTCTTCTAGTTGAACTTAACACTATATCACAGCTAAGACATACACACGCGTTTTCTAGCTGAACCAAAGGTAGCAGAAAATATGAAGTGATACTTCTGAATAACTGACATGAGACCAAGCACATGAACATATGCATAAAAGTGATCTATATCATTCCAGCTTTTTTAGGTATACTTGACTCTTGTAATTGAACAACCACTACTTCCATCTTGTGGACTAAAAGACTGCAAGTTTTAACAATAATTTTCTAAATCATCTATGCTAAAAGACTGCAAAATTTAACAGGGTATATGTATATTTTTTCCCAAAACATCTCAGCCAAGACATGGCCATTGCGGAGCAAGTTTGCCTTGTGGCTGAACCATTTCCCAGCCTTGATACTGTCTAATAGAGCTTTGCATCTTTATTTATGGAGAAATCCCATTAATCCTATGAACTATTACTTTTCCCATGGTCGTCCAGCTATACTTTGACATAACTAACTGGAGTTGTGGCTGGTCGTCCAGACAATTCAGATTCTGCTAAAACCACGCATACCACTCTAATCATGAAAGCACGATACGAATTTTATAGCATAACTGTACTGTTTGCAACCCAATTGCCTCGCTTTTGTTAATTTGTACAGACAACCTGACTTTTCAGATGGTGATACAAACATGGGTAAGACCACACAAAGCACTTTAAATTTCACGGGTCAGATGCCATATCAAAGTTTAGTTTCTCACAAGTGTCTTATATACATCTCTCGTAGTTGCACAGTTTATCTACAACTTAATAATTGCCTCACTGTTGCTATTTTTTGTAGACAGCTTGACTTTTCAGAAATTCATACATCATCTACTCGCTGAGTATGCATGGAACATCTGCTAGACAGCAACAGAGGTGCAAGTCACCAATGTAAAGTATTATGAATGCGTGTCAATGTCACCTGTAATCACTGAGAGCATATACCACAGCCTCAGCAGGGCAGAGACCAGTCCCCGCGGGTTCCTAATGACTAATGAGAAACACAAATGACAGCCAAAAAAAAGGTATGGTCACGCATTGTTGCAGAGTGACATGGATTGTGTCTTGAAGACAACAGATACATGAAGAGGAAGCATGCCAATGGATTTGTGTCTAAGAAGACCTATGTATACATACAATTTTATGTAACTAAATATTTTGTAAATTAGCATATATGTTATAAACAGAGCATGCTTAAAAAGAATTATGTTTCTTATACAATAATGGGAGTATGCCGTAGTATGATTTTTTTAGAAAGCAAAGCTAATAAGAAAATCAGAATTGGAGATGCTAAGATATACAACCCAACAAAACTGAAAGCTTCATTATTATGATTCCTGTAGGTTATTGGCATTATTTACTTTTCTGCAAGAAAGATTATAGACAACGTTCAAGAACCTGTACTGTCTTCTCTTTCATTGTTCGAGCTGAAGCAAATCTGTTAGATTCGATCAACGTCTCAATCAAGGAGATTGGTTCTCTTGTACAATAAAGATCAGCATGTTTGGTGGAACGATTAAAATCCCAACACCAAATTAAATCCCAACCCCAAATTTTCCGTGGCGTTGCAGCTCTGGCACACAGGTTCCTCTTTTTTGCAGAGTATAGAATTCACCTTTTATGTCTGCAATAACTGACAATATCTGCACACTCTATCTAGGTATCAAAGTCCAACCCTTAGAACGGGAACCCAGTAAAAGAAGCACACGAAAATACGCATGGAATTCTAAAATCTGAATACAGCAACGGGGCTCCATGATCACCTTCAAATACACGCTCAAATATTATTTGCTACCTGTGAGGAAGAGTACAACAGGGTGCACTCACCAGGGAAGCAACCGAACAGCAGTCCAACAGAAACAGCCGCGGCCACCAAACGCAGTAATCCCAGCAAATGGATGACCTGCAAAGACGGGAAGATAACACAGTAAGCTGTGAGCAAACCGGAGAAAGGACAGACGTGGAGGAGCAGAAAAAATACAGAAAAACACGAACACATCGCACACGGGAAGAAGCAGAAGAACCGGAGAGAAACGAGGCAGTAGCGGCAGCCCTGGGTGGATCTGCGAGCTCGCCTCAGCCAAGCCTGAACACCGGGCAAGTAAATAGGCGCGGTGGCCTCAAGGCCCTCAGCCAAACCCTAACACCGGGCGTCGCCGCCGACACACAGGGAAGAACCAAAAAAGAGGCGGCACTCTCACCGCAGAAACAGGAGGAATACGAGAGGAAAAAACAGGGCAAAACGAAACCGGCAATGGATCCACGCCGGTGAAGTAGGTCCTCACCTTAACCCAATCCACACGCCGCCATGGGGTAAGGCCGGGCGGACGACGCAGAGCGCGCGGGACAAGCGGAGGATGGCGGATCTGCAGAGGAACGACCAGGCGGACGAGTCAAAACGAAACCGGCAATGGATCCGCGCCGGTGAAGCAGCTTAACCCAATCCATGGCAGAGCGCCGCCATGGGGTACGACAGACCATCGGCGATGGCACAGAGCACGGGGGCGAAGTGGGGGATGGCAGATTTGCAGCGTAGCGACCAGGCAGACGAGTCAAGCATGAGAGGACGGTCATGGCGAAGCGGAAGAGGCGAGGGGAAAATGACGCAGATGGTTCCTCCGAGGCGACGGCGCGCGGCTGTGTAGCTCCTCGCACAGGCAGAGCTCCTCCCGTGGACTAATGGCGAGCCGCCAGCGAGTTGAGCGCACCGACCGCTGCCGAAGGAAAACCCCAATCTACCCTCCGCGGAGAAGATCTTTTCCGCGGCCGGCGCGAGACGAGACGAACCTAAAAACCAGCCACAGCGACTGACGTGCGGACTCGTCCGATGATGAGACCCACGCGCAGCCAGAGGCGGGTAAGGCACGGCTATTCCATGGCTTAATCTACCGACAGGGACCGACGGTAATACTCTGCAACCAACCAGGAAGCCACGTTGCTCCCAGAATGGCCGGACGAGATTCAATGTCTCACAAACACTGTAAATATCCGACGGTCCAGAAACATTAATCGCTGTAAATTCTCCTATGGGGGACATCTATTATACCTTTAGATGTCCCATCAAGATAAGAGGAGGACTATCCAGACAATCATGCATCGTTCTGGGATAACGACGGAGTTGCTGCAACATCTCCTCGATTCGTGTCTGCATTTGGGATCACGCCAGAGCTCCTCCTGGGTTTCACATGGACACATGAGCAAATTAAGTTTGAGATTTTGATTTGGTTGTCTGTAGGTGTGTAATCCAAGTTGATTAAGATATATCTACAGAAGTAAACTAAGGAGATCAGAAGAGCAATATGTGTCTCAGAAAAGAGAGGAATATGTGAGAATAATCTATCAAAAAGGTGAACATATATCAGCCTATGACCTCTAATCACCATGTTTCTTTTAGTAAATTTACTGAATTCTGAATGTATATGTAATCTTTCTTCTAAAAGCTCATCGACATTACTAGCATGAATTATTAGTCTTTATGAATGAAGAGAATAACTATACATGTTCAGTAAGTTATGATCCTATGAGTCTTTCTCAGAAGGCATTAGTAATGAGGTATGCATAGATATATATTGAAAAATACTAAATTTATAGGAATACTAATCCATAAGAGAAGTGATCCAGTGCTGTGGTCGCATTTGCTATCAAACAAGTCTATACCAGTGTTAGTTCACTTCATGATATAAATTTGCTGAAATACATAACCTATCTACTATGTAGTTTTGTTGACATGAACCATCTTAATTCGAATAAACTAGATGCTTATTTAGGATAGAGATATGAACATCTAAATTACTAATATAGATGTTAGGAACATGTAGTTAGTAACACTAAACATGTTTCAAATTATATGATGTTTCATTGCTAATTGCCAAGTCATTATAAGCCACAAAGCTAAATACCATTATTTCTATGTAAAACTCCATGAAGCATATGACCTAGGCGGTGCATGGAACTCTGTCTGATCGATCTGCACGATTCTCTACCAGTGCCCTGTTCCAGGGTTCAGAGATGTTAGGTTCATAGGAGCACTAGGTGCAAGCTATCAGGCGTGTTGTTAGTTGTTAGATGATGATATTCTTAGGTGTCGAGGCTGCAGATTAATTAGCACAAGCGAATTTTATGTATATGCATACGATACCCAAACTGCTGGTACCATGCAGACGTCATCACCTTTGTTGCGGGCAGCAGATTAATTAGCACAGACGAATTCTATGTATATTCCATATCCAAAATGCTGGTACCATGCAGACCTCATCGCCTGCCATTGGCAAAAGGATAAGTATTTTGTTTTCATTGGCAACAGGATAAGTATGAGACACAGACGATGATTACCTAAACACTTTATTCTAAATGTTTGTAGATTCAGTTAGCTTTTGTACTCATATACTAATTTCTCTTACAATATATGTTTTTATCAGTAAGTTAGATGGCTAAAGAATTTAAATGGCCAATTGCTGAAATTCCAAACGTACCATAGATCTGACAGAGAATGAACAATATTAACAAGATGTTATCTTTATATATAGTATATATGATATGAGCTAAAAAAAACTAAATAGTCCTGCTAATGCTACGAGTAGAAATCATTTGATTTCTGAAATAACTTGATGACAAACTAATGCTATATATGATGCAAGAGGGAATGGCAAAAGTTATGAGCTACGTATGTAGAAGACCTTATCGTGAAATCTACCTGAAACTGGTAGCACAATATGAAGCTGATATTGAAATTGAATCAAATAAATAAGATGATAGGAAGAAAGATAAAATAGCATAGTCTCATATTACAGGAAATTGTATCGGTACTTCCATTGAAGAATCGAAATAAGAAGAAAATAAAAAAAGATAGTACCAATTCATAGGCACAAGAACCTTCTTCTTCTCGAATTAGACGGCCGGCGACCTGCACCGCAAGCCTCACGCTCCTGGTCAGACCGAAGATGCCTTACCCTCTTCAGCTCAGATCTTCACCATGGTACACCACCAGTAGTACCTAAAGTTCCATTTGAAGGATTAATTTGTGGGAGACGCTGAAGATGGGCGAGGAGATTTTGGTGGATTTTTGGGACGAGTGGAGACAATCAGATTTATAGATTCCTTGGAGCGGAGACAACTGGATTTGCAGATTTGGAGATAGGCGGTGGAAAAAAAATGGAGAAGAAGAACGGTGAGCAATGGGGAAAAATAGGGATCTCTCACGGAAGAGAGTACAAGAAAATTACACTATTCTTTATTTTTCTAGAAAGCTACTTATCATAGAAAACACGCAATAAACCAAATTTGACTAATATTATTCGAAAGACTGCTAACATGTATGACGTTAAATTGGTATAGTATAAAATTACATTCAAGACGAATCTACCGATACTAATAGGTGAAACTTTTTCATATAAAATTGGTCAAGTTTTCATGAGTTTGACTTTAGGAAATAATATACAAGTGCACTTATTTGCAACGAACAAATGGAGGGAGTAATTCAAAATATTAAAAAGTTCATACAAAATTTAATAATACATGAAGTTTATAACCATATTATCCATATCAAATAAAAAGAAATAGTATAAGATCAATTAGGTGTTAATTTTCTACATGATTTTTGGCTTATAGGTCCAAATACATCTATTGCAAAAAAAATTGAATTGTCAAAAAGAAATCTAAGGAAAATCTAGCTGAACGTCCTGACATGCAATGTTGGCACACAATTTTATTTGGGGGGGGGGGGTACATTTTTGTCGCCTGTGTGAAAATCTATTTTGGAGCACATAATTTTTTGTTTTTTAATAAGTTAAAGAAAATGTATTTTTCGCGAGATATTGCGTGCTGATATAGATTTTTTTTGGATTTTTTTTTTTGACATTCTGAAATATTTTTTTTTTTGGACAATGGGTGCGTCTACGCCTATGACCCAAAATGGATTTCCGGGTAATTTAAGCATGTACATTATGTTACATATATTAAAATTTACAAGTAATTCAAAATATTATAAGGTTAGGTTTCGTACAAAATTATAAAACAATAAAATTTAATAGAGGTTACCAAATATTTGAACATTTCATCCCAAGATTTAGGTAAATGCCAAATATTAATTTAGTTATCGAGAATTATTTCCTTTATGAATCATACAAGTAAGCTTACAGTACGTCAAGATATCGCCCACGCATGTGCGCGGGCCACTGTACTAGTTATACTTGGAATAGCAAGTGCTATGTAGGTAGGTATGATAGACATTGTATTTAAGTTGAGCTTGGAAACAAGTCTATGCTTGTGTAAGATTCAAATCTTTTGGCTAGCAAGAGGTCTAAAAGCATGCAATAGTATCCATAGACTATTCATTCATAATCAAACAATGATACTTAAATTTAAAAATCTATGTATACTAGCAAGAAGTAGTACTGAACGAGGCACATCACAAATCATCACTCAATAGAGCATGTGAAACTAGAGATACGATACACAAAATAAATTTCAGCTTTTAGGCATTCCTTCTTTCTTTAAAAGAATGCAACTTATTTTACTTTGAACATTCAGAGATAAATAGTTTGGTCCAGTATCTCATGCATATGCATCATAAACACTCAATATTATGGTCCTCTCACAAAACAAAACAAAACTAGACACACATGAAACAAGGACGCTTCAAGTTTTTGCGAAAATTCTATGTTGCTTAAAAAACAGAGTTTAGAGGTGCTCAAACCAAGGATTTTAAATCGTCATACTTGAATCATCATAGTGTGATATTCCTCCATTCCCTGTGAAAAAATTTCAACACAAACTTTTCTGCACATTCTTTTCTATGGGTGACTTTGGAGGTACAAATAAATCATGCTTGCTGCCATTTTACTCAAGAATAAAATTATATATTCATAAACCAGAGATCACATAATGTTCTACTCACTCCAGCATATCAAAAGAACTAAGTAAAAATAACTTTGATACTCAAAAGAATGCATCTAACAAAACAAGCAGAATCTGTCCAGAATTTTTGCAGCAGCAAAACAGATTTTTTTTGCTCGACTTAGACACCTCATAAAATTAAGACAAGCATGATCCTCATCAAAGAATGCATGGGCATCCCCAAGCTTATGATCTTCATCATACTTGAATCATCTTAGTTTGATATTCCTCCATTCCCTGTGAAAACATTTCAACACAAACTTTTCGGCACATTCTTTTCTATGGGTGACTTTAGAGGTACAAATAAATCATGCTTGCTGCCATTTTACTCAAGAATAAAATTATATATTCAAAAACCAAAGATCACATAATGTTCTACTCATTCCAGCATATCAAAACAACTAAGTAAAAATCAGTTTGATACTCAAAAGAATGCATCTAACAAAACAAGCAGAATCTGTCCAGAATTTTTGCAGCAGCAAAACAGATTTTTTTTGCTCGACTTAGACACTTCATAAAATTAAGACAATTTACGTGAATATAGAGTATGAAAATTTTAGCTACATTATTAAGGAAAAAAATCGGATCTACCAGTAAAAATAGTAAAATCATGCACTAAAAAGTGTAGTGCAAGAATCAGCAACTTCATATTATGTTTGCAACTTTAAACATCCAAATAGGTAAAAACTTGATATTTTATTTAAAAAGTATAAATTAAACTAAAAGAAAACTAACAATCTACTGCAAGAATGCAAAAAAAGGACAAATAAAAACATCTCGGGTTGCCTCCGTCATATAGCTAGGCTTACTTACTTGATTGTAGGGGCAATGATCTTGTAGGAGTGATTCTTCTTGATTATATCCTTCTCATTATTAGAAATAATATATTACAACAAGATACAGGGTCCCATGGCGTGATCATACAAATAAATATATTTAACACTTTAAAGCACATTAGCACATAACATGAAATATGCAACAAGTAGTAACGAAGTCTAACTTTCTTCCTATGCATTGGTATTTTATATATGAATGAACCACAGCCAATAAGAGTATACCAAAGCATATATATAGTATATCAAAGCATATATACAGTAGGTAAATGCATTTATAATTATCATTAGGATATAGAGGGTGCTTATATCCTCCTCTTTCATAATAATTGTATTTACTTGAAGAAAGTCAATAGTGTAACTATTTGAATCATGAATCTTAGATAATTGTGGCATATAAAGAGGATCATTAAATTTATGGAGGGATTCATGATCATGCTTTACTCTTTTAAAATAACTATTAGTACTACTTCTAATCATAACATCATGGCTGCAAGAAGATTTCACATATGCATAAAATAGTTGTAAACCATACAAGTATTTCTCAACATAAGCATATTTCTCCTCTATTGTGTAAATATGGAATTTTAATAATAACATGTGATTCTTATGTATGAGAGTATTATCACAAAAAGCATGTCTATCATTTTCATCCTCACATAACATAGTACTTTCTAGGCATGTAGAATTCTCAAGTAAAAATATGCCATCATCTAGAACATCATCATAATCCTCTCCCTCATTAATAATTTTAGTAGTAGAGCTAACAAGCATATTTAGAGGTGCATTGTTGGATTCTTCTATGGGATGCATGGGCATCCCCAATTTTAGGTTTTGATCATAATCCTTATGCACAACTTTAGTATTTTCCGAGGTAGCAAGATTTTTTTTATTATAGTTGATAACATAAGTATTATCACTAAATTCCATTTTGCACATTTGAAGGATAATAGAGATGTGTTCTTTCATCACACGTGCCTCATGACTAGTATACAATTTTTCATTATTGAGGGATTGTAATTCACGGGCTGTACCATAAGCAACTTATCTCTCAACTTGCTCTATATCTTGACATGCAAATTTACACTCTTGATAAGCAGCAATTATAGGATCACTATTATGCTTACATTGGTAATGAGTGTGTTTGTAAGCATTTTACGTGCAGCAAGTTATATTATGTAGTTCACAAAAAAAGTAGCAATTCATATACTCTATTTCCTTCTCAAGTTGATCTATATTCATAATAAGCTCTCAAAGTTTGGACACATAATTTAAAGAATACTAATTTTTATTAATTTTTGCATTTTATGAAAAAGAACTAGCAAGCAAAGACTAAAAACAAGACAAATAAAATACGATGCAAAATCTAAAAGAGATGGGGGAGCTCACAGTGATGTTACCTTCCCAAGCTTGGGTGAGAGACGACGCCAGAAAATCTCTTGTAGTGCTTAGAGCTTCTTCTGCAGAAACCACCGTAACATCCCAAGTGAGCTACCCTTTTAGTTTGGCAAGTTTGTGCATCATATTGCATTCATGCATCTCATCATGTCACTTTTGGTTCTTATAAAAATTGCATTTGGTTTTATTTTTCCTTTAATCTTTGATGTGTTGGTTTCTCTCTATGTTTTACCTCTATCTCACTTGAGATGTTCCAATCTAAAACCCAGTCATTCTACTCCTACACTTGACTTACCTTTCAAAAAGGTCATGCAAAACTTCCATTCTTATGGGTTACTATTAAACCTCCTCTCCTATATTTTATATTTTAAAATTAATCAATAAAATAATTTTTTTGTCATGATGAAAATGGTTTTGTTTTGGTTACATATAAAACAACATTGGATAAAAACTATTTACCAATCTCTGTCTATTGTTTCACATTCCAAATTTGTTTTCAAATAAAAATAAAATAATAAAGGTTTTGAAAATAATAGAAAAGAAAGAGAAGAAGCCCAACCTGTTACCTGAACCGAAGGAGACCTCCTGTTCCCCCCACCTTCCAACACGTGGGGAGAATTTATAATTTGCCACACATTAGTTCGGATCTTTATAATTTGCTACACATTACTTAGGCTTCTACTATTTGCCACACATTAGATTGTTTCCTTGCTAATTTGCCCTTTTTCTCCTTTTACAGATATATTCTTTTCTTTAACTCCCAAATACAATATGAAATACGTACATTGGTACCAGTTGATCGAAAAAACAGAGTCGGGAAACATAGGCTCCAGAGATGCTGCGGCCGGGCCGCCTGACCACCGCGAACGCAACAGCAGCACCGCAGCCGCTGCCCGCCAGGGCACCACCACGTCCTCCCGGCGAAGGACGACAACGACCAGAATAGCTGCAATGCCGTCTCCAAGCACATGCCATTCATGCCGATACTGAATGTGTTGGTGCTAACTTGAAGACGGAGAGTGACTTCAACTGAATATGCAGCAACGGGACTCCTTCAAGGCAGCTTGCTCTTGCTGCCTGTTCGCACTAGTGCTTCAAATAAATGGATAGATCATGAAATCGTAGGCAACTTCAGCTAGCAAGAAAGCAAAAGATACGTGGACAGTTCAGTTCGTATGAGGTTCTCAGTTCAGGTCCTACGAAAGTTCAGCTTGTGCTCGGCTGATGTCGGCAACATGATCAGGCCACGATTGCGTTGATATACCAGCTATCGGATCCAGGAGCTATATTCTACTCAAGGTGTAAAATTAATCTCTAAGATCATTACTGCATTACCAACTACTAGATCTTAGTGTCACCTTCTCGATTGTGGCTGCTGTTCATGGTCTCTGATCATGGCGACATCCGTGGTAGTTCGGCGGGCGGCGGCGGCGGCGTTGCTTCTGCGTCCATGGTAGTCCGGCGGCCGGCTGCGGCGACGCTGCTGCGTCCGTGGTGGTCCGGCAGGCGGCGGCGCTCTCGCCCTTGTTCCTCTATTTTCCAGAACCTCCGTTCCCCCTCCTTTGTTTTTCCCAATCAACCAGATCATGATCAGGTATCGTTTGGCCTAACTGTACCAACGTACGTATCTCATATCGTATTTGGGAGTTAAAAAATGGAATTATCTGTAAAAAGAGAAAAATGGCAAATTAGCAATGAAACAATCTAATGTGTGGCAAATAGTAGAAGCCTATGTAATGGCCTATCCCTAACAGGTTGGCGCTGTCAATCAAAGCAATGGTGGCTAACAGCAATCGGGCGAAGAAGAATAGAAGCGGAATTAGCAAAAAAGGATGGACTAAGCCTCCGAATGGTATGGTAAAAATTAATACGGATGCGGCGGTTGATCTGGAGGCTAGGATGGCCTCGACGGGGTGTATCATCAGAGACTCCCAAGGTCAATTCCTAGCAGCGTGCAGAGTGGAGATTGAGGGAGTTATTGACGTCACTACTGCAGAGGCACAGGCGGTGAGAGATGGCCTTCGCCTAGCGGAGCGCATTGGCTGTAATAATGTCGAGGTGGAGTCAGATTGCCTCGAGGTGGTTACGGCCTTCCAATATCCTCTGGAGCATAGAATTGTGGGTACGGCTTTCCTGGATGAATGCATAATGATGATGGCGGGTTTTAACTCGGCGGTACTGAGACACTGTCCAAGAGAAGCAAATAAGGCGGCGGATCTTATAGCTAGGTCAGTAGAGGATAGAAATTGTAATCTCTGGCTGGAGAATCCGCCTGTATTTCTCTACCCACAACTGGTGGACGATGTAACTATTATATCATGAGGGGCAGCAAGTTCTTGACGCACTCTTTTCCTCTCGAGGTACCTAAGGGGGTCGAGAGGTTTTTAATGAGGCGGCTTGCTTGTCCATAATATATTTAAAGTTTCAAAAAAAGAAGCCTATGTAATGTGTGACAAATTATAAAAGTCTGAATTAATGTGTGGCAAATTATAAATTCTCCCCTGAGATACCCCACGAGCTGCTCTGTTTCCTCCTCACCTGCCGCAGCACTTCACCTTTCCCCTCTCCTCAAAATCAAGCCACCAAACCAGAGCAAAAACCCTAGCCTTCCTCTTCTCCTTGTGCCGCCACTGCCTCCTCTGCTCCACCAAGAACCAGCCAGAACCACAACCGAGAGCCACCAAAAGTTTCATCGGAGAACACAAAGATCGCTCCGTCGAACCGAACCAGAACTCCTTGCTGAACCAGAGCCGGAGCAGCTCGAGTACGCCGCCGCCGCCAAGACGTACCTGGTGCGCCGCCGTGCACTCCGACGACCTCCGCCTTGCCCCGCCGTCGTCTCCATCCTCCCCAACCTCTCCCTCGACGTGGTGAGCCTCCGCCTGAGTTCCCTGTCGTTCTCCCGTTCCTCTTCTTCGCTTTCTCGCGCTGACGCCGTCGTTCGCGTATGTTTCCGCTGTTTGTCGCTCCAGCTCGTCGTTGTGTTGTCAGAGCCTCAGCAGCGTCAATCTTGGATGAGCTTTGCCTGCCTTCCTTCAAAGGGCCGAGCCCTGAACTGGTCCAGCGGCTGGCCTGTTCCATCTGCACTGAAGCTGAGGCTCAAGTTCGTTCAGTATGCATCCTTTTTCTGTGCGTACTGAACCAGGTTTAGTTAGCGGTTGTCAAAATTTTCAGTTAGCTTCTAGCTATCTACTTCCTAGCTGTTAATTTGTTTCTTCAAAAATGATATCTATCCCAGCTAGTTGGAGCACTTGTGCGATTTCCTGGGAAGCTGGAGATCGAACACCATCTTGTCTCAGTTAGCTGTAGCGTCGTCGTTCCATCTCTGGTTCTGGCTCAGTTTCAGAACACAGCCTCATGTAACAGTTCAGTATCCTCTCTTCAGTTACTGTAGCTCCATACGACTTCTTTCTGCTGCCTGTAGTTTTACCAGAACGTGAACTATCCAGTTTGTCTTTGTTTTCCTGCTACTCCTCGGATCGTTTTCCCATCCCTCTAGTTCAAGTATAAAAAGATCACCCCTTTTACTCTTTTGTTCTCTGGTTCTGTCAACTGTTTCAACATTTTTTTTCCAAATTCTTTTAAACTGTGTAGTTTTATTAACATACAATGATTTGAATCCTATTTCAAATCTGAACCTGTGATAGCTATTTCTTGGAACAAGTAATTTGACTAATTGAATTAAGTGTTTTTTATAATTAAAATTTTGCCAAATCATATCTCAAGAACCGTGTCTCCGATGACGATGAACTTTATATCAAAACCAATCATTCTTCCGAGATGAATCCAAACATGAATTTTTCATGCATCATAGGCATTTGTATCTCTGCCAAATGGTTAATTCCACGATAACTAAATGACATGTGCGGGCAATTATTAATTATCTTGTCTAGCAGATTGCCTCACTTAATTTTGCTAAGTATGGACCCTCTTGCATATCACATGCCATTCATCATATGTGTCGCATTGCTCTTCTTCTATTGGTTGTGTACTCTCTCTTGTATGTGTGTTTGGTTCTTCTCGTTAGACGCCGGTACCGAGGAGTACAGCGAGAAGTACGACTACTACCCCGAGGAGGATCATGCTGGTTTCTCTTCTCCTGACTTGACAGGCGAGCACTTTTTCCCTGCTGCCTATTTGCTGCTTTGCCTCTTTACTTTACTGCTATCCTGGTGTGCCGTTCTTGTCACATATCCTATCGCATGTTACCTATTGCAAGCCATAGACCCATACATATGTCCTACAACTGTTGTTTGGTTACAGGGTCAGCCATGCGAGTCGTAGGCTTGCTTCGTACCGTTATTATATTGCTACTATTATCGCTGTCGTCATCGTTATCTAGTCGGGTTATATCTGTTGGGGGTTTTCCGAGATATATGCTTATGGTTATATATGTTTGATAAGTTCACACCTTACTTATTCATGCTAATAATAAAATTGCTAAGTAGAGGCATCCGTGGATCAGCTGATTTTTCATTTTGAACACGGCTCACTTGTGTCCACTAATATCTTAGGATCCCGAGTTCTTGTTATCTGATCCAAGACTGAGCTTACTAACCATACGTGGGGTTCAGTGGGCCCTCCTCGACTTATTCCAGAACTACTTACATTGTCCAAGTCCCACAATTATTTTTTGGTGTGTTTACTCTTTTATCGCGTGCATGCCAGCATGTTACTTCTTTACTTTGGGAAGCCCTTGGGTTCCTTGTATCCCTTGTTTCTGGTATGCACGTATGATACGTCTCAAACGTATCTATAATTTTTGATGTTGAGCTTGTTTTACACCAATTTATATATGTTTTGCTCATGCTTCGTTGCACTTTTACACATTTTCCGGCACTAACCTATTAACAAGATGCCACAGTGTCAGTTCCATGTTTTCTGTTGTTTTGTATTTCAGAAAAGTTGTACATGAAATATTTTCGAAATTGGACAAAACAAAAGCCAAAGTTAATATTTTACCGTAACGAAGACGGAGTTCAGAGGGGAGTCGAAGAAAGGCAGCAGGGCGGCCAGACTAGCCCTAGGCGCGGGCCAGGCGCGCCTAGGGGTGGTGTGGGCCACCCTGGCCTCCACCGACATCGCCCCTCCACCTATTTAATCACGATCTCAGGAAAACCCTGAACAGCCGAGCCTCCATCCACGAAAAGGTCTATCGTGGCCGCCATTGCGGACCCTAGCTCGGGAGGGTTCTAAAGCTCTTCCTGGCACCCTACCGGAGGGGGAAAATCATCGCTGGAGGCCTCTACATCGCCATGCCCGCCTCCAAAGTGATGCATGAGTAGTTCATCCCTGGACTATGGGTCCATAGCAGTAGCGAGATGGTTGTCTTCTCCAATTTGTGCCGCATGTTTAGATCTTGTGAGCTGCCTACCATGATCAAGATCATCCTTATGTAATGCTACATGTTGTGTTTGCTGGGATCCGATGAATATTGAATGTTATGTGGCGATCGATTATATATTCTTGTCATATGTTATTTGTGATCTTGCATGCTCTCCGTTGCTAGTAGATACTCTGGCCAAGTAGATGCTTCGACTCCAAGAGGGGGTATTTATGCTCGATAGTAGGTTCATGCCTCTAGTTTTCTGAAAGAGTGACAATAACTTCTAAGATTGTAGATGTGTTGTTGCTACTAGGGAGAAAACAACAATGTTTTATCTAAGAGTAATTCTATTGTTTGCTTTACACACATTTCTTAATGCGATAATCTGTTGATTGCAACTTAATACTGGAAGGGGTTCAGACGATAACCGGAAGGTGGATTATTAGTCATAGACGCAGTTGGATTATGGTCTATGTATTATGTTGTAATGCTCAAACAAATCTCATAGTAATCATCTTGTCATGTATGGTCGGTATTCTGTTAATTGCCCAGCTGTTATTTGTTCACCCAGCATGTTATTTATCTTTATGGAGAGACACCTCTAGTGAACTGTGGACCCCGGTCCTTTTCTTTACACTAATAAATTAATCCGCTGCAATCCTGCTATGTTTACTTACTGCAAGCTCTGTTCTCTTTAATTACTGCAAACATCTCCTTCCACTCGATACATTTAATACTTTCTGTTCAGCAAAACCGGTGAGATTGAAAACCCCACTGTAAGTTGGGGAAAAGTATTTTGGTTGTGTTGTGTGCAGGTTCCACGTTGTTGCTGACGCCGGTAGTGCGCCCTTCCAATAGTCAACTAGCAACACCTTCATAAGTCACGCATTTCTCCTACTGGTCGATTAAAACTTGGTTTCTTACTGAAGAAAAACTTGTTGCTGTGCTCATCATACCTTCCTCTTGGGGTTCCCCAACAGTGTGCAATCTGCGCTCATCAAGCTAATTTTCTGGCGCCGTTGCCGAGGAGAAAGAGGATTTCCGCAAGGGGAATCTCTCATCTCCAATCTCTTTACTTTGTTATTGTTTTGCTTAGTTTACTTTACTTTGTTGTGTTTGTTTCTTTATATCAAAACACAAAAAAATTAATTTATATTGTAGCTGTTATTTCTGTTGCTTAGTTTTAATTTTGCTAAAATGGGTTCTGCTAAAAATACTAAGTTGTGTGACTTTACTAGCACAAAAAACAATGATTTTATTTATACACCTATAGCTCCACCCGCTCCTGAAGTAATTTTCTATGAAATTAAACATGCTTTGTTAAATCTTGTTATGAAAGAGCAATTTTCTGGTGTTAGTACTGAAGATGCCGCTTCTCACCTTAATAATTTTGTTGAACTTTGTGAGATGCAAAAGTGTAAGGATGTAGATGGTGACATTATTAAACTGAAATTGTTTCCTTTCTCTTTGAGAGGTTGAAAGGACATAGATGTCGCCTAGAGGGGGGTGAATAGGCGGTTTAAAACTTTTACGAATATGGCTTTACAAATGCTGAATAAAAGTAGTGTTTAATTTGTCAAGAAAAAAACCTATATAACTAGGGTTCATCTATGTGCACCAACGACTTATGCTAAGCAATTCAAGATATGTGATAGCAAGAGATATAACTTCAAGCACGAAGGCTATCACAAAGTAAAGTGCATAAGTAAAGAGCATGGGTATAGGAATAACCGAAGTGACGCGGAGACAACGATGTATCCCGAAGTTCACAGAGTGCTACTCTTCGTTGGAGCGGTGTGGAGGACAAGTCACTCCAAACGCACGAGGGCCACCGTATTCTCCTCGAGAATTCCCACCAAAAGGGATGTCCTCGATCCACTATGGAACCTTAGGGTGGTCACCGAACCCGCACAAAGCTTGAGGCTATCTCCACAACTTAATTGGAGGCTCCCAATAAATAGCCACATAGGTCTTGCCCTTGAAGAATCTCCACAATTTAATTGGAGTCCCCAAGAACACCACAAAGACCACTAAGCCGTATAGGGTCCAAAGACCCAAGAGGAACAAGCTTCGGGAACAAGCTCCCGAAGTGAATATCTCACAAACTTTCACCTCCACGTATCACCGTGGAGAAGTCGAACCGATGCACCAAATGCAATGGCAAGAATACCACAAAGATGCTCAATTCCTTCTCTCTCAAATTCTAACAAAGCTACAAAAGCTATTGGGGGAATAAGAGAGAAACAACAAATAAGAGGAGGAACACCAAATTTCTCCAAGATCTAGATCTAGTGGATTCTCCTCACAAAGAGAGAGATTTGATTGGTCAAGATGTAGATCTAGATCTCCTCTCTCTTTTCCCTCAAATAGGTGCAAGAATCATGGAGGGATTAGAGGGAGAGGAAACTTCTCAAGATCAACAATGGAGTAGAGAGAGAGTAGAAGAAGCCAAAAGTGGTGGGGAGAGAGAGGAGGAAGAAGGACTTAAAAGGGGTCTCAGATTTCTGCCCGTTGGGGCCAAACTCGCAACAGGCCGGCAGTGCCGGAGTGCTCCAGGCGGCACTGCCGGCCTCCATGTTTATACCTGAACACCCGATACGAAAACCTTAACAACTTTTGCATCCGGACTCCAATTTTGATGATCTTGGGCTCGTTGAAATCAAAACAACGAGCTCCACAACAATATGCATAGAAACATCATAGTCCATCAAGGGAGGATAGAAACAAATGAATAAAAGTTTTACCTATCTAAAAAAACAAACCGGTAAAATCTCCAATATGGAAAATGCAACAACTTGACTTAGGAAACTCGGATTTAGGTGAAACCAATTCTTTTGTAAAGACGATGAAAAGGGATAACCCACAAAGAGTGAAAAACTAAAGAACAAGTGGGGTATATTTTTCTATGGATTTTAGAGTGAAACCTCTCAATACGAAAAAACCGAGAAAAACTCCAATATCGAAAATGCAACAAGTGATTAATGCGGAATCCATTTTCGATGATCGAGAGCTTGACATGGAAATAAACACAAGCTCTAAAAAACCACATGGATAAGATCCAACTAACAACCAAGAAAGATGATGCAAGAACGCAAAGGTTTGAGCTCTCCAAAGGATACGATCGAGTTACTCACTCGAGAGCCCTCTTGATAGTACGGCAACTAAACTATAAACCGGTCTCCAACTACACCATTAGATCGGTAAGAAAGAAACCCTATCAAGATCAAACCTTAACCTCGGGCGTTCCACTTGAGCTCGATGATGACGATCTTGACCGCAACAAGATGGAACGCCTTTCCTGATTGTGCTTGCTTGATGAAGTCTTGTGGATTGCTCCCCCATAATCCACCATGGAAGAGCTTCTTCTTCGGCGCAACTTCACATATCCATGAACACCATATGGATGGCAAGCTTCAAGCAAATGATCTCTTCGAGTTGGCTCATCTTGAATTTGGACTTCATTTTTTTCATTCTTCATCATGTTGATGTCTTGAAGTTAAACTTGAGGGCTCACTTCATATTCATCTTCAAGACATACTTGACACTTAATATTCTTCATCAATTTCTTCTTATTGTAACCTTGAATCCAACACATGGTTCAATAATTGCCTATGGACAGCTCCTACAAATATAACTCAATGCAAACATTAGTCCATAGGGATTGCCATTAATTACCAAAATCACACATGGGGGCTCCATGCATTTTCAATCTCTCCCATTTTGGTAATTGATGACAATCTCTTTGAGAGGGTTTATATAAGGAATTTAAGTAACAAACAAGTTGAATACATAGAGCAAACTCCCCCATAATATATGCATGTGTGAATGAACTTGATTTCATTGCATACATTGGCATTCAAAGCCTAGTGAAGTTTCCTCTAAATATTGAACTATGTAAAGAAACAAGATGCAATGCAAGAAAGGCACATCCTTAAGCACAAAGCAAAGACATAACCAAATTCCCTTAAACCCTCCAAACTTCTCCCCCATTGGCACCAATTGCTGAAATGGGTGAGAAATTTAGAAGGCCAATATAGTGAGAGTTCCTCCATACCGTGTACACTTCTCATAATTTGAGTGGATACATAGCGGACACCTTGACATGTGGGCATTCCCCGGCGCGAAGGAGATGGCCAAAGCCGACATGTTCTGCGCCAACATACGCGGGTTCGTGAGTCGTGACCATGTATGCGCCCCCAGTGTCGGCGCCCTCGGGGTGTGAGGGCATGCTGGGTGCCACCGGAACTATGGGGTCTTCTCCAGTGACTTGTCCGTCGCCATTGCGCTTTTTCCTCAGCCAAAGACGCTCGAGAGAAGGGAGTTTCTTTTTTTGCAAAATCGAGAGAAGGGGGCTTCTACAGGGACAGACGTAATCAGGCATCTAGAAGGTGGCTAGGGATAGAACGAGAGGTCGGCAGAATTCGAAGGATAAGGATATGGAGCAGCACTATGGGCTCGTTGACTTTTTCAGAACCTTGTTGGTTGATTTGGGAAGAGAAAACGGGGAAAAAAAGAAGGCACGAAACACTTCCATAAAGGCCGGACACCTCTCTAGACAAATGCCCAATGAACGGAAACGACCCACAACAATACGAAGAAACGAAATGTAGAAGCCGAAGACTAGTAGCCCCTAGATGCAAAGAAAAAGAAATCGATAGGGAAGCTATGCACAGAACGAATACTGCGACCGGAGAAGTATCCATGCGTCACGTATGATTGAAAATTATATAGGGTATTATGTTGAGTGCAGCCATATGGAGGCCGAGCTACGCATAGCTCAGAATCTTGGCCATCCATTGGTACTCGTAGATTCACAATCTGTTGGTACAACTGTCATTTCTGGTCAATACAGTCTTGTGCGTTAGCTAGGCCGTTGTATAGAGTAACGTATGCGGCAGCTGGTGTACATGGGCTGGTACCTATCACGCTGTTGTTATACGTGGGCCAGCACCTCTGACGAATGTTGGTCCGGCACCTCCGATTTTTGAAGTGGCACATGTACGGTGGGGCTCTGTTCAAGAAAAAAAGGGCCCCGGGCTCTACCCACCTACACGAGCGGCTGATGGTTGCGCCACGAAGCGTCAAAGTGTGCCCTCTCCTCCGGCAGCGGCGCGTCGAGGGACGGCAAGACGCAAACACGCCAACTTAGTCAGGCTATCAACCGTCGGCAACGCGCGATGCGACGGTCCAATCTCTCTGTCCGTCGCCTTCCTCTGTTCTGATTTGCTTCGTCCCCATGGCACATCCCATGGGCACACCCATCCATCACTAGATTCGCTCCAATCTCCATCTCAGTCTCCATCCAGGAGTAGCAAGCAGCAGCCCACCACCCCACGACCACTGCCACCTCCATGGATATTTGCTCCTGCCCGTCACTTCCCCGTGCTTAGGCCTTTTCCCGGCCACACGCGCTCGCCGCCATGGATGCCATAGGCGCCATGTTGGCGCCGCGGCCCCGGACTCGCCGCGCGACCTAGGGTCCGCATGCGGGAGCCCCTGCTACGTGGTTAGCGACTGCAACAGCGTCGCATCCGCCGACTTTGATAGCCTCCTCTCCCCCTCCGCCCCCTCATCCTCCATGGGCTCGCCCTTTCTCGTCTTCGATGACCTGCCCGCGGGTGCCACCGTGTCCAACCCCGCTTAAAGCAGGAGCGTCTTCGTGTCGACTCCCCGCCGCTCTAGGGGCTCGAATCCGTCCAAGGCCACCGCCTGGAGATGGAGGACGACGCCATCGTCGTCCCGCGTTTCTACCGTATCCCTATGTGGATTGTGGTTGTCGATGCCACGGTGGCCGACGGCCTCGACCGCGCGACCTTCCACCTGCCTGCGCACTTCTTCGCAATGTACGACAGCCACGGCGGTGTCATGGTCACTAACTACTGCCAGGACAGGCTCCACGCCGTGCAACATCGAGAACCTGCACGCCGCTAAGGACCACGTGCGAGGCGGCGTCGAGTATCTGACCTCCCTGGACTCTCATAAGCAGTGGGAGAAGGCGTTCGTGGATGGTGGGGTCGACGGCGGTGGTCGCAGTGGTTTGCTCATCACACGTCATCATCGCCCACTTCAGCGACTCATAGGCGATGCTCTGCCGGGGCAAGGAACCATCACTGGTAGAAAAAGAGGCTTCCATCCTCCCCCATTAGTCCCCAAAATATTCGAACCACGACTAAAGGGTTCTTTAGTCGCGGTTCGGGAGGCGACCCGCGACCGAAGGTCTAGGCCCAGCGGGCTTGGTCGACAGCTTGTGGACGGGAGTGGCTTTAGTCGCGGTTGGCCAGGCCAACCGCGACTAACGGTCCTCAGGCCTGGCCCGAAGGCCTTTAGTCGCGGTTGGCCAGGCCAACCGGGACTAAAGGCCCATCCCTATAAAATTCAGCTCAATTCACTTCACTTAGCCATTTGGTGCCACTTCTATTCACAATATTCACAAGGGGTGGTGGGTTTGCTTTTGCTTCCTCTTATGCACACAAGGTGTTCGATGAAATGCCCGAGAGCATGAAACAAACATGATATGAAGTGTCCGAGCCACACTTGAGCTTTCTCATTTATTTTTCCTACTCGATCGCGGTTAGCAACTTGAACCTTTCATGTGTCATTGATAAAATATGCATGTGTGTAGTTCATTGTTTAATTTCTATTATTTCTAGCTAGTTAGTTTAACAAATGCATGATGGTTAATTATATACTTTATATAATAATAATGCAGATGAATCGGCAATGGATGTACGGATATCGATTCCATTACGGGTTTGAAAGATTTCCTCGTAGTGGCTAATGCGAACAAGCAGGGGGGGTTTTGTTATCTGTCCATGTGTTGACTGTAAGAATCAGAAGGGTTACTCTTCCTCAAGAGACGTTCACCTGCACCTGATTCAGCACGGTTTCATGCCAAGCTATAATTGTTGTACCAAGCATGGAGAAAGAGGGGTTAGAATGGAAGAAGATGAAGAAGGGGATGATATCATCGATGACAACTATCCTGATCATTTTGGTGATACTTTCATGGAGGATGCTGAAGGTGGGGAAGGTGAAGGGGAAGGGGAAGGTGAAGGGGAAGGTGAAGAAGAGGCACGTGATGAGCCCGCTGATGATCTTGGTCGGACCATTGCTGATGCACGGAGACACTGCGAAACTGAAAAGGAGATGGAGAATTTGGATCGCATGTTAGAGGATCACAAAAAGTCGATGTACCCAGGATGCGATAATGGTCTGAAAAAGCTGGGCTGCACACTGGATTTGCTGAAATGGAAGGCACATGAAGGTCTATCTGACTCAGGATTGGAATGATTCTGTGATGTGTTTGGTGTGCATTTTCGAATGATTCGATTGATTCGAGATACCACTGATGATACATGAAATTTGGACTGATTTAGTCATACTCCTGCCTAGGCGTATAATATGCATACTCATAGTCTTCATAGTCGCCGCCGTTGCACTGGTAGTCGTCGCCTTCTAAGTTGCCGCCGTCGTGGTCGCTGTCGTCAGGCGACGCTCGTGGCTCGAACTGAGGGTAGCGCAGGAGGGGGATATCGCCGGCCGTGATGTAGTCCGTGACGCTCTGCAGAGTCCGGCCATACCACCATAGCCGACGGCCGGCCTCGTGGAAGTTCCCAGGAGGCAGACCGTCCTCCTCATACCTGGCGAGCGCCCTCTCACGCCGATTGATGAAGAAGGTGTCCCAAGTATGTTGGTTATCGGGATGCCAGCGGGGATTCATCCGCTGCTCCAACATGAGGTCGAGGTAGTAGTGGTTCGTGATGGCCGCCCGGCGTACCCTGAGGGACGGGAGGGACCGGCACGCCTCCGGCGCTTAGGCTCCAGCCGGCGGGGACGCGGTAGCCCGGTGGGCAAGGGTAGTTCGAGGCGCAAAGCTCCTCCACCTGCTGGTAGGTTAGAGTGGTACGGTGGAAGCCATGAGAGAGTGATGTGAGATGGCTACTACATATATGTAGTGAGAAATGGCGGGAAAATGGGAGCGGGAAGACAGGAGGCGGGAAGAAAGTGGCGGGAAGAAAGAGGCGGGAAGAAAGTGGCGGGAAGAAAGAGGCGGGAAGACAGGGAAGAAATGGCGGGAAGAAGAGGAATCCAGCTGGTCATCTAACCTTTAGTCCCGCTGGTGGGTGGGTGCAAAGACTAAAGGTGGTTTTGTATCATCGAACAAACTGTCGGTGGGATAAGGACGTTCTAACTTTAGTCCCGTGGGTGCAACCGGACTAAAGGTGGTTTTTGTGTCATCTAAGAAAACTGTCGGTGGGATAAGGATTTGGGTAAGCTTTCTCCGGCTGGAGGGTGCAACCGTGACTAAAGCTGTCGGCGGGATAAGGACGCGTGGGTGGACGCACTGCTCGATGAGATAAAGCATGTAGCGCACGACGCCCTGTCGGAGAAACAAGACAAAGAAGCAGTGCTGTGCCTATAAAAGGAGCATTGATACGCCTTGGCAAGCAGACCAACAAGCCAACCTACCAGGTGGGGAGAGTTTCATCCCCATGGATGGAGTAAGTGTTGGAAAATCTCCCGTGGCGCAGCTTCTCGAAGATGTCATCGGTGCACACGCACTACGGCATCTTTGGAAGTTGCTTCTCGGGAAAATTTTCCTGCAAGCCTGTGAAAGACTCCATCTCCTCTAACAGTGTTGGGTAAAGGGTTGAAAAATCTCCCGTGGCGCAGCTTCTCGAAGATGTCATCGGTGCACAAGCCGTACGACATCTTCAGAAGTTGCTCCTCGGGAAAATTTTCCTGCAAGCCCGTGAAAAACTCCATCTCCTCTAACAGTGTTGGGTAAAGGGTTGGAAAATCTCCCGTGGCGTAGCTTCTCGAAGATGTCGTCGGTGCACACGCCCTACGACATCTTCGGAAGTTGATCCTCGGGAAAATTTTCCTGCAAGCCCGTGAAAGACTTCATCTCCTCTAACAGTGTTGGGTAAAGGGTTGGAAAATCTCTCGTGGCGCAGCTTCTCGAAGATGTCGTTGGTGTACACGCCCTACGGCATCTTCGGAAGTTGCGCCTCAGAATTTTTCCTGCAAGTCAATGAAAGACGAGCGGGAAGACAGAGACAGGAAGAAATGGGGAAGACGAGGCGGGAAGAATCAAGGGAAGAGGGGAAGCGGAAGGACAAGGCGAAAGATGGGAAGCGGCAGGAAGAGAGGCGGGAAGACAGATAAGGGAAGAAATTGGATTTTTCTGAATTTTTTGATAAATTATTTCTATTTTTAAGATTTTGAAATGAATTAGTTTTATTTTTCTGAATTTTGTGATATATTTTTTGTATTTTCAAGATTTTGAAATGAATAGATTTATTTTTCTGAATTTTCTGATAAATTATTTCTATTTTCAAGATTTTGAAATGAATTAGTTTTATTTTCTAAATTTTTTGATATATTATTTCTACTTTTAAGATTTTGTAATGAATTAGTTTTATTTTTCTGAATTTTTTGATATATTATTTGTATTTTTAATATTTTGAAATGAATTAGTTTTATTTTTCTGAATTTTTTGATATATTATTTGTATTTTTAATATTTTTAAATGAATTGGTTTTATTTTTCTGAATTTTTTGATATATTATTTTTATTTATAACATTTTGAAATAAATTAGTTTTATTTTTCTGAATTTTTTGATGTATTATTTGTATTTTTAACATTTTAAAATTAAAAGTATTTTGAAAAACACCTTTAGTCGCGGTTCGTCTGGCCAACCGCGACTAAATTGTATTTCGCTGAACCAAAATTCGGCGAAAGCCTTTTAGCGTTGTCCGGCCAACCGCGACTAACGCATTTCCTTAGTCGCTGGGTGTCACCAACCACGACTAAAGGGCTGCCCCTATATATTCGCGCGGCCGTTCGCGCGACGCCACTTCTTCTTCTCCCGACAGATCGTCTCTCTGCAGCCGCGCTCTCCCTCTTCAACGTCGTCGCCGCGCTCGCCCTCGTCGTCGCCGTCACCGCCCTCGCCGTCGCCGCCCTCTCGTCGTCTCGCCGCGCGCCGCCGCCATAAGCATCGACACGTACAACCGCCGCCCGCTCATCGCTGCGGAGCCGCGTTCGAGCCGCGCGCGCGCCGCCACTACTCATCACATGTACAATGCACGCGCCTGTGTCGATGGGAGATAGAGAGGAGGGGCCGCCGCCGCGCGCCGGCGCCAGTACAGAGGCGCGCCCGGCCCCAAAAAATCTCTTTTTTTTGTTCTAGTTAATTTTAACTACTTAACAAAAAAATAACTTAATTAACAAAAATGGTAAAATGAATTAGTTTAATTTGAAATGAATTAGTTTTTTGTACTTAACAAAAAAATTAATCTTAACAAAAATCTTAACAAATGAATTAGTTCAAAAATGGAGAACCGATACCCCGCGCATATACGGAGGGGGCGGGGGCAGCGAAGAAGCAGCGTGGCTTCCACGGAGGCCCCGCCGGCTGGTGCTAATGCACCCTTGCTAGCCCCGACGATCGATATTACTGCACCGGAGCCTCCTCACTGCCCCGTGGACGATGTAAAGGAGATGAAAGAATGTGAGCTGCATTATCCAATGAGGAACATTTCCATGAAGGTAGCGATCGGCACCGCTTTACCTTGTATACCTGGAGCACTCCACCACAACAACCCTCGTGTCATGGTGGAAGACATAGTCCAAGGGTGTGAGGAGCTGGAGATTGACTATCCTACACCCGTGATGGGGTTCGTAGCATAGAAAACAAAAAATTTCCTACCGCAAAGACGAATAAAACCAACAGATCTAATCTATGGAACACCCAAGATCTAATCTACAAGATCTAAGCAACGATATGGAGATGAGACTAACCCTCGAAGATTCCAAAGCCTACGAGATTAATCTCGTTGTTGGTGTAGACGATCGTCCCCGGGCTGCAATCCGCAGCACTCACTCGGTCGCGCGTACGGTGTCGATGAAGCTCCTTCCTCTCCCATTCCAGCGGGCAGTGGAGGTGTGGTAGATCTCCTCCAAGTTCCGGCAGCACGACGGCGTGGTGGTGGTGGTGGAGGAAGAAACTGCAGGGCTTCGCCTAAGCCGGAGCAGCGTATGGTGGAGGAGAGAGGGCCAGAGGAGGGGCTAATGATGGGGATGGTGGCCGGCCACCCCCTCCCCTCTTTATATAGGGGGCCAGGTCGGTTGGGGTGGCCCCCTTTCCCATCTAGGGTTAGGGGGCGGCGGCCAAGAGGGGGGGAGAGGGATTTCCTTCCCCCAAGTTGACCCCCCCAGGGAAACCCTAGGGGTTGGCCGGCCTGGGCCTTGGGGGCATGTGCCCCGGCCCATTAGGCCAGGGAGCATCCCCTCGGCCCATGCTAGGCCTCCTAGGTCGTGGGCCCCATGGTGGACCCCTCCGAACCTTCTAGAACCTTCCAGTCAACCACCGGAAAAATCCCGAACTTCCAAAACCTAGAAATCAACTTCCTTATATGAATCTTATTCTCCGACCATTTCGGACCTCCTCGACATCCTGGATCACATCCGAGACTCCGAACAAACTTCGTCTCCATACCATATTCAAATCTACTTATGCGACATCGAACCTTAAGCGCGTCACCCTACGGTTCGCGAACTATGCAGACATGGTCGAGACTCCTCTCCGAGCAATAACCAATAGCGGGATCTGGAGATCCATAATGGCTCCCACATATTCAACGATGACTTAGTAATCGATTGAACCATTTACATACGATGCCGATTCCCTTTGTCTCACGATATTTTACTTGTCCGAGGTTTGATCATTGGTATCTCCATACCTCGTTCAACCTCGTCACCGACAAGTACTCTTTACTCGTACCGTGGTATGTGATCTCTTATGAACCATTCATATGCTTGCAAGCTAATCAGATGACATTCCACCGAGAGGGCCCAGAGTATATCTATCCGTCATCAGGATGGACAAATCCCACTATTGATCCATATGCCTCAACTCACACTTTCCAAATACTTAATCCCATCTTTATAACCACCCATTTACGCAATGGCGTTTGATGTAATCAAAGTACCCTTCTGGTGTAAGTGATTTACATGATCTCATGGTCGAAGGACTAAGGCAACTATGTATCGAAAGCTTATAGCAAATTGAACTTAATGACTTGATCTTATGCTACGCTCATTTGGGTGTGTGTCCATTATATCATTCAACTAATGACATAACCTTGTTATTAATAACATCCAATGTTCATGATCACGAAACCATGATCATCTATTAATCAACAAGCTAGTTATACAAGAGGCTTACTAGGGACTCCTTGTTGTTTACATAACACACATGTACCAATGCTTCGGTTAATACAATTATAGCATGGTATGAAAACATTTATCATAAGCACAAAGATATTATAATAACCACTTTATTATTGCCTCTTGGGCATATCTCCAACAATCTCCCACTTGCACTAGAGTCAATAATCTAGATTACATTGTAAGGTACCTAACACCCATGGCATTCTGGTGTTGGTCATGCTTTGCCCTAGGGAGAGCTTTAGTCAACGGATCTGCAACATTCAGATCTGTGTGTACTTTGCAAATCTCTACTTCACCATCTTCGATGTACTCGCGAATCGAATGAAAACGCAGCTTGATATGCTTCACCTTCTTGTGTGACCTTGGTTCCTTTGCATTGGCGATGGCACCCGTGTTGTCACAATAAATGACTAGCGGGTCCAATGCACTAGGAACCACACCAAGCTCAACAATGAACCTCTTCATCCATACCGCTTCCGATGAAGCCTCTAAGCCGCTATGTATTCAGATTCTGTTGAAGATTTCGCCACCGTGCACTGCTTGGAACTGCTCCAGCTTACTGATGTCTACTCACGCTTCTTTCCTGTAGACAGTGTTGGGCTTCCAAGAGCAGAGGTTTGTAGAACAGCAGCAAGTTTTCCCTTAAGTGGATCACCCAAGGTTTATCGAACTCAGGGAGGAAGAGGTCAAAGATATTCCTCTCAAGCAACCCTGCAATCACGATACAAGAAGTCTCTTGTGTCCCCAACACACCTAATACACTTGTCAGATGTATAGGTGCACTAGTTCGGCGAAGAGATAGTGAATACAAGTAGTATGGATGTATATGAGTGGTAATAGCAATCTGAATAAAATATGGCAGCGAGTAAACATGCAATGAAACAGTAAATAAACGGTGTTTGCAGTATTGGAAACAAGGCCTAGGGATCATACTTTCACTAGTGGACACTCTCAACATTGATCGCATAATAAACAACTCTTTCTCATATGTGCTACATACACTCTTTTGTTGGATGACAAACACCACGTTGTGTAGGGCTACAAGAGCACCTCAATGCCGGAGTTAACAAGCTCCACAACATTCGACATTCATATTCAAGTAACCTTAGAGCATAATAGATCATTGCAAAATAAACCAAGAACTAACATAGCGCACACACTGTCCACATTACACTATGAAAGGAGGAATAGATCACATCAACACTATCATAATGACAATTAACTCCACAACCTACAAGATATCATGATCATAGCCTACGACAAGAACCACACGGTGCACACACTAGCACCTTTACACCATGCATGAGGAATAGACTACTTTAATAACATCACATGAGTAGCACATAACTAGTAGCGATACAAAGCTCATCATATGGATCTCAATCATGTAAAGCAGCTCATGAGATCATTGTATTGGAGTACAGAGAGAGAGATTAACCACATAGCCACGGTAGAGCCCTCCCCAGGGGAGAATTACTCCCTCCTCATCATGGGAACAGTGATGGCGGTGAAGATGGCGGTGGAGATGGCTTCCGGGGCAATTCCCGTCCCGGCGGCGTGCCGGAACAGAGACTTCTGTCCCCCGAATCTTGATTTCGCGATGACGGCGACTCTGAAAGGTTTTATCTGGTTTCGTCAATCGTGGCTTATTCGTATCGTGGTTTTAGGTCAGGGAGACTTTATAGGCGAAAGGGGAGCCTCGGAGGGGCCCTGGTGGGGCCACAACGGGGGCGGGCCCCCCGCCCGCCTACCTGGTGTGGGGCTGTGGCCCCCTCTGGCTCTCTCCGGTGTGGAAGCTTCTGGAAAAATAATTACTGGGCGTTGATTTCATCCAATTCCGAGAATATTTCCTTACTAGATTTCTGAAACCAAAAACAGCAGAAAACAGGAACGGCACTTCGGCATCTCGTCAATAGGTTAGTTCCGGAAAACGCATAAAATCATCATAAAGTGTTAACAAAACATGTAGGTATTGTCATAAAACAAGCATGGAACATAAGAAATTATCGATATGTTGGAGACGTATCAGCATCCCCAAGCTTACTCTGCCCTCGAGTAGGTAAACGATAACAACAAATAATTTCTGAAGTGACATGCTACCATCATAATCTTGATCAACATTATTGTAAAGCATATGACATGAATGGAGTGATTCAAAGCAATGATCTATAGTTTGAAAAATAGATGACATATAGCAAAACTTTTCATGAATAGTACTTTCAAGACAAGCATCAAAAGTCTTGCATAAGAGTTAACTCATAAAGCAATAAATTCAAAGTAAAGGCATCGAAGCAACACAAAGGAAGATATAAGTTTCAGCAGTTGCTTTCAACTTTCAACATGCATATCTCATGGATAATTGTCAACACAGAGTAATATGATGAATGCAAATAAGCAAGTATGTAAGAATCAATGCACAGTTGACACAAGTGTTTGCTTCTAAGATGGAAGGAAGTAGGTAAACTGACTCAACAATAAAGTAAAAGATAGGCCCTTCGCAGAGGGAAGCAGATTAAATCATGTGCTAGAGCTTTTCAAGTTTTGAAATCATATAGAGAGCATAAAAGTAAAATTTTGAGAGGTGTTTGTTGTTGTCAACGAATGGTAATGGGTACTCTAACTACCTTATCAACCAGACTTTCAAGAGCGGCTCCCATGAAGGACGTTATCTCTACCAGCAAGGTAGATCATCCCTCTTCTCTTTTGTTTACACATGTACTTTAGTTTTATTTATTAGATGACACTCCCCCAACCTTTTGCTTACACAAGCCATGGCTAACCGAATCCGGGTGCCTTCCAACATTCACATACCATGGAGGAGTGTCTATTTGCAAATTTAAGTTGCTTACTGATAGATCAGGGCAAAACATGTGAAGAGAATTATTAATGCAAGTTAATTAATTGGGGCTGGGAACCTCATTGCCAGCTCTTTTTGCAAAATTATTGGATAAGCGGATGAGCCACTAGTCCATTGTGAAAGTCTGTCAAAAGTAAATGACAAGATCGAAAGATAAAACACCACATACTTCCTCATGAGCTATAAAACATTGACACAAATAAGAGATAATAGCTTTTGAATTGTTTAAAGGTAGCACATGAAGTATTTACTTGGAATGGCAGGAAATACCACATAGTAGGTAGATATGGTGGACACAAATGGCATGAGTTTGGCTCAAGGTGTTTGGATGCACGAGAAGCATTTCCTCTCAGTACAAGGCTTTGGCTAGCAAGGTTGTTTGAAGCAAACACAAGTATGAACCGCACAGCAAACTTACATAAGAACATATTGCAAGAATTATAAGACTCTACACCGTCTCCTTGTTGCTCAAACACTCTACCAGAAAATATCTAGACCTTAGAGAGACCAATCATGCAAACCAAATTTCAACAAGCTCTCGTAGTTCTCCACTACTAGATTTAACTACATGATGCAAGAGCTTAAACATGATTTATAAGAGCTCAAAACAATTGCCAAGTATCAAATTATTCAAGACCATATGAAGCATTTTCTGATTCCAACCAAATAGAAACAAGTGAAGCGATCAACTTTCGCCCTTGAACATTAAAAGCACAACTAAGAACACAAGTGTTCCATATGAAAAAGCGGAGCGTGTCTCTCTCCCACACATGAGCATGAATTTATTCAGAGAATGAAAACAACAAAACGAAAATAAAATAAAAGCACGCAGACGCTCCAAGTAAAGTACATAAGATGTGATGGAATAAAAATATACTTTCACTAGAAGTGACCTGATAATGTTGTCGATGAAGAAGGGGATGCCTTGGGCATCCCCAAGCTTAGATGCTTGAGTCTTCTTAAAATATGCAGGATGAACCACCGCATCCCCAAGCTTAGACCTTTCACTCTTCTTGATCATAGTATATCATCCTCTTCTCTGACCCTTGAAAACTTCCTCCACAACAAACTTCAAGCAAACTCATTAGAGGGTTAGTTAAATAAATTCACATGTTCAGAGGTGACACAATCATTTTTAACACTTCTGGACATTGCATAAAGCTTCTGAAAGTTAATGGAACAAAGAAACTCATTCAACATAGCAAAAGCGGCAATGCAAAATAAAAGGCAGAATCTGTCAAAAAAAGAACAGTCCGTAAAGACGAATTTGGCAGGGGCACTTAACTTGCTCAGATGGAAAAACTCAAAACTAATGAAAGTTGCGTACATATCTGAGGATCACACACGTAAATTTGCAGATTTTTCTGAGTTACCTACATAGACTTCTGCGCGAATTCGTGACAAAAATCTGTTTCTGCGCAGTAATCCAAATCTAGCATCAACTTTACCATAGAGACTTTACTTGGCACAAAAACATGATAAGGAGAGGTTGCTACAGTAATAACCAACTTCCAAGACTCAATAAAACAGTAGCAAAATAAACACATGGGTTATCTCCCAAGAAGTTCTTTCTTTATAGCCATTAAGATGGGCTCAGCAATTTAATGATACTCTTGCGAGAAATAAGAGTTGAAGAAAAAGAGAGCATCAGGAAGCAAATTCAAAACACATTTAAGCCTAACCCACTTACTATGAAAAAGAATCTTGTACACAAATAAATTCATGAAGAACAAAGTGGTAAGCATAGAAAAGCAACACAAGCGCAATTTCAAGATTCTCAACATAAAGGGGGAAACTTAATATTATTAAGATGCATATAACCATGTTTCCCTCTCTCATAATAACTTCCAGTAGCATCATGAACAAACTCAACAATATAAGTATCACATGAAACATTCTTGTCATGAGCCACATGCATAAAATTATTACTCTCCACATAAGCATAATCAATTTTATTAGTTGTAGTGGGAGCAAATTCAACAAAGTAGCTATCATTATTATTCTCATCAAGTGTAGGAGGCATAGTATAATCATAATAAAATTTACTCTCCATAGTAGGCGCCAAAATACCATTATCATTATAATCATCATAAATAGGAGGCAAAGTATCATCAAAGAAAATTTTCTCCTCAATGCTTGGGGGACTAAAAATATCATGCTCATCAAAACCAGCTTCCCCAAGCTTAGAATTTTCCATATCATTAACAACAATGGTGTTCAAAGCGTTCATACTAATATCATTGCTACTAGCATGCAAATAAGATTCCATAGGTTTTTTAATTTTCGCTGCAAACAATCCATGTCTTAACTCAGGAAATAGAATAAGAAGCTCATTGTTACTTTCCATTATGCCTAACTAGTGTAAACAAGAAACCAAAAGATGCAATGCAGGATCTAAAGGAAATAGCTTCGAGCACTTACAACGGCAAAGAAAACTTAGTTACCCGGGACCGGAGTATGAGTGCCTTTTACCTTTCCTCCCCGGCGGCGCCAGAAAAAAGCTTGATGTCTACTCACGCTTCTTTTCCTGTAGACAGTGTTGGGCCTCCAAGAGCAGAGGTTGTAGAACAACAGCAAATTTTCCCTTAAGTGGATCACCCAAGGTTTATCGAACTCAGGGAGGAAGAGGTCAAAGATATTCCTCTCAAGCAACCCTGCAATCACGATACAAGAAGTCTCTTGTGTCCTCAACACACCTAATACACTTGTCGATGTATAGGTGCACTAGTTCGGCGAAGAGATAGTGAAATACAAGTAGTATGGATGTATATGAGTGGTAATAGCAATCTGAATAAAATATGGCAGCAAGTAAACATGATAGAACATAAATAAACGGTGTTTGATTGGAAACAAGGCCTAGGGATCATACTTTCACTAGTGGACACTCTCAACATTGATCGCATAATAAACAACTCTTTCTCATATGTGCTACATACACTCTTTTTGGATGACAAACACCATTGTTGGTAGGGCTACAAGAGCACCTCAATGCTGAGTTAACAAGCTCCACAACATTCGACATTCATATTCAAGTAACCTTAGAGCATAATAGATCATTGCAAAATAAACCAAGAACTAACATAGCGCACACACTGTCCACATTACACTATGAAAGGAGGAATAGATCACATCAATACACTCATAATGACAATTAACTCCACAACCTACAAGAGATCATGATCATAGCCTACGACAAGAACCACACGGTGCACACACTAGCACCTTTACACCATGCAGGAGGAATAGACTACTTTAATAACATCACATGAGTAGCACATAACTAGTAGCGATACAAAGCTCATCATATGGATCTCAATCATGTAAAGTGCTCATGAGATCATTGTATTGGAGTACAGAGAGAGATTAACCACATAGCTACGGTAGAGCCCTCAGCCCCGGGGAGAATTACCTCTCATCATGGAATGATGGCGGTGAAGATGGCGGTGGAGATGGCTTCCGGGCACTCCCCGTCCCACAAGGTTTAACGAGACTGTCCCCCGAATCTTGATTTCGTGATGACGACGACTCTGGAAGGTTTTCTCTGGTTTCGTCAATCGTGGCTTATTCGTATCGTGGTTTTAAGTCAGGGAGACTTTATAGGCGAAAGGGGAGCCTCGGAGGGGCCCTGGTGGGGCCAGACAACAGGGGGCGCCCCCCCTCTGGCCGCGCCGGCCTACCATCCGTGGCCCGTGGCCCGCTCGGCGGCTCCTGGTGTCTGAAGCTTCGTGGAATTTTAAGACTCTGGGCGTTGATTTCGTCCAATTCCGAGAATATTTCCTTACTAGGATTTCTGAAACCAAAAACAGCAGAGAGGGCACTTCACATCTCGTCAATAGGTTAGTTCCGGAAACGCATAAAATCATCATAAAGTGTTAACAAAACATGTAGGTATTGTCATATAAAACAAGCATGGAACATAAGAAATTATCGATACGTTGGAACGTGTCACTTACTTTCGCACCATTCAATATAAACACGTACCCAGACTGAGACATAGAGTCATCAGGATCGGTGTTCCAACTTGCATCGGTGTAACTGGTTACAACGAGCTCTTGGTCACCGCCATAACAAAGAAACATATCCTTAGTCCTTTTCAAGTACTTCAGTATATTCTTGACCGCTGTCCAGTGTTCCATTCCTGGATCACTTTGATATCTGCTGGTCAAACTAACAACATGTGCGATATCCGGTCTAGTACACAGCATGGCGTACGTGATAGAGCCTATTGCCGAAGCATAGGGGATCTTGCTTATCCTCTCTCTTTCATCTGCGGTAGCCGGACCTTGAATCTTACTCAAGACCTTACCTGGCAACATAGGCAAGAACCCTTTCTTGTTTTCATCCATTCTAAACTTCTTTAGAATCTTGTCCAGGTATGTACTCTGTGAAAGGCCTATTAGGCGTCTTGATCTATCTCTATAAATCTTGATGCCTAAAATGTATGCTGCTTCACCAAGGTCTTTCATTGAAAAAGACTTATTCAAATAACCTTTAACGCTGCTTAATAGTTCTATATCATTCCCAATCAATAATATGTCATCTACATATAATATCAGGAACGCTACAGAGCTCCCACTCACTTTCTTGTAAATACAGGCCTCACCATGAGTCCGTATAAAACCGAAGTCTTTGATCACTCTATCAAAGCGTAGGTTCCAACTCCGGGATGCTTGCTTACGTCCATAAATGGAACACTCAAGTTTGCATACCTTGTCAGGCATTTTTAGGATCGACAAAACCTTTGGGTTGTACCATATACAACTCTTCCTCAATATCTCCATTAAGGAACGCCGTTTTGACATCCATCTGCCAAATCTCATAATCGAAAAATGCAACTATTGCTAACAAAATCCTCACAGCACTTTAGCTTCGCTACAGGTGAGAAAGTCTCATCGTAGTCAACTCCTTGAATTTGTCGGAACCCCTTCGCGACAAGTCGAGCCTTATATATGGTAATGTTACCATCAGCATCTGTTTTTCTCTTGAAGATCCATTTATTCTCGACAGCCTTTCGGCTATCAGGTAAGTCTACCAAAGTCCATACTTTATTATCATACATGGATCCCATTTCGGATTTCATGGCTTCTTGCCATTTGTTGGAATCTGGGCTCATCATCGCTTCTTCATACGTCGCAGGGTCTTCATTATTGTTATCCACAATCATGACATTTAGACGGGGATCATACCAATCAGGAGTGGTACGTTCCCTCGTCGATCTGCGAGGTTCAGTAGTTGCCTCGTTCGAAGTTTCATGATCATCATCATTTGCTTCCTTTCCTATCGGTGCAGGCTGCGCAGGAACTTCTTCCGGCACTGCGCTACTCTGATCTATGAGAGAAGGTTCATCAACCTCGTCGAGTTCTACTTTCCTTCCAGTCACTTCTTTAGTGAGAAACTCCTTCTCAAGAAAGGATCCGTTCTTGGCAACAAAGATTTTTCCTTCGGATCTGTGATAGAAAGTATACCCAATAGTTTCTTTAGGGTATCCTATGAAGACGCATTTCTCCGCTTTGGGTTCTAGCTTGTCAGGTTGTAACTTCTTTACATAAGCTTCGCAACCCCAAACTTTAAGGAACGACAACTTAGGTTTCTTCCCAAACCATAATTCATACGGTGTCGTTTCAACGGATTTAGATGGTGCCCTATTTAAAGTGAATACGGATGTCTCTAATGCATAACCCCAAAACAATAACGGCAAATCGGTAAGAGACATCATAGACCGAACCATATCTAAGAGAGTTCGATTACGACGTTCGGACACACCATTTCTCTATGGTGTTCCCGGCGGTGTCAACTGTGAAAGTATTCCGCATTTCTTTAAATGCATGCCAAACTCATAACTCGGATATTCGCCTCCGCGATCAGAACGCAGAAACTTAATCTTCTTGTTACGTTGATTTTCTACTTCACTTTGGAATTCCTTGAACTTCTCAAAAGTCTCGGACTTATGTTTCATAAAGTAAATATACCCATATCTACTCAGATCATCCGTTAAGGTTAGAACATAACGATAACCACCGCACGATGCTACACTCATTGGTCCGCACACATCGGTTTGTATGATTTCCAATAAGTCTGTAGCTCGCTCCATTGTACCAGAAAATGGAGTCTTAGTCATTTTTCCCATCAGACATGCTTCGCATCTGTCAAGTGACTCAAAGTCAAGTGACTCAAGAAGTCCATTGGAATGGAGTTTCTTCATGTGCTTCACTCCAATATGACCAAGACGACAGTGCCACATATAAGTAGAATTATCATTCAATTTAATTCGCTTAGCATCAATGTTATGAACATGTGTATCACTACTATCGAGATTTAACAAGAATAAACCATTCATCTCAGGTGCATGGCCATAAAAGACATTACTCATATAAATCGAACAACCATTATTCTCAGACTTAAACGAATAACCGTCTTGCATCAAACAAGATCCAGATATAATGTTCATGCTCAACGCAGGTACCAAATAACAATTATTAAGGTTTAAAACTAATCCCGAAGGTAGATGTAGGGGGAGCGTGCCGACGGCGATCACATCGACCTTGGATCCATTTCCAACGCGCATCGTCACCTCGTCCCTTGCCAGGCTTTGTTTATTCCGCAGTTCCTATTTCGAGTTACAAATGTGAGCAACCAAACCAGTATCAAATACCCAGGCACTACTACGAGAACTAGTAAGATAGACATCTATAACATGTATATCAAATATACCTTTCTTCTTGACGTGGCCGCTCTTCAGATCAGCCAAGTATTTGGAGCAATTACGCTTACAGTGCCCCTTTCCCTGGCAGTAATAGCACACAGTCTCAGGTTTAGGACCAGCCTTAGGCTTCTCAGGATGCGCAGCAACTTTCTTGCCGCCCTTCTTGAAGTTACCCTTGTTGGGCTTGCCCTGCTTTTTGAAACCGGTGGTCTTGTTGACCATCAACACTTGATTCTCCTTCTTTATCTCTACTTCAGCAGATTTCAGCATGGAAAAGAGTTCAGGTAAATCTTTATTCATGTTCTGCATGTTGTAGTTCATCACGAAGTTCTTGTAACTTGGTGGCAATGATTGAAGGACACGATAAATACCCAGTTGGTTAGGGATCATCATCCCCATGTCACTGAGCTTCTTCGCATGTCCGGACATGGCGAACATGTGCTCACTAACGGAGCTGCCCTCTTCCATCATACAGCTAAAGAACTGTTTGAGGCCTCATAGCTCTCCACGGCCGCATGAGTTTCAAAGATAAGTTTGAGCTCACGCATCATATCACAACGTGGTGCTCAAAACGCTTTTGAGCTCTGCCTCTAGGCTGCATAGGATGGCACACTGAACTTCGGAGTACCGAGTTACCCGAGTCTCATAAACATTCTTTATGTCCTCGGACACTGCAGGAGGTGGTGGGGGACCTAGCGGTGCATCGAGCACATATTGCAGGCTTCCACCGGTGAGGAAAATCCTCACATGACGGAACCAGTCAGTGAAGTTGCTACCATTGCCCTTAAGCTTTTCTTTCTCTAGGAACTGGTTAAAATTGATGGAGGGGGGCGCCATGATATACAACATATTTGCAAAGAGTTTAGACTAAGTTTATGATAAAATGAGTTCAATTTTAATTCTTAAATTAACTAGGTGAACTCCCACTCAAAACAACATCCCTCGCATTGTCTTAGTGATTACACGAACCAAATCCACTACACCAATTCCGATCTTCACGAGAAAAGATGTAGCTTCAAATGCAAACACTCAAAGTGTTCATCATATCATTCATATGACTCATGCTCTACCTTTCGGTATCCCGTGTTCCGAGACCATGTCTGTACATGCTAGGCTCGTCAAGGCAACCTTAGTATCCGCGTGTGCAAATCTGGCTTGCACCCGTTGTATGCACATGTAGAGTCTATCACACCCGATCATCACGAGATGCTTCGAAACGACAAGTCTTAGCAACGGTGCATACTAAGGATGAACACTTTATTATCTTGATATTTAGTGAGAGAGATCATCTTGTAATGCTACCGTCGCGATATAAGCAAAATAAGATGCATAAAAGGATTAACATCACATGCAATTCATAATGTGTGATATGATATGGCCTTTCTTATTGTGCTTTTGATCTCCATCTCCAAAGCACGGACATGATCTCCATCATCACCAGCATGGCATCAAGGTCAGTGGCGCCGCTTCATGGTTGTCCATCACTTATAGCTACTATAACAACTACTTGAAATAAAGCTATTACATGATGAATAGACACGCAGGTCTTTAACAAAAATTAAAGACAACCATTAGGCTCCTGCCGGTTGCCATAATACAACAATGAACATCTCATACATCAAATATAATCATCATCACATCATGGCCATATCACATCACCAAACCCTTCAAAAACAAGCTAGACGCCTCTAATTTGGTTTGCATATTTTACGTGGTTTAGGGTTTTCGAGTAAGATCCCATCTACCTACGAACATGAACCACAACGGTGATACTAGTGTTGACAATAGAAAGTGCAAATTGTAATCTTCACTATGGTGGGAGAGACAGACACCCGCAAAGCCACTTATGCAATACAAGTTGCATGTCAAGCGTGGAGCAAGTCTCATAAGACGCGGTCATGTAAAGTTAGCCCGGGCCGCTTCATCCCACCATCCCGCAAGATGCAAAGTACACAAACTAAAGCAACAAAAGCATCACCGCCCACAAAACCATTGTGTTCTATTCGTGCAACAGATCTATGCATAGACATGGCTCCGATACCACTGATGGGGTTCGTAGCATAGAAAACAAAAAATTTCCTACCGCAAGACAAATAAAACCAACAGATCTAATCTATGGAACACCCAAGATCTAATCTACAAGATCTAAGCAACGAGATGGAGATGAGACTAACCCTCGAAGATTCCAAAGCCTACGAGATTAATCTCGTGTTGGTGTAGACGATCGTCCCCGGTGCTGCAATCCGGCAGCACTTCCGTACTCGGTCGCACGTATGGTGTCGATGAAGCTCCTTCCTCTCCCGTTCCAGCGGGCAGCAGAGGTGTGGTAGATCTCCTCCAAGTTCCAGCAACACAACGGCGTGGTGGTGGTAGTGGAGGAAGAAAACTGCAGGGCTTCGCCTAAGCCGGAGCAGCGTATGGTGGAGGAGAGAGGCGGCCAGAGGAGGGGCTAATGATGGGGATGGTGGCCGGCCACCCCCTCCCCTCTTTATATAGGGGCCAGGTCGGTTGGGGTGGCCCCTTTCCCATCTAGGGTTAGGGGGCGGCGGCCAAGTGGGGGGAGAGGGATTTCCTTCCCCCCAAGTTGATCCCCCTAGGGAAACCCTAGGGTTGGCCGGCCTGGGCCTTGGGGGCATGTGCCCCTGGCCCATTAGGCCAGGGAGCATCCCCTCGGCCCATGCTAGCCCTCCTAGGTCGTGGGCCCCATGGTGGACTCCAACCTTCTAGAACCTTCCAGTCAACCACCGGAAAAATCCCAAACTTTTCCGAAACCCAGAAATCAACTTCCCTTATATGATTCTTATTCTCCGGACCATTCCGGACCTCCTCGTGACATCCTGGATCACATCCGAGACTCCGAACAAACTTCGTCTCCATACCATATTCAAATCTACTTATGCGACATCGAACCTTAAGCGCGTCACCCTACGGTTCGCGAACTATGCAGACATGGTCGAGACTCCTCTCCGAGCAATAACCAATAGCGGGATCGGAGATCCATAATAGCTCCCACATATTCAACGATGACTTAGTGATCGTTTGAACCATTTACATACGATGCCGATTCCCTTTGTCTCACGATATTTTACTTGTCCGAGGTTTGATCATTGGTATCTCCATACCTCGTTCAACCTCGTCACCGACAAGTACTCTTTACTCGTACCGTGGTATGTGATCTCTTATGAACCATTCATAAGCTTGCAAGATAATCAGATGACATTCCACCGAGAGGGCCCAGAGTATATCTATCCGTCATCAGGATGGACAAATCCCACTATTGATCCATATGCCTCAACTCACACTTTCCAAATACTTAATCCCATCTTCATAACCACCCATTTACGCAATGGCGTTTGATGTAATCAAAGTACCCTTCCGGTGTAAGTGATTTACATGATCTCATGGTCTAAGGACTAAGGCAACTATGTATCGAAAGCTTATAGCAAATTGAACTTAATGACTTGATCTTATGCTACGCTCATTTGGGTGTGTGTCCATTATATCATTCAATTAATGACATAACCTTGTTATTAATAACATCCAATGTTCATGATCACGAAACCATGATCATCTATTAATCAACAAGCTAGTTATACAAGAGGCTTACTAGGGACTCCTTGTTTACATAACACACATGTATCAATGTTTCGGTTAATACAATTATAGCATGGTATGCAAACATTTGTCATAAACACAAAGATATTATAATAACCACTTTTTTATTGCCTATTGGGCATATCTCCAACAACCCGAAGGGGATGTGAAACTTCGAGATGTCAAGCGTCAGTTCATTCTATGGAAAAATAAGTACACGTTTCGAGGCGAGGATCCAAGGCCACCGACCCCGAGGAATCACCCAAGTCCACCCTCCGGTGGTGGTGGTGCTTCACGTACACCTCCTTCACGTCACCGACGCCCCAATCCACCTCCGGCGGTATAGCCGTCGCCCGGTCCACCTCCGGCGGGTACGCCGCCACCTAGTCCACCTCCGGTGAAGAAGCAGAAGCAGGCAGTTATGGGGGACAGCAATTCAACCCCCTCCTGGACTATTAACCCGGAGCCTTATGTACCTAAGACCACAAGGATACCGGAGCCATCACTGAAGCCTCTCCTCCCGAGACCTTGGGAACTTAGTGAGGAGGAAAACAAAGTGGCCGCGGCTGCTCACCATGAGAAATGGAAGGCGGATATGAAGGCGAAAAGATTGCCTGAGCCCAAGCCGGTATTTAGTGAGAAGGAAAAGAAGTGGGCTAAGGATTTTTTGACGACACCGTCCCAAGTCGAGCGGAATCTGCCGACTATGGACGTGAATTTCGTAGGCAAGAAGAAATATTGAAAGAAGCAGAGAAGGAGAAGAAAGCCTTGGCGGAGAAGGAGAAGAAAGCCTTGGAGGAGAAGAAAAAGAAAGTAAAATGCGGGCCAAGTTGCCCAGCTCGGGGAACAGAGAAAACAATCGGTCCCCCCGCTAAATAGTGAAAGCCGTCGGTCCGGATGCTATGACGTCGTCCTTCAGAGCCGATATGGATAAGGACTTTGAACTAATGGACCCCGCTATCATAGCAGCTGCGGTAGCACAGGTAATGACTGTAACGGGTGCGTAGAAAAAGCGGCCTAGATCGGTATGACTCTTCGTGCAGTGTTAGGCCTTGAGGAGGCGCCAATGAGTGAGGTAGAATTTACATATGTGCCGAATGGGCCTCTCGTCGAGCCTGCGCAGGAAGAGAGTCTACCAGCAGAAATGCGAAATCTACTACGTTGGTACAAGGGTTTCATAAAAAATAAGGCCGGCAAAGAATATATTTATGCGGAGGTTAGATATGAGTGATACGTCTCCAACGTATCTATAATTTCTGATGTTCCATGCTTGTTTTATGACAATACCTACATGTTTTGTTCACACTTTATATCGTTTTGATGCATTTTCAGGAACTAACCTATTGACGAGATGCCGAAGTGCCAGCTCGTCTGCTGTTTTTGGTTTTAAATCCTAAAGGAAATATTCTTAATCGGACGAAATCAATGCCCAAGATCTTATTTTTCCGGAGCTTCCAGACATCAAGAAGAGTCGGAGACGAGCCACAGGGCCCCACACCACACTGGCGCGGCCGGGGGTGGGCGCGCCTCATGGTCCGCCCACTGGGGCCCTCCGAGGCTGTCCTTTCGCCTCACTACAAGAAAAGTTTTGATAGACAACGTCCCAAAATCGTCCACTAAGGGGTATTTTTCGTCGCCTATGGGCCTAACCCGACGATATGGGTTCTGTTGTCGAAACTGCGTCAAGCAAAGTCCAACGACGATTTTTCGGTCCGTCGCGCTTGGGCGCCCTTCCGCCACGGAAAATCGGACCGTTGCCCAAGTGTTTCCGGGGAGCCCGTTGACCGCCGACGTCATGCAACGACACGTGTACGCCGTTAACGGGCAGACGGCGTTAACCGGCTGAAACCCCGTGGTAGATGGTAGGCCCACACGAGGCCTGCACGTCTTAAGCGGGCGGGCCAGATGACATAGTTTGACCGGTCAACTATATAGCTGGGCTGGTCCATTAGTTACGTGGGGGCCTAACCTCTAAGGTTGATTGGTCAAAACTTAAATGGGCCGCCCATTTAACATGTGGGGTCCACCTTACAAGAATCGGGCCGGCCCAAGAAGCAAGTGGGCCGGGCAAAAACACAGTGGGTCCCACTTTCCCGTTAAAAGGCCGGCCCATTTAGTGTGTGGGGTCCACCATATAGCAGGTGGGCCCAACAAGCTAGTGGGTCGGGCCAAAAACACAGGTGGTCACTTTCCAGCTAAGGGTCGGCCCATTTAGTATGGGGTCCACCATATAGCAAGTGGGCCGGCCCAACAACATAGTGGGCCGGGCCAAAAACACAGTGGGTCCCACCTTCCTGTTAAAGGGCCCATTTAGTATGTGGTCCACCATATAGCAAGTGGGCCGGCACCAAGATAGTGGGCGGGCCAAAAACGCAGGTGGGTCCCACATTCCTGTTAATGGGCCGCCCATTTGGTATGTGGGGTCCACCATATAGAGTGGGCCGGCCCAACAAGATAGTGGGCCGGGCCAAAAACACAGGTGGGTCCCACCTTCCTATTAAAGGGCCGGCCCATTTACCATGTGGGACCACCATATAGCAAGTGGGCTGGCCCAACAAGATAGTGGGCCGGCCAATAAGCATGTGGAGCCCATTATCGTGTAACCGGGCCGGCCTACTAAAGAAGTGGGCCGGCCCAAAATGAAAGTGGGTCCCACACTACTGTAAGTGGGCCGGCCCAATCTGTTGTAGGGCCCTACTTGTTTGACTAGTCAACTTGCATTAAATTTCATGAGCCTAAAATCTGATTTCAATGATACACACAATTACATACACAAATAAAACAAATAGGAAAATTACAAGGCAATTAATGTGCCCAAATAAAAAAATTACATAGAATCATTGAGGACTTCTATTAGCATCATCAATAACACGTTGACATTTGGCAATCGCCTTGATTGAATCTTGTGTACTCTTTGTCAACATATCAGCTACAGATCTTAAAGCAGCAATACCATGTCTTTTATAAAGTACAGCCTTGAGATATTTACTGTTTGATGAAAGAAATGGTCTAGGTTGACGGCTATGAGAAGATGCATCAGAAGAAAGATCAGAACTTTTTGTGGGCCTCACTTCTAATGAAGATTGCTTCATCACAACTGCATTCTGATAATAATGCAAAAAGAGTTAAACGATGAACTATGCAAACATTTATTATGCAATGTAGATATAAGATAATAACAAGTTGCATAAATAAGACATGTACGGAACTTGTACTAAGCACAAACTTACATCATAATGTTGCACAGGGTCGCTACAGATCCTTTTTTGGCGACTATCTTCTAATGATGACTGCTTCATTAAAACTGCATTCTGGTAACATTGTAAACATAGTTACAACAATTAACTATTCAAACATGTATTACGCAATGTAGAGATCAGATAACAGCATGTAGCAGAAATAAGCACAAGATAAGATAAGATGCATGTACTAAGCACATACTGGCTCACTGCAGGTCCTTCTCTTGCGTGCACTAGTCGTGGTCAACATGCCTATCATTTTAGGTTCAGCCATCAAGTGAAATGCTAATCCTCCTGCTCCATTGTCCTTAATCTGTGTTTAGATATCACATTTAAGACCAAGTCAGCTGGTTTCAAATAACAAAAAACTTGAGCTGCCAAATGAATAAGCCAATATTTACCAGATATCAGATTAAAACCAACTAGATGTTGCTTTGCATGAGATACGAATTTCAGACATTCAGATTTAGAGTAGGGTAATGCCAAGGTTTTACACATAAAGTAAAGTGGCATTAAGAATGATCAAATGTCAGGTTCAAATCACCCTCGAAGTTTCTCCAAGACAAGCATATCAAATAGGCAGAAACATAGTAAAGCATGAATGGCATTGCTATGGCAGGGTTCCAAGTGTTAATCTCTTGCATAAGGAACAATGCATATAGGTTATAGATAATAACGGAAGTAAACTGCCAAAATTACCAACCAAGAACTCAGATTCCAACCTTACCTAGCGTCCCCGCTGTTAATGTTGGATGTTCTAATAAGTGGTTCGCATGATCAATCCCTAGGAAAAATAACATTGACAAGTCAGTCTATACAAAGACCAGACATGCACGCAGCAATAACTATATAAGCTAAAGACGAGGTATAAGAGCAAGCAGATTGGAAATGCACATAGCATGATTATAAAAGCAGTGTGAGAATAGCAGACACGAGAAAACAGCTAGCGGTGAGCTAATGACGTGGTATAAGAACAAGCAGATTGGAAATGCCCATAGCATGACTATAAAAGCAGTGCGACAATAGCATGCAGTACAAAAACAGTTGGCAGCAAATGAATGGGTACAAGGCTATAAATATGTGGATGCACACAGGTGTCAGTAGAATGAACAGGATGGTAGCGACCGGATAATGCTTTTGTACTGTACAATATTTAAACAAACTTCATGCGAAGCAACACATCAAGAAAGTTAACGGCATATGAGATCTGCAAATAACTACACAAAACATGGCTAAAGAAACACCGCGATCTAACGGGCCAGCGTACTAACCAAGCTGCGGCGGGGTGGACGGGGGCGGCAACTTGCATTCCAGCGGTGGCGAACGCGGGAGACGATGAATCGACCCTGTTTCAGTAGAGCGGGCGTTAGTGAAGCAGATCTGGTTGGCTGGCAAGGTATTCGGTGAAGTTGATACAGCCGCTGCGGCGAGGTAGTCGGTGGCGAGGTCGGCGGTGAAGCAGATCCGTCGGTGGCGAGGTCGGCGGTGAAGCAGATCCGTCGGTGACGAGGGCGGCGGGGGAGCGGATCAGGTGGGTGGACAGCCAACACGATCAAGGCTACGCTGTGGAGGAGTATGCCGGCGGCGAAGCAGATCTAGTACTGTAGAGAGTCAGCTTTGGCGTGTGAGAGTATTTTTGAGCTAATGGGGCGAATGGTTGGTGGGTGGGTGTGGGCCTGTGGGGAGGGTTCGGGATCTAGGCAAGATATTTCATTGTTACCGAATGAGCCCTCCATGGTCGGTGGGTTGTAGCTTCCGGACCAGGGTTAAAAGGGTAAAACTGGTCACGGGATTTTCGAATGGATGCGGCGGGATGATTTGGCGCGCGGCCGAAATTTTCAGTTTCAAGCTACGAGCAGAACGACAAAAATAATGTTCTTCCCCAGGGAGCTCTCATTTCTTCCTCTTCTCTTTCTCTCTCGAGTCTCTCCCACTCCCCCGGCTCCTCTCCCCCTTCTCTCCGGCGGCCTCGCCGGCCGGAGACGAGGCCGACTTCTCTCTGTATATTGTACACCCTCCGAACTAAATTAATTGATTCAACTTTCCTTAGACGTGTATGTATCTAGAGTAAAAACATGTGTGGATACATCCATATTTAGATAAGCAAAGTTGAGTCAGCTAATTTGGATCCGAGGGAGTTAGTGTTGTTGTAAGCTTAGATCCAGTGTTTCCCATGAGCAGAATGGCGCAATGGAGTCGGGGATCTCGTCATCGGCTTCAGATCTGGCCTATGGTGAATCTGGCGGATCTTGCCGGCCAAACCCCGATCTGGTGCCATCAATGTGATGGCGCTAACGGTGAGGCTTGCTTTGGTCAGTGCTTCAGATCCGGCCAATGGGGAAGTCAAGCTGCTAAAGTTCACAAGCTCGGGGCATACGACGGCGTCATCCGTCTTGCCCGTGCACATCTTGGCCTTTCAGCGGCCCTTCTCAGAGCCAATATGCCGTTGCTGAGGCCCTTCTTCTCCTTCGTCCTGGCGACTACCGGCGACACCGTCCCAAGTGGTGCGTCCCCGGCGACGGAGTTGCTGGAAAGGATGCGGAGCAGAGATCTGATGTGCGGTCGAGAAGGACTCGATTGATTTTCTTCTATATGTTTTGGGGTCCTTTTTGTAAAGTTGCAGGTTCTATTAGTTATTGTCTAGTACTTTTGGTCCTCTATGTAATTTTTTGGACTAGTTTCCATTGGCACTGATAAACTTGAATTTTGACAAGTTCACGGGGAAAAAATTCCTTTGCACATATGGCCTATCATGTATAAACATTCTTGAGATTTAAACTATATGTAATGTGCCATGCATTAACCCTAAACCATATATATGTAACTAACCCTAGCTGATCAAACCCTACTTAATTAAAACAAATAACCCTAAACTATACGCATGCACTTTATGCGCAAAGGCGCGGGTGCCTCTAATAATGTGTGTGCGCACTAGACCTTATACAACCCCGAAACCCTAATCCCTAATCCCTAAACCCTAAACACCCTAAACACTAAACCCTAGACCCTAAACCCTAACCCTAACCCTAAACCCTAATTAAACCCTATATAGGCCAACGACACTTAATTGTGCATCAAGCAGGCCAGGGGTGCCTCGCGGTCCTCTAATTAAATTAAATGTGCCATGCATTAACCCTAAACCATATATATGTAACTAACCATAGCTAATCAACCCTACTTAATGAAAACACATAACCCTAAACTATACTAGCTATAACCCGATCTAATAAAAACATGCTCTATATATAGCAGCTAGCTAGCAAACCGTAGATTAACACCAATTAATATATACATGGCCTATATCGATCATGTTGTATAACATATCCCTGAGATTCATTAATTAATTATATAATTATCGTGATAAATTAATTAACTTTAATTTTGACAAGTTCTCTCGAATGAAAACACATTTGATTAAGTTGCCTCATAATATATATATAATTAGTGTGCATGCATGGCCTACCATGCATTCGTGCATATATTTTAATGTATATTTGAACATATTCTTGGGGATTTCAATCTCTCTCTCGATCATCTATATATCGTTGGTGGCCAAAAAACACACATATATATGCATGCAATTTATGCGTAAAGGCGCGGGTGCCTCTAATAATGTGTGTGCGCACTCGATCGATGATCCCTAAACCTTAAACAACCCTAAAACCTTAAATCCTTAATCCCTAAACCCTAAACACCCTAAACACTAAACCCTAAACCCTAGACCCTAAACGTACCCTAACCCTAACCCTAACCCTAAACCCTAGCTAACCCTAAACCCCAATTAAACCCTATGTATAGGCCAACGACACTTAATTGTGCATCGATCGAGCGGGTCATGGGTGCCTCTCTAATAAAATTAAATGTGCCATGCATTAACCCTAAACCATATATATGTAACTAACCCTAGCTAATCAACCCTACTTAATTAAAACACATAACCCTAAACTATACTAGCTAGCTATAACCCGATCTAATAAAAACATGCTCTATATATAGCAGCTAGCTAGCAAACCGTAGATTAACACCAATTAAAATATACATGGCCTATATCGATCATGTTGTATAACATATCCCTGAGATTCATTAATTAATTATATAATTATCGTGATAAATTAATTAACTTGAACTTTGACAAGTTCTCTCGAATGAAAACACATTTGATTAAGTTGCCTCATAATATATATATAATTAGTGTGCATGCATGGCCTACAATGCATTCGTGCATATATTTTAATGTATATTTGAACATATTCTTGGGGATTTCAATCTCTCTCTCGATCATCTATATATCGTTGGTGGCCAAAAAACACACATATATACGCATGCACTTTATGCGTAAAGGCGCGGGTGCCTCTAATAATGTGTGTGCGCACTCGATCGATGATCCCTAAACCTTAAACAACCCTAAAACCCCTAAATCCCTAATCCCTAATCCCTAAACCCTAAACACCCTAAACACCCTAAACACTAAACCCTAAACCCTAAACCCTATCCCTAACCCTCTACCCTAGCTAACCCTAAACCCTAATTAAACCCTATGTATAGGCCAACGTCACTTAATTGTGCATCGAGCAGCCCAGGGGTGCCTCGCGGTCCTCTAATTAAATTAATTGTGCCATGCATTAACCCTAAACCATATATATGTAACTAACCCTAGCTCATTAACCCTACTTAATTAAAACACATAACCCTAAACTATACTAGATATAACCAGATCTAATAAAAACATGCTCTATATATAGCAGCTAGCTAGCAAACCGTAGATTAACACCAATTAAAATATACATGGCCTATATATATCGATCATGTTGTATAACATATCCCTCAGATTCATTAATTAATTATATAATTATCGTGATAAATTAATTAACTTGAATTTTGACAAGTTCTCTCGAATGAAAACACATTTGATTAAGTTGCCTCATAATATATATAATTAATTAGTGTGCATGCATGGCCTACCATGCATTCGTGCATATATTTTAATGTATATTTGAACATATTCTTAGGGATTTCAATATCTCTCGATCATCAATATATCGTTGGTGGCCAAAAAACACACACATATATATATACGCATGCAATTTATGCGTAAAGGCGCGGGTGCCTCTAATAATGTGTGTGGACTCGATCGATGATCCCTAAACCTTAAACAACCCCTAAAACCTTAAATCCCTAATCCCTAATCCCTAAACCCTAAACACCCTAAACACTAAACCCTAAACCCTAGACCCTAAACCCTAACCCTAACCCTAACCCTAACCCTAACCCTAAACCCTAGCTAACCCTAAACCCTAATTAAACCCTATGTATAGGCCAACGATACTTAATTGTGCATCGAGCAGGCCAGGGGTGCCTCGCGGTCCTCTAATTAAATTAAATGTGACATGCATTAACCCTAAACCATATATATGTAACTAACCCTAGCTAATCAACCCTACTTAATTAAAACACATAACCCTAAACTATACTAGATATAACCCGATCTAATAAAAGCATGCTCTATATATAACAGCTAGCAAAACGTAGATTAACACCAATTAAAATATACATGGCCTATATCGATCATGTTGTATAACATATCCCTCGATTCATTAATTAATTATATAATTATCGTGATAAATTAATTAACTTGAATTTTGACAAGTTCTCTCGAATGAAAACACATTTGATTAACTTGCCTCATAATATATATATAAATTAATTAGTGTGCATGCATGGCCTACCATGCATTCGTGCATATATTTTAATGTATATTTGAACATATTCTTGGGGATTTCAATCTCTCTCTCTCTCGATCATCTATATATCATTGGTGGCCCAAAAACACACATATATACGCATGCACTTTATGCGTAAAGGCGCGGGTGCCTCTAATAATGTGTGTGCGCACTCGATCGATGATCCCTAAACCTTAAACAACCCTAAAACCACTAAATCCCTAATCCCTAATCCCTAAACCCTAAACACCCTAAACACTAAACCCTAAACCCTAAACCCTAACCCTAACCCTCTACCCTAGCTAACCCTAAACCCTAATTAAACCCTATGTATATAGGCCAACGTCACTTAATTGTGCATCGAGCAGCCCAGGGGTGCCTCGCGGTCCTCTAATTAAATTAATTGTGCCATGTATTAACCCTAAACCATATATATGTAACTAACCCTAGCTAATTAACCCTACTTAATTAAAACACATAACCCTAAACTATACTAGATATAACCCGATCTAATAAAAACATGCTCTATATATAGCAGCTAGCTAGCAAACCGTAGATTAACACCAATTAAAATATACATGGCCTATATATCGATCATGTTGTATAACATATCCCTCAGATTCATTAATTAATTATATAATTATCGTGATAAATTAATTAACTTGAATTTTGACAAGTTCTCTCGAATGAAAACACATTTGATTAAGTTGCCTCATAATATATATATAATTAATTAGTGTGCATGCATGGCCTACCATGCATTCGTGCATATATTTTAATGTATATTTGAACATATTCTTAGGGATTTCAATCTCTCTTTCTCGATCATCAATATATCGTTGGTGGCCAAAAAACACACACATATATATACGCATGCAATTTATGCGTAAAGGCGCGGGTGCCTCTAATAATGTGTGTGCGCACTCGATCGATGATCCCTAAACCTTAAACAACCCCTAAAACCTTAAATCCCTAATCCCTAATCCCTAAACCCTAAACACCCTAAACACTAAACCCTAAACCCTAGACCCTAACCCTAACCCTAACCCTAACCCTAAACCCTAGCTAACCCTAAACCCTAATTAAACCCTATGTATAGGCCAACGACACTTAATTGTGTGCATCGAGCAGGCCAGGGGTGCCTCGCGGTCCTCTAATTAAATTAAATGTGACATGCATTAACCCTAAACCATATATATGTAACTAACCCTAGCTAATCAACCCTACTTAATTAAAACACATAACCCTAAACTATACTAGATATAACCCGATCTAATAAAAGCATGCTCTATATATAACAGCTAGCTAGCAAACCGTAGATTAACACCAATTAAAATATACATGGCCTATATCGATCATGTTGTATAACATATCCCTGATTCATTAATTAATTATATAATTATCGTGATAAATTAATTAACTTGAATTTTGACAAGTTCTCTCGAATGAAAACACATTTGATTAACTTGCCTCATAATATATATATAATTAATTAGTGTGCATGCATGGCCTACCATGCATTCGTGCATATATTTTAATGTATATTTGAACATATTCTTGGGGATTTCAATCTCTCTCTCGATCATCTATATATCGTTGGTGGCCAAAAACACACACATATATATATATATATATATACGCATGCAATTTATGCGTAAAGGCGCGGGTGCCTCTAATAATGTGTGTGCGCACTCGATCGATGATCCCTAGACCTTAAACAACCCCTAAAACCTTAAATCCCTAAACCCTAAACACTAAACCCTAAACCCTAGACCCTAAACCCTAACCCTAACCCTAAACCCTAGCTAACCCTAAACCCTAATTAAACCCTATGTATAGGCCAACGACACTTAATTGTGCATCGAGCAGCGGGGGTGCCTCGCGGTCCTCTAATTAAATTAAATGTGCCATGCATTAACCCTAAACCATATATATGTAACTAACCCTAGCTAATCAACCCTACTTAATTAAAACACATAACCCTAAACTATACTAGATATAACCCGATCTAATAAAAGCATGCTCTATATATATAACAGCTAGCTAGCAAACCGTAGATTAACACCAATTAAAATATACATGGCCTATATCGATCATGTTGTATAACATATCCCTCAGATTCATTAATTAATTATATAATTATCTTGATAAATTAATTAACTTTAATTTTGACAAGTTCTCTCGAATGAAAACACATTTGATTAAGTTGCCTCATAATATATACTAGCATGTAATGGCGAGGCAGCACGCCGCGCACACGTGGTAGCTGTGAGTTGAAAAACAGAGAATAATTCATGGTATGTTATACTTTTGAGGGGTATTAAAAACATATATTCTGACATGGAGAAACTGTTCAACACAAGCATCGGGCTGTAGCCCTGTAAAACAGCCACTCATGCACGCACAAGCAAATTAAACAGGACAATGCATGTGCAAAACGAATCCCCATGTACATATTGCCAACTCAGAAAATTATCTATCGTAATCACATTAGAATGATTTTAAAAATCTATACCACTCACAATAATTGCAGAGTTCCATTTGTTATCACTCCTTGGTGTGTATCTTGTGCAGTATCGGTTTAAATTGCTAGGCCATCTACTAATACTGATGGTTCATGTCTCCAGTTGTGAAAGTAAGAGTTCATATACTTAGCCAAATGCTCAGCTAGCTACCCCATGTAGGAAACTGACCGTGGGAAGGTAATTGCATCCTTCTAAGAATTTGATCTATTAAAAGACATCTGAAAACAAAAGACGGCTACCCTGAAGTAATTGAGTGTAAGATGAAATACTAAAATTGCTACACCAGCAAAAGTGGACAATTGCCTCATCTAAGCTGGTCTAGTGTACATCCATGTTTAACATGTGAAGATGTGAGCGTATGAATTAGTAGCCAAAAACAACAGACTATTTTCAGGGAAAGCACGGCAAAGTAAATGCAGATAATTCTACTTTAGCAATCGTCTCACCTTGACACATGTAATATGAACTATAGTTTCATGAACAGTAATTAGTAAGAACAGAGAAAAGTAACAGCTGCCTTAGTTGATATAATCTAAAAATAGTAGCTGCCCATTTCAGCTAATGATTTGTCCAGATGAAAAGCCCAACAGGAAACTAAGCATCAGAAACGTCTCAATAATATATAGAAACTAACTCTACATCAGGATAAGAATGAATTCAGTAGCTAACTCTATTTGAGTCTTTCTGTTACTTCGACTGATGTTTACATACTAAAGTGGTACTGCAATCATGTTTCTGTGACTGACATCGAGCATTCTTGCAGTTTTAGCATTTGTGTCATCTAGGTTACTATTGATGCGTAGCTAATAGTGTAGTGAATGGAAATTGGACCGACCTTTTTTTTCTCTGCAAATGATGGATATACCTTCTTTTTCTCGAATACACACCAAACTGTGTCATCTGTATTAGAAGAAAGCACTAAAGTAGTGCAAATACAACTCTCAAAGCAATATCAAAAAGAAAAGAAGAAAAATGAAGCAAAAAACTTCTAAGCTAGGCTATGTAGAATCTAAAACGTGTCCAGTTGGGTCATTAGACTGGCACGTTGTACATCCCTGCACCCATCACAAGAAACAGTGTGAAGACCAGAGCCTGAAGCAGTGTCTACACCCAAACAATTCAGATATGAACAACAATTGACAATACATAACATATTAGATCATGCCAACGTTACCTCAGTGTCCACGGCTTCCTGGCCAATACCTCGATATAACACTGAGCATTGCCAGGTTGAGACTGAATAGTCTAGCTTCATGTTGCCGTCTGACCATGAAAGATCGTCCCACAACTTCGGATCATGTCGTCCTGGATCTTAGTAGTCTTGCTTCATGTTGTCGTCAGATGATCAAAGCTTGTCGGTAGGTTCAGGTCAAGACCATCAACCTTCCTGCCCAACTGTGTTTATAGAATTGCCGGCCAGATGTAAAAAAATAAGATTAATGTAGAATTATTCCAGTGGTACCCGAGAAACTGATTGACAAAAGCTGATGAGGGGAGAAGGAATTACTTTGTTTCTTGGATGGATGCAACCGCACAATCGAGATCATATGGCCGAAAAGGCACAAGAGTTGTAAATAGAGAAGTTCAGCACAGTTGAAACTTGTAATGTTCAGAAGTCATGAAAAATTCCACAGACAACTACGCATCCACGGACCCAAAATAAAAGATGGAAACTATTGCTTATGCAGCACATCCAGATAATGTGAAGAACCATTCCCTACAAAAATAAAATGAGATAACCCTCAGGCCCCTTATAGCTTGTTGCAATTTGTGCTTTCTTGCTTCCGCTGATCCTTCGGGACTTTCTCCGAGGCTTGTTTTAAACAATTCTAGGGAACTTTGGATGAATTTGACATAGCTCATTTATGAGACCAAATATGTCAATCTCAGAATCTGAACCGAAACTCAGAAAATAAGCCCTTTCAGGGGGGAAAAATAAAGCGATCAGGAGCCCTTTCCATTGTCACTAGTGGAAACATGGCCTTTTGCACCGGTTTTTAAAGGCCATATGCACCGGATGGGCAACCGGTGCAAACCATCCGGTGCAAAAGGCCCCCCCCTTTTGCACCGGTTGGCTTACGAACCGGTGCTAAAGGGGTCTCCACGTGGCCGGCTGTGGGGCGCTCGGCGGGGAAGCTTACGAACCGGTGCAAAAGGGTTGGGCCGCGGCAGCATTTTAGTGCCCTTCCCTGCCGCGGCAGACTCTGCCGCGGCAGGGAATTGCACTAAAACGCTGCCGCGGCAGAGACTCTGCCCCATTCGAAACACGGTATAATATTAATAATGCAGACAATTCAAATATATATATATATATATATATATATATAGGAAACCATTATATTACATATATCGATCAAAGTGACACACGTTCATGCATATATATATGTCTACATCAACTTTGATACTGGATGTCGGCCACATAGTGTTCTCCGTCTGGAGCTAAGACTTGCTCAACTAAGAATCCCGCCAGCTCTTCTTGAATTGCTCGTACACGCTCGGTTGCTAGAAGACCGTCCCGCAACCGTTCGATCTAATCATTTGAAGAAGGTACGGTGGTCAATATATATGTGTGTGTATGTGAATGAAACAGAAGGTGATAAAATAAAGCCATGAATGTTGTTTACTTACATCAAGTTGTTCCAAAATGTCCCTCTTATGGTGGGTATTCTGGCGGATGAACTCGCAAACGTAATACCCGCATAAATTATTCCCGTCCTCCTGCCTCAAGCACTTTACGAGAACAAAATTCAATCAAAATAATATATATATATATATAATCAAGGATGATAATAATGGTATTGAAACTAGAATCATCAAAGAGATGCGCGGCGTAGCCAGTATTACTTACCGGTACTTGTTTTATTCGAAGTTCTTTATTCTTTAAACCCGGAGACTTGTTGGTGAACCGTTTCCAAGCCTTGAGGAGGATATCAGCCATGTCCCCCCACGCCTCAAGGGGTTTACTCTTCGAGTCCATGACTTCTACTATCCCGGTGTCGGGTTCAATGACTAGCAGGATATAGTGAAACCTGCGGACACACATATATATGCATAACTCATCAATTACACTTAACACATGGAGTAAGCGAAAAAGATTTAATGTGTGAAGACAGTAACACTCACGCGAAGTTGTAAGGAAATAGTATTGCCCTTTTGTATGAGTTTTTCCTTAAGACATATACCAAGTTATTCTCCGTGTCCTTGGGAGAGTGGTCGACAGAATACCATTCACGGTATAAGGTGTGGATGATGCCTCGCTTAGTTTCCTGCAGGGCACACACGTACACGTTAAATACGAGCCTCGATCGGCTCTCAGTTGTCCTGTGAATCGGCTCAGGGAGCCGATTCACCCATGATTCGCCCAAGGTGGCCGAATATATGGTGGTCCTGCTTGATCAATATAAAGCGTATGAGATCCACGACGATCTAGGGTTTTCACCGCATAATCGGATCATCCTACTCACGATTGGGCCTCGCGCTCACGCACGGTAAACGTAAGCCAGCCCTAGACAAGGCCTAAAAACCAACACTAGGTTGATCCTCGGAACGTCCCGTCTAGGGGCAGCAAACTACACCCTGCATGCCGCTGGATCCTCCAACCCTTTGTAAGGCCTAACTATTGCAGATATTAAACTAATCCTTGACGAATCAAGGAGCGACCATAACGGATCAGATCTACTAAATAAAGATCAAGCGGGGTGCCGCCCCTGCACCCATGATGAGGCACAAGGACGGCTAGACGCGCAAGGGTTGCACTACGCGAGCATATGATGCTAAGAACGATGCTAACCCTAACGCGCCTACGATAACTACGTTGCTCGCCATCAAAAAGGCTTCAGTACGAGCAACGCATGAACAACTAGGCAGGCTTGTGCTGCCTAGATCGCGAGATGCGATCAGGCAGCATGATGCTTACCGGAGGAACCCTCGAGACGAAGGAGTTGGCGATGCGCCGAGATTGGTTTGTGTTGAACGTTGGTTGTTGTTTATTCCATAAACCCTAGGTACATATTTATAGTCCAGGGACTTTCTAATGTGGGCGTGCACTAAACCGTGCACGAGACAAACTCTAATCTCTACGTAACCTACTACATAAAGATACACGGGCTAACTAGCCCAAACTTGATACACGAGGCCGGTTCACAATGTATCTCCACGAATATATCTTCAAATCCATCTTGATCGCGGCCCACCTCTGACTTGGTCAAATTCTGGTGATAACACATGCCCCCTGGTTTTGGAAATGACATTTCCAAAATCATTACGCCTTTCTTTCGTCGGGTCATGTCGTGGCAGAGCAGAAACGTCGCAGAGTCCTTCATCATGATAGCTTGCCTTCTCAACTTCTCTGCGCGATTAGACTGTTCGGGCACCACCTCCTCGGGAACTGCTGTGGCCTTGAATTTTTACTATGCTCCCTTTTATTTAACCGCAGCAAACAGTCATCTTCCTCATCCCCTTCGCACTAGCCTCCAAAAAACCCTCCTCTACCACCATGTCTTCGTCCTCCTCTTCTTCCTCCTCATCGGGTCTTTCCTACGTGTCCTCTCCTATCCGAGAGGAGACGCCCTCGTGGGGCACGCAGGCGGCGTACGATATCCTCGCCCCAACGAAGTGGGACAAAGAGGATCATGACTCCTTCGTATGGTCCGAGGATGACAAATCCTTGACCGACGGGGAGAGTGACCTCCGCTTCCTCGCCGTTGGGGAACCGGTGGAGGAGAGCGACGACGACAACTTCTCCTGCGACTTCACCTCTTCCGGGGAGGAAGGGGAGCAGGGAGAGGAGGAGGAAGACGACGATGAGAGCTCCTCCGACGAGCCGCCGGCCAAGCGGTTCTGCCCTTGGCCGGGCAACTCAGTGACTTCGACAGCGACGAGGACGACGCTGTCGGAGAAGATGAAGACGATGAGGGCCCAGTCGGCGGCCATTGGAGCGATGACGAGCCCGCCGGGAGCAGCGCCGACGGCAGCGACGAAGGCGACGACGAGGGCAGCGACGGCCCGTAGATTAGGACTTCTAGAATAGGACCAGCAGTAGCAGACGGGGCAATGTACCCCGCATATTTCCTTTTGAGAGCAATTAGCTCTTTATGTAAGAAATCTTGCCCATCAATGAAGAATCTCTTCCCAATTTGATTTTGCCGATTTCTTCCGAGCTTAATTAAGCCGATTCCCTCTTCTACTGTCCTTGCCGACTCGCCCCCTTTACCAATGCGTAATGAGCCGATAGCACCGCATCGGTCCTTCGAAATTTGCTCTTTCCTTCTTCAACTGATGATTTTCTAAATCTGGCAGAAAAATGTAGGATCTTCAGGAAACTTTTGAACTTTCCCAACCAAACCCAATAATCCTTTTCAGCACTCATCATTTGTGACGAAGGTTTGCAATGAAGGATCAGCCGATGATAACTCAATCGGCTCGTAAAAAACAGAGCAAGGCAGAACATCCACCAGGCCTGCTGCCCCCCGAGTCTTGGCCAAGGCAAACACTCAGCCGAATTAGCCTGGGCTTGATCATGCAGAGCCAGCCGATTTGCACGTAAATCGGTTTGCAGAGAACCTTCAAGGTGGGCTGCCCCCCGAGTTTCCTCAGTGCGCCTCTTTGCCCTTGCGAGTCAGATCGGCTCCCTTCCTTTGGTGGATCTGATGCGACCCACCTTTAACCTGATCTGGACGCCCAAGCTGCCCTTAGCACTGTTCTTGAAGAGAAGATCTGAGCTGTTAAACCTCTCTCTTGAGGAGTTCTTCCATTGTGGCTTCTCTTCATAATTTACTAGGGCTGACCTTCTGGTTGACAATTGTATTTCTTGAGTCGATGGCCATGCATCGGCTGCTTCTCAATTCTAAAGTCGATGGCCATGCATCGGCTATGAAAAATTTAAAAATTTCAGGCCGATTTGTGTATCGGCCTCCATACTTAGTGTTTTATCCATCTAGGTGCCCCCCGAGCCGATTCTGTCAAGAGAATTGATGGTATCGGCTCTTAGGTAGTCCCTGTTGGGTCAAACGTTGATCCCAGGCAAAGCAGATGGTGAGGATAATTTTGGCCGATTGCTGGAATCGGCCTCCACGTTGCTTGCTGATGAAGGTTTTGCTACTCCCTTCATCAACTCGTGAGGCCGATCGCACGGATCAGCCTCGCCACGTTGATTGTTGACGTAGTCTTGCTATTCGCTCAGGCCGGCGGATAAAACCAGCCCAATCTCTGACCTTAGCACGTTGGTGCGCTTGCTGTTGTCCATGTCGGGTGCATTGTGTAATCGTGGAGCACTACACTCCGCCGGACGAATGAACACCATGTTTGTGCCAGCCGATGTGTCATCATCGGCTCTCTTTTGCTTGGGGCGCCACTCTTTTCTTTGCGGCAGTCCCTCCTCATCCAGGGTCCTCCTGGACTTTTGCAGCCAGGTCAGGTCGTGCCTTCCTCAGCGTATGCAAGTACATCCTTTCGGCTTCCTCCAGACCGCGCAATCGCTGAACCCTGCGCTTTTGTGAATGGCTGAGACCGTCAGGGCACCACCTTGGACGGTGGCACCTGTCTTCTTCGCATTCCCCTTCGTCTTCTGAATCCTCGAGATCTTCCAACGGAGGGGTCTCAGCACGTCTGTTTTGCGGTGGGAGAGGCCCTAAGCGCTCGAACACAGACACGTTGGCTGTCTCCTTCTTTCTCTGGTGCATTCTGGCAGTTGCCGATTGTTGGTAATCGGCTCATTCCTGAATCCCAGCAGTGTCTGAAGAAGGGGCAGTGCCAATGCCTCGTCCGTATCGTCCTGCTCCCTGCCGTGGCGCTCCTGTCGTTCCTCATCACGATTATGCCGCGATGCCTTTCGTCGTTTCGGTCAGACGACTTTTCATCATTGTTGTTGTATCGCCGGCGTTGGTCATATCGACTAACATACTTGTTGAGGAGGTGATCGGAGAGAGGTCGCTGATATCTTATGTTCTTCACTTCCCCCTCTGTGACGTAGCGCTTGCCATCTTGACGGAGCCGATCGCATGGAGCGGCCCCCTCAGTGTCCTTGCTCTGAGAGCAGCTGTCCTCATCCCCGTCCTTCTCAGAGCGGTGTCCAAGCTCTACCATACTGATATTGGCTGAGAAATCAGGCTGGCACCCTCCAAGGTGGGTAAACTCCACCATGTTGACGGGGAAGGGGTGTGTGTCGACCTTCATGGCGTACTGGTTAAAAATTAACCGCCCATTTTCTATCGCCACTTGGATCTGCTGACGCCACACCCTGCAGTCGTTGGTGGTGTGGGTGAACGTGTTATGCCACTTGCAGTATGGCTTTCCGTTCAGCTCTTGCACCGTAGGAAACTTGTGGCCTTCGGGTACCTTTATGTGCTTCTCCGCGAGTAAGAGGTCGAAAATCTGCTCGGTTTTCGTCACGTCGAAGTCGAACCCTCTTGGAGGCCCTGGTGGCTTTACCCATTTGCAGGTTACTGGGCCTGCAGCTCGAGTCCACTCAGCCACTGCGACCTCTCGCTCTCCCGTAGGACCTTCATCTTCGCCTGCGTCAACCATGGTAACCACGCGCTTGAATTTATCTTGGTAGATATCCGGGTGGCGTTGCTCATATGCTGACAACTTCTGCACCATGTGTGCTAATGAAGGATAGTCCGCTTGGGAGGCCACTTCCTTGATCGATGATGATAGACCCACCACCGCCAATTCGACTGCTTCCTTTTCGCTTACGTGAACCGAATAGCATCGGTTCCTGACGGTCCAAGCGCTGGATGTATTCTGATACTGTTTCCCCGCGCTTCTGCCGTACTTGTGCCAGATCGGCAATGCCAGCCTCGGAAGCCTCCGAGTGATATTGCTCATGGAACCGCTCTTCCAACTGCTTCCAGGTCTGGATTGAGTTCGGTGGCAGCGACGTGTACCAACCGAAAGCCGATCCTGTGAGGGACTGTGAGAAGTACCTCACGCAGCTCGTCTGACGCTGAGATCATGCCCGCTGCGCCAAATATCGGCTCACATGCTCGATGGAGCTGGAACCATCCGATCCGCTGAACTTTGTGAAGTCCGGGAGCCGATATTTGGGTGGTAGCGGGATCAATTCGTACTCATTGGGGTACGGCTTGGTATAGCCGATCGCCTTTCTTTTCGGCATCATGCCGAACTGATCTTTCAGGATCGTACAAATTTGATCCGCAGTGATGGCCGCAGGTGCCGAACCCTGAAGGTTCGTCGGAGTGGCGTACTTAACCAGCCATGCTTGTTTCTCTGGTTCTGAGCCAACTGCAGGAGCTGGGCTCGGGAGCTTTGTCGGGGTGGCGTACTTAGCTAGCCACGTTTGCTTCTCAGGGTCTGCCTCCGACGTTCCTCCTGTTGCCCCAGAAGTCCCTGCTATAGCAACCTGGTTCGAGGGTGCCCAGGTGCTGCAGTCTGGCACGTATGCACATGCGTACCCGTGCGGGACCTCCTTGGGCGCGTCTTGTAGGAATTGGTAGTCGCTGGGGTCACCACCAATCTTGTAGACGACAAAAGCCGATGAGTTCGGCGCCTCGGGCGCTGCCAACGCGAATGGCAGCGGGGGACGGGAATGGAGCAGCGCTTCCCCTTGGTGAGTCCCTAGGGCTGGTCCTGACGGAGAGTACTGATGGCTCATGATCTCCGGACGCGCAGCGCGAGCGCTCCAACGTATTCACCAGGCTCTCGGAATGGCGGTGCAGCGAATGAGCCACCATGAAGTTGATCTCCTGACGCAGCGACCTGGTGCGTTCTTCGGACGGGGTGGACAGGTCCACTCCATCAAGCGCGCCTTCAGGTGTGAACCCCTTCCATCTGATGCCATGGGAGCGGGTCCTGTGGAAAGAGCCGATTAGGTCGGCTTCGAGGGCAGACTTGATCTCGTCGTACTTCTTCTTGAGCTCGCCAGTGAGATCCCCGTACGTGACCGGAGTTTCTTCTGCCACTTCTGATGAAGACGGTATGGTGTCTTTCGCCATCTCTGATGTGGATGGCGAGATGGTTGTCGTTGAAGATGTGTCCCACCGGGCGTGCCAGAATGTGTTGGCGTCAGAAACCCACCGGCGGGCAGCGACTGGCCAACACGGTAGAGCCGGGAATGACTAGGGCTGCGGCTGGCCCCAGTCCCTCAGAGCGACGGCCCGCAAAGCCTCCTGGTCGCGCGCCGATGCTGGGTCGCAAGGGCGTGCCACCTGACCTATACCTGGTCAGGAAGGTGTGGATGATGCCTCGCTTAGTTTCCTGCAGGGCACACACGTACACGTTAAATACGAGCCTCGATCGGCTCTCAGGTTGTCCTGTGAATCGGCTCAGGAGCCGATTCACCCATGATTCGTCCAAGGTGGCCGAATATATGGTGGTCCTGCTTGATCAATATAAAGCGTATGAGATCCACGACGATCTAGGGTTTTCACCGCATAATCGGATCATCCTACTCACGATTGGGCCTCGCGCTCACGCACGGTAAACGTAAGCCAGCCCTAGACAAGGCCTAAAAACCAACACTAGGTTGATCCTCGGAACGTCCTGTCTAGGGGCAGCAAACTACACCCTGCATGCCGCTGGATCCTCCAACCCTTTGGGCCTAACTATTGCAGATATTAAACTAATCCTTGATGAATCAAGGAGCGACCATAACGGATCAGATCTACTAAATAAAGATCAAGCGGGGTGCCGCCCCTGCACCCATGATGAGGCACAAGGACGGCTAGACGCGCAAGGGTTGCACTACGCGAGCATATGATGCTAAGAACGATGCTAACCCTAACGCGCCTATGATAACTACGTTGCTCGCCATCAAAAAGGCTTCAGTACGAGCAACGCATGAACAACTAGGCAGGCTTGTGCTGCCTAGATCGCGAGATGCGATCTAGGCAGCATGATGCTTACCGGAGGAACCCTCGAGACGAAGGAGTTGGCGATGCGCCGAGATTGGTTTGTGTTGAACGTTGGTTGTTGTTTATTCCATAAACCCTAGGTACATATTTATAGTCCGGGGACTTTCTAATGTGGTCGTGCACTAAACCGTGCACGAGATAAACTCTAACCTCTACGTAACCTACTATATAAAGATACACGGGCTAACTAGCCCAAACTTGATACACGAGGCCGGTTCACAATGTATCTCCACGAATATATCTTCAAATCCATCTTGATCGCGGCCCACCTCTGACTTGGTCAAATTCTGGTGATAACAACAGTAACACTCACGAGAAGTTGTAAGGAAATAGTATTGCCCTTTTGTATGAGTTTTTCCTTAAGACATATACCAAGTTATTCTCCGTGTCCTTGGGAGAGTTGTGGACAGTATACCCATTCACGGTATATGGGTCAACGAACCCAAGATCATAGATTTGCCCCTTGCGGCATTCGCGGATCTTCATTCTGCATAATACAATGAGAGTATGGTTATATGCATGCAATGGACGAGCCGCGGTAGAGACTTAATTACATAAATAATACTTACAGACAGTAGGCACTCAGCAGAGATTTGTCGAGGGCGTCTTGGTTGAATAACTGAAATAATTCACAAAATTCGATGTTCATCACGTCATTTCGCCCGTAGTGCTCATCTGTGATTGCCACCATGATCCAGTTCTTACCATCCTTACATTTTTCCATGTACCAATTATGCAGTCTTCGCAGTTGCGTTGATAGATTAGGCAACTCCTCAGCTCTGACAAGAGGTTGCCCGTACTTGTACTGGTATGCTATTTGGACATCATCACCCGTACTTGTAAGGAATTCTGCATCGATGCGGCTTAAGTACTCAGGAATACTCATACCGACCGCATCTGCCTCATCTTTGTATAGTCTTACCATCTCCGGATCAAAGCACGCTGTGACATCGGGATACACTTGGAGCGGGGGGCACGAGTTTTTCTGGTTTCCAAGCTGGGGAACTGGTTTCCCGTCTACCTTACTTTTTTCCCACCGATCTCTTGCTGACACATTTGACTTGCGAATAGACCGGTCATAGTTCGATGAAAGACTTGGCTCAGGTTGATGAAGGCTCTTCAGCAGTTTCAACTTCTTTTCCAGAGATATAGCTGGCTCCGGCTCAAGCTGGGGCTTTTTCAATTTCAACATTTGTTGCTTGTGTTGTTCAGCTACGATCTTGGCATTTTCCTCAACTGTATAGTCATAAGGTCTCTTGGGAGGAACCTTAGGCACTCTTGGGAGGGGCTCTTGTTTGCGTCTCGGTGATCTGTTACGACTCAGCTGTGTCGTAGCGGACCGCCTAATTTTGCTCTTAGACTTGGGCTGCGGCGGCGGAGAAGGCTCACGCGGCGGCGGAGAAGGCTCACGCGTCGGCGGAGAAGGCTCACGCGTCGGCGGGGAAGGCTCACGCGCCGGCGGGGAAGGCTCACGCACTGGAGACGGCTGCATCGGTGGAGAATGCTGCCTCGGTGGAGACCTTGTTGGCGCCTTCCAACCCGGAATCACAATGAATTCTTTTCGCCATAGAACTGTAGTGTTCTTGGCTTCTCCCAGCTCTAGCAAATCCCCTTCACCGGCTGGGTGGTCAAGCCTCAGCGGCCCATACCCATCCATAACTTGATCCACCCCGGCAACAGCGTAGCCAGGTGGAACCGGCTTGAAGTGGTATCTTTGATCGGGTACTGGCGGTAAGACATAGCCGACCGCCGCCTTGAGCGTTAAGTAGCCCATCGTTTGGAAATGTAGCTCACAAGGTGTAGACTCTGTGATAAAGTCCACAGGGTAGAGATCAAGATCCATCTGCGGTTCCACAGGGGAGGGAGGAGCCATCTGCGGATCCACATGTGCATCATCACCAGGCAGCTCCGTGGAAGCCACGCTGCTTTTCCGCTGAGATCCCTGGCCGGTAGCATCGAATGCAACTTCTTCTATCCGCGGATTAGGTTGAGGTTGGGTGACTGTGACTGAGCCTGACATTATCATCCTCACTTGCTCCTCTAGCTTAGCAACGCGTTCGTGAACCACATCCTTTTGCCTCTGACGGCTTCTATCGGGATATTTCTTCGTTTCTGCAGGAAACCCAATACACCACGGCTTGCCACCTGATGTGGTTCGTGTTCGTCCTGAGTGTTCAGGATTCCCAAGGGCGCGTGTGAGCTGGTCCTTCTCTCTTTCGGGACGGAACTTCCCCTCTTCAACTTCCTTTGCAACATTTCTAAAGGCTTCGATGGGAAGTGGGTTTTCCTTATGTCTTTGTGTATATATGCATAACCCTTGTGCGTCCAACGTGCCCCCATGCGCGTAAAACCAATCCCTTGACCGCTGGTTCCATTTCAGTACCTCTGGCTGGATCCCCTTTTTAATTAGCTCGTTCTCCCATTTCTCCCACTTAGGTCTGCCAGCATTGTAGCCTCCTCGCCCCATGGTATGGAAGTACATCTTATTAGAAGCATTTTTCGTATTGGTGTCAGACCTTTTCTTTGCCTTGTCCGATTTCTTTAACTTCACAAATTCCTCCCAGTGGTCTTTTATCTTCTCATAGGGGCCTTTGAAATCAGGAGTCTTCCCTTTCTTGACAAAGAAGCTGTCCAATTTCTTCTTGTAGTCGTTGAACTGTACTGCCATCTTCTTAAGAGCCCACTTCTTAACTCTTCGCTGTACGCTATTCAGCTCGGGATCCTCAGGGTCTGGCCTGTCATTCTCACTATCAGAGTCAGTTGGCTCCGGAAAGATGAAATTTTTCAGCAGCTTCCTAAACATCACACTTTTTAATCTCGTGTCGACATAAGTAACTCCTTCGCCCCCCTTTACAGGTTTCTTCCATTCTTGAGTGGTGATCGGGACGGTGTCCCTAACAACAACTCCACATTGACTTACAAACTTTTTTGCGAACTTCTTGGGAGAAATCGGTTCGCCATCTATCGCGATTTCCGTGATGGTGCACCTTTCATGGTCTTCCATCTTTCTGGCCGCGCCTCGTTTAGTTCTGCCAGTAGAGTTTGTTGATCGGGAGGTCTAAAAGAAGAAACAACGTTAATACATGTATATGCACAAATCTGGAGGCTTGGTTAATTAATATATATACACCTCGGCGGCGTCGTGAGCTTCTCCCTCGCAGTCGTCACCTTCTCCCTCACCGGAGCCGTCTCCTCATCTTCATCATGCCCTGTTGCAGTATCACCGTAGTTAGGGTACATATCATCATCCTCTTCTTCTTCGTCGTCGTCTTCCATCATAACCCCTCTTTCTCCATGCTTGGTCCAACAATTATAGCTGGGCATGAAACCTTTCCAAAGCAGGTGGGAGTGAATGACTTGCCATTCAGGGTATTGCTTTAAGTTCCGGCAATCAACACATGGACAACATATATAACCATCCGCCTGTGGGTTTTCCTCAGCCACACGGAAAAATTCTTTCAGGCCCGAAGTGAACTCGGGCAGACGTCGGTCAACGTACATCCATTGCCGCCGGTTCATCTACATCAAATAATTAAGTTTATCAAAAAACCATTACAAAACATCATAATATATATATATATATATATATAGTGGATATTAGCACCGTACAAATGAAAGGATAAAGTTGTTTAACCTTGATTGAGGAGGGAAAGAAAGAGGAGAAAGCTTAAGTGTCGCTCCGGCACCTCATCTCATTTTTGTTTTGTGTAAAATCAAGCGGCATCATTCTCTCAGACATTTCATCGAGCACCTTGTGTGCATGCCAAAGAAATGCAAGGTAGCACTCAACACACACACCTTTCTCCTAGAAAAAGTGAAGTTGTGAATTGGCTGGTTGGAGGTGAGCTGATATAAGGGCTGGGGACCTTTTGCACCGGTTCGTGTTACAAACCGGTGCAAATGAGCTATCTTTTGCACCGGTTTGTAACACGAACCGGTGCAAACCTTTTGCACCGGTTTGTGTTACCAACCGGTGCAAAAGATATCTCATTTGCACCGGTTGGTAACACAAACCGGTGCAAAAGGTCCCTCGGCCGGCTGCTCCCCACGAACCGGTGCTAATGACCCCCTTTAGCACCAGTTCGTGCCAAATCCGGTGCAAAAGCCATCTGGGGCAAAAAACGAAAGCCCTTGTTTCTACTAGTGTGTCTTCAAAACTCTAAGCTATATATTCCTCGCACGTCTATGTTGTTCTGCAGACTAAAATACATGAAGAATTTTCATGTTACTTTCAATCTTCCTGGACAAAAAAACCTCATATGATGAAAAGGCAAAGACCAAATATGTTATTACAAAAAAAGATCTATATCTACAATACCTATCTAGATGATTTGGTCACAGCTGCAATTTCTAAATAGAAAACATTACTGCGATTTAGTCTAACATGTCTAAATAAAAGAAATCTTGTAGGCATTAGAACACGAAATAGTTAGTTGAAATATTATCTGCAAGTTTGTGCACCGTACCATGATATCATTGGGTTCCAGAGCTCCTACTACAGCGATGATCACGACTGGCCCTTTTTTGAATTTGCTGGCACTTCTGCCACTCTCTATGGTGGGTTATGTTTTTTATGATGTGCGTGTTTTACCAATCCTAGGAAAACTCTGAATATAAGCCGTCATCCTTAGTACAGATAGACTAATGGGTGCTAAGAGCCAAAGTCGAGAGGGAAAAAACCCAGATCGTGTATCATGTACTACATCACATCGATTAGTAAACTTAGTGGTCAAATTCTTACTTTTCTCTAATAGCAACAACTTTAAGAAAAGGAACTGTTATATACCATCTGGTCACATAATTTTCTTTCAAAAAAATCTGGTTAAATAAATCAAAATCCAGGAGTATGCACCAGAAACTACAAACTCCCATCACAGACATAAAAAAATGTGGTTAAATAAATCATAAATCTAGAGTATGCACCAAACTACAAACTCCCAGACATCGCAAATTAAAAACCGTATATTAGCTGAACTGAAGAAGCTTGGTGTATGAGCAAAAGAAAAAAAGTTAACCTAACCTTGCGTTGATGCATTTAGCTGTTGCACCTTCTTTCATGCATCTAGATGCTGACACGAAAGAGTTTATGTTTTCACAAAAAAGAGTTCAGATTTACTAAAATTTGAATAATATACTCCTTATGTCTCATACACTCATGTCGAATGTGAGAAATAATTAACAACTAATCTGGAAGGTGGATTATCTTGGTGTAACACCTTTAGATAGCTTTGAATCATGGAAATTTTCTTTGCTAGATTATTGTATGCATGACCACATCAGGAGTTCAAGAATCAATACAATACCACTACAGTGTCATGGCAGAGCTACCATGACTAACCAACGGAATCTTGGTGTGAGTACTCAGCTCAGTCTACAATTTTTTTTGGGCGCAATTGCAAAGGTAAGGTGGAAAAAATATGCAATAGTTACCAAGACGAAATTTTATCCTAGATATGAATTTCCAAGAAAATATTGTATTCTTAATGCCAACTACCAGGCTTCTAATTCTCTGTTTAGCTTCGATTGACCATTGAACTCTCGAAACAAAGCTTTATAATTTATTTCTTAGAAAGCTATGATAACACACTGTTCAAGTAGAACTCACTTATCATGATATTGATTATTTATCTGTATAGTAACCTAGCTATCTCAGCCATACTAAGTTAATGTAACGACTATGTATACTATAAAAAAAGTTCAGTATCTCCTGGACTCTTTCTTAACGAAAGTGCACTACACATGACAATTTTGAATCTATTTGTCTCAAATAGGATAATATACAATGACACATCCGAACAACATATGAAATCTTAGAGATACCTTCAACTCAAGTAAGAACTAATCATTTTTCTAGAGAATAATTATAAATTTATCACTAAAACTACAGTCTAGATCAATAGGTAAATCAAATAACCGCATAAACCATTGATCAGAGGGCCAATATCTACATATAAGATACGTGAGCAACTTACATGTACACATTTTAGGCTGATGACCATCTGACAAAAACCTACACCCCTATTATTTCTACTACGCCATTTACACTCGTTGACCTTACCTACCCAGGAAACCTGAAAGATGACATACTGCATTCTTCGTCGACTTAAAAAAGGACAGCTATATGTCAAATTCATCATGCGTGCCCCAAAAAGAAAGTAAAGTTGCACATATGCAGCCACCCCTCATCTGCTGGCACATGAAAGGAGATCGCAATCGACATGCTTAAGTAATCATTGGCGGAGAAGTCACTCAACCTTGCAGGCATTTCAGTGAACACCATGTGCGCATATGAAATCACCATATCGTTCTTAGCCCAGGTCATCAGTGTATCAAAGATCCTCAATAAAAAACAAAAACTCCTAAGCAAAAATGAGAATAGAGATAGAAGAGCCCATGACCTTACGTCTGCCATGAGATTATCTAACCAATTTTCCTTCATCTCCACCCATGTATGTGCTGCAAAATCAACATAAAAAAGAAATATGATCAACAAATAGCATGACTCGTACTGAAAGAAAAGAATAGGAACAGTGAAGAATGGAAGGTAGTGAATATACCTAGCAGAGCAATGGGGGTGCCTAGTGGCTCCCAAAAAATTACGAAATCAAAAACATCACCCAGATCAAATTGACGTGGTAGCATCTGATGCCATAGTACAGACGCCCGTTTCACTGTTTCATGCTTCCAGAGCACAACAGAGGCAGGCTATCAAAGCTCATGGCGAAGCAACAAGGTGAACCATAGAGGAAGAGAAGTAGGCGGAGACGGCTCCTGTTTCTCAATGGTTCACCCTGGTGTTTAATCTTTGTACTTCCTGGTCTAGTACAAAAAAGGGCACAATAAAAATGATTATAGTTTTTAGTGTGGTAGAATTTGAATCAACTGAGTTATCAACCGATGTAGTTTCATATAGAAAATGGTCCTCCAACACCTCTAAACTATATGGCTAGACGTCCTAATCAATTGAAGCACCAAAGTTGACATTTTTTAATTCAATCAACAGTCGTTTACAGATAATAAATGTAACGGCCACTACAAAATAAAACGATGGATCCTACAAAACAAATGCATAGTCTAGTTAAGGCCAATCATCACACAGATGCAAATGTGATAAAATCAAAGAGATGAGAAAGGGAGCAAGACAGGCAGGAAACCAACCGAGGATTGGGAGGGCGTGTGGGACAGACAGCCTGTTGCAGCAACCTATGAACCTACGGCGGTGCAGGGCAGCGCACGGGAGCTCTGGCCGGACGATCGGAAACGACGAACCAAGGCACCACTTCTATCCACCATGCGAGCACCGGGTCGTTGAGCTTGAACGACACACAAGTACACAACGCACCGGCCATCAGGACGGAGAGCCGGAGCACCTCATCGACAGCCGCAAATCGGAGGTGAAACGACCTACACCACAGCTGCTGGCCACGGAGGAGTAAGGCAGATCTCACGGCCGGGGAGAATTCAGGCGGGGATAATCAAAATCTGAGCGGGAAAATCGGGCGCGACCGAGGCCATGGCCGACAGCGCGAAGGAGGCCGTGGCAGCGGTCGGCACCTCCCACCGCTTCTCCCTGTATCCCCATGGCATGGCCCGATGAATAGCCGCCCGGGAGCAGCACGTGAGGACCGCCGCCACGGGGATCCCTTCGTCCATGAGCCTCTTCCCCGCTCCGCTGCTGGATTTCTCCGCTACCACCATCATCTGCGCTCCGCCATACCGACGACATCGTAGTTGTCGGTTGCGGCGGTGCAGCCCCAAGGCAAGGCAGTTGTCCCACTCAAGCAGCCACCACTGTTCACCGGCACCCCGAACCGACAGCCGGTTCGAGGGCCACCATCTAGGAGGATTGCCACGGCGCGATGGGGGATGGCGGGAGCGGCTCCGTGAGGACTACGGCGTTGGAGAACCTACACGCAAGGCCGACGGCCACGGAAGAGATCGGTAGACGGGGGAGATCGGTAGACGGGGGTTATCATCAATTTAGAGCGACGGGACTCCATCGGAGATTTCTAGATAGAGCAAATGACGACACGCGGAAGAAATTGAGGAGAGAAAGAGACAAGGTGAATGGTCAAAGCGGTTCTGATCAGGTGGCCCACTATAAACAACAAAAGCCACACAATAATTGGACCAATATAATGCGGCAACAAAGGAGAAGAGAAGAGAACACGAAACGTACACGCGTTTGCACCAAACAACCTGGCGATTCCCTAAAATTCTCATACAAACCCAAGCCACACAGAAAGAACAGGAACTAACCACCAAAGAACCTACGTGTCAGCACATTAGTAATCTGGAAAAAAAATTCAAAATTCTGTGAAAAACTGAGGCTGTTCACGGGTAAGTATAGTATTATATAATTTTAGTGTGCATGCATGGCCTACCATGCATTCGTGCATATATTTTAATGTATATTTGAACATATTCTTGGGGATTTCAATCTCTCTCTCTCGATCATCTATATATAACGTTGGTGGCAAAAAAAACACACATATATACGCATGCACTTTATGCGTAAAGACGCGGCCTCTAATAATGTGTGTGCGCACTCGATCGATGATCCCTAAACCTTAAACAACCCTAAAACCCTAAATTAATTATCGATCTCCCTGTGATTCATTAATTAATTATATATATAATTATCGATGATAAATTAATTAACTTGAATTTTGACAAGTTCTCTCGTATGAAAACACATTTGATCAAGTTGCCTAGCTCATAATATATATATAATTAGTGTGCATGCATGGCCTACCATGCATTCGTGCATATATTTTGATATATATTTGAACATATTCTTGGGGATTTCAATCTCTCTCTCTCGATCATCTATATATCGTTGTTGGTGGCAAAAAAACACACATATATATACGCATGCACTTTATGCGCAAAGGCGCGGGGTGCCTCTAATAATGTGTGTGCGCACTCGATCGATGATCCCTAAACCTTAAACAACCCTAAAACCCTAATCCCTAATCCCCTAAACCCTAAACACCCTAAACACACTAAACCCTAGACCCTAAACACCCTAAACACTAAACCCTAAACCCTAGACCCTAAACACCGTAAACACTAAACCCTAAACCCTAAACACCCTAAACACTAATTAAACCCTAAACCCTAGACCCTAAACACTAGACCCTAAACCCTAGACCCTAAACACCCTAAACACTAAACCCTAAACCCTAGACCCTAAACACCGTAAACACTAAACCCTAAACCCTAAACACCCTAAACACTAATTAAACCCTAAACCCTAGACCCTAAACACTAGACCCTAAACCCTAGACCCTAAACACCCTAAACACTAAACCCTAGACCCTAAACACCGTAAACACTAAACCCTAAACCCTAGACCCTAGCTAAACACCCTAAACACTAAACCCTAAACCCTAGCTAACCCTAAACCCTAATTAAACCCTATATATAGGCCAACGACACTTAATTGTGCATCAAGCAGGCCAGGGGTGCCTCGCGGTCCTCTAGTTAAATTAAATGTGCCATGCATTAACCCTAAACCATATATATATAACTAACCCCTAGCTAATCAAACCCTAGTTAATTAAAACACATAACCCTAAACTATACTAGCTATAACCCGATCTAATAAAAACATGCTCTATATATAGCAGCTAGCTAGCAAATTAAACGGTAGATTAACACCAATTAATATATACATGGCCTATATCGATCATATGTTGTATAACATCTCCCTGAGATTCATTAATTAATTATATAATTATCGATGATAAATTAATTAACTTGAATTTTGACAAGTTCTCTCGAATGAAAACACATTTGATTAAGTTTCCTCATAATATATATATATAATTAGTGTGCATGCATGGCCTACCATGCATGCATTCGTGCATATATTTTAATATATATTTGAACATATTCTTGGGGGATTTCAATCTCTCTCTCTCGATCATCTATATGTCGTTGGTGGCCAAAAAACACACACATATACGCATGCACTTTATGCGCAAAGGCGCGTGTGCCTCTAATAATGTGTGTGTGCGCACTCGATCGATGATCCCTAAACCTTAAACACTAAATAAACCCTAATCCCTAATCCCTAAACCCTAAACACCATAAACATTAAACCCTAAACCCTAGACCCTAAACCCTAACCTCCTAACCCTAAACCCTAAACCCTAATTAAACCCTATATATAGGCCAATGACACTTAATTGTGCATCAAGCAGGCCAGGGGTGCCTCTCCTCTAATTAAATTAAATGTGCCATGCATATATATGTGTTTAATTTGGGGATTTCAATCGCTCTCTCGTATGTAGCTCTCTCTACCTCTCTCTCTTTCTCTCTCTCTCTCTCTCTCTCTCTCTCTCTCTCTCTCTCTCTCTCTTGGTGGCCAACAACACACACATGCACTTTGTGCGCAAAGGCATGCGCCTCTAATAATGTGTGCGCAGTCGATCGATCTAGTTTTGATTAATCATAGCACACAAATAAAGAAGTTGTATTTGAATCCACACAACCTAATCTAAAACACATAACCCCTAACATGGCCTAATTAATTAACCCTTCTCGATCTCTACCTAATTAGTGGAAATTGCACAAAATCAAAAGGGGTCCCTCACTAATTATGCATATCTGCTAGATTGTGATAAACTTTTGCCACATATATATTTGGTGGATGGGTGCATCTTGGCATGTAAAACAATTAGTGTTTGCAAATGGCGTTGTCAAAATTTATGTACAAATGATTTCTTTCCATCCAAAGTGCATAAAATGGGAGTTTTAATGAAGAAAGTACAAATAAAACAGCTCAACATGCTTCCACACCCCGATTTTCACACGAAGTAGAGCATATTTAAAGGATAATTCCAGAGTTTTACTATTTTTCAAGCAACTTTGCTAATTTTCCCCCACTCACATGACTTTATGTCGATTTAACGAAAATATGGCGAATTTAAACTACATGGGCGGGATAGTTTGAATTGTGCGCGCGGCAAAGGGAACCGCCTATTCCTCAACCTTGTGCACGGCAAATTACACACGCAACTCCATTAAACGCCACCTACCGACCTTAATTATCACCCCGGCGGCCCGGCCGCATGACCCCCCACCCACCCGTACACAACTTATCCCCGTCCGTGCGAAGAGCTTCCCCTCCCCGTCCCGTCCGTGCGAAGAAGAAGCTTCCCCTCCCCGTCGTTCTTCTCGAGACGCACCGGCGGTCAAGTTGATCCACGGTAGGGCTGCTATCTCTAGCTCAATCATGTATCGGGCAAGACAGCCTAACGATTTATATTTTCTTGATGCTGCTAAAAAAATTCGTCAGTATGCTCGAACTAATTGGCACTTTATAGTTTTCCGCTCGATTTGTCATCGATCAATTTGTTCATTTGCGTGGGCATATAGAGTCAGTTCTGCACTCGATCCGTTAATTTGCTGAAATGCCATGGCAGAGTTTTGTACACGATCTGTTTGCTAAAATGTCGATGGGAATTTTTTGTTTTGTACTCGACATGATTGCTGAAATGCATAATCATGTAGTATAGTTTTGTACTCGATGGATATACATTTCCTACTTCGCCTTAAATTAATCACCAACCACTGTATCTCATAATTAAACAGATGGACAGAACTTGGATACTGCATGGACACTTATGTTCCCCTTCATATATAAATGGTGTTCAACCCTTTATGGGGTTTATTAGAGCTCATGATGGTCACAACCTGGACGTGTATTGCCCGCGCTGCACATGTATGAATGGTGAGAAGAGGCCTCACCCTGTAGTGGCAGATCATTTACACATTTTTGGGATGGACCGCACATATGTTAGGCGGGTTTAGCATGGTGAACCATATAATGATCCTTTAGCAGGAGAAGCAGATCTTGCTCACACTGTATGTGTGCTGGCATATGTAGTTAATTATTTATATTGATGCTGCCGCTGTTTCAATCAATAGTTTGCATTGTTGTGCAAGGTTCTGTACTCAAATTTAACTTGTTGCAGATGGATGGACGGGAAGGAGAGAAAAAGCGCTTGCTTCAGGAAACGGGTTTCAGCTCTGGGACATGTGCTGTGCCAGATGAGAAGGTAAATATGTAAAACGACATTTGTTCAGGTTGCATCCCTTAGATGTTTGTCTAATCGGTTGATGTACTAATTGCAGAAGCATAGAGTTGAAGAGGTCTCTCAGTTTGATGGGAGATTTGAAGATGAATCTCAGTTTGATGCACCTGTGGATGGTACTGATGACGAGCCTTTCATAGACGAAGGTCCTGCACCTGAGATTATCCAGCCTACAGAAGGAGGCCGTGGACCGAGTACACAGCTTTGCGTTGAAGTGGATGCACGCCCGGAGATCATCACGGGCGTCCGGGTAGTCTCAAGACCACCCAGCCCTGATGCACCTGTGGATGGTACTGATGACGAGCCTCTCATAGACGAAGGTCCTGCACCTGAGATTATCCAGCCTACAGAAGGAGGCCGTGGACCGAGTACACAGCTTTGCGTTGAAGAGGATGCACACCCGGAGATCATCAGGGGCGTCCCGGTAGTCTCAGGACCACCCAGCCCTGATGCAAAATGTTGAGCTACTTTATGATTCGTACTCTTATGTTCTGGTGCTGTAGTATGTTATGATTTGTACGCCTTTGGCGCTAGATTAAGCATTCAGTGGATGATCGCGTTGCAAAATTCGACACCCACACAATCAGTTCATCGTATGAGTAGTAGCACAATTACTTCTACAGCGATTCCTGCCAGCGCATTAGTTGGTAGCATGAAACACTTTCAGGTACTCCCCTCTGATTCATATTAATTGACTCAATTCTGTCTAGATATGGATGTATCTAGATGCATTTGTTAACTAGACTAACAAACTTGAGTCAGTTAATATGAATCCGTGTAAACCGCCCAAGTCCTCGAGCAGCTAGTTTATTGACTCTGGACTCCAAGCCTCTCGCGGCAAGCCATCGACGAAGCTTTGACCAGATCTTGGCCCGCAATTTTTTGTGTGTGGCGAATAGCAAAGCTTTGACCAGTTCCTCTCGGGATACAGCACGCCGGTGAGCTTGCACGGTTGCCATGAGCACTTTCCGGCGGAACTTCCTCTTCAGCGCCCTCAAGCCGCTGCTGCGAGACAGCACGCAGTGCCTCGAGGTGGACGGAATTCTGGATCTCAGGGCGGGTGGTCCGCATCGTCCGGGAACGATCTCCAGCGGGTTAACGAGGACATGCATGGCGGCCAGGGGATTTTTTTTTTTGGTTTGAGCTTGGGATTTGGGGTTTTTTCGGATAGGGGAGGAGGAACCGAGGAAGAGGAAGGAACAGCCGCGTGCTTGGCGCGTGGCGGTGTGCTTGAATTTCGAATTTTTGTGAAATGTTTCATTTCCCCGCTACAATTCGGGGGTTTCTTGACGCGCCAATGCGTCCCGCCGGGCAGCTTCAAGTGAATTTGGGGTGCCACACTATGGGCCCTAGTTTCAGTGAGACATGTAATGACTAGTCACATCAGTAAGTTCACTGTGTAATAAAATATGTTACCCCTCCCCTTTATGTAGCACCCCTTCTCTCCCGATCGAGTGCCGATTGCCGACGGATGCAAGCCGCTAGCTCGATCCCCTCCTTTCGCCTCCACCGTCCAGGCATCCAGCTTGGAGGGGCAAGCTGCATCTAGCCCAAGCGGATTAGGTAGGACTAGTAATGTTCTCTCCTTTCTCGAGATCGGTTCTTTTTTCCTCTCCTCGATATCTTGCGCATCTCTTTCCTATTCTGGGCGAAGGGGTGTCTTTCTGGTCACCCTCGAGCTGGGAGTGATTGATGGGGGTGGGGGCGGGGGCTACCTTTGCTTGGATTGGGGTGTTCTTCCTTTATTTGTCGACATTTGCAACCTTTGTAGTTTCTGCTGATCCTCACTGTATCTTTTGTCAGCTTGTACAGGAAAGGTAAGACCTCGGCGGTGGGGGCAATGGAGCGTAAGGCCACCACGCATGTGGGCAGTTGGCTGAGCCTGAGCTGCGTCCCCAGCCCCGCGAAGCAGGTACTCCGTTTGCTTATCCACTCTTTACCTTTTAAGTGTCTCTCTGCATCCTCAATCTGTTCCTGTTCTGGAATATGCTTAAAGTAGCACATGTCTTCAGCTGTTTGTGCGTAAAGCCTCTGTGACACCATGCTCTATATTCTCTGTATCAGGTTGGTACCTCCAGGTTCCGTGCTGAGGCTATGGGGAACGAGAATAGCGCCCCACCTGCTGCAGGAGCATGGCCCGATCTGCAGCACAAGAAGCGAAATGCCACTGCCGAGCTGGGCAGGGACCGCCCAGGGGTAATTTTTTTAACCAACTTACCATGATGTAGTCTGAATCTGATACTCCCTCAGATCCAAATTAATTGACTCAACTATCTGTAGATACGGATGTATCTAGATGTGTTTTAGCTCTAGATACTACTGCCTCCATCCCAAAGCTTTGGGCTTATATTATTTTTAGAAAGTCAAACTATACCATGTTTGACTAAGCTTTTACCAAAAATCAGTAACATGCAAAATACAAAATTAATATCATTAAATAGATAATAAAATATATTTTCCTACGGTATCTACATAGTATTATATTTGTTGATAGAATGTTCTAAAATTTTGGTCAAACTTTGCTTGTTTTGATTTCTCAAAAATAAATAAGGCTTAAGCTTTTGGATGGTGGTAGTACATTCATATCTAGACAAAGCTGAGTTAACTAGTTTTTTTGTCTGTCCATAGCTAGTGTTCACGCTGCAAAAGGCTAAGAGCATCCACTATATGCATCAGTCTATCTCATACAGTAATTCAATATCACTGCTGAGGTCTGCCTTTTGTTTTGCTATTCATATGCAGACTGAAACTTTAGGGCCTTTACTCAAAAGGAAGATCAAAACTGCGGCTGATCAGGCTGCCAGTATGTTGATGCCGCCCCCATCTTCTAAATGCCTCTACAAGCACAAGGCCACGCACCAGCTGGGTGGTGATCTTTTAATGAATATGGTATATTTTCTTAATCCACAAAACATGCCTTGATTTTTCTCTGTTTATTGTCGGTTTTTTCTATGCTTGCCAAAAGTTTACAACAACAACAACAACAACCAAGCCTTTCAGTCCCAAACAAGTTGGGGTAGGCTAGAGTTGAAACCCATAAGATCTCGAAGCCAAAAGTTTAGAAACACCAAATTCGTTTGCTTACAATCATCATACAGTAATGTTCATCTACTCCAGTTCCCCTAACCCAACATAAAATGATGTTAATTACGATTTTTAGATTAAAAGAGCACCATTAGGCGCTGTTAATTACGACTTTGAGATTAAAATGTCATTTGCAATTGTTAATTACAATTTTGAGACAATTGGTTAGTTTAACCTCGATCTCTTCTGCTCTCCATTTTTCCCAACCGAACAAAAATGTAACCATTCCATTCCTCTGAAATGGAACCATTCCATTCCATTCCACGCTGTTTCAGAACCGAACACACCCTTGCATTGTTGTGAACTGTTGTCCATACACGGCCATACCCTTCCACTTACATCTAGCACTATATGCATCAGTCTGTCTCAGAGTCATTCAATATCACTGCTGAGATCTGTTCCCATTCTTATGCAGGCTGAAACTGCTGCGCCTTTACTCAAGTGGATGCAAAATGAGGCTAATGAGGCTGCTGTGAGGACGATGGTGCCGGCACCATCTTCCGAAAACCTCTACAAGCACGAGGCCATGGGCCAGCTGGGTGGTGACCTTTTAATGAATCTGGTATATTTTCTTAATCCACATACATGATTTCATTATTATCTGTTTAATTACTGTTGGCTTTGTCTAATGCTTACCAAAAGTTCAGAAACACTGCGTTTGCTTACAATCATCATACACTAATTTTTCACTTTTCAGTCTGTCTCATCCAGTATATAAACTGTTGATTTCCATTGGCTTCTTTTGTAATCATTTGCATTGTTGTCAACTGTTCTCTATGCACAACCCTATTCTTCCACTTACACCCCGCACTATTTGCATCAGTCTATCTCATAGATTTATTAAATATCAATGATGAGTTCTGTTGCTATTCATATGCAGGATGAAACTTCTGTGCCTCTACTCAAATGGATAAAAAATGATCCTGATGAGGCTGCTGTGAAGATGATGGTGCCGCCACCATCTTCTGAAAACCTCCTCAAGCACAAGGCCACGGGCCAGCTGGGTGGTACCCTTTTCAGTAAGCAGGTATATTTTCTTAATCCTCATACATGATTTGATTTTTGTCTGTTTATTGCCGGCTTTGTCTAATGCTTACCAATAGTTCAGAAACACACACACCTATTCTTCCACTTACATCCAGCACTATATGCATCAGTGTCTCATAGATTCATTTTATATATCACTGCTGATGTCTGTTGCTCTTCAATTTTTATATGCAGACTGAAACTGCTAAGCCTTCATTGGTCAAAAGGATTGCAACTGCTGCTGATGAGGCATCTGCAGAGGCTACCACCAAGTTACTGTCAGCCCCACCTTCTGGATGCTTATATAAGCTCAAGTCCAAGGACCAGCCGGGCCGTAACCATCCAAGGGTTCGGGTATATTTTCTTAAGCCACATATACATGCCATGATTTATGTCTGATATTATCACCGGCTCTGTCTAATGCTTTTTGGAATTCGGAAACACCAAATTAGCATGCTTATATTCATCATACACTAATTTTTCACTGTTCAGTTTGTAACATAGTGTTATGCACTTGCTTGTCAACATTTGCATTGCTCTGAACTATGCACTTTACACAACCTAATTCTTCCACTTACGTTCAGCGCTACGCACCAGTAGTACCTCCCATGTTTCCTTCACCATCCCGATGCCGAGCTTGCGGGAATATGGCGGGCCCATGTACATACCCCGCATATAACACCTCCTATGGCTCTATCTACCTTTCTAGTAGCTCCTTCACAGAGTTACAGGTATGTATTCTCAGTGGTTTAGCATGAATTGGCATATAGTAAAGTCTTGTTTTTAGTCTTCCTGCTTCTTACATTTGTATCAATTTTCACATGCAGACTGTACCTTGTGAACTTCGTCCAATGATTAACCAGATGTGTCCGCATGAAGGATCTTTCACTATGCATGGCAATGGCAAATTGATGAACACCTACACGGTCTATGAGGTGTATGTCTACAAGACGCAGGCCATCACATATTTGTATGGACATGATTGGAGAAAGTTTGCTTTTGACTACGGTCTGAAGAAGGGCGACGAGCTGAGGATCAGAAACTCAAACGGGCAGATATACGTAACTGCTTACAGAGTTGGAGACACTTCCAAATATATAATATGTAACTTTTTCTACTCATATCTTTTGATAACTGCATTCTGAGTAGTTGTTCTAAACCATTCCCTCTGTTCTAGCTTGCTTGGGTTTAACATGATCAAAGCTGCAGATCCCCTGATGGAACAGGAGCGGATGTCACAAAGGGCAACCACACCAGCACCGGCACCGGCTTCCCACTCTCCTGCATCAGCACCGGTTCCTGTACCAGCTCCGTTTACTGCATCTACCCAGCAGTCCCCTACATCAGCATTGGTTCCTGTAGAGGCCCCATATACTACACATGCCCAGCAGGCTCCTGCATCAGCACTGGTTCCTCTAGCTGCACCGTTTACTGCACCTGCCCAACAGTCTCCTGCATCAGCACCGGTTCCTCTAGAGGCACCGTTTACTGCACCTGCCCAGCAGTCTCCTGCATCAGCACCAGCTCGTGTACCAGCCCAGGCTCATGCACCTGCCCCAGCCAGATCACCGAGGTCTCAGCTCATTGCTGTGGCCACCCGTGTGGTGACCAGGACGCATCTGAAGGCTATGTTCGTGAGTATATGACAACATAACTGCTCTTATCTTGATGTCTTCTCTGCTCAAAGTCTCACATGGTTCAGTGCATTGGTGCCATTGACTAATTTTTGGTGGTATCTCTTGCTTTGAATCAGAAATTGCCTAAAAGTATCTCCAAGGATCTCAATGCTGGCCGAAGGGGCAAGATATCCCTCGTCATGGAGAGTGAAGGTCTCACCGTGGAGGGACGGTACTCTGTCAGTCCCACAGATGGCCGCTTGGCTGTTACTTCCAGGTGGAAAAAGTTCATTGACGGTGCCAAACTTCGCATTGGATCAAAGTTGAAGGTCAAGATCTTTCGATGCCGCTGTGACATGCTGGTCATAAAGTTCGCGGTTGTCTAGTTCTGTTGTCCCATGAGCCCTTAGCAAATGCATTTGTAGTTATACTTATATAAGGTTATCTTATCTGAACTGCTAATTAATTGTATGGGTGGTAAAACTCTGGCAAGCTTTTGCTCTTAGCAAGTATGTATGTATGATCAGCTATTATGATAACTAATGTTTGTGTTCATCTTAATTTGCATTTCCGTTTTAGAAAAAACTTAATTTCTATTTTGGCTGACCTGTTAGAGAACTATCAGATTGAACCCACAACATGATTCATATAGATTCATTACACCGAGCCACATGTCTTGACCTTGCGATACACTACTTCCATTAATTAGTGCAAGAAGGCTTACCTGAGCTGCCTGAACCATGGCAGATTCGAATCCACCTTATCTATCTAGAAATACAACCTTTGCAGAAAGAGGATTTGCAGTATGGGGAGGCTGACATTGGGGACCCATGAGCCAGCAGCGTCGTCAACGTTTTAAAGGTGGCAGGAGATCGAAAGAAAAATAAGCCAAAAATCAGTTGGTAAACAAATTCAAGAAAAGAAACATTTACCTTTCTGAGAGGATGACATGCGGGACCCATGAGGCAGCAGCATCCTCAACTATTTCAAGGCGGCAGGGGATCAAAATAAAAAGGAAATAGCCAGAAATTAATTAGGGTCAAAAATAAATCCATCAAAGGAAACTTTTATTGTTCATAGAGGATGACATGTGGGACCGACTTGCCAACTGCGTCGTCATCGTTTCAAAGGGGGCAGGGGATCAAAAGAAAAAGGCAAATAGCCAGAAATTAGGGGAAAAAAATAAATCCAACAAAGAAAACTTTTATTGTTCATAGAGGATGACATGCGGGACCCATGAGCCAGCAGCGGAGTCAACGTTTCAAAGGCGGCATGAGATTGAAAGAAAAAGTCAAGTGACATAATATCAGGAGCCAAAAATAATCCAAGAAAAGAAACTTTATTGTACATAGAGGATGACATGCGGGTCCCATTTTGTAGCAGCGGTCTCAACGCTTCCAAGGCGGCACAGACCGAAAGAAAAATGAAGTAGCCAGAAATCAGGGTGTGAAAAAAATCCAAGAAAAGAAAGATTTCAATTGGGCTGTATCTGGACATCTGGGCCTTCGAACTATCCTGCTGGGCCTTTTGACTCGTACAATTTCAGCCCACTCCAAAACAGGAAAGGTCGGATTTTTCTCAAAAAAAAGTCCTATGCTTCGCAAAAACAAAAAACAAGGAGATTCAACATATAAGTTTGTTTATGTAGATATAAAGATTTAATTTATCCGTTTGCAATAGCACAGAGCGAAATACAACGTTTATTGTCTGCAAAATAAAATATCACATGTTTCTTGTACGGGGAGGCTGACATCGGGGACCCATGAGCCAGCGGAGTCAACGCTTCAAAGGCGGTAGGGGATCGAAAATAAAAAAGCCAAAAATCAGTTGGTAAAAAATACAAGAAAAGAAAACATTTATCGTTCTGAGAGGATGACATGCGGGACCCATGAGGCAGCACCATCCTCAACGTTTCAAAGTCGGCATGAGATCGAAAGAAAAAGGCAAGTGACATAATATCAGGAGCCAAAAATAATCCAAGAAAAGAAACTTTATTGTACATAGAGGATGACATGCGGGTCCCATTTTGTAGCAGCGGTCTCAACGTTTCCAAGGCGGCACAGGACCAAAAGAAAAATGAGGCAGCAGCATTCTCAACAATTCCAAGGCGGCAGGGGATCAAAAGAAAAATAAAGGAAATAGCCAGAAATTAATTAGGGGTCAAAAATAAATCCACCAAAGGAAACTTTTATTGTTCATAGAGGATGACATGTGGGACCGACCTGCCAACAGCGTCCTCATCGTTTCAACGGGGGCAGGGGATCAAAAGAAAAAGGCAAATTAGGGGTAAAAAAACTCCAAGAAAGGAAACTTTTATTGTTCGTAGAGGATGACATGCGGGACCCATGAGCCAACAGCTTACTCAACGTTTCAAAGGCGGCATGAGATCGAAAGAAAAAGGCAAGTGACCAAATATCAGGAGCCAAAAATAATCCAAGATTTATTGTACATAGAGGATGACATGTGGGTCCCATTTTGCAGCAGCGGTCTCAATGTTTGTAATGCGGCTTGAGATCAAAAGAAAAAGAAAGTAGCTAGTAATTAGGGGGTGAAAAAATCCAAGAAAAGAAAGTTGATGGACATAGAGGATGACATGCGGGTCCCTTGAACCAACAGCTTACTCAACGTTTCAAAGGGGGCAGGGATCAAAAGAAAAAGGCAAGCCAAAAATCAGAGGGTGAAAAAATCCAACAAAGGAAACTTTTATAGCACACGAGGATGACATGCGGGTCCCATGAGCCAGCAGGTACCTCAACGTTTCAAACGTGGCATGAGATCGAAAGAAAAAGGCAAGTGACCAAATATGAGGTGCCAAAAAAACTCCAAGAAAAGAAAGTTGATTGCTCATAGAGGATGACATGCGGGTCCCATTTAGCTGCAGCGGTCTCACCATTTGAGAGGCAGCAGATCGAAAGAAAAGTCAAGTGACCAAATATGAGGTGCCAAAAATAATAAAAAAAGAAAGTTTTATTGTACATAGAGGATGACATGCGGGTCCCATTTAGCAGCAGCGGTATCACCGTTTGAGAGGCAGCAGGGGATCGAAAGAAAAAGTCAAGTTACCAAATATGAGGTGCCAAAAAAAATCCAAGAAAAGAAAGTTTTATAGTACATAGAGGATGACATGCGGGTCCCATTTAGCAGCGGTATCACCGTTTGAGAGGCAGCAGGGATCGAAAGAAAAAGTCAAGTGACCAAATATGAGGTGCCAAAAAATCCAAGAAAAGAAAGTTTTATAGTACATAGAGGATGACATGCGGGTCCCATTTAGCATCAGCGGTATCACCGTTTGAGAGGCGGCAGGGGATCGAAAGAAAAAGGCAAGTGGCCAAATATGAGGTGCCAAAAAAATCCAGAAAAGAAAGTTTTATAGTACATAGAGGATGACATGCGGGTCCCATTTAGCATCAGCGGTATCACCGTTTGAGAGGCGGCAGGGATCGAAAGAAAAAGGCAAGTGACCAAATATGAGGTGCCAAAAATAACTCCAAGAAAAGAAAGTTGATAGCTCATAGAGGATGACATGCGGGTCCCATTTAGCTGCAGCGGTCTCAACGTTTCCAAGGCGGCAAGGGATCACAAGAAAAAGGAAGTAGTCAGAAATCGGGGGTCAAAAATCCAAGAAAAGAAGGAATTTTGGTTCATAGAGGATGACAAGCGGGACCCATGATCCTGCATCGTAAACGGCTCGATCGGAGAGCGTTGAACGAGATGGCGCGATAAAAAACAATGCTAGAGAGGCTGCCATGTGGGCCCTACATCCCTGGGCGGTGCGGATTTGCGTTGACTCGGCCGGCGAACCCGAGAATTCGCGATGCACCACGTCCCGGGCCACCATACGCGACGTTTTGGCCGCTTTCGTCGGGCTAGGTGGCCTCAAAAACGAGAAAAAAAGTTTTGACATGAACCACGGAGGGACCAAAAATCGTCGGCCATGGTACACCAGCAACCACGGCGCGACTTCAACTTCGTCGGCCATGGCAACTTTTCTTGTAGTGCCTATAAAGTCTCCCTGACCTAAAACCTCGATACGAATAAGCCACGGTACGAGAAACCTTCCAGAGCCGCCGCCATCGCGAAGCCAAGATCTGGGGGACAGGAGTCTCTGTTCCGGCACGCCGCCAGGACGGGGAAGTGCCCCCGGAAGGCTCCTCCATCGACACCACCGCCATCTTCATCACCGCTGCTGTCTCCATGATGAGGAGGGAGTAGTTCTCCCTCGAGGCTAAGGGCTGTACCGGTAGCTATGTGGTTAATCTCTCTCTCTGTACTCCAATACAATGATCTTATGAGCTGCCTTACATGATTGAGATCTATATGATGAGCTTTGTATCGCTACTAGTCTATGTGCTACTCATGTGATGTTATTAAAGTAGTCTATTCCTCCTGCATGGTGTAAAGGTGACAGTGTGTGCATCGTGTGGTTCTTGTCGTAGGCTATGATCATAATCTCTTGTAGGTTATGGAGTTGATTATCGCTATGATAGTATTGATGTGATCTATTCCCCCTTCATAGTGTAATGGTGACAGTGTGTATGCTATGTTAGTACTTGGTTTATTTTGCAAAGATCTATTATGCTCTAAGGTTACTTAAATATGAATGCCGAATGTTGTGGCGCTTGTTAACTCCGGCTTGAGGGAGCTCTTGTAGCCCTACACAACGACTGGTGTTTGTCATCCAACAAAAGAGTGTATGTAGCACAAATGAGAGAAGTTATTATTTATTATGCGATCAATGTTGAGAGTGTCCACTAGTGAAAGTATGATCCCTAGGCCTTGTTTCCAATACTGCAAACACCGCTTATTTACTGTTCTGTTGCATGTTTACTCGCTGCCATATTTTATTCAGATTACTATTACCACTCATATACATCCATACTACTTGTATTTCACTATCTCTTCGCCGAACTAGTGCACCTATACATCTGACAAGTGTATTAGGTGTGTTGGGGACACAAGAGACTTCTTGTATCGTGATTGCAGGGTTGCTTGAGAGGGATATCTTTGACCTCTTCCTCCCTGAGTTCGATAAACCTTGGGTGATCCACTTAAGGGAAAACTTGCTGCTGTTCTACAAACCTCTGCTCTTGGAGGCCCAACACTGTCTACAGGAAAACAAGCGTGAGTAGACATCAAGCTATTTTCTCGGCGCCGTTGCCGGGAGGAAAGGTAAAAGGCACTCATACTCCGGTCCGAGGTAACTAAGTTATTTTCTGCCGTTGTAAGTGCTCGAAGCTATTTCCTTTAGATCCTGCAATTGCATCTTTTGGTTTCTTGTTTACACTAGTTAGGCATAATGGAAAGCAACAGTGAGCTTCTTATTCTATTTCCTGAGTTAAGACATGGATTGTTTGCTGCGAAAATTAAAAAACCTATGGAATCTTATTTGCATGCTAGTAGCAATGATATTAGTATGAACGCTTTGAACACCATTGTTGTTAATGATATGGAAAATTCTAAGCTTGGGGAAGTTGGTTTTGATGAGCATGATATTTTTAGTCCCCCAAGCATTGAGGAGAAAATTTTCTTTGATGATACTTTGCCTCCTATTTATGATGATTATAATGATAGTGGTCTTTTGGTGCCGCCTACTATGGAGAGTAAATTTTGTTATGATTATACTATGCCTCCTACACTTGATGAGAATAATAATGATAGCTACTTTGTTGAATTTGCTCCCACTACAACTAATAAAATTGATTATGCTTATGTGAAGAGTAATAATTTTATGCATGTGGCTCATGACAAGAATGTTTTATGTGATATTTATATTGTTGAGTTTGTTCATGATGCTACTGAAAGTTATTATGAGAGAGGGAAACATGGTTATATAATATTAAGTTTCCCCTCTTTATGTTGAGAATCTTGAAATTGCGCTTGTGTTGCCTTCCTATGCTTGTCACTTTGTTCTTCATGAATCTATTTGTGTACAAGATTCCTTTTCATAGGAAGTGGGTTAGGCTTAAATGTGTTTTAAATTTGCTTTTTGATGTTCTCTTTTGCTTCAACTCTTCTTTCTTGCGAGAGTATCATTAAAATTACTAAGCCCATCTTAATGGCTATAAAGAAAGAACTTCTTGGGAGATAACCCATGTCTTTATTTTACTACAGCACTTTTGTTTTATATTTGAGTCTTGGAAGTTGTTTACTACTGTAGCAACCTTTCCTTATCATGTTTTTGTGCCAAGTAAAGTCTCTATGGTAAATTTGATGCTAGATTTGGATTGCTGCGCAGAAACAAATTTGTTGTCTGTCACGAATTTGCGCAGAAGTAACTGTAGGTAACTCAGAAAAATCTGCAAATTTACGTGTGTGATCCTCAGATATGTACGCAACTTTCATTATTTTTTCCATCTGAGCAAGTTAAGTGCCCATGCAAAATTCATCTTTACTGATCGTTCGTTTTTGATTCTGCCTTTTATTTCGCATTGCCGCTTTTGCTATGTTGAATGAGTTTTTTTGTTCCATTAACTTTCAGAAGCTTTGTGCAATGTCCAGAAGTGTTAAGAATGATTGTGTCACCTCTGAACATGTGAATTTTTATTATGCACTAACCCTCTAATGAGTTTGCTTGAAGTTTGGTGTGGAGGAAGTTTTCAAGGGTCAATAGAAGAGGATGATATACTATGATCAAGAAGAGTGAAAGGTCTAAGCTTGGGGATGCCCCGGTGGTTCATCCCTGCATATTTTAAGAAGACTCAAGCATCTAAGCTTGGGGATGCCCAAGGCATCCCCTTCTTCATCGACAACTTATCAGTCACTTCTAGTGAAACTATATTTTTATTCCGTCACATCTTATGTACTTTACTTGGAGCGTCTGTGTGCTTTTATTTTCGTTTTGTTATTTTCATTCTCTGAATAAGTTCATCCTTGTGTGGGAGAGAGACACGCTCCGCTTTTTCATATGAACACTAGTGTTCTTCGTTTATGCTTTTAATGTTCAAGGGCGAAAGTTGATCGCTTCACTTGTTGCTATTTGGTTGGAATCAAAAAATGCTTCATATGGTCTTGAATAATTAGATACTTGGCAATTGTTTTGAGCTCTCATAGATCATGTTTAAGCTCTTGCATCATGTAGTTTAAATCTAGTAGTGGAGAACTACGTAGAGCTTGTTGAAATTTGGTTTGCATGATTGGTCTCTCTAAGGTCTAGATATTTTCTGGTAAAGTGTTTGAGAAACAAGGAAGACAGTGTAGAGTCTTATAATGCTTGCAATACGTTCTTATGTAAGTTTTGCTGTACCGGTTTATACTTGTGTTTGCTTCAAACAACCTTGCTAGCCAAAGCCTTGTACTGAGAGGAAATGCTTCTCGTGCATCCAAACACCTTGAGCCAAAACCCATGCCATTTGTGTCCACCATATCTACCTACTATGTGGTATTTCCTGCCATTCCAAGTAAATACTTCATGTGCTACCTTTAAACAATTCAAAAGCTATTATCTCTTATTTGTGTTAATGTTTTATAGCTCATGAGGAAGTATGTGGTGTTTTATCTTTCGATCTTGTCATTTACTTCTGACAGACTCTCACCAATGGACTAGTGGCTTCATCCGCTTATCCAATAATTTTGCAAAAAGAGCTGGCAATGGGGTTCCCAGCCCTAATTAATTAACTTGCATTAATAATTCTCTTCACATGTTTTGCTCTGATCTATCAGTAAGCAACTTAAATTTGCAAATAGACACTCCTCCATGGTATGTGAATGTTGGAAGGCACCCGAGGATTCGGTTAGCCATGGCTTGTGTAAGCAAAGGTTGGGGGAGTGTCATCTAATAAATAAAACTAAAGTACATGTGTAAACAAAAGAGAAGAGGGATGATCTACCTTGTTGGTAGAGATAACGTCCTTCATGGGAGCCGCTCTTGAAAGTCTGGTTGATAAGGTAGTTAGAGTACCCATTACCATTCGTTGACAACAACAAACACCTCTCAAAATTTTACTTTTATGCTCTCTATATGATTTCAAAACTTGAAAAGCTCTAGCACATGATTTAATCCCTGCTTCCCTCTGCGAAGGGCCTATCTTTTACTTTATTGTTGAGTCAGTTTACCCATTTCCTTCCATCTTAGAAGCAAACACTTGTGTCAACCGTGCATTGATTCTTACATACTTGTTTATTTGCATTCATCATATTACTTTGTGTTGACAATTATCCATGAGATATGAATGTTGAAAGTTGAAAGCAACTGCTGAAACTTATATCTTCCTTTGTGTTGCTTCGATGCCTTTACTTTGAATTTATTGCTTTATGAGTTAACTCTTATGCAAGACTTTTTGATGCTTGTCTTGAAAGTACTATTCATGAAAAGTTTTGCTATATGTCATCTATTTGTTAGCAACCTATAGATCATTGCTTTGAATCACTCCATTCATGTCATATGCTTTACAATAATGTTGATCAAGATTATGATGGTAGCATGTCACCTCAGAAATTATTTGTGTTATCGTTTACCTACTCGAGGACGAGTAGGAACTAAGCTTGGGGATGCTGATACGTCTCCAACGTATCTATAATTTCTGATGTTCCATGCTTGTTTTATGACAATACCTACATGTTTTGTTCACACTTTATATCGTTTTGATGCATTTTCCGGAACTAACCTATTGACAAGATGCCGAAGTGCCGTTCCTGTTTTCTGCTGTTTTTGGTTTCAGAAATCCTAGTAAGGAAATATTCTCGGAATCGGACGAAATCAACGCCCAAGATCTTATTTTTCCCGGGAGCTTCCAGAACATCAAAGAAGAGTCGGAGACGAGCCACAGGGGCCCCACACCACACCTGGGCGCGGCCAGGGGGTGGGCGCGCCCCCCTATGGTCTGGCCCCACCAGGGCCCCTCCGAGGCTGTCCTTTCGCCTATAAAGTCTCCCTGACCTAAAACCTCGATACGAATAAGCCACGGTACGAGAAACCTTCCAGAGCCGCCGCCATCGCGAAGCCAAGATCTGGGGACAGGAGTCTCGTTCCGCACGCCGCCGGGACGGGGAAGTGCCCCCGGAAGGCTCCTCCATCGACACCACCGCCATCTTCATCACCGCTGCTGTCTCCATGATGAGGAGGGAGTAGTTCTCCCTCGAGGCTAAGGGCTGTACCGGTAGCTATGTGGTTAATCTCTCTCTCTCCAATACAATGATCTTATGAGCTACCTTACATGATTGAGATCTATATGATGAGCTTTGTATCGCTACTAGTCTATGTGCTACTCATGTGATGTTATTAAAGTAGTCTATTCCTCCTGCATGGTGTAAAGGTGACAGTGTGTGCATCGTGTGGTTCTTGTCGTAGGCTATGATCATAATCTCTTGTAGGTTATGGAGTTGATTATCGCTATGATAGTATTGATGTGATCTATTCCCCTTCATAGTGTAATGGTGACAGTGTGTATGCTATGTTAGTACTTGGTTTATTTTGCAAAGATCTATTATGCTCTAAGGTTACTTAAATATGAATGCCGAATGTTGTGGCGCTTGTTAACTCCGGCTTGAGGGAGCTCTTGTAGCCCTACACAACGACTGGTGTTTGTCATCCAACAAAAGAGTGTATGTAGCACAAATGAGAGAAGTTATTATTTATTATGCGATCAATGTTGAGAGTGTCCACTAGTGAAAGTATGATCCCTAGGCCTTGTTTCCAATACTGCAAACACCGCTTATTTACTGTTCTGTTGCATGTTTACTCGCTGCCATATTTTATTCAGATTACTATTACCACTCATATACATCCATACTACTTGTATTTCACTATCTCTTCGCCGAACTAGTGCACCTATACATCCGACAAGTGTATTAGGTGTGTTGGGGACACAAGAGACTTCTTGTATCGTGATTGCAGGGTTGCTTGAGAGGGATATCTTTGACCTCTTCCTCCCTGAGTTCGATAAACCTTGGGTGATCCACTTAAGGGAAAACTTGCTGCTGTTCTACAAACCTCTGCTCTTGGAGGCCCAACACTGTCTACAGGAAAACAAGCGTGAGTAGACATCAAGCTATTTTCTGGCGCCGTTGCCGGGAGGAAAGGTAAAAGGCACTCATACTCCGGTCCGGTAACTAAGTTATTTTCTGTTGCCGTTGTAAGTGCTCGAAGCTATTTCCTTTAGATCCTGCAATTGCATCTTTTGGTTTCTTGTTTACACTAGTTAGGCATAATGGAAAGCAACAGTGAGCTTCTTATTCTATTTCCTGAGTTAAGACATGGATTGTTTGCTGCGAAAATTAAAAAACCTATGGAATCTTATTTGCATGCTAGTAGCAATGATATTAGTATGAACGCTTTGAACACCATTGTTGTTAATGATATGGAAAATTCTAAGCTTGGGGAAGCTGGTTTTGATGAGCATGATATTTTTAGTCCCCCAAGCATTGAGGAGAAAATTTTCTTTGATGATACTTTGCCTCCTATTTATGATGATTATAATGATAGTGGTCTTTTGGTGCCGCCTACTATGGAGAGTAAATTTTGTTATGATTATACTATGCCTCCTACACTTGATGAGAATAATAATGATAGCTACTTTGTTGAATTTGCTCCCACTACAACTAATAAAATTGATTATGCTTATGTGGAGAGTAATAATTTTATGCATGTGGCTCATGACAAGAATGTTTTATGTGATAGTTATATTGTTGAGTTTGTTCATGATGCTACTGAAAGTTATTATGAGAGAGGGAAACATGGTTATATGCATCTTAATAATATTAAGTTTCCCCTCTTTATGTTGAGAATCTTGAAATTGCGCTTGTGTTGCCTTCCTATGCTTGTCACTTTGTTCTTCATGAATCTATTTGTGTACAAGATTCCTTTTCATAGGAAGTGGGTTAGGCTTAAATGTGTTTTAAATTTGCTTTTTGATGTTCTCTTTTGCTTCAACTCTTCTTTCTTGCGAGAGTATCATTAAAATTACTAAGCCCATCTTAATGGCTATAAAGAAAGAACTTCTTGGGAGATAACCCATGTCTTTATTTTACTATAGCATTTTTGTTTTATATTTGAGTCTTGGAAGTTTTTTACTACTGTAGCAACCTCTCCTTATCATGTTTTTGTGCCAAGTAAAGTCTCTATGGTAAAGTTGATGCTAGATTTGGATTGCTGCGCAGAAACAGATTTGCTGTCTGTCACGAATTTGCGCAGAAGTCTCTGTAGGTAACTCAGAAAAATCTTCAAATTTACGTGTGTGATCCTCAGATATGTACGCAGCTTTCATTAGTTTTGAGTTTTTCCATCTGAGCAAGTTAAGTGCCCCTGCAAAATTCGTCTTTACGGACTGTTCTGTTTTTGACAGATTCTGCCTTTTATTTCGCATTGCCGCTTTTGCTATGTTGAATGAGTTTCTTTGTTCCATTAACTTTTAGAAGCTTTGTGCAATGTCCAGAAGTGTTAAGAATGATTGTGTCACCTATGAACATGTGAATTTTTATTATGCACTAACCCTCTAATGAGTTTGCTTGAAGTTTGGTGTGGAGGAAGTTTTCAAGGGTCAATAGAAGAGGATGATATACTATGATCAAGAAGAGTGAAAGGTCTAAGCTTGGGGATGCCCCGGTGGTTCATCCCTGCATATTTTAAGAAGACTCAAGCATCTAAACTTGGGGATGCCCAAGGCATCCCCTTCTTCATCGACAACTTATCAGGTCACTTCTAGTGAAACTATATTTTTATTCTGTCACATCTTATGTACTTTACTTGGAGCGTCTGTGTGCTTTTATTTTCGTTTTGTTATTTTCATTCTCTGAATAAGTTCATCCTTGTGTGGGAGAGAGACACGCTCCGCTTTTTCATATGAACACTAGTGTTCTTCGTTTATGCTTTTAATGTTCAAGGGCGAAAGTTGATCGCTTCACTTGTTGCTATTTGGTTGGAATCAGAAAATGCTTCATATGGTCTTGAATAATTTGATACTTGGCAATTGTTTTGAGCTCTCATAGATCATGTTTAAGCTCTTGCATCATGTAGTTTAAATCTAGTAGTGGAGAACTACTGTAGAGCTTGTTGAAATTTGGTTTGCATGATTGGTCTCTCTAAGGTCTAGATATTTTCTGGTAAAAGTGTTTGAGCAACAAGGAAGACAGTGTAGAGTCTTATAATGCTTGCAATATGTTCTTATGTAAGTTTTGCTGTACCGGTTTATACTTGTGTTTGCTTCAAACAACCTTGCTAGCCAAAGCCTTGTACTGAGAGGAAATGCTTCTCGTGCATCCAAACACCTTGAGCCAAAACCCATGCCATTTGTGTCCACCATATCTACCTACTATGTGGTATTTCCTGCCATTCCAAGTAAATACTTCATGTGCTACCTTTAAACAATTCAAAAGCTATTATCTCTTATTTGTGTTAATGTTTTATAGCTCATGAGGAAGTATGTGGTGTTTTATCTTTCGATCTTGTCATTTACTTCTGACAGACTCTCACCAACGGACTAGTGGTTTCATCCGCTTATCCAATAATTTTGCAAAAAGAGCTGGCAATGGGGTTCCCAGCCCCAATTAATTAACTTGCATTAATAATTCTCTTCACATGTTTTGCTCTGATCTATCAGTAAGCAACTTAAATTTGCAAATAGACACTCCTCCATGGTATGTGAATGTTGGAAGGCACCCGAGGATTCGGTTGACATAGGCACCCCAAATGGGCCTGCCATAGGTAGTACCCGGGATTTACTGAAGGTCCACTACCCGAAGAATAAGAAGATTCGGGAGCCCAAGATGTATTAAGGAAAGCTAGAGTTGTAATAGGAAGTATTATTTGTAATCTGGCGGACGAGTTAGAAACCGTCCCGAACTCGTAACTTGTACAATACGAAACCCTCGGCTCCACCTCCTATATAAGGGGGAGTCGAGGGACAAAGAAAGGATCGAATCTACTGTCAACATAACCCTAGTTTTCATAATCGCCGAGTACTTTTCGCCTAAACCTTCGAGATCTACTTGCCCTCTACTTCTAGCAAAACCCTAGTCTACAATCTGTAGGCATTGACAAGTTAATCCTTTGTCAATTGGCGCCGTCTGTGGGAACTAGAGGCTGCAAGGATCTGATCTCGATGGCACGTTCAAGATCTTCGACTTCATCAACAGCAAGCAACGCGATGGATCGAGGTAACAAGGGAAAAACTGATCTATTCAATTTTATTCCTCACCCGCCCTCCCGTATGGATGCATGTGCCTATCTGGAGGAGCCCATCGTCATGACGTTCGGAGAATTCCGATTTGGCGTCAACAAGGAAGGATCCTACCGTCTCGAAGTTCCGATCTCGTCGGAATTTTCAGCGGTCGACTCCAACTTTTCGTCGACTGACGAGGAGTTTTCGTCGACATACTTCGTCGACAACAAGGCAAGCGGAAAGCTCGCCAAGATCTTCAGCAACACATCCTTCGAGTCATCTGCGGACTCCTTTATAAGCAGCGACTCCGACAGCGTCGACAGCTTCAACTTCATCGACAAGTCTGCTGCCATCGGAAAGGTCTTCACCACTCTATATGATGGTGTCACCAATCCCGACAAAAATCAATGCACAAAATATCATCAGATCTATGTGGTAGAAGGGGCAGGCACATCAGACCCGCAAACATCAGAGGCTTTCGACGAATTGGGAAATCCATACGTCGATCCCGCTGATCTCAGACATGGTCTAGGCACCAAATATCCTGGATCCACAACTCGCGCAAGAGTACAGCTCCCGCAAAGCGCGTGGGATAGGGCCGCGAAAGCCATGGATGGTTCAGAACCTATGACCACCACCGCTACTGCACAAGAACTTCAAGCATATCAATATAGACTTGCTCGAGTAAGCAGAGAGTTGGAAAAACAGACAGCATCCCTGAATAGGAGAAAAGAAGCAGCTTCTGCATCAAGCACGCCGAGCAGATTTAAGTCGACAATCTAGAACTTCGGGAGATAGTCACAGAGAAGCTCGGAGGAGAGCAATGTCTCGGCTGCAAAACATACCCGAAGCAGAGAGAGGAAACATAATCCAAAATCTCGACATGTCCTTTATGTCGATCGATGAAAGAGGAAATATCATCCCAAAAACGCCAGAGGCAGGTTACATGGCAACACAAGCTTACATCTTGGCATCCAGACCACCTGCTGGAGACCCGAGAGAACCATTGTTCAATATGGCGATGGCCGGAGTAGGAGTTATGGGAACAGCGTTTGCAACAACGCCTCCCGAAGAAAATCCTAGGCAAAATAGTCCACGACCCACTGCAGCAGTTCAAGACCCACCAAGAGCAAGTGGAGCAAGAGACACAGCAGTCCAAGTAAGGGTGGACAGAGCGCGACAAGAAAGGAGGGACCGTCAGTACTCGCCAGAGCTTGCCGACGAAGATATGTGTGGGCTCCCGTGCTTTACGAGAAGAGTGCGAAAAACTCGAGTCCCAAAAGGGTTCAAGTTACCCGAGAATTTCAAGAAGTTCGACGGCCTGCAAGATCCCGAGGATTGGCTCGTGGATTATCTCGAGATGGTGAAGCTGGTAGGAGGAACCAGAGCAACAGCTATGCAAAGTATCCAAGTTCACCTGAGTGGTGCCGCAAGATCTTGGATAAAGAAACTCCCCTTGAACTCCATCGACAGCTGGGAAACCTTTGAGGACATCTTCGTGAAGAACTTCCGATCCACCTGCAAAAAACCCGCGTCGTTGGAAGAATTACGAGCGTGTCGACAAAAACATGACGAGTCGATGAGAAAATATATACAGCGGTGGAACATTATCAAAAACTCGGCAGAAGACATATCTGACGAGAGGGCAATAGATGCGTTCGTGGCAGGAATCCGGCGAGCAGACTTCGTCGAGGACTTGGGGAGAACTAATCCCAAGACAATCTCAGCGTTGATGGAAATCGCTAACAAGTGGGCAGATGGAGAAGACGCAATATACAACAAACGACACAGGTCGCCAGAAGAGGATCGTAGTCGAAACTATCAAAATAGAAGGCGATTTTCTCGCCAGTTCTACAACAACGATGCTCCCGGCCACATATCAGCTGGTTTTCGAGGAAACCCTGGTGGAAATAGTCGAGATGATTATCAAAGGAGCAATGAGCAACAAGGCGACAATAGAGGTGATTTTCGCGGCAACAGACAAAATAGTGGACCAAGAATTCAGAGACCTTACGTGTCTCCCGAAGAGATGATGAACGGTCCGTGTCAAATGCACTTTTACCTCGACAACAATGGAAAGAGACAGTCAGGACATCTCCAGAAAGACTGCCGCAATTTTCAGGCAATGTTGCGAGCCGCAGGAATCGCAAATGCCCAAGCAAATAACAGAAATCCTCGGGAGCCAAGGAGCGAGATTCACCTTCCACCTCCTCCCGCAATAACCGAAGAAAATCGACACCAGCTCAGAATAGCGGCAGCACCACAACCACCCCCATATGTCGATCCCAATTCCAATGGCGCAGTTTTGATGATTCAGAAAGCTAGGCCGTCCAACAGGGCGCAGAAGGTCATATCTCGACAAGTGTTTATGGCAGAGAAGATGCCTCCACCAACAGTCGAGTACTTAAATTGGTCGGGGCAAGACATTGGCTTCACAATCGCAGATCATCCGCAGCAAGTTCCTCGACCAGGGCAATCGGCGCTCATCTTACCCGCTGTAATCGCTGGTTTCGACGTGTCGAGAGTTTTCATAGATGGCGGCAGCAGCTTAAACCTCATGTACGCAGATACATTGAGGAAGATGAACATATCCCTAGCAAATCTGAAGCCAACTGACACACGCTTCCACGGAATTACACCAGATAAGCCAAGTTACCCATTGGGCAAGATCAACCTCGACGTTCAGTTTGGAACCCGAGAAAACTACAGGATAGAAAATTTAGAGTTTGAAGTGGTGGATTTCCCGTCGCAATATCACGCTTTGTTGGGACGACCAGCGTACGCCAGGTTCATGGCAGTGCCGCATTATACATATCTGTTGTGGAGGTTGCCTGGGCCTAAGGGACCTATCACAATCAAAGGAAGCTTTGCACTATCCGATAAATGCGACAAGGATTTTCATCGACTGTCAGAAACTTTCGGGATGCAAGCAGAATATGCGGCACCTAGGTTCACTGATTATGATGTGCTGCCTGAGGTAGGAAGACCTTCTAAGGAGCCAACTTTCAATATAAATAAAGATTCAAAAGAGGTACAGATCCACCCGACAGATCCAAAGAAAACGACGTCCATTGCAAACATGGATGTCGCATAGGAAAGCGCGCTCGTCGAGTTCCTCCGTGAGCACTGGAAAATCTTCGCATGGTGTCCAGCTGACATGCCAGGAGTACCCAGGGAACTTGCCGAGCACCACCTCAATTTGGATCCTCTCGCACGACCAGTAAAGCAACCTTTGCGGCGTTTTTCGGAGCCTAGCCGCAAAGCCATGTTATCAGAAATAGATCGACTCAAAGATGCTGGGTTTATCAGAGAAATATCTACAGAAGCCACATGGGTAGCCAACCCAGTGATGGTGCCGAAAAAACACACAATAGTCCTTCGCATGTGCGTCGACTTTACGTGTCTCAATAAACATTGTCCCAAGGATCACTTTCCCCTCCCAAGGATCGATCAAATCATCGACTCCACGGCAGGATGCGAACGTCTTTCCTTCCTGGACGCATACTCTGGTTATAACCAGATCAGATTAAAAGAAGAAGATGAAGCCAAAACAGCGTTCATCACACCTTATGGCGTGTTTTGCTACAAAACAATGCCCTTTGGTCTGAAAAACGCGGGAGCAACATATCAGCGGATGATGCAGAAGTGCCTAGCAACACAGATTGGGAAAAATGTACAAGTCTACATCGACGATGTCGTAATAACATCAAAGAAAGGGTCAACGTTGATTGAAGATTTGAAGGAAACCTTCGACAACCTCGACAAGTTCTGCCTCAAGCTGAACCCGACAAAGTGCTCTTTTGGAGTACCCGCAGGAGAACTTCTCGGGTTCTTAGTATCAGCAAGGGGGATTGAAGCTAATCCCGAAAAAATACAGGCCATCGTCACTATGAGAAAGCCAACAAAGTTGAAGGAAATACAACAGTTAACGGGGCGAGTCGCAGCTTTAAGCAGATTCGTCGCCAGGCTAGGAGAAAAGGCGCTGCCGTTTTATGCGTTGATCAAGCAAGGAGAAAAATTTCAATGGAACGAGGAAGCAGACAGAGCTTTCGAGAATCTCAAGCGAGCAATTTCGACACCGCCGATATTGGTGGCGCCAAAAGAGAAAGAACCTCTCCTCTTGTACATTGCAGCTACACCTCAGGTGGTCAGCACGGCCCTAGTGGTCGAAAGGGAAGAAGAAGGCAAGCTTCATGGAGTTCAAAGGCCAGTATATTTCATCAGCGAAGTACTGTCGCCGTCAAAACAGCGGTACCCGCAATATCAAAAGCTAGCATATGGAGTATTCACGACAGCAAGAAAATTGCGACACTACTTTTCGGCGCACCCGATAATAGTGGTCAATGAGGCTCCCTTATCAAATATACTGAACAACCCAGAAGCCACGGGTCGTGTCTCCCTTTGGGGAATAGAACTTTCCCCTCGGGACATCACGTATGAAAAAAGAAAAGCAATAAAGTCGCAGGTCTTACCAGATTTCATTGCAGAGTGGATGGAGCTACAAAACACAGGACCCCCAGATTTATCGAGAACTTGGACCATGAACTTCGACGGGTCCAAGAGATTGGAAGGTGCCGGAGCAGGCGTGATATTAGTTTCACCTGAAGGCGACAAGTTGAAGTATGTTCTGCGGATGACGTTCCCAAACGCATCTAACAATGAAGCAGAATATGAAGCTCTCATACACGGGATGAAGATGGCGAAAGCTTGCGGTGCAACCCGATTGAAAATTTTCGGCGACTCACAATTGGTAGCACAGCAAGTAATGAACCAATGCGACGCAGTCAACGAGAGTATGATAGCATACAAGGAGGTGTACAATGAGCTGGAGAAGCTATTCGATGGTTGTGAGGTAAACCACATCAGCAGGATGAGCAACGATGAAGCCGACGTTCTCGCAAACATCGGGTCACAATGCCTCGCAATCCCTCCAGGTGTGTTTTGGGAAGAGATAAGCGAAAGATCAACAAAGCCAGCAAAAACAAAAAAGGAGAAGAAAGAGAAAACCTCGACTGTCACCAAGGACACAGCAGAAGAAGAAGAAGAAGAGAGCAAGAACTAGTCATGATGGTACAAGTTCCATGGATGCAGGCCTACATATCATACATCCTAAGGAAAGTCATACCCGACGATCCAGTCGAAGCAAGGCGAATAATTAGGCGATCAAAAGCTTTCACTGTGGTAAAAGGGGAACTGTACAAACGCAGTATTTCGGGTGTGCTACAACGGTGTGTTACACCCGAAGAAGGAAGGATCATCCTAAAGGACGTGCATGAAGGGATATGCGGACACCATGCGAGCAGCAGAGCCATCGCGGCAAAGGTTTTCAGAGCAGGATTCTATTGGCTCACAGCAATCGAAGACGCAAAGGAAATAGTGCGCACTTGCGACGCGTGTCAAAGATTTGCGGCAAGACCTCACTCTCCTGCCGCAGAACTTATGCCAATCCCACTATCTTGGCCTTTTGCTCAATGGGGTCTCGACATGGTGGGAAAACTACACAAAGCTTCGCCAGGAGGTTATGAGTATATGCTTGTTGCTGTCGACAAGTTTACAAAATGGATCGAAGCAAAGCCGATAAATTCACCGGACGGCGCGTCGCGATTAAGTTCGTGAAAAGCATCGTCTTCAGATTTGGAGTTCCTCACAGTATTGTGACAGACAACGGCAGCAATTTCACGTCCAAGGAGTTCAAAGCATACTGCGCAGAAGTGGGCATTAAATTGAGTTTTGCGTCTGTCGCATCCTCAGACCAATGGACAAGTCGAGAAGGCCAATGGCATCATCTGCAATGGCATCAAGAAACGCCTGCTAGGACCATTGGAAAAAGCCCGGCATACTTGGCCGGAGGAGTTACAAAGTGTGTTGTGGAGTATCCGAACAACACCAAATACGGCGACACAGGAAACACCGTTTTTTCTGGTTCATGGCGCCGAAGCAGTCCTGCCAATAGAAATAGAGCACGATTCTCCAAGAGTCACAGAATATGACGAAGAAACATCGAGAAAAGCTTTGGAGGATGATGTCGATGCACTCGATGAAGCTCGAGACGAAGTCCTGTCAAGAGTCGCCAAATATCAGCAGGACCTGAAAAACTATCACAGTCGACGATTGCGGCCAAGGTCTTTTCAAGTTGGTGACTTAGTTCTGCGGCTCAACCAAAAAAGTCACGAAAAACTCGAATCACCATGGCTTGGACCCTACATCGTCACAGAAGTAATCGAAGGAGGAGCATACAGAATCAAAGACAAGAAGACAGGGATTGACGAGCCAAATCCCTGGAATGTGGCACAGCTCAGGCGATTCTACGCCTAGGTGTTGAAAATATAGTCCTCCTTTGTAAAGCTTCAATGTACTGAAACGCCCACGAGTTTTCAGACGCACTCTTTTCCTTTTTCGGGGCACCGAGTGGGGCCGGGAAAGGTTTTTAATGAGGCGGGCTCGTGGTGCTGCAATATAATAAAGATAGTGGAATTATATATCTTCTTCTCGACAAGATCAGGGGTTTTCCCCTACATGATACAATATATATATAAACACAGTGTCGACAAACGCAAAAGAAGCATGTTGCCTTGGTAAACATACCTCGCCAAAATAAAAAGAGATACAGACAAAATAGTGATCAACAAAAGACTCGGGGGCTTACACCCACAAAAATAGTATACAGTGTATATTATCTTGCCTTGGGACAACCTCGCATTATAATAAACAAAAGACACTGCAATCAAAACGCCCGGGGGCTTGGCGATAAAAATAAAATACAATGACTTTACAATATAGCTCGTCTATACAGGATACAAAGTTCGGAATAAATGTCAAGGATTTCCCAATATATTATCTATGGTTAAGCGCTCGTTATTTACAGCGCGAGTACTATGCTCAGCATAGCTACCCTTCACGAAGAATTCGGAATCCATCCGAAGAAGTTCATCCATCATATCTTCAGCAACAGGAGTAACTATGTCATCATATTTGCCGAAGTTCCTCTTCCTCTTCGACATCTTCTCCAGGCACTTTGGGACAATTTGCCCTACATCTAACTTCGGGTAGCAAATCTTTATCATGATCATCGCAAACCTTGCACCAGCAGCTAGTTGGGCTCGTACAAAGCCGTGGATGCGAGGAGCATCTCGAAATTTGTCCATCAATGCAGGAAGGGTTTCTGGCATCTTATTGCGAGGAAACATGGTACCATACACCAGAGACAAAGTCCTTGTACAGAAGTCAAGATACTCGCGAACCTGAAGTGCACGATCTTGAAATCTCACGATTTGGCGGGTCCGCTCAGGTGTACCCCAAAAAGTCGATCCGTGTTCATGTGCAAGCCGAAGGAGAACATTGGAACGAGCCTCGACACGTTCATCTTCAGTTATAGGATCCAAAAAAGCACCTATGGTTTCATAAAACAATTCAGTGGGCAATGAGGAGGCAAGCAGCAAAGGAAACGAAGAAGCGAGATAAAGACAATGAAACTTACCCGCCATATCCAAGCTAGCATCTGTTAGCAGCTGCAGCATAGAATTCTCTCGAGATGCAGCCGCGTCAGCTTCAGCAACAGCAGAGTCCTTTTCAGCAATGGCAGTTTGTGCTTGTTGGAGTGCAATTTCCTCGGCTTCAGATGACTTACGAGCCTTCTCCATCAGCACAAGTGATTGCTTCTTCACGAACTGAAGTTGGTGTCGAAGTTCGTCTAATTCTTGCGGCAAGGAATCCTCGGCAGACGAAGCATCAGCAGGAGTTCTCCTTGGGGGAGAAGGCAAAATATTGGAAGAACCAGGAGCTGGCGTATAATTGTCAAAAATTAACTGGAAAAAGAAATATTTCGACATCAATCACTGAGCAAAGATAGATTTCCATTCATCTCCATAATATATACATGTCTATTACAAAAGAAGGACCTTCTAGAGGGATACTGAAATAGTTCTCGCCAATAACACTACGGCGACAAAGCCAAAAGAAAGAGGAATGCTAAAAAAGAAAAAGCAGAGGCATTCAACTAGACCTCCGGCTTTGATGAGCTAGGAGTCGAAGATGGCTTGATCCCGATATAAGCCAGGATTTTCCTCGTGTTGGGCTTAGCTGCCTTGATCAAAGACCTCCACCTTGACTGTTCTATCTGATCAGTGTCGCCAACTTTCGACCAGTCGATAGATTGTTGGCTATCAGCAACCAAGGCGACAGTATTTTCCACGGCAATCTTCATATTCTCATGGCGCACCCTTAACCCAAGATCTTCAGACGGATTGAAACACTTGGCGAGGTCAAGGAAAGTTGCGGGTTCCTCTTTCTTTGGGAAGAAATAAGGAAAAAGCCGCGACAACCCTGCTTTAGCCTGGTCGATGCCTTCCCGTGCTTCTGATCCATGAACCTCGAGGAATGACAGAGCGTCAAGCAGAGGATCATTGGCGGGTTCGTCAAGTTGAAATTCTTGAGCTGTTCTAGCTGTCAAGAAAGAAAAAATTGAGCAACAAACGAGTGCAGAGAAGAAAATACAAAAGAATAATGAGTGGTACTTACCTACGAAGCGGCGACTCTGCGTCGTTAAACGCTTACGGATCGCCTCCTCGCGAGCAGACTGGGCGGCTATGTGATCGCTCAGGGAAGTTTCAGCGGTGTGAAGCCTCTTTCTAAGGTCTTCGACACCAGCAGCATCAGCCTTGGCTTTATCAGCTTCTGCTCGTGCATCAACAGCATCTAATTCAGCCTTTTTGCGAGCCTTTTCACTCTGCTCTAATTGCAGAGCAAGTGTGTTGGCACGCTCATTGGCTTCCGCCAGTTTTTCTACAATAGAAGATAAATATAGTTACAAATTTTGACAACAAAGAAGGAACAAAAAGAACAGAGGGAAAAAGGAGCAGAGTATTACTTTCAGTTTTACTCGCATATTCACGGTACCCAACAAATTGGGCACCGATGCGAAGAAGATCCTTGATCACAGGCTATAAAAGCAAGAGGACAAAGAGAGAATGGGGGTATGAGAAAAATATAGTGATACGCAGAAGCAAACAAAGGAAACATAAACACTGACAAAAAAAGTAAAGAACTTACATCTTCCATGAGAAGGTTCGAAGAACTACTCAATTGGAGAGTAGGCTCCGAGACAATTTCCGTCCTTGCCCTTTTCGGTGAAGGGGCTCGGGGGCTCGAAGGAGGAGTAGAAGCGCCGATGTTTTGTTGAGGAGGCGAGGATTCCTCTCCTTCAACTCGTGGCTCTGAAATGACTAGGGTATGTGACATACTCGTTCGAGCAGCCACATCCAAAGCTGGCGTTTCCTCGTCGTCATCACTATTGCAAAAGGGTGGCAGTATAAAAAGCAAGGCAAGCAAAAATTCTTCGAATAGGAAAATAAAAGAGGGAACTTACGAACTGATGATACTCGCAAGATATGGGTCATAAGCTGCCTTTTGCGGTAAAGGAGCAGCTTCTTCGGGTTTAGAAGTCCCGGAATCTTCGACATCACCCCTCTTCCTTTTGTTCTTTGGAGAATCAGCAGGAGGAGGAGATTGGGCCGATGTAGTGTCTTCAGAAGCAGCATCTTTTTCAGCAGATCCCGCAGATTTTCGAGAATCTGCGGGTTCATTCACAAAAGAGGAGGCCTCTTGGTTATCATTAGAGATAACGGTCCTTTCTTCGACTTCCCCACCTTCAGGAAGAGGAGGAAGTGAAACAAGATTTGGATGATTCTGTCCAAAAAGAGGGAAGGATATCAGAACGAAGCAAACAATGCAAAAAAGCAAAGCAATAAGAAATTGCGCGACAATGTTTACCTTAGGAAGTGCATGGGTGGCGCTGTATGGTTTTACGCGACAAGAAGAAGGGATGGAATCTTTTTTGCTGAGGGAGGTGATTTTTCGGACAAGCCTCTCCAGGTCCTTGACTTCCAAATCCACCGACAGCCGATCCACGTCTTCGTCGCCAGTATATTTCCAGAGAGGGAATTTACGAGCTTGAAGAGGCTGAACTCTACTCTTAAGGAAATACACTATAATCTGGATACCTGACAATTCTTTGCCGCGAGTATTTTGCAACTCATGGATGCGAGCCATCAGGGCTTCAGTCGAAGTTCTTTCTTCCTCGGTAGCCTCTGCATCCCAGGAACGGCGACGAAGAATTTTTTCGGCACCATCGAACGGAGGGATGTTGTCCTCTGCACATCCATGGTTTTCTTCCCGAATGTATAGCCACCTCTTGCGCCAACCTTGAACGGAGTCAGGGAGCTTGACGTCGAAGTAATCAGCAGTGGAGCGAATAGAAATAACAACGCCGCCTATATTATAGGCGACATTGGGAGAGCCATTGCGGCGACAGAAGAAAATGCGCTTCCAAAGCGCCCAATTGGGTGAGACGCCAAGGAAGGCTTCACAAAGCGTGATGAAAATAGAAATGTGGAGGATTGAGTTTGGCGTGAGGTGGTGAAGCTGGAGACCGTAGACATAGAGTAATCCACGGAGGAAAGGATGGATGGGGGTGGATAAACCACGGATGAGATGGTCGACAAAACTTACCCGGTACCCCATTGGAGGGGCTGGGTAGCTTTCTTCGCTGGGGAAGCAAACCGCTTTGGGTTTCGTGGTGATTCCCAGTTTCTTCAGGAGGTTCAGGTCTTGGTTTGTGATCTTGGACCTCTCCCACTCCGCAGTTCCTAGATCCGCGGCGGCCATGGAAGAATCAGGAGTGCTGTGCCTGGTTAAGCGACGCGGTGGCATCAACAATGGCAATGGCGAGCAGCTGCGAAGAGAAGAGCTTTGGCAGCAGTGGAGCGCAAGGGGAGATTTTGCAGAGGAGAGCAGAGAACGGCGCGAGCGGAAGTGCTCGAGGAAGAAGAAGGAGATCTTATATAGAGGTGCGGTGAAGCGACGGAACCGTTGGATGAAGAAAGAATGCAGGAGATGATTACCACGTGGCAACGAGGGCAAATTAGTATTTCAACATTGACGAGGTTACAGAACGTGCGCCAGGAAAAGCGGAGGACGTGTGTCCCCCACTTGCACGACGTGTCAACGTGGTTGAACAATGGACCCACAAGGCAGAAAAAAATCCCGGTTATTGATAGAGATGAAGAGAATTTGACAAGGGAAAATATGTCGACAAGCAAAGTACAAAAAGAATGGCGACAGGACAAATCATTTGATTACTTTGGGAGCCTTTGATCAAATACAAGTTTTTGCCCAAATGCTCGGGGGCTACTCTGGAAAAATAGAAAATTTCGAGTATGACAATATAGAAATGGCGAGAGCCTATGACCAAATCCAAGAATTTGTTCATAGCCTCGGGGGCTACTCCCATCGGGAGCGCTGGTCGCGCACCCGATAAATATAAAAATATCGAGAAGGATCATAAATATAGCGGCAAAGGATGCTAATCTGTGGAGCCTACACCCAAGCACAAGTTCTTGGCTGTAGCCTCGGGGGCTACTCCCATCGGGAACGCTGTTCGCGTGCCCGATGAATTTGATCAGAAATAGAGAAAAAGAAGTGAGTATATTTCGAGTTACACAAATAACTCTACATATACTCCCATCGGGAAGACAAAATAAAGTCATCAAATATGACTCAATAAAATGTGCTATTCCAAAGGCGAAAAGCACTCGACAATATATTCTCAGAACGCCAAAGTTGCGATCAATTTCTGAATGCCGCAAATTTGCGAAGGTAAGACCCCAGATCCGTTCTGCTGGGCGTGGCATCGCCAAAGACTGCGCTCTGCTACTTTTATCCGTATCAACAGATACGAAGAAAAATCCTAACGGACGCGTTAGGTACCCGATAAATTTGACTGGGACTCGACAGAATGGTAAGACCTTAAGCGGCACCTGTCGAAGTTTACACCAGTATCCCGAGATCATGTCCGGACGTGATCTTGAAGTAGGTTTTTGCGGATTGCCACTAGAGCAGTTAACTAGTACCTGATCCGTCAGATGAACTAGCCCCAACTACCATTATCCCTGTACAACATAGAATTTTATGTGGAGTATAAATAACAGCTCTCGAACAAAAATAAACGGGAGAGATTTTCCCTGACTCTACGATTCAAGCAAAATCTCGGGGGCTACTGACATAGGCACCCCAAATGGGCCTGCCATAGGTAGTACCCGGGATTTACTGAAGGCCCACTACCCGAAGAATAAGAAGATTCGGGAGCCCAAGATGTATTAAGGAAAGCTAGAGTTGTAATAGGAAGTATTATTTGTAATCTGGCGGGACGAGTTAGAAACCGTCCCGAACTCTGTAACTTGTACAATACGAAACCTCGGCTCCACCTCCTATATAAGGGGAGTCGAGGGACAAAGAAAGGATCGAATCATTGTCAACATAACCCTAGTTTTCATAATCGTCGAGTACTTTTCGCCTAAACCTTCGAGATCTACTTGCCCTCTACTTCTAGCAAAACCCTAGTCTACAATCTGTAGGCATTGACAAGTTAATCCTTTGTCATCGGTTAGCCATGGCTTGTGTAAGCAAAAGGTTGGGGGAGTGTCATCTAATAAATAAAACTAAAGTACATGTGTAAACAAAAGAGAAGAGGGATGATCTACCTTGCTGGTAGAGATAACGTCCTTCATGGGAGCCGCTCTTGAAAGTCTGGTTGATAAGGTAGTTAGAGTACCCATTACCATTTGTTGACAACAACAAACACCTCTCAAAATTTTACTTTTATGCTCTCTATATGATTTCTAAACTTGAAAAGCTCTAGCACATGATTTAATCCCTGCTTCCCTCTGCGAAGGGCCTATCTTTTACTTTATTGTTGATTCAGTTTACCCATTTCCTTCCATCTTAGAAGCAAACACTTGTGTCAAATGTGCATTGATTCTTACATACTTGCTTATTTGCATTCATCATATTACTCTGTGTTGACAATTATCCATGAGATATGCATGTTGAAAGTTGAAGCAACTGCTGAAACTTATATCTTCCTTTGTGTTGCTTCGATGCATTTACTTTGAATTTATTGCTTTATGAGTTAACTCTTATGCAAGACTTTTTGATGCTTGTCTTGAAAGTACTATTCATGAAAAGTTTTGCTATATGTCATCTATTTGTTAGCAACCTATAGATCATTGCTTTGAATCACTCCATTCATGTCATATGCTTTACAATAATGTTGATCAAGATTATGATGGTAGCATGTCACCTCAGAAATTATTTGTGTTATCGTTTACCTACTCGAGGACGAGTAGGAACTAAGCTTGGGATGCTGATACGTCTCCAATGTATCTATAATTTCTGATGTTCCATGCTTGTTTTATGACAATACCTACATGTTTTGTTCACACTTTATATCGTTTTGATGCATTTTCCGGAACTAACCTATTGACGAGATGCCGAAGTGCCAGTTCCTGTTTTTTTGGTTTCAGAAATCCTAGTAAGGAAATATTCTCGGAATCGGACGAAATCAACGCCCAAGATCTTATTTTTCCCGGGAGCTTCTAGAACATCAAAGAAGAGTCGGAGATGAGCCACAGGGGCCCCACACCACACCTGGGCACGGCCAGGGGGGTGGGCGCGCCCCCCTATGGTCTGGCCCCACCAGGGCCCCTCCGAGGCTGTCCTTTTGCCTATCAAGTCTCCCTGACCTAAAACCTCGATACGAATAAGCCACGGAGAAACCTTCCAGAGCCGCCATCGCGGGCCAAGATCCGGGGGATAGGAGTCTCTGCGCACGCCGCCGGACGGGGAAGTGCCCCCGGAAGGCTCCTCCATCGACACCACCGCCATCTTCATCACCGCTGCTATCTCCATGATGAGGAGGGAGTAGTTCTCCCTCGAGGCTAAGGGCTGTACCGGTAGCTATGTGGTTAATCTCTCTCTGTACTCCAATACAATGATCTTATGAGCTGCCTTACATGATTGAAATCATATGATGAGCTTTGTATCGCTACTAGTCTATGTGCTACTCATGTGATGTTATTAAAGTAGTCTATTCCTCCTGCATGGTGTAAAGGTGACAGTGTGTGCATCGTGTGGTTCTTGTCGTAGGCTATGATCATAATCTCTTGTAGGTTATGAAGTTGATTATCGCTATGATAGTATTGATGTGATCTATTCCCTCTTCATAGTGTAATGGTGACAGTGTGTATGCTATGTTAGTACTTGGTTTATTTTGCAAAGATCTATTATGCTCTAAGGTTACTTAAATATGAATGCCGAATGTTGTGGCGCTTGTTAACTCCGGCTTGAGGGAGCTCTTGTAGCCCTACACAACGAATAGTGTTTGTCATCCAACAAAAGAGTGTATGTAGCACAAATGAGAGAAGTTATTATTTATTATGTGATCAATGTTGAGAGTGTCCACTAGTGAAAGTATGATCCCTAGGCCTTGTTTCCAATACTGCAAGCACCGCTTATTTACTGTTTTGTTGCATGTTTACTCGCTGCCATATTTTATTCAGGTTACTATTACCACTCATATAAATCCATACTACTTGTATTTCACTATCTCTTCGCACTAGTGCACCTATACATCTGACAAGTGTATTAGGTGTGTTGGGGACACAAGAGACTTCTTGTATCGTGATTGCAGGGGTTGCTTGAGAGGGATATCTTTGACCTCTTCCTCCCTGAGTTCGATAAACCTTGGGTGATCCACTTAAGGGAAAACTTGCTGCTGTTCTACAAACCTCTGCTCTTGGAGGCCCAACACTGTCTACAGGAAAAGAAGCGTGAGTAGACATCAATGAGCATCACTGCAAACAGTACTATGTACAAGTTCATATGAGTGAATTGTTCCAGCTGTTCAATCTGCGCGAGCTCGACAAATCTATCCTGAGTTGCTACGTTTTGTAAGTGATTTATTTCTACATCATGTTGTTCATTGCATGCACTATATATATTGTCGTAACTATATTGTTGTGTACACTATATATTATGCAGAATGAAGCTTGGGGAATGCAGAAAAAGGAACATCCATGATGTTGGGTTCATTGACCCACATATCGTTAATGGATATGTGTTGGAAAGATACCCCCAAGACGTGGAGAGAGACTTGTACCAGTACCATTTTGGGTGAGTGTTTCTGTCTTGTGCACATTCTCTTTTGTTTACTCCATGCATGTTATGTCTAATCGATGAGTTATGCATGACTGTGCATGTAACGTGTCCGCAGGTTCCACTGGATTCTGCTAATAATTGAATTTCACACCTCCAGAGTTCTCATTATGGACTCTCTGAATATGGATTCAAAGCTTTGGGTCGACATGAGAAATATGCTGTAAAAGTAATTATTTTTCAATCATTTGCGCTCTATATCGGCCTCTTTCGTTCATTTTCTGATATCAAGTAACTAATAACTCCCTTGTTCATTTAATTTTCTTTGCCCTGTAGGGTTTGGAGCCGGTTCTCAGATAAAATGGTCGGTGAATTCAAACATGAGCTAGAATTTAGAAGGTTAGTTAATGCGGATATTCAGCCACCGGGGACCAATCTATGTGGATACTATGTTTGTGAGTTCATCCGGAGACACACCTCTGAGCGGAGGCCGGCGGATAGCAACGTGCGGATGAATATCTTGCGGAAGAAGCTTAGTCCAGAAGCTCGCTTCCGACCAATTCAAGAGGAATTAGCAGGATTTTTTATGAGGGAAGTCCTCCATCCTAAAGGAGAACACTATTACGAGGACGAAGAACTTCTGATGCCGTAAATTGTGTATGAAAACTTGTTCGAAGTTGTATTTGGTCATCCGAGATTGAATATTGTATATTTCTCTTGAATTCTTCTTGTTTGAAATTTCAAACTTGTTTGAAATTGTATATTCATATGCATCAACGTGTAACATGTATGTAGTAGCGTAGAATATGTATACTAAAACTTCTTTGAAATTAAAATAAAACACAAAATAAAATATAAAACAAATAAAACATAGCAAAAAAAAACCCAGATTTAGGGGGGCTAAAACCCTAAACATGCGGAGGCATTTAGTCGCGGTTGGCCAAGGTCCTCCGCCCCGACGCACGCCTGCCGCCCACGTGTACGGGCCTTTAATCGCGGTTCGTAAGCAACCGCGACTAAAGGGGGCTTTAGTCGCGCATATTTAATCCCGGTTGCGCAACCAGAATTAATGGCAGTTACCAACCGAGATTGAAGCCACTATTTCTACCAGTACATTGCCACTGTCTCTCGAGTCTCGACCATAAGGTGAGCTGCCATGGACATCGAGTTGGACTATCTTCAATTCTTCATCACATTTGTTCACTGCTCTCTAACTGGCTCTAAAAATTGTTTGTGTGTTGCATTGGTTGTATTTTGTAACGAAGAACAATTGTGAATTGGGCTAGTTGCACGACTACTCCCTGTTTTTTGTGCGTTGAACTGTATTCTGAGGCCTATGAGCAATGGTGGTTTGGGATATTATGCAGTGCTAATCCCTTTTTTAATGTGTGTTTCAGCTGTTGAAGGACGGATTACTGTCTCGGGCAGGGGCAGATGGCGGAGAGTCTTCATGTCCACCTAAAACTAAAGGACGGTGTTCACAGATCATCAAGGTGGCGTTGGTTCATCGACGACGCTGTTGGTAACACCAATGTCCGTAGTTCAGCGCCGGTGACTGAACCTCAGACCATCTCGGCGACACGTTGGGACATCTAAAAGTGGTCGCGAGCGTCCATTTGCGTCGCCCCGCGGATATATTTTGTCCGCACGTCCGTTTGCGTCTGTGTGTGCTTCTACCGGGACGACCTATTTTTAGATTTGCAACGTATCTAAAAATATAAAAAGTAGTACATTTAAATGCATAAAAACTATACAATGTAGATCTAGAAGCCTAGACTACTTGCTTCCGGACGGGTCGGTCCCGTCGTTGCGTCGTTCCATCGCCTGCTTCTCCGCCAACTCCCGTGCGGCTGCTATGGCTCGGTGCGTCGCCGCGTCCTCTTGCAAGCACTGCTCCAGCCTCGCGTTCGCGACGTCGTCCTTGAGGCCTCGGGAGGTGGAGTGGGAGGTGAAGGTGGAGGTGGAGGTGCGGCAGCCTGGCCGCGTCCGGCGCTGCTCATGGTGGATCTGGTGGAGGCTGAGCGGAAGCGGCGCTACGGCAGCGGCGGCTAGGGTTTAGTGGGGAGGAGATGAGATGCTCTCGCCCTGTTTATATAGGTCGGAGGCAGGGCGACGGCCGCGCCACGCGTGACATCGCCATTACTACGTGCGCAGAGGTAGGCGACGGCCGCGCGCCATGCGAGGCATCGCCATTTACGCGGCCGCAGACTGCCGAAGCGACGCCTCGGCGTCAGTACTGGCGGAGAAGACGCATCGATGCTGGGTCACTGCCAGGCGGGCCAGACAAAACGTCTGCCAGACGCGCGGACATTTTCCGCGTCCACGCAGCGTCCGCAGAGACGCATCCGAGGCGCATATTTAGGTCAGATTTCCGTCTCCGCGGACGGCCCGGTCACTTTACATCGTCCCGCTGGAGCAGGACCTAGACACATTTCCGGTTACGACGGACGATGCCCTCATGATGGCGATGGTTGTAGCTGATCATCCGAAAGTACGAAAATTATGGGCTGTTGTCATTCGAGCTTGGACTTGAGCACAAAATGCCGCCAACCAGTTGGTATCAGAATTTTTATCATGGTACGATGAACTGCAAGAGTGATGAGATCACATGGTATGTGGATGTGCTAGCTGATATGATTGAAAATCAGCACATTAGTTGTATTCCTCTTTTGTAATTTTTTATTAAATAGGGAAAATACCATCCCAGCTTCTGCTTCCAAGGAATGCACAGGATTTTTTATTAGATTATTCACAACACTTTACAAGAAGAATTACAAAGATCGAACCGAAGCCACCAAAACTAACGACATCTCGTTAATCCTGCATCACCGATAAGGGGGGGGGGGGGGTCAATGAACAGAGCCAACATCATGACATCACACCGCGTGCATCATCAAAAAACCGAAGGTCTCAACAAGTCGCCCAGGCGACTAGGTGGCACAACCGGTCCGGTAGACCCTCGGCGCGTACCATCATACACGCTCCAGAAGTCCTCGGGGCCACCGCCTTCCGCATACCCATTTTCAGGAGAGATCAATACAATTACCTTGTGAGGCCTGCCACCAACGCCACCACGACGCTCGACAGCTCCACCATCCTGCGCACGTCGAACATGATGTATCCGACGATGCTACCCCGCTGCACCACGCCGCCGAGATTCGTCGTCTTCAACATGAAAGAAAAAACGCCGCTCCACCTCAGGACCCTCCAGCTTGCATCTGCTCCATAGACGATGCCCCTAAGAGGGAGAACGACGTTGTACGCCGCCATCGCCCGATCCGGGATCGGATCTAGGATTTCTCCCGGAGCAGCACGAGTAAGAAGCCGTAGACTGCGACGATGATGCCTTCAAGAAGGTAGCGGCGCGTGACGTCGCCATCGTCCGCCATGACCAAGGTCAGAGCACGGTTTTCACCGGCAGCTACGCTCCCCAACTCGTTGTTGGGACTGGACATGAGATCAAATGATCCCCACGAACAGCCCCAATCTGGCCGCCCGCCTCCGATGAAGAAGACGAGCACCACCGCCATACCCGGAGCTGCTGCCCCAGGCCACCTCAAGACGCGGGAGAAGCCCAGAAAAACGCCCCAGCCGCAGGGAGGATCGAGGGCGGACACACGAGCCCGCCTATGCCCATCTGGGCCCAAATCGAAGACCCTCCATCGAACCCGGCCGAACCGCCACCACGGCACGCCACCCATGGCCGTCGCTACCCCGCCTTCGCCTTCGATGAAGTGGAAGGAACTGGTGGAGGCTGCAGCCGATTCCTTCCGTCGCCGGATGGTGAGGACATCCCTACCTCACTACTACCTCCGTCATTACCAATTGAAGATGACCCTGCTGTGAAGCTCAAGTCCAATGAAGTCAGGATTGGACCAATGACACGAGCTCGTGCGAAGCTACTTAAGCAACAAGTGAACTTGTTCCTAAACGATACCTTGATTGATGAGAACTTTATACTACCTAAGTCCTATTACTTATGTATCATCAGGTATGAAGAGGAGACAAGCATCACACGAGGAGGAGAGGAGCAGCTGGACATGAAGACGGACGTCAAGATGGACGTGAAGCTGGACATGGAGCTGGACATGAAGATATCTCATGGACGCGCGAGGGAGGAGCGGGAGGCATGTGCAAGAGGAGAAGAAAAAGTCTAGGCCGGTCCAGCACCCGGTCAGACCGGCCTCCACGCCGGCGCGCCCGGTTATAGCACCCGGTCGACCGGGCGCCTGACCGGCCCGTCCGGTCCCTGGTCCGGTTGACGATGCCTCGTACCGGGGTCAAACCGGACGCTGTTTGCGAGCTTTCCGGTTACAGCACCCGGTTGACCGGCCCCCAGACCGGCCGGCCCGGTCCCCAGCCCGGTTGACCGGATTCCAGACCGGACGTGTCCGAGTCTGTCTCGACCAGATCTATTCTGGGTCGGTTATTTTCGTACTTTTGGACCTGAGGTCGTCCCAGACGCCTATATAAGTCCCTGGGACGCCCCACAAGTTGCTTTAGACCACGTTTAAGATAAACCCTAGTTCTTAGTTGTTTGCTCTACAAAACTATTGAATTCCCTACACCATATTGCTTGATATTGTGTAGATCCTGTTAAAGTCTTGTGTGATCTGCTGTTCCATTGAGAATTAGACGGTTGCAACTTACCGCTTCGTGGTCGGCGGCTACGTGCGCAAGTGTGTGGAGTTGCGAATATCTTGCAGGGTTGAGAGCTGTTGCATTGGCGACAGGGACCAATCGAGAGATCTCGTTGCGTCATACAAGTTATCATCCACTACATCGTCGTGTTTCTCCGCTGCTATCTCCCCGTGATCATCATCACCACAGTTGCTTACTGAGAAGATCAGGCCACCCCTTATCACCGGAGGAGGTAAAGGCCACCGTCGTCGCCACGCCACCGGGGCTTTGCCCAGCAGCGTAGGGCGGCGGCGGGAGAGGGGACTTGAGGAGGGGACGGGGAGAGGGCCCCCGGCGACCTCCAGGCGCGGCGCAGCGGCGCCGCACGGGGAGGGTTATATCGTGTGGGGGGAGGTCATGTAGGCTAGCTGATTGTCTACCCCTCTTTTGTAAACTAGCCGTCTGCAATTCTTATTGTATGCCAACTACCAGGGGCTAGGTGGTGCACACCACACCGTGGGAGTTGAAAGTGGATGGTCACAAACTCAGGATGCAGATGATGGAGGGAGGTGAGATGGGGTACAACCTAGTTGATGCTGCAACCATTGATGAATGAGAAGGAGCTTGATATGATGTCTGGACAGGAATAGCCGCTGATACGTCTCCAACGTATCTATAATTTGTTATGTTCCATGCTAGTTTTATGACAATACCAACATGTTTTAGTCATACTTTATAATGTTTTTATGCATTTTCCGGGACTAACCTATTAACAAGATGCCGCGTGTGCCAGTTCCTGTTTTTGCTGTTTTTATTTCAGAAAAGTTAGTTTACAAATATTCTCGGAATTAGACGAAACAAAAGCCCACGGTCTTATTTTCCATGGAGCCTTCCAGAACACCGAAGAGGAGACGAAGAGGGGACGCGAGGCGGCCACGCCATAGGGCGGCGCGGCCCACCTCCGGCCGCGCCGGCCTATGGGGTGGGCCCCTCGGGCGCCCCCGACGCTGCTCCTTCGCCTATTTATTCCTTCCGTCGCGAAAACCCTAGTACCGAGAGCCACGATACGGAAAAGTTCTGACGCCGCCGCCGTCAACCCCATCTCGGGGGTTCAGAAGATTGCCTCCGGCACCCTGCCGGAGAGGGGAATCATAAACGGAGGGCTCTACATCACCATGCCCGCCTCTGGTCTGATGCGTGAGTAGTTCATCCTTGGACTACGGGTCCATAGAAGTAGCCAGATGGTTGTCTTCTCCTCTTGCGCTATCATGTTTAGATCTTGTGAGCTGCCTATCTTGATCAGGATCATCTATTTGTAATGCTACATGTTGTGTTTGTTGGGATCCGATGAATATTGAATACTATGTCAAGTTGATTATTTGATCTATCATATATGTGTTATTTATGTTCTTGCATGCTCTCCGTTGCTAGTAGAGGCTCTGGCCAAGTTGATACTTGTGACTCCAAGAGGGAGTATTTATGCTCGATAGTGGGTTCATGTCTCCATTGAATCTGGGGGAGTGACAGCAACCCCTAAGGTTGTGGATGTGCTGTTGCCACTAGGGATAAAACATCAATGCTTTGTCTAAGGATATTTGTATTGTTTACATTACGCATAGTACTTAATGCAATTGTCTGTTGTTTGCAACTTAATACTGGAAGGGGTGCGGATGCTAACCCGAAGGTGGACTTTTTAGGCATAGATGCATGCTGGATGGCGATCTATGTTCTTTGTCGTAATGCCCTAAGTAAATCTCATAGTAGTCATCATGATATGTATATGCATCTCTATTTGTCAATTGCCCAACCGTAATTTGTTCACCCAACATGCTATTTATCTTATTGGAGAGACACCACTAGTGAACTGTGGACCCGGTCCTTTCTTTTACATCTGAAATACAATCTACTGCAATCATTGTTCTCTTGTTTTCGCAAGCAAACAAATTCTCCACACCATACGTTTAATCATTTGTTTTCAGCAAGCCGGTGAGATTGACAACCTCACTGTTAAGTTGCGGCAAAGTAGTTTGATTGTGTTGTGCAGGTTCCTCGTTGGCGCCGGAATCACCGGTGTTGCGCCGCACTACACTCCTTCACCCACAACCTTCACGTGGCTCTCATCTCCTACTGGTCCGATAAACCTTGGTTTTCTTCGAGGGAAAACTCGCTTCTATACTCATCATACCTTCCTCTTGGGGTTCACAACGGACGTGTGCTTTACCGTCACAAGGAGCTGCCTCCCACGCAAGCAGCAAGCTTTTCTGGCGCCGTTGCCGGGGAGATCAAGACACGCTGCAAGGGGAGTCTCTCACACCCAATCTCTTTACTTTGTTTATTGTCTTGCTTTATTTTATTTTCTGTCTTGTTTGCTTTCTTTATACCAAAAACACACAAAAATTAGTTACTCGCATTTACTTTATTTATCAGTTTACCTTTGTTTATTTCATCATGCTTCACCCTAAGTTCACTTTGAAAGATATATCGGTAGGGAGTGGGTCTATCATTGGAAGAGATAATATAGAAGAATTTTTCACTCATGTTAGTAAGGCTGAAGATTTTGAAGATAGATCCTTGGTAGAACTTTCTCCTAATTATGAAATTTCTGCTGCCTGTTTAGTGCGCATGTTGGAAGCTAGATTTGTTAATCTTAATCCTATAATGCAACATATGTTCCTTACACTCTGATATGAAAGAGGAAATATTAAGTATCAATTCCCTCTTAAGAAAGGTATGGAACACTTCCCTAGAAAGAGAATGAAGATGTCTTTTGATTCTATTATTAGAACAAATTATGATGTTGATGCTTCTTCTCTTGATATTACTTGATTTTCATTTTCTGCGCCTAGCTGAAAGGCGTTAAAGAAAAGCGCTTATGGGAGAGAACCCATTGTTTTATTTCTGCAAATTTTTGTTTTATATTTGAATCAAGGTGTTTGTTACTACTGTAGCAATATCTTTGTATCTTTATTTTCATATATTATTGTGCCAAGTAAAGTCTCTAATAGAAAGTGGATACTAGATTTGGATTTCTGCGCGGAAACAGATTTCTTAGCTATCACGAATTCGCGTTTTTCTATCTGTAGAAGAATCAAAAAAATCTGCGAAAATTCATGCGTGATCCTCAGATATGTACGCAACATTCATTAGTTTTGAGTTTTCTGATTTGAGCAAGTTAAGTGCCTCGAAAAATTCGTCTTTACGGACTGTTCTATTTTGACAGATTCTGCCTTTTATTTCACATTGCCTCTTTTACTGTGTTGAGTGGATTTCTTTGCTCCATTAAATTTCAGTAGCCTTGGGTAATGTCCAGAAGTGTTGGTAATGATTGTGTCCTTGCTGAACATGTGAATTTTTGATTATGCACTAACCCTCTAATGAGATTGTTTTGAGTTTGGTGTGGAAGAAGTTTTCAAGGATCAAGAGAGGAGGATGATATGATATGATCAAGAAGAGTGAAAAGTCTAAGCTTGGGATGCCCCCGTGGTTCATCCCTGCATATTTCAAGAAGACCCAAGCGTCTAAGCTTGGGGATGCCCAAGGCATCCCCTTCTTCATCAACAAACTTATCAGGTCACCTCTAGTGAAACTATATTTTAATTCCGTCACATCTTATGTGCTTTACTTGGAGCGTCTGTTTGCTTTTATTTTTGTTTATGTTTGAACAAATTCGGATCCTAGAAATCCTTGTATTGGAGAGAGACACGCTCCGCTTTTTCATTTGAACACTTGTGTTCTTCGTTTTACTTTAATATTCATGGCAAAAGCTGAAAGCCGCAGCACTTATACTTGTTGTTATTTGGTTGGAAACAGAAAATGCTTCATATTGTCTTGAATAATTTGATACTTGGCAATTGTTTTGAGCTCCCAAGTAGATCATGTTTAAGCTCTTGCATCATGTAGTTTAAATCTATTAGTGGTGAACTACCGTAGAGCTTGTTGAATTTTGAATTGCATGATTGGTCTCTCTAAGGTCTAGATATTTTCTGGTAAAAGTGTTTGAACAACAAGGAAGACAATGTAGAGTCTTATAATGCTTGCAATATGTTCTTGTGTAAGTTTTTGCTGTACCGGTTCATACTTGTGTTTGCTTCAAACATCCTTGCTAGCCAAAGCCTTGTACTGAGAGGAAATGCTTCTCGTGCATCCAAAAACCTTGAGCCAAAACCTATGCCATTTGTGTCCAACATAACTACCTATATGTGGTATTTTTCTGCCATTCCAAAGTAAATTGCTTGCGTGCTACCTTTAAAATTTCATTCCTTGTCTTTGCAATACATAGCTCATGGGAAAGTAGCCTAAAAACTATTGTGGTAATGAATATGTTGCTTATGTATCTTAGTTCTTATAAGTTGCTTGTTGAGCGGTAACCATGATTCTGGGGACGCCATCAACCTGTCACACCTTTGTTGAATATCATGTGAGTTGCTATGCATGCTCGTCTTGTCTGAAGTAAGGGAGATTTGCCATGAGTTGAATGATTTGAGTATGCATGTTGTTAGAGAAGAACATTGGGCCGCCAACCAAAGCCATGTATCATGGTGGAAGTTTCAGCTTGGACGTTAATCCTCATAATCTCTTATGAGAATATTATTGTTGTTGAATGCTTAAAGCATTAAAAAGAGGAGTCCATTATCTGTTTTCTATGTTGTCCCGGTATGGATGTCCTCAAGTTGAGATCTATCAAAATCGAGAAATCAAATGCGATTTATCTCCTTGGACCTTTGTACAGGTGGCATAGAGGTACCCCTTTGTGACACTTGGTTGAAACATATATAATGCAATGATAATCCATGGAAATCCGAGCTAGCTAATTAGGACAAGGTGCGGGCATTATTAGTATTCGATGCATGAGGCTTGCAACTTACAGGAAGTTTTATGCATAACCCATATGAATTATTACTACCGTTGACACAATTGTTCCATGTTTTCAAAATAAAAAGCTCTAGCACATGAGTAATCCCTGCTTCCCTCTACGAAGGGCCTTTCTTTACTTTATGTTGAGTCAGTTTACCTACTTCTTTCTATCTTAGATGCAAACACTTGTGTCAACTGTGCGCATTGATTCTTACATGCTTACTTATTGCACTTATTATATTACTTTGTGTAGACAATTATCCATGAGATATACATGTTGAAAGTTGAAAGCAATTGCTGAAACTTAAATCTTCTTTTGTGTTGCTTCAAAACCTCTTATTAAAAATCTATTGCTTTATGAGTTAACTCTTATGCAAGACTTTTTGATACTTGTCTTCAAAGTACTATTCATGAAATTTTTTTGCTATATGATTCAGTTGTTTAGTCATTATCTTTTTGTTAGCAAACTATATACCATTGCTTTGAATCACTTCGTTCATCTCATATGCTTTACAATAGTATTGATCAAGATTGTGTTGGTAGCATGTCACTTCAGAAATTATTGTTTTTATCGTTTACCTACTCGAGGGCGAGTAGGAACTAAGCTTGGGGATGATTGATACGTCTCCAACGTATCTATAATTTCTTATGTTCCATGCTAGTTTTATGACAATACCCACATGTTTTAGTCATACTTTATAATGTTTTTATGCATTTTCCGGGTGACGTGGGCATTACCCTTCGGGTAACCGATGTTGTTCTACCCTGTATGGTCTAGCTGGAGGCCCATGAAGGTACCCGATGACAAAGTGAGCCACTAGGTCGGTGCATCAGAAGATTCCTTGGTGGGCAAGACAAGCAGGTAACCGAACAAGGAAAGATTAGATTTAAAACTATTGTAAACCTAGTCGTACTCGGTGAGACCTCTTGAGACCTGGCCACTTATATAAAGGCCAGGAGAGGGGCTGCCGAGGGACACGATCAATCTTAGCAAACCGCAGACACCTAAAGCTTAAAGCTAGGTCACCATAGCACTTAGCCTCTCGACGAGATCTCAGCCGAACTATTCGGCACCCCATTGTAACCTAATATCTTCATAATCAAGAACAGACAGGCAGGACGTAAGGGTTTTACCTCATCGAGGGCCCCGAACCTGGGTAAATCGCTCTCCCCGCTTGTCTGTGAACCGATGTCTCGTGTCAGCTTGCAGGATTCCATCAACCCTAAGCCCCTATCGGAGGGCATTGCCGAGGAGCACCCTCGACAATTGGCGCCGGAACCCTGTCGGCACAAGATCGGTCATCGGTAGATCCACTCATGTCATCGGCAACTTCATCGACGCCGTCATCGCCAAACCTGGAAGCCCGATTCGATTCGGCTCCTATGAATTCACCCCGCACAGCGATTCCTCTCGCTCAACCTTCTCAGATCTACAAGGAAACATGGAGATGACCTTCGGCAGCGTCCACTACAACGTCAACACGGAAGGAATTCTTCGGCTGCTGGAATTGCCCACTTCCAGATCGACGAGCCCCGGCGCTTCATCATCACTCGACCTTTCGGCTGGTCTGACAGGATCGACGAGTTCGCCCGCGCCCTCGACTCCCCGTTCAACGTCTTCCATGTCGGTAGGATCTGACAATCCCGCATCTTCAGAGTTAACCTCGTACTACTGCTTGAACTGCGACACCAGGCACGGGCTGGGATCGAACGACACACCGTTCATCTGCAATGCCCAGTATTCATCGGGAGAAGATAATGTTGACAGCATCGTCCAAGGGACCACCCGGAGAATGGCACGCCACCAGGTTTATGTCGCCAATAACACGGGAAACACAAGACACAGGGGAGACGGAGACCACACTCCTCGTTCCAGTAGACGAGCAAGTTTCGAAAATAGCGCCAGCAACCACAACAGCGACTACACCATCGCAGACGAGGAGTGGCAGCCAAGGCAGCCGTACTTAACAACACGCCGCTCCCCGCAGGAACCTCGGTTGGAACCCTAAACGCCTATCGCTCTATACTAGAGAAAAACCGGGAGCACCTATCGAAAGAGCAAGCCACCCTCGAGAGACGCCTATCTGCGGCAGACCGATCCAGCGAACGACGAAGAGGCTCGCAAGGAAGCGCCTCGAAGTACTCAGGGGGCAGGCAGGCACCGATCAAGACTATCCAGGCTTTCGGAAGACGACGCTAGAGAAATAACGTCAAACCTAACCAAGTCCTTTATGACCACGGATACCGCGGGCATGCCACGGCCGAAAACCGTTGCGGGAGCAACAGCCAACCTCGCTGCATACCTCATCAACCAGCGCCCTGAAGGATCCATGGCTCAAGCCCACCGAGGTGCCCTAGAAAGTCTCGCGATATTGGGAGATAATCTAGTTCCGCGAAAGGAAAAGACCACGTTACAGGCTAGCGGCTCAAAGCATCATGCGAGAGATGCTCGGGATGAAATCACCCAGAGCAGGATCGACAAAGCAAGGCGACGACGCGCCGCTAGGGAGGAGTATGACAGTGATTCTTCGGATGAGAGTCAGGAGAACGACGGCGAACTCAGGGGAGCCGATTGTTTAAGCTACAAAATCCGTGAGGCGATGCCACCCAGAAAGTTCAAACCTACCCCTACTGACGCTGCCAAATACGACGGGCAGCAGGAGCCAAGGTCCTGGATAGACGACTATCTGCAGACTGTGATTCTGCATAAGGGGAACCAGATAGCAGCAATGCAGTGCTTGCAGCTTTACCTAATGGACTCAGCGCGAGCCTGGTTAAGGGGTCTGCCGAAGGGTTCCATTAAATCATGGGACGATCTAGTAGATGCTTTCGTTGCCAATTTCCAAGCAACGTATAAAAGACCCGTCGGGATTGAAGAGTTACGCATTGCCAGCAAAGCAGAAGGAATCGATGCGCTCATACATTGGGAGATTCACCAAACTCCTAAACGCTGCCGAAGATGTATCTGTCGACAGAGCAATCGACGCCTTCAGCGATGGCATCCGACGTAAAGCTACATAGAAGAACTCGGACGCAAAAAGCCAAAAACCATAACCAAGTTAATGGAAATCGCCAACAGCTGGGCTGATGGCGAGGACAATGTGCGAAAGCCGCGACAGCGCAGTGACGAAGAAGACGATGACCAGCCGAAGCACGACTCGGGTGGTCGAAGGGATCATCACAAGAGAAGGAAGAACCGCAGCTATGACGACAACAACTTGGTAGCCGCAGGGTACTCCGATCGGCAGGACGATCGATATGACGATAGAAGAGACGATCGACATGATGGTAATCGGAACAACTCTGGGAACCGTGGCAATTATAAACCACGGCAGCAAAGGACTCCCGAATTGCCCTACGCTGAGCAGATCAACGCTCCCTGTTACTTGCACTCGTATGTCGATTCTAAGGATGGCAAAACGAAGTCGAGCCACTTGCTCAGGGACTGTCGGCAGTTCATTGACATGCACAAACTCATCCAGCAGGCAGGCCAGCAACCGCCACCACCACCACCACCACCTCCACCACAGCATCAAGTCCAGCAGGCTCAACCTCATCAACCCAACGAGCATTTCCACCACCACGTGGCCAGATGAGCATGATCCATAGGACAGGTGTCTCGAGAAGAGAAATGAAGGAGCTCACCCGAGAGATTAACCTGGCAGAAAGTATCATGGCGAACATCCCCGAGTATGTCGATTGGTCCTCTCAGAACATTACGTTCAGTCGAGCAGATCACCCGATGACCATACCAAAACCAGGACATGCTGCCCTAGTAGTCGAGGCACAAATCGGGGGGTTCAAGATGAGCAAAGTCTTCATGGATGGTGGAAGCGGGCTAAACCTGATATTCGTCGACACAATCAAAAGTATGGGGATCACCATGAGGATGCTAGAAGAAACAGACACTTGCTTCCATGGGATTCTTCCAACCGCACCGGGGTACTCTCTTGGCAAAGTTTACCTGAACGTCGTCTTTGGCAAAACCGACAATTTCAGGAAGGAAAAGATCGAGTTTGAAGTAGTGAACTGGGAGTCACAGTATCACGCTATACTCGGAAGACCAGCTTATGCCAAGTTCATGGCTGTACCGCACTATGCATACCTCAAGCTGAAAATGCCTGGGAACAACGGGACAAACATCACAGTCTATGGAAGTTTCTCTCGCTCGGACAATTGTGATCGCGACTTTCAGAGGATTGCTGCGAAGTTTGGGTTAAAGCAAGAAATTATCGATCCTCCGCCCAAGCTATCGATACGCGAAATTAAGGAGGAGAAACATGTCAGGGAGACCAAGCAGAAGCCAGCCGACCTTGCTCCAGAGGCTGCGGCAGCTAAAATTTCGGCAGTTGATAGCACAGCATGAGACGGAAAGACATTGGCGATCGCCTTCGAGACCCCCACTGCAATCAACGACGCTTCGAAAACCGCTAACGCGGTAGACAAGCCTGAAGATAAGAAGAACCCCTTACTTGCTTAGAATAGTCGAATAATGTTTAGCTTCCTCTTTTATTTTTAGCAGGGCTTCCCCTATTTTACGCCCTTTAGTACCGTGTTTACCTTATTAATGAGAACTTCAGTTGTGATCCCTTGATAAGCATGCAGTAATTCGGAGCACTTAACCCGCATCACCGCAACCTTTGCTTACACCCCTCGGTGAACGATGGTGCAATGCAGTACGCGGCAAAAGATTGTGTTCAAAAAAAGCCTCTACGAGTGCTAAAGGATGCAAAAATAAACAAGGATGATGACCTTTCCCTCTGCTATAGATGCCTCTACGAGTGCCGAAAATAGCAAGAGTTCGGAAATACATATAAACACAACCCACGTTCGATATGGAAATATCAAAGAACAACGGGCTCATCGGCAGAACCATTGCACCCGGAATATTCGGGAGTGACTGTCGAAATATACATCGGTTGAAAGCAAAGTTGCGCATACAACAGGTTTAGCAAAACCTGCAACACGAGCTGATCACTCAAATGATTTGCTGACCATCGAGTACACATACATCTAAACGGGCAATTAAGATTTGCTCCCTCAAAATTTGCCAACACGGTGAAAGTACATATACATGTATCTACCGAATAAAAAGTTTCGGCTAAACAATCCTAACACTTGGATAAAGTAGCCAAAATAACCTATTTACAAAACAACCTTAATCCCTGAAATCACCCTTGTGGAGTTTCTCTTTCTTCAGGTACCCTTGAATCCTTTTCAAGCTTGTCGACAATTATATTGGTGGGCAGCAATACCTTCGGATACAGAGTCTCCAAATCACCAACCGCGTTGGCTATAGTGAGCAGATTTGCTGAGGGGTAACGTGCAAGGACAAGGGAAAGTGTAAACCTGGCCCCGGCAAAAACCTGAGCTCGCACCAAGTCTCGAATCTTCTTGGTATTCCCAAACTCAGACATCAGAGTCAACAGCGTAGGAGGAATCGCGTTCAACGGGAACATAGTCCTCCAAATTACCCTCAGGGCTTTGTAGCACTTGTCGAAGAAATGGTGGACTTGTTGGACCCGATCCTGAAATCGTGCGACAGCCGAAGCCTTCGAGTGTTCCCGCCAGAAAATTTCTTCGGCTGATGACAGCTGAGTCAATGCGTTCACGCGCTCGTGAATTCGCTTGTTCTCTTCAGCATGGTTCAAGGCTATGACTAGCGATGGAATTAATAGAGAAATCAGGCGATATGTTCAACAGAGAATAATAAGCACGAGGACCATGAAGACTTACAGTTCAAGCTTTCAGTGGCTTTATGCAGTTCAGTAAGAGCATAGCGCTCTATGTCGGCTGCAATTTCGCCCTTCTTCCTGACAATAGCAGCCAAGGCATAGGTATTGCGCAGATCTTTTTCCATCTGCGCAATCCGATCCTTCATACGCTGGATCCGATCCTCTTCAGAAAGAACACCCGAAGAATCATCGACAAATGGCGGCACTGGGAAAATCTGCAAAGAACAACGTTAAAGGGATGACGGATCGCTTCAATTCAAACATCTAAAGTAACTCCCATCGGGAGAAGTGCAAGTGGAAATATCATAGCAAGCGTTTACTAGCAACATTGCTAGCACAAAGTTTATTACAAACATAAGTTTTTCGACAAATCATCGTTTCACATCAAATCAAAGAAAAGCTTGGTACAAAAGTCAAGGGGCTTGAGTTTGGGTTGATAAACTTGGGCCAGCCGGTGTTTTCTTCGATGAAACCAGATCAAGGAGCTGGCGTGCGCATTGAACAGCTGACGTTTTGAAGATGCTTAAATCAATAAACTGCCCATCTTGATCTTTCGGCAGCTCCTTAGACATCTCCTCGATATCGGCCTTGAAGCCATGACCCATCATAAGTTGGAAGGCTAGGAGGGCACCATAAGTACGCGAAGTACGTTTGAATACCTCGATAACCTCCTTGGTGTCGACCGCGAAGGCGTCAATCAGCTGCCCCAAAGTCTTGTCTTGACTAATCTTGGGGAAGATCATCGAGTGCATCCGCGCCATGGCACCTTTGCCCTTATCAAGGAGCTCCCGTGTAAGCTGGTGGGCGGCAAGAGTCATCGACACACTGTTTGCCGGAGAGTTGTTTGGAATTTTATCCAAAGCATCAACAGGGATGTCAGCGGCCTCTGAAAAGGGATGAAATGGAAAAGATTACTATCAAAGGATTAGATCTGCAAAGTAATAATCGTTAAGGAAACATAAAAAGGGATTACCAAGCAAAGCCAATGAAGATTGGCGCAGAAGATCATCTTTTTCGGCTGCCCAAGCTTCGGTGGCCAACCTAGAGGCTTCCTCCTCCTTCAGCTTCTCCTTTAGCTTGCCAAGTTCCTCTTTGAGGGAGTCGACTTCTTGGCGAGCTGCGGCGGCCATTTTGATGGCACCGTCCAGTTTCGAGGAAGAAGATTTAACTTCCTTCTGCAGCCGAACCTTGTCTGCCTCCAGAGAAGTGAATTGGGAGGCAAAGGCCTCCAAAGAGGAAATAACACCCCGCAGGTCCTTGAGAAAGAAGGATGTTTGACAAAGAATCATTAAGCAAGGTACGCACTAGGAAAATTCGCGTCGTAATCAAAAAGGAACTTACAGAAGGAGGAGTCACGGTGGCGATAGTTGAAGGAACATATTTCCCCTTAGAAAGGGAAGAAGCTGTCGATACCTGAGCCGCGGGGGCCGCCTTAGGAGCCGAAGCTTCGGAAGCTGCAACGTCGGAGCAGCGCCAGATTTGGCTTTCTTAGACGGAGGCTCAACGAAATTCGTCCCTGCAAAAAGGAAATGATTGACAGAAGTTGAAAAGAATGCGAGAAGTAAAAAGACAAAATATGACTTCGGGAAAGAAGGTGCTTACATATCGAAGAGATCGTCTTCATCGGCAAAGCCGCCGGTTGATCTCTTCACACGTGAAGCCCTGGTCTCCTCCGCAGCTGCATAAACAAAGGCATCACGATCAGCGTCGTCATCATGCACTGATCCCTCTGTGTCGCAAGCATCGTCGGCTAAGGAAGGAAGATCGGTGTGAACAGCTTCAGAATCTATCGGATCATCGTGTTCGCTCTCTGGGCCCGTGTGCTCAAGGTGAAAATCAACAGGGATCGAAGAGCCTCTTCCCTCGTAGTTTCATTTGGCGAATCATGCAAGTTTCCAGGACTATGGGGATCTGTCGAAGAGAAGAACAAATAAGAGTAAATAGTAATTATGTTGACTAAGTGGAAGCAGCGTAATAAGGATATGAGAAGGAAAGATACCTCTGTGGTGGATGATCAGCATCAAGGGGAGTATAAGAAGATATCAGCGGAATCGAGTCTTCCTGGCTAAAGAGAGTAAGGCGACGGACTTCGTCAAGCAGCTCCTTTTCCGACAATTCAGCAACATTTATCCTGGTTTCGTCCTTTGCACCCGAATACAACCACATCGGGCGGATTCTAGCCATAACTGGTTGGACTCGACGCTTCAAGAACACCGCGGTTACCTCTGTACCGATCATAGTTTGACCATCGGCTTCTTTGATTCGAAGGAATTTGGCAAATAATTCGTCGGCCGCCGTCTTTTCGTCGGGAGAGAGAATGTTCTTCCAAGAATCTTTCGGCTTGGTTTCAAGGACATCGACAAAACAAGGAAGCTAGGACTCGGTTGATGAAGAGTCCTTGACGTAAAACCATTTCAGTCTCCGTCCTTGCACGGATTCTCTCATTGGGAAACTGAAATAGTTAACCTCTGAAAGAACCACAAACCCCACTCCCCCAATGACAAAGGATCCATTACTCTCGCTGTACCTCTTTACATAAAAGATCTTTTTCCACAATCCAAAATGGGGCTCAATGCCCAAGAACGCCTCACAGAGAGTAATGAACACAGCAACGTGAAGGATTGAGTTAGGGGTAAGTTGCCACAGTTGGATTTCGTAAGTCCGTAGAAGATGGCGAAGAAATTCATGGGCAGGAAGCGAGAGACCCCGATACAGGAATGACAGGAACACTACGGAAAAACCAGCAGGGGGATCGGGCCGAGAAATCGCACCTGGAAGAATCACGTTACCCTCGTTGGAGGACACTAACCCAAGACTTCGGGCCCTCTTCTCATCACGCTTCGTGATGGAGGATGCTAGCCAATCTCCAGGTTTGGCTATCGAGCCTGGCGGCGCTGGCGGCGCCGGAGTTGGAGGAGGAGCGTCTGAAGCGCTCCTCTTCGGAAGATTCGAGGAAGATTTGGCGGCGGCACCACCGCTCGTGGAACTGGTGGCGGCGGTGAGGTTCTTATTCTTCACCATTGTGAGATCTAGGAGGATCGGATAAAGCGGTGCTGGCGGCGCAGCGGTTGCGAAGAAAGGAAGAAGAAGAAAGGCCAAGAAGATGCTACGGCAAATATGGGAGAGGATTAGCGATTTTCGTCCTTTGGAGATTTTAAGAGAGAGAGAATTTGAGGACTGCGTGGGCACGTATCATTGCTGCCAGTCTATTAAGTAGACCTTTGATGGTTGCGAAAATCAAAGAGGCGCCTTGGTAACTGTGCGAGAAGGACGGATATTGCTTAAAAACGGGGCCAGACAGAGAAAGAATGGGCTCAGCGGGTCGTGTCTTGTCAGTCAAAATCAAGGTGTCAACAAACGTCATCAATGACGTCATGGAGGAAGTCGAGAGCAATTGAAGGGAAATAGATAATCTTCGGATATTCAGGCTTGGGTCTGCACCCGATGATAAGTGCTCGTGTCCAGACTCGGGGGCTACTACCGTCGGAAGCGTTAAATGCGCACTCAACAAAAAGAAAGTCCGGAGACATTTCTGAGGAGAACATTTTAAGTTTATGCACGGATTGCAGGCATCCGTACCTAGACTCGGGGGCTACTCCCATCGGGAGCGCTGAGCGCGCACCCGAAAGAATAAGGACTCGAAGATATATTTAGAGAGAAGGATGGAATGTTCAGCTCGAGTCTGCACCCGGTTTCAAGCATCCGTGTCCAGACTCGGGGCCTCCATCGGGAGCCGGACGCGCACCCGATAAAACTTTGCACTCCAGGATCATGCCCGGGACTTGATTCGTGTAGGGTAACGTTGTTTTGTCGTCGGCAGTTAACCAGCAAAATTTGGGCACGTGATTCATTATCCATTGCATCGGAAAATATATCGGATAACTTACGAAGACTTGCAGAAAAACTTCGGCAGAGCAAAGCGTTCGAGTGGTACAACTTGAGTCTACGCACGGATTGCAAGCATCCGTACCTAGACTCGGGGGCTCTCCCATCGAGGCCGCCAAACGAAGAAGATGATGTTGATACAAGGTGGACAAAAACAATCAAGGAGAAAACTTTAGGTGGATGCATGTTTTAGTCTCTACCCGAACTATCTTCGTCTAGACACTCGGGGGCTACTGACGTGGGCATTACCCTTCGGGTAACCGATGTTGTTCTACCCTGTACGGTCTAGCTGGAGGCCCATGAAGGTACCCGATGACAAAGTGAGCCACTAGGTCGGTGCATCAGAAGATTCCTTGGTGGGCAAGACAAGCAGGTAACCGAACAAGGAAAGATTAGATTTAAAACTATTGTAAACCTAGTCGTACTCGGTGAGACCTCTTGAGACCTGGCCACTTATATAAAGGCCAGGAGAGGGGCTGCCGAGAGACACGATCAATCTTAGCAAACCGTAGACACCTAAAGCTTAAAGCTAGGTCACCATAGCACTTAGCCTCTCGACGAGATCTCAGCCGAACTATTCGGCACCCCATTGTAACCTAATATCTTCATAATCAAGAACAGACGGGCAGGACGTAAGGGTTTACCTCATCGAGGGCCCCGAACCTGGGTAAATCGCTCTCCCGCTTGTCGTGAACCGATGTCATGTCAGCAGGGATTCCATCAACCCTAAGCCCCTATCGGAGGGCATTGCCGAGGAGCACCCCCGGGACTAACCTATTAACAAGATGTCGCAGTGCGTTCTGTTTTGCTGTTTTTGATTTCAGAAAGTTAGTTTACAAATATTCTCGGAATTGGACGAAACAAAAGCCCACGGTCTTATTTTCCACGGAGCCTTCCAAACACCGAAGAGGAGACGAAGAGGGTACGCGAGCGGCCACGCCATGGGCGGCGCGGTCCCACCTGCGGCGCGCCGGCCTATGGGGTGGGCCCCGCGCTCACGACGCTGCCCCTTCGCCTATTATTCCTTCCGTCGCGAAAACCCTAGTGCCGAGAGCCACGATACGAAAAGTTCCAGAGATGCCGCCGCCGTCAACCCCATCTCGGGGGGTTCAGGAGATCGCCTCCGGCACTCTGCCGGAGAGGGGAATCATCACCGGAGGGCTCTACATCACCATGCTCGCCTCCGGACTGATGCGTGAGTAGTTCATCCTTGGAATACGGGTCCATAGCACTAGATGGTTGTCTTCTCCTCTTGTGCTATCATGTTTAGATCTTGTGAGCTGCCTATCATGATCAGGATCATCTATTTGTAATGCTACATGTTGTATTTGTTGGGATCCGATGAATATTGAATACTATGTCAAGTTGATTATTGATCTATCATATATGTGTTATTTTTGTTCTTCATGCTCTCCGTTGCTAGTAGAGGCTCTGGCCAAGTTGATACTTGTGACTCCAAGAGGGAGTATTTATGCTCGATAGTGGGTTCATGTATCCATTGAATCTGGGAGTGACAGCAACCCCTAAGGTTGTGGATGTGCTGTTGCCACTAGGGATAAAACATCAATGCTTTGTCTAAGGATATTTGTATTGTTTACATTACGCACGTACTTAATGCAATTATCTGTTGTTTGCAACTTAATACTAGAAGGGGTGCGGATGCTAACCCGAAGGTGGACTTTTTAGGCATAGATGCATGCTGGATGGCGGTCTATGTTATTTGTCGTAATGCCCTAAGTAAATCTCATAGTAGTCATCAAGATATGTATATGCATCTCTATTTGTCAATTGCCCAACTGTAATTTGTTCATCCAACATGCTATTTATCTTATTGGAGAGACACCACTAGTGAACTGTGGACCCCGGTCCTTTCTTTTACATCTGAAATACAATCTACTGCAATCATTGTTATCTGTTGTTTTCTGCAAGAAAACATAATTCTCCACACCATACGTTTAATCCTTTGTTTTCAGCAAGCGGTGAGATTGACAACCTCATTGTTAAGTTGGGGCAAAGTAGTTTGATTGTGTTGTGAAGGTTCCACGTTGGCGCCGGAATCACTGGTGTTGCGCCGCACTACACTCCTTCACCAACAACCTTCACGTGGCCTTCATCTCCTACTGGTTCGATAAACCTTGGTTTCTTACTGAGGAAAACTCGCTGTTGTACTCATCATACCTTCCTCTTGGGGTTCCCAACGGACGTGTGATTTACCGTCACAAGGAGCTGCCTCCCACGCAAGCAGCAGCCGCCCTCGAATTTTTTTTTGAAACGAGGCAAAAGATTTGCCTTTCATTGATATAGGAGAAAAGAGTTTGCCCGTTTATGAGGAAAACTGGCCAAAAACCATTACAACACGACATCACACGCCAGCCCCGAGGCTGCGCTCCACACGGGTCGACGACCAGCCAGGTCAACACCACACCTCAACGCAATAGGCGGAGGCGAAAGACCGGAGCCACCGCTCCAACTACCACGCCGGCGAGGCCGCGCCCCGCCTGGCCGAAGATGAACCCGCCTCCGCCAAAAACCACGAAAACACTCCAAAGTCCCTTTGTCCGGTGGACATCCAAAGCGAGGCCCCAAGAGGCAAAGCGACGCAAGAGCGCCGCCCACACCCGATCCCGCGAGGGATCTAGGGTTTCCCCCGGAGAGCCCGAGCAGAGAACAAGAAACACCCGCTACGACGACGCCTTCAAGAAGTATGCGGCGCCACAGGCGTCACCGTCGTCGGTCCTGGCCGGCCGCCAAGACAGAGCTTTCGCCCAGCGAAGAGTTCCAAGACCTCGCGCCCGCCAACAAGGACCGGCACAAACCACCACCTGCAACCACTAAGCAACCTCCTGGCCAACCTGTAGCCGCCGACGCGCAGAGGGCAGCACAGCCCGAAGCCAACAGAGAACCGCCGAAGATCACCGTGGGCGCCGCCGGAACGCCACATAGAGGGGACGCCGACCAACACCGACACGGGGCTCGAGGACGACCGCCGAATTCCGCAGACATGAACTCCCCGCACCACCCGAAGCCGCCACCGCACAGCCAACCCGGCCCATGACCATGGCAGCACCGCGCCACCCCAGCGCCATGACGGAGACGCCGCCAACGCCAACAGAAGCCGCGGCCCGCATGACCCGACAGGCCCAGATCGGGGTCTGCCCATCGCCGCAGCCACTAGAAGCAGCACCGCCGCCATGGCCTCCGGCAGGCTCCTCCATGAAAAAGCTAGGACCAAAAAGGTTGAATAATAATTGTACGATAACATTAAATTAATTTGTGACATTTTGTGTGGCCTTGCTTATCTTAGAACTTCAGGTTCAGTTCCTTGTACAGCCTTGAGAGTATGACATTGAGACTGTCATAAAGATGTTCAAACTGAGATCGTTGGATATGCTGTCAAGAACCGCCACATGGTAAGCTGTACTGGTGGTTCAAACAAGTTCAACTAAGCATAAATATGCAAAAACTTGACTAATTTAATTTTCATGTTGTCTTTCAGATTATGGTGCCGCTGTCACAGGATTCATCGTGGAGTCTGTATGCTCTTGACATGTAGAGGAAGATTTTGAATATTCTTGACCAAGTCTTAACATTCGAAGATGAAGATGCACACGAACCCAAGCATGGCGACAAAAGTTCTTTTTTAAAGCATGGCGATAGTACTCACAATGTCCTTGAAGGCATCGCAGCCGTTGGCAATGCTCTCGAAGACGGCTGGGAAATGAGTACGGATGGCTCAAACTACCATATATTTTCTTTGTAATCGAACCGAAGATGTGATGTGCCTATCGAGTTTCAGACAATTAAGGGCTGCTAGTAGTATTGTGAAGCATTCCTAGCGATGTGTAGTACTATCGCTAGCAGTTTGTAATTTGAAGCAATTTGTTTCCTGTTAAGGGCTGCTGAAAAAACCTCCCCACTAATAATGTAAGACTTGGTTGTGCTAAAACTGTTATCATGTATGCATCCGGATAGGGAATCACATCCCACAACTTGATTTTTTGGTTCACTGGTTTCTGCATAACATGGCAAAAATCAGACATGTCAAGCAAGATGGTGCTGGTTGGGGCGATATCGACAGAAAATTGTGTTGTCATGATTATTTGAGTGCTACCTTCGGCCAAGAGGAAGGGCTTCTGTAATTTTTGGGGGTATTTAGCAAGTAGTTGATGTTTGGAGAAAAATGGAGAAAGTTACTGTTCATTTGGCAAAGGAATAGCGCATGCATACTTTGTGAACGTCCAGTGTTGGCAACAAATAATCACGTACAAACGTCATCAGCTATAAAAGATTCAGATGATATTAGCACAGACAATGAGTGGAATTCTAATAAAATGAGAAACGACCACAAATACAGAGTAGGAGCTACTTAGTATAAAAGCATGCTTGAGAACATTGATTTTCTAGATGGTGTTCAGCCGTAATAAAAACATGCTTGAGAACATTGATTTTCCTAGAAATAAACATCAACTCAGTGAGCAACTTTTTGCTTTTGAGGGGATCTCAATGAGATCGTTCGGACTGGCCCATGTTCAACGGACTGGTAGCCCATAAACAACGGTCCGTTGGCACATGTGAAGACCGGCAGTATTGTCAGCAGCCCATTAATCACGGGCCCCCGCACCTGAGCCCAGAGCTGTGCCAATATCTATATAGCTTACAATGCAGAGAGCAAAAGGGATAGTAGACCAAATACAGCAGCAGAATACAGCGGTGGCACATTTCACGAACAGCAGTGGACGGCCAAGATACCGAGCTACGTGTAGCTCGGCCTCCATATGGAAGTTTTCCGTATTATGTTCTTCATTCAAAATAGCAGTATGGTGTTACTCCGATTGGGGTTGTGGCGTGTGGATGAACTCTCGTGGGCTAAGAGCATGTCTAATGGAACCCTTAAATCTTTATAGCTATAAGGGTCGAGAATTGACAAAATTGGAGGGGTTGGAGGTGTGAAAAACAGGAGGCATTTAGTGGAACCCTTAAACTCTTAAATTTTGAGGGTTGAGGCAAATAGTGGAATCCTCAAACCATTATAATTTAAGGGTTTGAGGGTTCCACTATTTGCCTCAACCCTCAAACTCTCATCACAATATTATTGCACATAAACACAAATATCATCACAATTGTCTTCCAAACAAACTAGGAAATGAAGATTATAGATGCATGGTTTAATAGTTTACATCACAAAATCATCATCTCCCCCCTCTCATCGGCACCATCACCAAAAAAATACAACACGGCGCCATCTCCTCCTCCTCTTCCACCATGGCGCCATCAAGCACCTTCATAGGCGCCGGTGGTGGAGACCTCCACACCGCCATCACCACAACCACTCATCGGATTGTCACCTCGAAGAGAAGAGGAGGCACTACGGAACATCCTCTTCCTCGCCGCGATGTCCTCCTTGTAGTCCTTCCACCACCTCAATTGGTCTTCATCCATGTCCTTTTTGGACATCATCATGTGCTCCTTCTCTTCCAACATGAGTTCTTTCCATGCCTTTGCTTCTTTCATTGCAAGCATCCTCTCCTCCAAGTCGGCCTTGCGAGCCCTTTCTTCGGCCTTGCGCTTGGCTTCTTCATGCCTTGCTTCAACTTGTGCAAGCTTCACCTCTTTCTTCTTGTCGGTGATAAGAAGCTTTGTCTCCAATGTCTTCAATGTCAATGTCTCCCTTGTCTTCATCATAGTCTCCATCTTGTCCCTAATGCTTGACACATCTCCTTCCATCTTCTTCCTAAGCTTTGCCTTCTTGGTTCCCTCGGGCTTGTCGGCGTTCCTTTCTTCCTCTGCACTATCATCCATACTCTCCATTGCCGCCTTTTTGGGTGCGGTCTCTTGATCCCTCAACTTCCACTTATCAAAATCCTTAAGAAGCTTCCAAACATGCTTCCAAGGAAATTGCTTGCCCTTGGAACCGGCCATTTGCATGTACCTCTTCTCGGCAATGTCCTCCTACAAAGACACAAATGGCATAATAAACACACATATAGCATTGTAGGTGCATGGCAAAGTAGATGTAAAAACATGCATATATACTCACGTAGTCACTCTCCACGGTACCACTAGGGGGTGCATCAATCACATTTGACATTGCCGCACTCCAACGAGCACATGAGGGCTTCATCAACTCCCACCGGCCTTGAAGCGACCGGAATGTACGAGGAGCGAACCCACCGGTCTTCGGCTTCATCTTGCAATAGGCGTCCTCTATATGTTGCCAATACCTTTTGCCGGTTTGGTCGGTACCGGTGCAAGCATCCATCCCCACCGAGGCCCAAGCCCGAACCAAGATGATATCCTCGGCCTCAGTATAGTTTGATGCCTTGCGACGGCCGCCGGCGGCGAAGGCCTCCACACCAATCTCGGTCAACTCGTCCTCCTCTTCTTCTCCTTCTCCCACCTCCTCCTCCTCACCATGCAAGTCATCACCAAACTCAAAGGGGTCGAGAGGAGGAGCCCCAATGTCTACCTCGGCATCTTGGAGAAGATCCATGTATAACATCCCTTCGGGGATTTTCTCAAACACGTCGTGCACGACGGGCTCGGAGGTTGGAGGCGTCGGCGCGGCCTTCTTCCGGGAGACCACCTTCTTCCCGGACGTGGGTGGAGCCAACGCGCGCTTCGCGGCCGCGGCGTTCTTCGGCCCGCCCACCGGCTTCTTAGAGCGACCACGGGGCGCCGCGACGGGGGCCGGGCCAGGTGCGGCGACGGGCGCGGGTGAGGGAGCGACGACGGCGGGGGTGGGAGCGACGAGGTGCTGCCCCGCGCGCTTCCGCTTCACGCCGACGTGGGTGGCCGCCACCGTGGCCGCCACCTGCGCCGAGCTCGGGATGGCCGCGGGAGCGGGGGCGGGGGAGCTCGAGGTGGAGCGGGCGGAGGAGGGGGCGGCGCGGAGGCGGGCGCGCTTGACGTGGCGGCGAGGGAGCCGCCGGCGCCGCGGAGGTGGGGGCGGGCGGGGCGGGCTCCATGGGAGGAGGGGGCGGCGGCGGAGGCGGGAGGTGGCGGGGGGAGGAGGAGGCGGGGGCGCGCGAGGAGGCGGGCGGGCGGCGGGGATGGGGCGGCGGCGGCGGCGGCGCGGGGGGAGGCGGTGGGGAGGAGGTGGGAGATGAAGATTTTTCGCGCGCTCCGCGGAACGTGTACAGGTTGTGGTAGGGGTTGGCCCCTCCAACCCTTACATGTACAGGTCGGAGCACGGGTTGGGGCCTCGACCTCTAATTTTTTTTTACAGATTTAGGGGTTTAGGAGTTCCACTAAATGGCATTTGGACCCTTAAATCCGTAAAAAAACGGTTGTATACAGATTTAAGGGTTCCATTAGACATGCTCTAAGGCCCTGTTCTCCTATGGATGGCCTAAGGCATCTTCAACGCTGCGGTCCAAACGGATGTGTTGGACCGTCTGTTTTAGGTTGTTTGGGTGGCCGCGTGGACACGCGGACAGCGCCCCACGTCCTCGTGTCCGTTTGGGTCGCACGGCGACCCATAAACCTGCCACGTGGTTCGTTTTTCTTGGGCGACGCTGCGCCATGGCAGGTCTCGACGGGACAGCAATGACGGGCGGGAGTACGCGTGTGAAAATTCACGCGCGCATCAGGGTTCCCCCGCGCGCGAAAAGGCCAGGAGCGCGCGCTCGCGTCCAAGTTTCCCGCCAAGGCCGCCGGCTATAAAAGGCGGCTGGCGCGGCCTCGCAGACCTCTCCTGCTCCACCGTCCTCTCCCCCTCTACCTTCTCCGGTGCCCTCTCCTCCTCCAACGCCATGTCGAGCACCCTGCAGACCACGTGGGCCAAGCTCTCCCTCGCCGTCTGCGCCAGGTTCCCGCCGACGGAGGAGGAGCGACAGAACGCGCGGTGGGTCGCCGACGACGAGGCGATCCGCGTCGCGGCCGAGGGGGTGGCGAAGAAGGCAGAGGACGCGAAGCTGGTGGAGGCGGCCGCGGACGGCTGGCACGAAGCCTTCGATGGCTGGTATGAGGCCGCGGAGGAGGGAGCCGCCGAGGAGGAGGCGGATGCCGTCGCGGCAGCCGACGAGGAGGAGGCCGTCCACGACCGCGAGATGGCAAAGCTCATTCGCCATCGAGGAGCGTCTCGCCGAGCTCACGCGCAAGACGAGGGAGCACGAGGCCTCCTTCCGGGTCGGTCGCCGCTGTTTAAGCGACCTTATCGCCGGAAGAGCGAGCTCGCTCAGCAAGCAACCCGTCACCTCCTCCAGCTGCCCTCGCCCGACCGGAGCGCCCACGAGGAGGCTGCGGAAGCGGAGCTCGGCCGCCAACAGCGTCGGCGTGGTCAGCAGGAGAACCACGAGGCCCGGGACGTCGGTCGCGTCCGCCTTGAGGCACGGGACATGGTCGAACGCGCCGTGCGCGTTGTGTGGAAGCTCGGGTCGTGGGGGAAGCGGCTCGTGATGCCGCAGGAGGCGGAGCGCGAGCGCGCCGAAGCTGCGAGGAGGGCCAGGAGGAGGGTGGACGTGAAGGAGGCGAAGGAACGCCGGCGGGCGGCCGCTGCCGGGCCACCCAGCTGATAAAGCTGGAGTGGAATCCTCACGCGTACAGGCCGCCCGTGTCGAGTGAAATCCACGGCCCCGGCGACGAGTCGCCGGCGAGGCCGGCAAGGCCCTACGTAGCTAGGCTAGTACTAGGTAGTATTAAGAAAAATGTAATATGTTTAATTTTAATGAAAAATAAAATTATGTTCCTATGACACGCGGACCAGGGGAGGACGCAAGCGGCCAGCGATCTGCGTTCGCGGCCACGCAAATACGACCCAGATTAGGGCCATGTTTAGGTCGTCCCGGAGGCCGCGGCCATTCGCATTTGGAATGCGTGGATTGAGCCGCGGTTTTTGTCCAGCAATCCTTGTGTGGCCCAAGTAAGAAATGGACCATTGTGCACGTCAGAAAGATCATCTTAGAGGACCCAAACGGTAAAAGAAACAGATTTTCAAAGAAGGAATAGAGATTTGGTATACGGACCAGTGATTTTTTAAAATAAATAAAAATTATATTTGTAAATTAAGAAAAATCTGAAAATAATTTATGATGTAGTCAATATTGTATCCACAAACGTGTAAACTTTCAACTAGAAATAGTGTGCATTTCCGGCTACACAAAAATGAAAAAAAAAGTGAATCTAAGTATAGCGATTCAAATCTTCAAAAGGAAATCAAACTTTGTCATTTTTGTGCAGCTCAAAAAATGGAATATTTGTAAATTGAGGATTTTTACATTAGTGGGATACATCATCAGCTCCTTTTAGAATTTTGTTAGTACATAATTTTTTAAACACATAAATGTAATTTCTGAAAATTTTAATATGATAAAAGCATTGCCAAGGATCTAAAATGACTTTTCGCCAAAGAAGAAACTAAAGAAAAGAAAGAAGAGGCATGTGATGCCAGCTTGTCGCCTCGGCTGATCCATCGTCTCATGTGACGGGCACTTCTCACTCGATCCATTGAGTTGTAGAACATGTGGTTTCCAATCCATCTCTCGCTCCATGGATCAACCCGCTCTTGGTTACCACCGTGCTGCACATGTGAAAAAGAAAAAAGAAAGGGAGAGCACGAGACACGTTACACACGTACGTGCTCCTGTAGCAGGGGTTGGATGGACCACAGACCGTACGTACGTACGCAACGGAGAAGATCAGCTTGGTGACCTAATTTAATTTAAACTTGTGGTATCATGGAGATACGTTGTACCCAACCTTGTATCTACAAACCTTCTCAGAACATTTCTAGCGGGCCGATCCCGTCCGCTCGGACAGACAGATCGGCCAAACACTCCAGTGAGATGATTTAAACAGATCGAGTGGTCCGCTTCGATTTATCCGTTCACTAAATTTAGGGAGCCGATGCGGGCGCGCGGACAGTAAGCGTGTCCTCCCATGTCCACTCATGTGTACTTATGGCCGCATAGAAGCGACCCAACGGCCTTCTACTTCTAGCCATCAATGGAAGTAGGCTGACTCTATCTCTGGCTGCGCCGTCCGACGCCTACGTTCCTGCTCTGCACGCACTGATCTTCTCCGTTGCCTACGTACGTACGGTCTGTGGTCCCTCCAACCCCTGCTACAGGAGAACGTACGTAGGCAACGGAGAAGATCAGGTTGGTGACCTAATTTAATTTAAAACTTGTGGTATCATCGAGATACGTTGTACCCAAATCTGTATCTACAAACCTTGCTCCCGGCATTCAAACCTTGGCTTAAACACTCCAGTGAGTTGATTTAAACAGATCTACTCGTCCACTTCGAATCATCTGTTCACTAAATTTAGGAAACCGATGCGTCCGCGCGGATAGTAAGCGTGTCCTCCCATGTCCACCTACGTGTACCTATGGCCCGCATGGAAGCGACCCAACAGCCTTCTACTTCTAATCATCAATGGAAGTAGGCTGACTCTGCCTTTGGCTGCGCCGCCCGACGCATGCGCTCCTGCTCTGGCCGCGCCGTCGAATGAGGAAGGAGTAGCGGGAGAGGCCAGAGTCAGCCACCAGCGCCGCCATCACCACCATCCTCGCCGCAGCGCGTCGCCATCGACCTCTCCGACTTCGAGTTAGGCGTGACCATCCAGCAGGGCATTAGGTGGGACAGGTTGCGCCTGGCCCAGTGGTTCGCCTCGATATTCGAAGGGCAAGAGCCCCACCAAGTCTTCTTGCGCGTGTCCGGCGGCACGACTGGCTTGTGGCCGACGGAGGTGATGTTCGACGGCGAAGGGCAGATGTTCCTCCATAACGTCTGAAAGTGCTTCGCCCGCTCGCACGACATTGAGGCCAGGCACTTTGTCGTCTTCAAGTACGATGGCCACGGCGACTTCAGCGTCAAGGTCTTCGACGGGACCATGTGTTGCCGCCACTATCACTCCGACGAGGACGACTAGGAGACGCAATGATGAAGATGATGTAATCTTCTACTATGTTTCTATTATGTTTTATTCAAGTTCTATTAATTTGCTTGAAGCAAATCTCCGAATGTGTATGCAAAATTTGAGAAATGAGATGATATGCAAGATGATTGGGCTAACACCGGACCGAATGGGTCGCACCGCTGCGTGCACTGTCCGGGCCGGCTGGACCGCGAGACGCATCCTATCCGCGAAGCGGCCCAAACGGACGGAAACAGACCGTTTGGGATGGCGATTTGGGTTGGCCCGCTGGAGATGCCTTCACACATTCCGCTCTTTTTTCGGCTTCCTCGTGTCTGTCTCCTCTCTTCTTTTAATTTGTTTGCTCTCTAAGGGTGTGTTCCAACCTATTCTGGCCCTCCGAACTCGTGTGGACTGGTCAATAGCGCACGCGCTCCAGCGGCGTGGTTCAAACAAACCAGTACATTCGTTCCCTAAATTTGGACCGTGGATGCGTCAGATCAGACAGCGCGCATCCTCATGTGTTCTCTCCTTGGCCAGCCTGGGTCCTCCCGCCAATCCAAACAAGAGCGCGGAGGACGAGGCTTGTGATCCCACTAAATAGGGTCACAAATGTTCGTTGTAACACCGATAGGTCGGCTCTAAGAGGGCAACAGGAGGACGAGGGAGGACATGCCACATGTTCATCTCTTGTACGCATGGACATAAAGTAGACCCGCAGCTAGACGGACAGAAGGTGAAATGTGCCATCCGTTGGGCCACGTCTTTTGTCCATGGCAACCCATTAGGAGGTACAGTACACGGAACAAAATTTGTCGCCATGTTTGGCGTCTCCACTAGCGCCCCCATATAATGTCTAGTGTTTTGGGGCGTGGGCAAAAAATTTTGCTACTTTTTGATAAATCATAATTTAAAAGAATGCAGCCATATTGCATAGTTCAGATAAATAAAATATATTAGTACAATAATTCATACAAACATATCCGCCGCATCTTTTTCATAGAAGGTACCGGATGCGCCATAGCTTGTTCGTCCAGATTGTCAAAACTTGCGAGAGTAATTCTCGCTATTTTACTCAACGGAGAAATGTAGTTGGCGCCATGGGGTTCAACCTCTATCAATAAAATCTCTGCAGCTATGCGGGTGCTCGCATATGGCATCCCGGTAGATTATACGGATAAGTATCTTCGCCACATACAACAATTGAAGCCGTCTGGATGTTCGCCAACGTCATGATCTGTGTGTTTGGTCCTTCATCTTCGGTCTCCAAACGAGGAAGATACACAAAGTTGATGGCGGTGGACGAGGAGAGACCCGGCCGGGCATGCTAGGTAGTGTAGATTGTATGCATTGGATGTGGAAGAATTGCCCCCAAAGTATGACATGGTCAATATTGTGGTAAAAAGGTTGAGATGCCACCATTGTGCTTGTGGCCGTGGTCTCGGAATATTTGTGGATTTGGAATTGCTTTTTCGGATTGATGGGATCACTCAATGACATGAATGTCTTGCATAGATCTCATTTGTTTGCTAGATTAGCTAGGGGAGATTCTCCTTCTTGTAACTCCATCGTCAATGGGCATGACTACACCATGGTATATTATCTTGCCGATGGCATCTACCCGGCTAGGGCAACATTCGTGAAAATTATTCAAAACCCTCAAACAAAGAAACAAACTCAGTTTGTGAAGACATAAGAAGCATGCCGAAGGACATTAAAGAGCTTTTGGGGTTTTGCAAGATAGTTTTGCCATTGTCCGGGGTCCAACTTGTTTTTGGGACAAGAACACCATCGACAACATCATAAAATATTGTGTCATTCTTCACAACACGATCATCGAAGATGAGAGATGTTTAGACTTGGAGCTCTTCTTTGATAATGTTGGTACCAGTGTGCAACCACACACAAAAAAACCCGGTCGTATTCAAGATTTTCTTGAGACGCATCAGCACATATTGAAGATGCAGCCGCTCATACCCAGCTCAACCTTGATCTCATCGAGCACCAGTGGCAGTTACATGGCAGAAACTGTCCCATTCGTCATTTAATTTCATTACTCCCTCTATCCCAAAATAGGCTGCCTATAAGATTTGGATAAAGTCGAACTTCTCAAAGTTTGATCAACTATATAGAAAAAGTGTCGACATTTGTAATCTTAAATTAATATTTTTAGAACCATCATGAAATATATTTTCATATTATGTGCATTTATAATTTTAGATGTTGATAGTTTGTTTGTATATAGTTGCTCAAACTTTAAAAAGTTTGACTTTGACTGAAAACTATATGCATTCTAATTTGGGAAGAAGGGGGCACATTTCCTCATCATTTGTGTGTACGGTGAAGAATTATTTCTTCCCGGAACGATTCGTTATTTGTTTCATTATTTGATTTGAACATTTATTTTAATATGATTTAAAGATTAATGTAATTTGAATGATTATTATGTGTTGTGGTGTTTTCAATCTTTTTTTAAACGAGGGAAAAAAAGCTTTTGCCTTATATTAATATAGGAGGAGCAAACATAGGTCTGGCTGATGCCAACAACAAAAACAAAAGAAAGGGAGAAGGAGAAAACCCCAAAACTAGAGAAAAGGGAAAAAAAGGGTCAGCTCACGAGCCCCGCAAGGTTTTTAGTTTCGGCAAGAATCCAATCCCTTCCTTCTTCCCTGATCTTGTGCATGATGACCGAAGGCACAGAGGATTTATTATTGAAAACTCGCTCATTTCTTTCGTTCCAAATCTCCCACGCGATAAGCAAGTTGGCAGTTCGTAACCCTTTGGGAGAAGAGGAAGGAGTCTTGGCCATGGCGTGCCAGTAATCCAACACTTTCTGCCTTCCCGACCCAAGGCAGCGGAGAAGATCCGGACAAGAAAGCCATGAAGCCGCAGCAGCCCATATCCTTCTGGAGAAACGACATTCGAAAAGGATATGTCGCGCCGTCTCGGGGTGCATCTACAAAGCTGACAAGAAGGCTGGTGCGGCCACCCCTGTTTGGCGAGACGGTCCGCGGTCCAAAGGCGGTTTTGAACGGCGAGCCAGGCGAAGAAGCGACATTTCGGTGGAGCCCAAGTTTTCCACACGAGATTACCGAAGGAGCATGGCAAAGCGGTTAGGAACTGGGCAGAATTTTGGAGTTTCAAATTGGTTATTAAACTGTTGGATTCCAAGTATATAGTTCAGGTTTCACGCGCAGTGGTGCCGATCAGATCCTGTGTAGCGGAATATGTGATTCCTTTTTACAGTTCCGCCACACAGATCTGATCGAAGCGTCATAAGTGCGCGTGAAAATCGTGTTTTCCTTGTACTGGCGCTTTTACGGGCGAATTTGCAGGATCTGCTAGAGTTGCTCCTAGGGCGGTGTCGGGACGGTGGGGATGCCCTAATGGTCGTGCATGTACTATCCATATTGTCCTGTGCCTACGCGAGAGATAGGAGCAGGACTGCTACTTTGCTTGGTCATTATTCCAGGACAGTGCTGGGTGTTTGTCCAAAAGACAAAGTTGCGTTCAAAGACAGAGAGATCAGCAAGCAGGCATCGCCACCTGCACCCACCACCACTACCACCAGCAACGGCTGCAACAGCGAACAAAAGGCCGGAGCGATCCCAGATATTGACCGTGCAAACCTGAAAGGAAACACAAACAAAAAATGTAGTAAAGAAAAAACAGGCGAGATCGGGACGGATATCGCGTCTAGTGACAACATGAGTTCGAGAGCTGTTCAAGAACAGCAGCAAAGCGGCCGCTACAATCTTTCTTAGCCACTAACCTCTCTAGCTACGAGCATCCATGAATTAGTAACAGCGCTCCTACTCTCCTTCCTGTCATCGACTCATCCTACTACATGGTAATTTTATAGTCCTAGATTGTGAGTTCTACCGGATAATTTTTCTTTCTCCCTAACTTCCTTTTTGCACAAATTCTAATGTGGATTCCTCCTAGCTCCTAGCGAAAACTAATATATACATATGCAGCGTCAGCAAAGGCAGCGAAAAGCTTCAAACAGGAGACATAGTGGCGAACATACGAAGGATGCTGCTGCAAACTCTTGTTTACAAACTACTTATTCATGTATGTATCCATCTTTATCTTGGCGAAATAGATAATGCACGTAGCTGTCAGTAGATAGATATAGTATGACAGCAAAAGGGTCCATCCCAGTAGCATCAATCAATTAAATCCAGTTTCGGTTGAGAGATCAGCCTCCCAATGAAGTCTCGTTTGGTGGGGGCTCGATACGCGTAGTTTAATTAGTTCTTGAGCTCTGCATTCGGATATGGTATTCCACTACTTGCTTAACTTTGGGAGTTGGCATCAGTTTGACCAAGACCAGCCGCAAGCGCTGCGCGGCCGGGTGGAAGGGGAGGCCACAAGGCACCAATCATTCGTGCTACTACCATTGTTTTCTGCTCCGTGCATTGGACTGGATTTTCTTATTCTTTCCAGGCGGAGACGAAAACGATCGTCTGCTTCATGCCATAGAGCATGGATAAAACACCCACAGGCCACAGCTGCGTCAGAACATACTATCTTCCGGCTCAGGTCTAGGAGGAGGAATCTTGGATTACTTGTCTGAAGAAAATCTTGAGGATCAATTAGTAGTCAAGGAAAAGCATATCTTTCGGCTCCAATGGTTAGCGTGAAGGGGAGAATCCGGGACCGGCGAGGGGACGATTGTTGCCTAGGCACGGCACGCCAGCGAATATGGCGGACGGTAGCGCGATCCACGTCTTCTCTACGCGCGACGACCACCGCTTTTCCCCCTACCATCGGTGCGCTCGCGAGATGCCAGCCAGCTCTCCTTTTAATCGACTCCCCTAGCTAGATTATGGCACGAGCAACGGTGGCATACATAACTAGCTGTTTCATGTAAAATAATTGTCAGAAGCAACATGTTAAATTTTATCTCTCCAATGGAAGCTAGAGTACAGCTTTAGTCAGAAAAAAGAGAGAAGGAACCCCACAAATAGGGGTGGACTAACGAGCTACTCGGATCGTTAAGGCTCGGCTCGTTAAGCTCGTAATCGTTAAGGCTCGAATTGTTAAGCTCGTTAAGAATAACGAGCTGAAACCATTGTTCGGCTCGACTCGTTATGTTCTTTCGAGCGCTCGCGAGCAGCTCATTAAGGATCGTTAAGGAGGTAATGCAAAGAAAACATGTGTGCGTTGCCTGGTGAGGAAGAGCGGAAACATAAGTTTTTAGATCCTACTGTAGGAGTTTCAAGCATGCTTAAAGAGCATTATTTTGCTTGGCCCTTTCCTGCAAAATATTTGAGATAACTAAAGTGACTCATTGTAAAAACTGGTGAAGCATAGCTTGTTACCGATCTTAACGAGTAACTCACGAACATAGTCGGCTCGATTGTTTAGCTCATTAACCTTAACGAGCAAAAACTGCTGCTCAGCTCGGCTCGTTAACAAAACGAGCCGAGCTCAAACGAGTCGAGAAAACGAGCACTCATTTAACTCGTCGAGCTTTGAGCTTTTTGTCCAGCCCTACCCACAAATATGACACTGTGTATCTCTTTCTCTCTTCAAAAATCATGCTTTTAACGCTTAAGATCTCACTTCTTAGAGAGGAGGCTATCTCCTCACCCAAACCTACTTTGGACCACCTGAACCTAGCTAAAGGTGTGAAGCAGTACCTCTAGGGCAGTGTATTGGCCATGCCCTGGTGGCATCTCGAGCAGCCCAAGACACAAAATATGTTTGTTTTGGTCCGTCGTTTAGATCGGATCACCGGATATCAATTTGGATTTGTTAACATGAATACCTACTTCCCAAAAATGCATAACATCTATCTTTACTGACTTTGATATTATGGCATTATTAATGAACGACTTCTCCGTCTATAAAACCTCTTTTAATAATTGTCTTACCAATCTTGATAAGGTTCTGCGAAGCTGAAAAGATACTAACTTTGTTTTAAACTAGGAGAAATGCCACTTCATGATCAAAGAAGACATAGTTCTTGTGTTGGAAAGAGGAATAGAAGTTGATAGAACTAAAATAGAAGCCATTTATCGACTACCACCGCCTCGCGGCCTGAAGGATTAAGAAGTTTCCTTGATCACGCGGATTTCTATAAAAGATTTATAAAAAAAGTTCTCAAGTTACAATTCCTTTGACTAAGATATTACAAAACGGAGTTTGCTTTAAGTTTAGTGATGAATGCATGGTAGCCTTTAATCATCTTATTGATGCACCCATTATGAAACCACAAAAGTATGATGAATATTTTGAAATAATATGTGAGGCTAGTAATAATTCAACAGGAGTAACAACTCTAGGCCAATATAATGGTGGTACTTTTAACATTGTTCACTTTGCAAGTAAGACTTTTAAATCTATACCTCGTGTTTTGCGTGTTCGATAACAGCACTAGAATAAATTCCACTGTGTGCATAGTTTGCCTTGAATAGATTTGTAGGTGCACGGTGACCTCGCTGAATGCATCAGAATCGGAGGACTCAAGCGTAGCTTATAGGTTTTCTAGTTTTGTGTGTGTGTCGCGAGGTGACGTGGTTGAAGAGGAAAAAGAAAAACCAGTTTAGCTTGACCGGTACTACCGGTACCAATAGCGGTAGTACCGCTATCGCTATTGGTACCGGTCACCAGTACCAACAGAGCTTTGCACGAGGGAAAAGCTCATAGTATGTGTTACGGTACTCGACCGGTAGTACCGCTCCCAAGTAGTATTTCTGACCAGGTACCGCTTTGGTACCGGCGTGCTGACGTGGGAGTTAGAAATCTCTGGGGTGTAACTTTTCTTCAGGTCCCCGGCAACGGCGCTAGAAAAGTAGCGGCTTGTGACGGTAAAGCACACGTCCATTGGGAACCCCAAGGGCAAGGTATGATGAGTACAGCAGCGAGTTTTCCCTCAGTAAGAAACCAAGGTTATCGAACCAGTAGGAGATGAAGGCCACGTGAAGGTTGTTGGTGAAGGAGTGTAGTGCGGCGCAACACCGTCGGTGCCAACGTGGAACCTGCACAACACAATCAAAATACTTTGCCCAAACTTAACAGTGGGGTTGTCAATCTCACCGACTTGCCGAAAACAAAGGATTAAACGTATGGTGTGGAGAATGATGTTTGCTTGCAGAAAACAAAAGAGAACAATGATTGCAGTAGGTTGTATTTCAGATGTAAAAGAATGGACCGGGGTCCACAATTCGGTGTCTCTCCAATAAGATAAATAGCATGTTGGGTAAACAAATTACAGTTGGGCAATTGACAAATAGAGAGGGCATAACAAGCACATATATATCATGATGACTACTATGAGATTTACTTAGGGCATTACGACAAAGAACATAGACCGCCATCCAGCATGCATCTATGTCTAAAAAGTCCACCTTCAGGTTAGCATCCGCACCCCTTCCAGTATTAAGTTGCAAACAACAGACAATTGCATTAAGTACTGTGCGTAATGTAAACAATACAAATATCCTTAGACAAAGCATTGATGTTTTATCCCTAGTGGCAACAACACATCCACAATCTTAGGGGTTGATGTCACTCCCCCAGATTCAATGGAGACATGAACCCACTATCTAGCATAAATACTCCCTCTTGGAGTCACAAGTATCAACTTGGCCAGAGCCTCTACTAGTAACGGAGAGCATGCAAGATCATAAATAACACATATATGATAGATCAATAATCAACTTGATATAGTATTCCGTATTCATCGGATCCCAACAAACAGAACATGTAGCATTACAAATAGATGATCTTGATCATGATAGGCAGCTCACAAGATCTAAACATGATGGCACAAAAGGAGAAGACAACCATCTAGCTACTGCTATGGACCCGTAGTCCAAGGATGAACTACTCATCGGTCCGGAGGCGGGCATGGTGATGTAGAGCCCTCCGGTGATGATTCTCCTCTCCGGCAGGGTGCGGAGGAGATCTTGAACCCCCCGAGTTAGGGTTGACGGCGGCGGCGACTCTGGAACTGTTCTGCTATTTTGGCTCTCGGTACTAGGGTTTTCGCGGACGGAGGAATAAATAGGCGAATGGGCAGCGTCGGGGGAGCCAGGGGGCTCCCTCCCCATGGGTCGGCGTGGCCAGGGGCCCCACCGCGCCGCCATATGGTGTGGGCCCCCTGCTGGCCTTCCTCGACTCTTCTTCGGTGTTCTGGAACACTCCGTGGAAAATAGGTGACAAAGGATTAACTTGTCAATGCCTACAGATTGTAGACTAGGGTTTTGCTAGAAGTAGAGGGCAAGTAGATCTCGAAGGTTTAGGCGAAAAGTACTCGCGATTATGAAAACTAGGGTTATGTTGACAGTAGATTCGATCCTCTTTGTCCCTCGACTCCCCTTATATAGGAGGTGGAGCCGAGGGTTTTCGTTTTGTACAAGTTACAGAGTCCGGGACGGTTTCTAACTCATCCCGCCAGATTTACAAATAAAACTTCCTATTACAACTCTAGCTTTCCTTAATGTATCTTGGGCTCCCGAATCTTCTTATTCTTCGGATAGTGGGCCTTCAGTAAACTCCGGGTACTATCTTCGGCAGGCCCATTTGGGATGCCTATGTCGCCCCCGAGATTTTGCTTGAATCGTAGAGTCAAGGGAAATCTCGACTTTTTATATTTATTCGAGAACTTTTATTTATACCTCTTCATATAAAACTCTATATTGTACAGGGATAATGGTAGTTGGGGCTAGTTCATCTGACGGATCAGGTACTAGTTAACTGCTCTAGTGGCAATCCGCAAAAACCTACTTCAAGATCACGTCCCTGGACATGATCTCGGGATACTGGTGTAAACTTCGACAGGTGCCGCAAGGTCTTCCATGTCGAGTCCCGTCAAATTATCGGGTACCTAACGCGTCCGTTAGGATTTTTCTTCGATCGTTGATACGGATAAAATAGCAGAGCGCGGTCTTTGGCGATGCCACGCCCAGCGAACGGATCGGGGTCTTACCTTCGCAAATTTGCGGCATCCAGAAATTGATCGCAACTTTGGCGTTCTGAGAATATATTGTCGAGTGCTTTTCGCCTTTGGAATAGCATTTTATCGAGTCATATTTGATGACTTATTTTGTCTTCCCGATGGGAGTATATGTAGAGTTATCTGTGTAACTCGAAATATACTCACTTCTGTTTCTCTATTTTTGAAAAAATTCATCGGGCACGCGAACAGCGTTCCCGATGGGAGTAGCCCCCGAGGCTACATCCAAGAACTTGTGCTTGGGTGTAGGCTCCACAGATTAGTATCCGTTGTCGCTATATTTATAATTTTTCTCGACAGTTTTTTATTTATCGGGTGCGCGACCAGCGCTCCCGATGGGAGTAGCCCCGAGGCTATGAACAAATGCTTGCATTTGGTCATAGGCTCTCGCCATTTCTGTCTTGTCATACTCGAAATTTTCTATTTTTCCAAAGTAGCCCCCGAGCATTTGGGCAAAAACTTGTATTTGATCAAAGGCTCCCGAGATAACCTTGCGTTGTCGATAAACTTTTGAAAACTCGCAGTCGAATTTTTCCTTTATCTTGACGACGTCATTGCTGATGATAACCACGATCTCTATGTTGGAAACTGACCATTACTGCTTGTTTCGCTGCCTTGTGGGTCCCAATTCCTGATCTCGGACACGTCGTGCAAGTGGGGGACACATGTTCTCCCCTTTTTCTGGCACACGTTCTGTAACCTCGTCGATGTAAAAATACATTTTTACCCTCGTCTCCTCGTGGCTATCATCTCCTTCACACTTTTTCCATCCAACGGTGCAATGCTTCGCCTTATTCCTATATAAACCTTTCTTCAACCTCGGTTCACTCCTTCGCTTGCGCCGCACATCTGTTCCTCTTTGCAAAAACTTCCCCTGCGCCCAATTCTCTTCAATCTTCCGCACGCAAGAGCATTGCTTGTCCAGTGCCATTGATGCCACCGCGCACGCGACTCACGCGCCACAGTACTCCAGAGTCCGAGATGGCCGCTGAAGATCTTGAATGGGAGAGATCTAAAATCTCCAACCAAGACCTCAACATGATGAAGAAGCTTGGCCTGATGAAGAAGGAAGATGCCATCCGCTTTCCCAGCGAAGAAAGCTACCCCAACCCTCCAATGGAGTATCGGGTTAGTTTTGTTGATCACCTCATCCGCGGCCTTTCTGCCCCAATTCACGATTTCCTCCGCGGCCTTCTTTTTGTTTATGGGATTCAATTGCACCAGTTGACCCCCAATTCCATCCTCCATATTTCCATTTTTATCACGCTGTGCGAATGTTTCCTTGGAGTCCCTCCTAACTGGGCTCTTTGGAAACGCATTTTCCTTCTCCGCCGCAATGCCTCCCGCAATGCCACTTATAACATAGGCGGCGTTGTTATCTGTGTCCGAACTGACGTTGATTACTTCGACGTCAAATTTCCTGATTCTGTCCAAGGGTGGCGCAAAAAGTGGCTCTACATTCACGAAGAAAGTGCCAACTCTGTGGAACACAACATAATCCCCTTCGACGGAAATGCCAAAATTCAGCGCCGCCGCTCCTGGGATGCTGAAGCTTCCGAAGAAGAGAAAAAGGCGACAGAAGCACTTATGTCTCGTATTCATCAGCTTCAAAATACTCGAGGCAAAGAGCTATCTGGTGTTCAAATCACTGCCTACTTTCTTAGAATTAGAGTGCAGCCTCTTCAGGCTCGCAAAAATCCCCTTTGGACATATGCTGGTGGAAACGACGCCAATAGGCTCTCCAGTGATCTTTCTGCAAAGGACTTGGAGAAGCTGATTCGAAGAATTTCCCGTTTAAACAAGAAAGATCCTGTTCCTTCCTCCTGCCGCGTGGAACCATACAGCTCCACCAATCCTCTCCCCGAGGTATTTTGTCTTCTCGAATTTTTATCTTGTTCCGAATGTTCCCTGTATCTCATTGTATTGATATCTCGCTAATTTTTCTTTTGTCGCTATTTTTTGCAGAACCATCCTACTATGGCTTCTCTTCCTCCCCTTCCTGAGGATGGAGAAGTCGAAGAACAAGCTATCGTTGCCGAAGACAATCAAGGTTCTTCTCTTCATGAAAGTGAAGTCGAGGTTCTCACAAATCTGCGGCTTCCCATGAAAAAGAAGTTGAATCGAAGCCGTGAATCGACGCAATCCCTTCCTCCTGCTGTTTCCCCAAAGAATAAAAGGAAAAGGGATGATGCCGAAGCTTCCGGCACCTCCCAACCCGAAGAAGCTGTTCCTTCTCGTCCGAAGGCAGCTTATGATCCATACCTTGGGACTCTCATCAGTTCGTAAGTATCCTTGCCCTGTTTATTTGCACTTTGAAGATTTTTGTCTATCTTGCCTTTTACGTTGTCGTCATTTACTCGTAGTGATGATGAAGAAGTAGTACCAAATGTTGATGTGGCTGCTCGAACGAGTACGTCACATACATTAGTCGCCTCGGAGACGCCAGTCGAAGGAGAAGAAACGTCGCCTCCTCGACAGAATGTCGGCACTGCGACTCCTCCGTCAAGCCCCCTTGTCCCTTCACCAAAAAGGGCAAGGGTTGAAACAATTCCGGAGCCTACTCTTCCGTCGAGTAGCTCTTCTAACCCTCTCTTGGATGATGTAAGTTTGTCGATATCTATGTTTCCTCTATTTTGCTTTTTCACACCTTCGCTCTCTTTTTTATGCCGATGTTTCTCTTGCTTTGTTCTTTTTTGACAGCCTATGATCAAGGATCTTATCCGCATCGGATCCCAATTCATTGGGTACCGTGAATATGCCAATAAAGCTGAAGGTGACAACCTTTACACTTGCTGTTCTTTCTGACTTTCGCTCCTGTTGTTTGTCGCAGTTTTTTGATCTTCCCTCTCCCCCCTTTTTTTATTTCTACAGAGAAACTTGCAGAGGCCAACAATCGTGCCGACGCACTTGTTCAAAAACTGGAACAAAGTGAGGCGGCCCGCAAGAAAGCCGAACTCGTTGCTAGCGAAGCCAAAACCGAGGCTGATGAAGCCAAAGCAAAAGTTGCTAGTGTCGAGGAACTGCAGAAAAGACTTGAGGATGCTGAATCTGCTTTAAACGAGCATAAAACTGCCCAAGCTGCTCGTGAAGAGGGGATCCTTAAGCGTCTGAAGTCACAAATTCGACGTACTGAAGGTAATATTATCGATCCCTTCTATTTTTTAGTGGACTTCCTGTTTCTTGTTTGTTGATTGATATTTTGTTTCCTGCGGCAGCTCAAACGAACCAAGGTTTTGATCTGGAGAATCCCGTCAATGATCCTCTCCTTGACACACTTTCTTATCTGGAGCTTCATGGGTCGGAAATTCGTGAAGGCGTGTCAAATGCTAGTGCAGGATTGTCGACGCTGTTTCCCTACTTCTTCCCGAAGAAAGAGGAGCCCCCGACTTTCCTTGCTCTCGCCAAAAGCTTCAATTCATCAGAAGACCTTGGACTGAAGATGCGCCTAGAAAACATGAAGGTTGCTGTCGAAAGCACTGTTGCCCTGGTTGCTGACAGCCAACAAACTGTTGATTGGATGAAAGTTGGCGACACCGATCAAATAGAGCAATCGAGGTGGAGGTCGCTGATTAAGGCAGCCAAACCCAACACGAAGAAAATCTTGGCATATCTCGGGATCAAGCCATCTTCGACTTCCAGCTCCTCAAGGCCGGAGGTCTAATTTCATATTCTTTTGCTTTGTTTTTAGTTTACCTCCTCCTTTTGGTATTGTCGCTATAGTGCTCCTGGCGATGATTAGGTCTTCTAGAGGTCCTTATTTTGTAATAGACATGTATATATTTATGAGAATGAATGGAAGTCGAACTTTGTCTCAATGATTGATATCGACATTTTTCTATTTTTCAGTTGATTTTTGACAACTATTCGTCAATTCCTGGTCCTTCCGAAGTTTTTCCTTCGTCTCTTTCGAAGAAGTCTTCTATCCCTGTTAATCTTGTTGATGATTCTTCGAGTAAGGATCTGACAGAGGAATTGAAAGAACTTCGAGTACAACTCCAGTCCGTGAAGAAGCAGTCGCTTATGCTTATGGAGCAATCTCGAGGATCTTCTCAAAGGGAAAAGATTGCACTCCAACAAGCTCAAGATGCCATGACTGAAAAGGACGCCGCTGTTGCTGAGGCTGCTGCAGCTACATCCCGAGAAAATTCTATGCTCCAGCTGCTAATAGATGCTAGCTTGGATATGGCGGGTAAGTTTCCTTGTCTTTGTCTTGCTTCTTTTTTTCCTTTGCTGCTTGCCTCCTTATTACCCACTGACTTATTTTAAGAAACAATAGGTACTTTTTTGGATACTGCAACTGAAGATGAACGTGTCGAAGCTCGTTCCAATGTTCTTCTTCGGCTTGCACGTGAACATGGGTCGACTTTTTGGGGCACACCTGAACGGACTCGCCAAATCGTGAGATTTCAAGATCGTGCCCTTCAGGTTCGCGAGTATCTTGACTTCTGTACAAGGACTTTGTCTCTGGTTTATGGTACCATGTTTCCTCGTAATAAGATGCCAGAGACCCTTCCTGCGTTGATGGACAAATTTCGAGATGCTCCTCGCATCCACGGCTTTGTACGAGCCCAACTAGCTGCTGGCGCAAGGTTTGCGATGATCATGATAAAAATTTGCTACCCGAAGTTAGACGTAGGGCAAGTTGTCCCAAAGTGCTTGGAGAAGATGTCGAAGAAGAAAAGAAACTTCGGCAAATATGATGACATTGTTACTCCTGTTGCCGAAGATATGATGGATGAACTTCTCCGGATGGATTCCGAATTCTTCGTGAAGGGTAGCTACGCTGAGCATAGTACTCGCGCTGTAAATAACGAGCGCTTAATCATAGACAATATATTGGGAAATCTTTGAAGACGATCTTATTCCAAAATTTGTATCCTGTATAGACGAGCTATATTGTAAAGTCATTATATTTTTATTTTTATCGCCAAGCCCCCGGGCGTTTTGATTGCAATATTTTTTGTTTATTATAATGCGAGGTTGTCCCAAGGCAAGATAATATACATTGTGTACTATTTTGTGCGGGTGCAAGCCCCCGAGCTTTTTGTTGATCACTATTTTGTCGATATCTCTTTTTATTTTGGCGAGGTATTTTTACCAAGGCAAGATGCTTCTTTTGCGTTCATCGACACTGTGTATATATATATTGTATCATTTAGGGGGAAGTCCCGTCGAGAAAAAGATATATAATTCCACTATCTTTATTATATTGCAGCACCGCGAGCCCGCCTCATTAAAAACCTTTCGGCCCCACTCGGTGCCCCGAAAAAGGAAAAGAGTGCGTCTGAAAACTCGTGGGCGTTTCAGTACATTGTATGTTTACAGAGGAGACTATATTTCGGCATCTAAGCGTAAAAACGCCTGAGCTGTGCCACGTTCCAGGGATTTGGCTCGGCAATCCCTGTCTTCTTGTCTTGATTCTGTATGCTCCTCCTTCGATTACCTCTGTGACGATGTAGGGTCCAAGCCATGGTGACTCGAGTTTTTCGTGACTTTTTTGGTTGAGTCGCAGAACTAAGTCACCAACTTGAAAAGACCTTGGGCGCAATCGTCGACTGTGGTAATTCTTCAGGTCCTGTTGATATTTGGCGACTCGTGACAGGACTTCATCTCGAGCTTCGTCAAGTGCATCGACATCGTCTTCCAAGGCTTCTCTCGAGGTTTCTTCATCATATTCGTGACTCTTGGAGAATCATGCTCTATTTCTATCGGCAGGGCTGCGCGGCGCCATGGACCAGAAAAAACGGTGTTTCTTGTGTCGCCGTATTTGGTGTTGTTCGGATACTCCACAACACACTTGGTAACTCCTCCGGCCAAGTATGCCGAGCTTTTTCCAGTGGGCCTAGCAGGCGCTTCTTGATGCCATTGCAGATGATGCCATTGGCCTTCTCGACTTGTCCATTGGTCTGAGGATGCGCGACAGACGCAAAACTCAATTTAATGCCCACTTCTGCGCAGTACGCTTTGAACTCCTTGGACGTAAAATTGCTGCCGTTGTCTGTCACAATACTGTGAGGAACTCCAAATCTGAAGACGATGCTCTTTATGAATTTGATTGCCGACGCGCCGTCCAAGGCTTCTCTTGAGGTTTCTTCATCATATTCTGTGACTCTTGGAGAATCATGCTCTATTTCTATCGGCAGGACTGCTTCGGCGCCATGGACCAGAAAAAACGGTGTTTCTTGTGTCGCCGTATTTGGCGTTGTTCGGATACTCCACAACACGTTCGGTAACTCCTCCGGCCAAGTATGCCGAGCTTTTTCTAGTGGGCCTAGCAGGCGCTTCTTGATGCCATTGCAGATGATGCCATTGGCCTTCTCGACTTGTCCATTGGTCTGAGGATGCGCGACAGACGCAAAACTCAATTTAATGCCCACTTCTGCGCAGTACGCTTTGAACTCCTTGGACGTAAAATTACTGCCGTTGTCTGTCACAATACTGTGAGGAACTCCAAATCTGAAGACGATGCTCTTTACGAATTTGATTGCCGACGCGCCGTCCGGTGAGTTTATCGGCTTTGCTTCTATCCATTTTGTAAATTTGTCGACCGCGACAAGCATATACTCGTAACCTCCTGGCGAAGCTTTGTGTAATTTACCCACCATGTCAAGACCCCATTGAGCAAAGGGCCAAGATAGTGGGATTGGCATGAGTTCTGCGGCAGGAGAGTGAGGTTTGGCGGCAAATCTTTGGCACGCGTCGCAAGTTCTCACGATTTCCTTTGCGTCCTCGATTGCTGTTAACCAATAAAATCCTGCTCTGAAAACCTTAGCCGCGATAGCTCTGCTACTCGCGTGGTGCCCGCATATCCCCTCGTGCACATCTTTCAAGATGATTCTTCCTTCTTCGGGTGTAACGCATCTCTGTACCACGCCCGAAATACTTTGTTTGTACAACTCCCCTTTTACCACAGTGAAAGCTTTTGATCTCCTGATTATTCGCCTTGCTTCAACTGGATCGTCGGGTATTGTTTTCCTTAGAATATATGATATGTAAGCCTGCATCCATGGAATTTGCACCATCATGACTAGCTCTTGCTCTTCTTCTTCTTCTTCTGCTATGTTTTTGGTGATACTCGAGGGTTTCTCTTTCTTCTCCTTCTTTGTTTTTGCTGGCTTTGTTGATCTCTCGCTTATCTCTTCCCAAAACACGCCTGGAGGAATCGCGAGACACTGTGACCCGATGTTTGCGAGAACGTCGGCTTCATCGTTGCTCATCCTGCTGATGTGGTTTACCTCGCAACCATCGAATAACTTCTCCAGCTCATTGTACACCTCTTTGTATGCTATCATACTTTCGTTGACTGCATCGCATTGGTTCATGACTTGCTGTGCTACCAATTGTGAGTCGCCGAAAATTTCAGTCGGGTTGCACCGCAAGCTTTCGCCATCTTCATCCCGTGTATGAGAGCTTCATATTCTGTTTCATTGTTAGACGCGTTTGGGAACGTCATCCGCAAAACGTACTTCAACTTGTCGCCTTCAGGTGATACTAATATCACGCCTGCTCCAGCACCTTCAAATCTCTTGGACCCGTCGAAGTTCATGGTCCAAGTTCTCGATAAATCTGGGGGTCCCGTGTTTTGTAGCTCCATCCATTCTGCAATGAAATCTGGTAAAACCTGTGATTTTATTGCTTTTCTTTTTTCATACGTGATGTCCCGAGGGAAAGTTCTATTCCCCAAAGGGAGACACGACCCGTAGCTTCTGGATTGTTCAATATATTTGATAAGGGAGCCTCATTGACCACTATTATCGGGTGCGCCGAAAAATAGTGTCGTAATTTTCTTGCTGTCGTGAATACTCCATATGCAAGTTTCTGATATTGCGGGTACCGCTGTTTTGATGGCGACAGTACTTCGCTAATAAAATATACCGGCCTCTGAACTCCGTGAAGCTTGCCCTCTTCTTCCCTCTCGACTACTAGGGCCGTGCTGACCACCTGAGGTGTGGCTGCAATGTATAAGAGGAGAGGTTCTTTCTCTTTTGGCGCCACCAATATCGGTGGTGTCGAAATTGCTCGCTTGAGGTTCTCGAAGGCTCTGTCTGCTTCCTCGTTCCATTGAAATTTTTCCCCTTGTTTGATCAATGCATAGAACGGCAGCGCCTTTTCTCCTAGCTTGGCGACGAATCTGCTTAAAGCTGCGACTCGCCCCGTTAGCTGTTGTATTTCTTTCAACTTTGTTGGCTTTCTCATAGTGACGATGGCCTGTATTTTTTCGGGGTTAGCTTCAATCCCCCTTGCTGATACTAAGAACCCGAGAAGTTCTCCTGCGGGAACTCCAAAAGAGCACTTTGTCGGGTTCAGCTTGAGGCAGAATTTGTCGAGGTTGTCGAAGGTTTCCTTCAAATCTTCGATCAAAGTCGACCCTTTCTTTGATGTTATTACGACATCGTCGATGTAGACTTGTACATTTTTTCCAATCTGTGTTGCTAAGCACTTCTGCATCATCCGCTGATATGTTGCTCCCGCGTTTCAGACCAAAGGGCATTGTTTTGTAGCAAAACACGCCATAAGGTGTGATGAACGCTGTCTTGGCTTCATCTTCTTCTTTTAATCTTATCTGGTTATAACCAGAATATGCGTCCAGGAAGGAAAGACGTTCGCATCCTGCCGTGGAGTCGATGATTTGATCGATCCTTGGGAGGGGAAAGTGATCCTTGGGACAATGTTTATTGAGACACGTGAAGTCGACGCACATGCGAAGGACTATTGTGTGTTTCTTCGGCACCATCACTGGGTTAGCTACCCATGTGGCTTCTGTAGATATTTCTCTGATGAAACCAGCGTCTTTGAGTCGATCTATTTCGATAACATAGCTTTGCGGCTAGGTTCCGAAAAACGCCGCAAAGGCTGCTTGGTCGTGCGAGGGATCCAAATTGAGGTGGTGCTCGGCAAGTTCCCTGGGTACTCCTGGCATGTCAGCTGGACACCATGCGAAGATTCTCCAGTGCTCACGGAGGAACTCGACGAGCGCGCTTTCCTATGCGACATCCATGTTTGCGGCAATGGACGTCGTTTTCTTTGGATCTGTCGGGTGGATCTGTACCTCTTTTGAATCCTTGGTTATATTGAAAGTTGGCTCCTTAGAAGATCTCCCTACCTCTGGCAGCACATCATAATCAGTGAACCTTGGCGCCGCATATTCTGCTTGCATCCCGAAAGTTTCTGATAGTCGATGAAAATCCTTGTCGCATTTGTCAGATAACGCGAAACTTCCTTTGATTGTGATAGGTCCCTTGGGCCCGGGCAACCTCCACAATAGGTACGTATAATGTGGCACTGCCATGAACCTGGCATACGCTGGTCGTCCCAACAAAGCGTGATATTGCGACGGAAATCCACAACTTCGAACTCCAGATTCTCTATCCTGTAGTTTTCTCGGGTTCCAAACTGAACGTCGAGGTTGATCTTGCCCAATGGGTAACTTGGCTTCTCTGGTGTGATCCCATGGAAACGTGTGTCGGTTGGTTTCAAATTTGCTAAGGATATGTTCATCTTCCTCAATGTATCTGCATACATGAGGTTTAAGCTGCTGCCGCCATCTATGAAAACTCTCGACACGTCAAAACCAGCGATTACTGCGGGTAAGATGAGTGCTGATTGTCCTGGTCGAGGAACTTGCTGCGGATGGTCTGCGATTGTGAAGATATCTTGCCCCGACCAATTTAAGTACTCGACTGTTGGTGGAGGCATCTTCTCTGCCATGAACACTTGTCGAGAGATTACCTTCTGCGCCCTGTTGGATGGCCTGGCTTTCTGAATCATCGAGACCGCACCGTTAGAGTTGGGGTCAACATATGGAGGTGGATGTGGTGCTGCCGCAATTCTAAGCTGGTGTCGATTTTCTTCGGTAATTGCGGGAGGAGGTGGAAGGTGGATCTCGCTCCTTGGCTCCCGAGGGTTTCTGTTATTTGCTTGAGCATTTGCAATTCCTGCGGCTCGCAACATTGCCTGAAAATTACGGCAGTCTTTCTGGAGATGTCCTGACTGCCTCTTTCCATTGTTGTCGAGGTAAAAGTGCATTTGACACGGGCCGTTCATCATCTCCTCGGGAGACACATAAGGTCTTTGAATCCTTGGTCCACTATTTTGCCTGTTGCCACGGAATCACCTCTATTGTCGCCTTGTTGCTCATTACTCCTTTGATAGTCATCTCGACTATTTCCTCCAGGATTTCCTCGAAAACCAGCCGATATATGGCCGGGAGCATCGTTGTTGTAGAACTGGCGAGAAAATCGCCTTCTATTTTGATAATTTCGACCACGATCCTCTTCTGGCGACCTGTGTCGCTTGTTGTATATTGCGTCTTCTCCATCTGCCCATTTATTGGCTATTTCCATGAGTGCTGATATGGTCTTAGGGTTAGTTCTCCCTAAGTCCTCGATGAAATCTGCTCGGCGAACTCCTGCCACGAACGCATCTATTGCCCTCTCGTCGGATATATCTTCTGCCGAGTTCTTTATAATGTTCCATCGCTGTATATACTTCCTCATCGACTCGTCGTGTTTTTGTCGGCATGCCCTCAGCTCTTCCAACGACGCAGGTTTCTTGCAGGTGGATCGGAAGTTTTTCACGAAGATGTCCTCAAAGTTATCCCAGCTGTCGATGGAATTTAAGGGGAGTTTCTTTATCCAAGATCTCGCGGCACCACTCAGGTGAACTTGGATACTTTGCATAGCTGTTGCTCTGGTTCCTCCTACCAGTTTTACCATCTCGAGATAATCCACGAGCCAATCCTCGGGATCTTGCAGGCCGTCGAACTTCTTGAAATTCTCGGGTAACTTGAACCCTTTCGGTACTCGAGTTTTTCGAACTCTTCTCGTAAAGCATGGGAGCCCACACATATCTTCGTCGGCAAGCTCTGGCGAGTGCTGACGCTCCCTTCTTTCTTGTCGCGCTCTGTCCACCCTTACTTGGACTGCTGTGTCTCTTGCCCCACTTGTTCTTGGTGGGTCTTGAACTGCTGCGGTGTGTCGTGGACTATTTTGCCTAGGATTTTCTTCGGGAGGCGTTGTTGCAAACGCTGTTCCCATAACTCCTACTCCAGCCATTGCCATATTGAACAATGGTTCTCTCGGGTCTCCAGGAGGTGGTCTGGATGCGAGGATGTAAGCTTGTGTTGCCATGTAACCTGCCTCTGGCGTTTTTGGGATGATATTTCCCCGTTCGTCGATCGACATAAAGGACATGTCGAGATTTTGGATTATACTTCCTCTTTCTGCTTCGGGTATGTTTTGCAGCCGAGACATTGCTCTCCTCCGAGCTTCTCTGTGACTATCTCCCGTAGTTCCTGAAAGGCGACTTAACTCTGCTCGGCGTCTGCTTGATGCAGAAGCTGCTTCTTTCCTCCTATTCAGGGATGCTGTCTGTTTTTCTAACTCTCTGCTTACTCGAGCAAGTCTATATTGATATGCTTGAAGTTCTTGTACAGTAGCAGTGGTGGTCATAGGTTCTGAACCATCCATGGCTTTTGCAGCCCTATCCCACGCTTCTTGCGGGAGCTGTACTCTTGCGCGAGTTGAGGATCCAGGATATTTAGTGCCTAAGCCATGTCTGAGATCAGCGGGATCGACGTATGGATTTCCCAATTCGTCGAAAGCCTCTGACGTTTGCGGGTCTGATGTGCCTGCCCCTTCTACCACATAGATCTGATGATATTTTGCGCATTGATTTTTATCAGGATTGGTGACACCATCATGTAGAGTGGTGAAGACCTTTCCAATGGCAGCAGACTTGTCGATGAAGTTGAAGCTGTCGACGCTGTCGGAGTCGCTGCTTATAAAGGAGTCCGCAGACGACTCGAAGGCTGTGTTGCTGAATATCTTGGCGAGCTTTCCGCTTGCCTTGTTGTCGACAAGTATGGCGACGAAAACTCCTCGTCACTCGTCGAAAAGTTAGAGTCGACCGCTGAAAATTCCGACGAGATCGGAACTTCGAGACGGTAGGACCCTTCCTTGTTGACGCCAAATCGGAATTCTCCGAACGTCATGATGATGGGCTCCTCCAGATAGGCACATGCATCCATACGGGAGGGCGGGTGAGGAATAAAATTGAATAGATCAGTTTTTCCCTTGTTACCTCGATCCATCGCGTTGCTTGCTGTTGACGATGTCGAAGATCTTGAACGTGCCATCGAGATCAGCTCCTTGCAACCTCTAATTCCCACAGACGGCGCCAATTGACAAAGGATTAACTTGTCAATGCCTACAGATTGTAGACTAGGGTTTTGCTAGAAGTAGAGGGCAAGTAGATCTCGAAGGTTTAGGCGAAAAGTACTCGGCGATTATGAAAACTAGGGTTATGTTGACAATAGATTCGATCCTTCTCTTTGTCCCTCGACTCCCCCTTATATAGGAGGTGGAGCCGAGGGTTTCGTTTTGTACAAGTTACAGAGTCCGGGACGGTTTCTAACTCATCCCGCCAGATTTACAAATAACACTTCCTATTACAACTCTAGCTTTCCTTAATGTATCTTGGGCTCCCGAATCTTCTTATTCTTCGGATAGTGGGCCTTCAGTAAACTCCGGGTACTATCTTCGGCAGGCCCATTTGGGATGCCTATGTCAATAGGGCCGTGGGCTTTTCTTTCGTCCAATTCCGAGAATATTTGTAAACTAACTTTTCTGAAATCAAAAACAACATAAAACAGGAACTGGCACTGTGGCATCTTGTTAATAGGTTAGTTCCAGAAATGCATAAAAACATTATAAAGTGTGAAGAAAACATGTAGGTATGGTCATAAAACTAGCATGGAACATAAGAAATTATAGATACGTTGGAGACGTATCAAGCATCCCCAAGCTTAGTTCCTACTCGCCCTCGAGTAGGTAAACGATAAAAGAATAATTTCTGAAGTGACATGCTACCAACATAATCTTGATCAATACTATTGTAAAGCATATGAGATGAATGAAGTGACTCAAAGCAATGGTATATAGTTTGCTAACAAAAAGATAATGACTAAACAACTAAATCATATAGCAAAAACTTTTCATGAATAGTACTTTCAAGACAAGCATCAAAAGTCTTGCATAAGAGTTAACTCATAAAGCAATAGATTCTTAATAAGAAGTTTTGAAGCAACACAAAGGAAGATTTAAGTTTCAGCAATTGCTTTCAACTTTCAACATGCATATCTCATGGATAATTGTCAACACAAAGTAATATAATAAGTGCAATAAGTAAGCATGTAAGAATCAATGCACAGTTGACACAAGTGTTTGCTTCTAAGATAGAAAGAAGTAGGTAAACTGACTCAACATAAAGTAAAAGAAAGGCCCTTCACAGAGGGAAGCAGGGATTACTCATGTGCTAGAGCTTTTTATTTTGAAAGCATGGAAACAATTGTGTCAACGGTAGTAATAATTCATATGGGTTATGCATAAAACTTCCTATAAGTTGCAAGCCTCATGCATCGAATACTAATAGTGCCCGCACCTTGTCCTAATTAGCTCGGATTTCCATGGATTATCATTGCATTACATATGTTTCAACCAAGTGTCACAAAGGGGTACCTCTATGCCACCTGTACAAAGGTCCAAGGAGATAAATCGCATTTGATTTCTCGATTTTGATAGATCTCAACTTAAGGACATCCATACCGGGACAACATAGAAAACAGATAATGGACTCCTCTTTTTAATGCTTTAAGCATTCAACAATAATAATATTCTCATAAGAGATTTTGAGGATTTGAGTGTCCAAGCTGAAACTTCCACCATGATACATGGCTTTGGTTGCGGCCCAATGTTCTTCTCTAACAATATGCATACTCGAATCATTTCAACTCATGGCAAATCTCCCTTACTTCAGACAAGACGAACATGCATAGCAACTCACATGATATTCAACAAAGGTGTGACAGGTTGATGGCGTCCCCAGATAACATGGTTACCGCTCAACAAGCAACTTATAAGAACTAAGATACATAAGTGACATATTCCTTACCACAGTTTTTAGGCTATTTTTGTTGGGATTCGTAGCATAGAAAACAAAAAATTCCTACCGCAACGAAAACACAAGCCAAGATCTAATCTAGTAGATGGTAGCAACGAGAAGATCATGAGACTAACCCTCGAAGATTTCCAAAGCCTAACGAGATTAGATCTCGTGGTGGATGTAGTCGATCACTTGTCGCTTGCAAAAGCGCGTAGAAGATCTTAACCGCTTGCAAAAGCGCGTAGAAGAACTTGACGGTGCCACAATCGGGCAGCACCTCCGTACTCGGTCACGGTTGTGTTGATGAAGACGACGTCCTCATCCCCGTTCCAGCGGGCAGCGGAAGTAGTAGATCCTCCTCGGAATCCGGCAGCACGACGGCGTGGTGGCGGTGGTGGTGGAGAACTCCGGCAGGGCTTCGCCTATGCGTAGTTGTATGTGGAGGAGAGGTAGCTAGGGTTTGGGGAGAGGGGGCTTGGGCGCCGGCCAACTAGGGGCTGCGGCCAAGGGTGGCAAGGTGTGGCCGGCCCCTCCCCTAGGCTCCTCATTATATAGGTGGAAGTCCCCAAGAGTTGTAGTCCAAGTCTTCGAATAAGACCCCAACAACAAAACCTCCCAAAAGTGGGAAACCTACTAAAGGGGGGAGTCCTACTCAAGGTGGGACTCCCACCTTTCCTTGAGGTGGGGTGGCCGGCCACCCTAGGTGGAGCCCACCTGGGACTCCTCCCCTTAGGGTTTGGCCGGCCAAGCTTGTGGAGTCCCTCCGGGACTCCACCTTCCATAGTGCCTTTCTTCCGGACTTTTCTAGAACCTTCTAGAACCTTCCATAAATGCACCGGATCATTTCCAAACTTGAAATATGACTTCCTATATATGAATCTTATTCTCCGGACCATTCCGGAACTCCTCGTGATGTCCTGGATCCCATCCGAGACTCCGAACAAAACTTCAAACTCCATTCCATATTCCATATCTACTTAAACGACATCAAACCTTAAGTGTGTCACCCTACGGTTCGTGAACTATGCGGACATGGTTGAGACTTCTCTCCGACCAATAACCAATAGCGGGACCTGGAGATCCATAATGGCTCCCACATATTCAACGATGACTTAGTGATCGATTGAACCATTTACATACGATACTGATTCCCTTTGTCACGCGATATTTTACTTGTCCGAGGTTTGATCATCGGTATCACGATACCTTGTTCAACCTCGTCTCTGACAAGTACTCTTTACTCGTACCGTGGTATGTGGTCTCTTATGAACCATTCATATGCTTGCAAGCTAATTAGACGACATTCCACCGAGAGGGCCCAGAGTATATCTATCTGTCATCGGGATGGACAAATCCCACTGTTGATCCATATGCCTCAACTCATACTTTCCGGATACCTAATCCCACCTTTATAACCACCCATTTACGCAGTGGCGTTTGATGTAATCAAAGTACCCTTCCGGCATAAGTGATTTATATGATCTCATGGTCGAAAGGACTTGGTAACTATGTATCGAAAGCTTATAGCAAATGAACTTAATGACGTGATCTTATGCTACGCTTATTTGGGTGTGTCCATTACATCATTCACATAATGACATAACCTTGTTATTAATAACATCCAATGTTCATGATCATGAAACGATGATCATCTATTAATCAACAAGCTAGTTATACAAGAGGCTTACTAGGGACTTCTTGTTGTTTACATAACACACATGTATCAATGTTTCGATTAATACAATTATAGCATGGTATATAAACATTTATCATAAACACAAAGATATATAATAACCATTTTATTATTGCCTCTTGGGCATATCTCCAATAGTCTCCCACTTGCACTAGAGTCAATAATCTAGTTTACATTTGTAAAGATATAACACCTTGGCCTTCCGGTGCTTTATCATGTTTTGCTCACGGGAGAGGTTTTAGTCAACGGATCTGACACGCTCAGAAACGTATGTATTTTGCAATTCATTTGCGTCTCAACGCATCACTCATTTTCCAAATGAGTCGGCATATATATGCTTAGTCCTCTGGTGGAACCTTAATTCCGCGGTCTGAAATATGTCACTAATATTGTCATACACAATATAGCTTCAAAGTTCTGACACTATCGGAACTACACCAAGTTCTCAAAGAACTTTTTGACTTAACATCTTTAGTCATTGTCAAAACAATGACATATTCTGCCTTCGTTTGTAGAATCCGTCACAATATTTAGAACTCTTCTAAATCTAGCATTGTGCTACCTTTTAAACAACACTTAGCCTAATTGAGATTGAAATTTATTTTTATATGTGACCAAACTAATATCGGTGCAACACTTTACAGCGATTTGTTTGTCATTACCCATATAAAACTATATATATCCTTGGTTCTTCTAAAGTACTCAAGGATATTCTTACTGTCGTCCAATGATCATCACATGAATCATTCTGGTATATGCTCATAACACTTTTAGAGCACATGACATCTGATTGTGTACATATTATTTGTGATCTATAATCACTCATGTGTTTTTACTCATTGAGTGTCATATACACTCAAGTCTTGTTAAAACTTCACATGAAAAGAACACCTTCTTTATATTTTTATATTGAACTACTTCAATATTCATTCTATGTACTTTGACTTAAACTTATTATGTGTTTCAATCTATCTTCATAGATCTTGACACTAAATATGTTTCAGTCCATATCCTTTCATTGAAGCTAATTCTCAATGAAACCTTTTAATCAATTATATAATTACACTATTTATAATCAACGATATGTCAGCTACATAAAGTATTACAAATATGTCTCAGCGCTCCCACTTAATTTCTTGCAAATGCAAGCATCTTCATCGTTTCTGATGAAATCAAAAACTCTTTGACTATTTCATCCGGTGAAGATTCCAACTCCGCAATACTCACTTCATCCAATTGAAGTTCGTATTCCTATCTAGTATTCTACGGACTAGCAAAACTCTTGGTTGTATCTTGTATACACCTTTAATACACACTTCTGTTAAGTAATATATTTTGCCATCCTACTAGCTGATGCGCGTAGATGTACACGTCCGTTGGGAACCCCAAGAGGAAGGTATGTTGCGCACAGCGGCAAGTTTTCCCTCAGAAAGAAACCAAGGTTATCGAACTAGTAGGAGCCAAGAAGCACGTGAAGGTTGTTGGTGGAGGAGTGTAGTGCGGCGCAACACTAGTGAAACCGGCGCCAACATGGAACCTGCACAACACAATCAAAGTACTTTGCCCCAACGTAACAGTGAGGTTGTCAATCTCACCGGCTTGCTGAAAACAAAGGATTACGTATCGAGTGGAAGATGGTGTTTGTTTGCAAAGAATAGTAAAAGCAGTAGAATGCAGTAGAATGTATTCAGATGTAAAAGAATGGACCGGGGTCCACAGTTCACTAGAGGTGTCTCTCCAATAAGATAACTAACATGCTGGGTGAACAAATTACAGGCGGGCAATTGACAAATAAAGATTCAATACATATCAACGATGATTACTATGTGATTTAATCAGGGCATTACGACAAAGTACATAGACCGCTATCCAGCATGCATCTATGCCTAAATAATCCACCTTCAGGTTATCATCCGAACCCCTTCCAGTATTAAGTTGTAAACAACATATAATTGCATTAAGTATGGTGCGTAATGTAATCAACACAAATATCCTTAGACAAAGAATCGATGTTTTATCCCTAGTAGCAACAGCACATCCACAACCTTAGAACTTTCTGTCACTGTCCCAGATTCAATGGAGGCATGAACCCACTATCGAGCATAAATACTCCCTCTTGGAGTTACAAGTATCAACTTGGCCAGAGCCTCTACTAGCAACGAGAGCATGCAAGAACATAAACAACACATATATGATAGATTGATAATCAACTTAACATAGTATTCTATATTCATCGGATCCCGCCAAACACAACATGTAGCATTACAAATAGATGATCTTGATCATGTTAGGCAGCTCACAAGATCTAAAACAATGATAGCACAAGCGGAGAAGACAACCATCTAGCTACTACTATGGACCCATAATCCAAGGATGAACTACTCACGCATCAATCCGGAGGCGGGCATGATGATGTAGAGCCCTCCGGTGATGATTCCCCTCTCCGGCAGGGTGCTGGAGGCGATCTCCTGAATCCCCGAGATGGGATTGGCGGCGGCGGCCTCTCGCAATGTTTTCCGTATCGTGGCTCTCGTGTTTGGGTTCGCGACGAAGGCTATTTGTAGGCGGAAGGGTAGGTCAGGGGCGACGCGGGGCCCACACAACAGGCCAGCGCGGCCAGGGCTTGGGCCGCGCCGCCTGGTGTGTGGCCCCCTCGTGGCCCCTTCGTCTCCTTTCGGTCTTCGGAAGCTTCGAAAATAGGCCCCTGGCGTTGATTTCGTCCAATTCCGAGAATATTTCCTTACTAGGATTTCTGAAACCAAAAACAGCAAAAACAACAACCGGCACTTCGGCATCTTGTTAATAGGTTAGTGCCGGAAAATGTATAATAATGATGTAAAGTATGTATAAAACATTCAAATATTGTAATAAAAGTAGCATGGAACATAAGAAATTATAGATACGTTTGAGACGTATCAAGCATCCCCAAGCTTAGTTCCTACTCGTCCTCGAGTAGGTAAACGATAACACAAATAATTTCTGAAGTGACATGCTACCAACATAATCTTGATCAACATTATTGTAAAGCATATGAGATGAATGGAGTGATCTGAACAAAAGATTGCTAACAAAGATAATGACTAAACAAATGAATCATATAGCAAAAAATTTCATGAATAGTACTTTCAAACAAGTATCAATAAGACTTGCATAAGAGCTAACTCATAAGCAATAAATTCATAGTAGAATGCATTGAAGCAACACAAAGGATGATTAAGTTTCAGCAATTGCTTTCAACTTGTAACATGTATATCTCATGGATATTTGTCAACATAGAGTAATATAACAGGTGCAATAAGTAAACATGTAAGAATCAATGCACACAGTTAACACAAGTGTTTGCTTATAAGATAGAAAGAAGTGGATACACTGACTCAACAATAAAGTAAAAGAATGGCCTTTCGCAGAGGGAAGCATGGATTACTATTTTTGTGCTAGAGCTTTTGTTTTGAAAACATAGAAACAATTTTGTCAACGGTAGTAATAATTCATATGTGCTATGCATAATACTTCCTACAAGTTGCATGTCTCATGCATAGAGTACTAATAGTGCTCGCACCTTGTCCTACTTAGCTCGGAAACACGGATTATCATCGCATAACATATGTTTCAACCAAGTGTCACAAAGGGGTACCTCTATGCCGCACAAGTGTCTAAGGAGAAAGCACGCATTGGATTTCTCGCTTTTGATTATTCTCAACTTAGACATCCATACCGGGACAACATAGACAACAGATAATGGAATCCTCTTTTAATGCTTAAGCATTCAACAACATTAATATTCTCATAAGAGATTGAGGTTGTATGTCCAAACTGAAACTTCCACCATGATGCATGGCTTTAGTTAGCGGCCCAATGTTCTTCTCTAACATATGCATACTCAAACCATTTGATCATGAAATCGCACTTACTTCAGACAAGACGAACATGCATAGCATCTCACATGATATCCAACAAAGGTAAAGTTGATGGCGTCCCCAGAAACATGGTTACCGCTCAACAAGCAACTTATAAGAATTAAGACACATAACTACATGGCGTCCCCAGTTTTTAAGCTATTTGTCCCATGAGCTATATATTGTAAAGGTAGAGGAATGAAATTTTAAAGGTAGCACTCAAGTAATTTACTTTGGAATGGCAGAAAAATACCACATAGTAGGTAGATATGTGTTGGAGATATGCCCAAGAGGCAATAATAAAAGTGGTTATTATATATCTTTATGTTTATGATAAATGTTTATATACCATGCTATAATTGTATTAACTGAAACATTGATACATGTGTGATATGTAAACAACAAAGAGTCCCTAGTAAGCCTCTTAACTAGCTTGTTGATTAATAGATGATTAGTTTCATAATCATGAACATTGGATGTTATTAATAACAAGGTTATATCATTGTATGAATGATGTAATGGACACACCCAATTAAGCGTAGCATAAGATCACGTCATTAAGTTATTTGCTATAAGCTTTCGATACATAGTTACCTAGTCCTTATGACCATGAGATCATGTAAATCACTTATACCGGAAAGGTACTTTGATTACATCAAACGCCACTGCGTAAATGGGTGGTTATAAAGGTGGGATTAAGTATCCGGAAAGTATGAGTTGAGGCATATGGATCAATAGTGGGATTTGTCCATCCCGATGACGGATAGATATACTCTGGGCCCTCTCGGTGGAATGTCGTCTAATGTCTTGCAAGCATATGAATAAGTTCATAAGAGACCACATACCACGGTACGAGTAAAGAGTACTTGTCAGGAGACGAGGTTGAACAAGGTATAGTGTGATACCGATGATCAAACCTCGGACAAGTAAAATATCGCGTGACAAAGGGAATTGGTATCGTATGTGAATGGTTCATTCGATCACTAAAGTCATCGTTGAATATGTGGGAGCCATTATGGATCTCCAGATCCCGCTATTGGTTATTGGTCGGAGTGAGTACTCAACCATGTCCGCATAGTTCGCGAACCGTAGGGTGACACACTTAAAGTTGGATGTTGAAATGGTAGTACTTGAATATGGAATGAAGTTGGAATATTTGTTCGGAGTCCCGGATGTGATCCCGGACATCACGAGGAGTTCCGGAATGGTCCGGAGAATAAGATTCATATATAGGATGTCATTTTATGTGAATAAAATGATGCGGAAGGTTCTATGGAAGGTTCTAGAAGGTTCTAGAAAAGTCCGGAAGAAACCACCAAGGAAGGTGGAGTCCACATGGGACTCCACCTCCATGGCCGGCCAACCCTAGTGGGGGAGGAGTCCCAAGTGGACTCCCCCTTAGGGGGCCGGCCACCCCCCCTATGGAAGGTGGAATTCCCACCTCTAGTGGGAGGGAAGGTTTCCCACCATATGGAAGGTTTTGGGTTCGGGTCTTATTCGAAGACTTGTAGTCCAACACTTGGGGCTTCCACCTATATATAGAGGGCCAAGGGGAGGGGGCCGGCCACCCCAAGACCACAAGCTGGCCCCCCATAGAGTGGCCGGCCACCCCCTCCCAAACCCTAGCTTTGCTCCTCCACTTCATATTGCCCGCATAGCTTAGCGAAGCTCCGCCGGACTTCTACACCGCCACCGACACCACGCCGTCGTGCTGTCGGATTCAAGAGGAGCTACTACTTCCGCTGCCCGCTGGAACGGGAGGTGGACGTCGTCTTCATCAACAACCGAACGTGTGACCGAGTACGGAGGTGCTGCCCGTTCGTGGCGCCGGAACCGATCGTGATCAAGATCTTCTACGCGCTTTTGCAAGCGGCAAGTGAACGTCTACCGCAGCAACAAGAGCCTCCTCTTGTAGGCTTTGGAATCTCTTCAAGGGTGAGTCTCGACAATCCCCTCGTTGCTACCGTCTTCTAGATTGCATCTTGGCTTGGATTGCGTGTTCGCCGTAGGAAAATTTTTGTTTTCTATGCTACGTTATCCTACAGTGGTATCAGAGCCGTGTCTATGCATAGATGGTTGCACGAGTAGAACACAATGGTTTGTGGGCGTTGATGCTCTTGTTATCTTTAGTTGAGTACTTTGCATCTTTGTGGCATAGTGGGATGAAGCGGCTCGGGCTAACTTTACATGACCGCGTTCATGAGATTTGCTCCACGCTTGACATGCAACTTGTATTGCATAAGTGGCTTTGCGGGTGTCTGTCTCTCCTACTATAGTGAAGATTCAATTTACTCCTCTATTGAAAACACTAGTATCACCGTTGTGGTTCATGTTCGTAGGTAGATTGGATCTTACTCGAAAACCCTAAACCACGTAAAATATGCAAACCAAATTAGAGAACGTCTAACTTGTTTTTGCAGGGTTTGGTGATGTGATATGGCCATAATGTGATGATGAATATGTATGAGATGATCATTATTGTATTGTGGCAACCGGCAGGAGCCTTATGGTTGTCTTTAAATTTCATGTTGAGTAGTATTTCAAAGTAGTTGTAATAGTTGCTACATGGAGGACGATCATGAAGACGGCGCCATTGACCTTGGTGCTTCGCCGACGATGATGGAGATCATGCCCGTTGATGATGGAGATCATGTCCACGCTTTGGAGATCAAGATCAAAGGCGCAAAGACAAAAGGGCCATATCATATCACATATGAACTGCATGTGATGTTAATCCTTTTATGCATCTTATTTTGCTTAGATCGCGACGGTAGCATTATAAGATGATCCCTCTCACTAAAATCTCAAGATAATAAAGTGTTCATCCTTAGTAGCACCGTTATCAAGTCTTGTCGTTTCGAAGCATCTCGTGATGATCGGGTGTGATAGATTCAATAAGTACATACAACGGGTGCAAGACAGTTTTGCACATGCGGATACTAAGGTGGCCTTGACGAGCCTAGCATGTACAGACATGGTCTCGGAACACGTGATACCGAAAGGTAGAGCATGAATCATATGATTGATATGATGAACACTTTGAGTGTTCGCCATTGAAATCACACCTTTTCTCGTGATGATCGGGTTTAGGTGCGGTAGATTTGGTTCGTGTGATCACTAAGACAATGCGAGGGATATTGTTTTGAGTGGGAGTTCACCTAGATTTTTAATTATGTTGAATTAAAATTTGAACTCAATTTGTCATAAACTTAGTCTAAACTATTGCAAATATGTTGTAGATATGGCGTCCCCAATCAATTTTAACCAGTTCCTAGAGAAAGAAAAACTTAAGAGCAACGGTAGCAACTTCACCGACTGGTTCCGTCATGTGAGGATCTTCCTCAATGGCGGAAATCTGCAATATGTGCTTGATGCACCGCTAGGTGACCCTCCAGCAGAAACTGAAACCGATGAAGTAAAGAATGTTTACGCAACTCGGAAAACTCGGTACTCTCAAGTTCAGTGTGCCATCTTATGCAGTCTGGAATCCGATCTTCAAAAACGTTTTGAGCACCACGATCCTCATGAGTTGATGAAAGAGTTGAAGACTATTTTTGAAACTCATGCGGCCGTGGAATGCTATGAAGCATCGAAACACTTTTTCAGCTGTATGATGGAAGAAGGCAGCTCCATTAGTGAGCACATGCTCGTTATGACCGGGCATGCGAAGAAACTCAGTGACTTGGGAATAGTGATTCCTAACAGACTGGGGATTAATCGTGTCCTTCAATCACTGCCACCAAGTTACAAGAACTTTGTGATGAATTACAATATGCAGAACATGAACAAGGAGTTTCCTGAACTCTTTGGCATGCTAAAAGCTGCTGAGATTGAGATCAAGAAAGAGCACCAAGTGTTGATGGTCAACAAGACCACCAGTTTCAAGAAACAGGGCAAGTCTAAGGGAAAATTCAAGAAGGGTGGCAAGAAAGCTGCCACGCCTCCTATGAAACCTAAGAACGGCCCTAAGCCTGATGCTGATTGCTATTACTGCAAAGAGAAGGGACACTGGAAGCGTAATTGCTCCAAGTATTTGGCGGATCTGAAGAGCGGCCTTGTCAAGAAGAAGAAAGAAGGTATATCTGATATACATGTTATAGATGTTCATTTCACTGGTTCTCGTTCTAGTACCTGGGTATTTGATACTGGTTCGGTTGCTCATATTTGTAACTCGAAACAGGAACTAAAGAATAAACGACAACTGCTGAAAGATGAAGTGACGATGCGCGTTGGAAACGGATCCAAGGTCAATGTGATCGCAGTCGGGACACTTCCTCTACATCTACCTTCGGGATTAGTTTTAAGCCTAAATAATTGTTATTATGTACCCGCGTTGAGCATGAACATTATATCAGGATCTTGTTTAATGCAAGACGGTTATTCATTCAAGTCTGAGAATAATGGTTGTTCTATCTTTATGAATAATATCTTTTATGGTCGAGCACCTGAAAAGAATGGCTTATTTCTATTAGATCTCGATAGTAGTGATACACATATACATAACATTGATGCTAAGCGAATTAAATTGAATGATAATTCTACTTATATGTGGCACTGTCGTCTTGGTCATATTGGAGTGAAACGCATGAAGAAACTCCATACTGATGGATTACTTGAATCACTTGACTTTGAGTCACTTGATAGATGCGAAGCATGTCTGATGGGAAAAATGACTAAGACTCCATTCTCGGGTATGATGGAGCGAGCTACTGACTTATTGGAAATCATACATACAGATGTGTGCGGACCAATGAGTGTAGCATCGCGCGGTGGTTATCGTTATGTTCTAACCTTCACAGATGATTTGAGTAGATATGGGTATATCTATTTAATGAAACATAAATCCGAAACTTTCGAGAAGTTTAAGGAATTCCAAAGTGAAGTAGAAAATCAACGTAACAAGAAGATTAAATTTCTACGATCTGATCGCGGAGGTGAATATCTGAGTTATGAGTTTGGCATGCATTTAAAGAAATGCGGAATACTTTCACAATTGACACCGCCGGGAACACCACAACGAAACGGTGTGTCCGAACGTCGTAATCGAACTCTCTTAGATATGGTTCGTTCTATGATGTCTCTTACTGATTTGCCGTTATCATTTTGGAGTTATGCATTAGAGACAGCCGCATTCACTTTAAATAGAGCACCATCAAAATCCGTTGAAACGACACCGTATGAATTATGGTTTAATAAGAAACCTAAGCTGTCGTTCCTAAAAGTTTGGGGTTGCGAAGCCTATGTAAAAAAGTTACAACCGGACAAGCTAGAACCCAAAGCGGAGAAATGCGTCTTCATAGGATACCCTAAGGAAACTATAGGGTACACTTTCTATCACAGATCCGAAGGCAAGATCTTTGTTGCTAAGAACGGAACCTTTCTTGAGAAAGAATTTCTCACTAAAGAAGTGACTGGAAGAAAAGTAGAACTCGATGAGATTGAAGAATCTCTACTCGTTGATCAGAGTAGCGCAGTACCGGAAAATGTTCCTGTACCACCTACACCGGCAACAGAGGAAGCTAATGATAATGATCATGAAACTTCAAATGAGACAGCTACTGAACCTCGCAGATCGACAAGGGATCGTGCCACTCCAGATTGGTATGATCCTTGTCTAAATGTCATGATTGTAGATAACAATGATGAAGACCCTGCGACGTATGAAGAAGCAATGATGAGCCCAGATTCCAACAAATGGCAAGAAGCCATGAAATCCGAAATGGGATCCATGTATGATAACAAAGTATGGACTTTGGTAGACTTACCTGATAGCCGCAAGGCTGTCGAGAATAAATGGATCTTCAAAAGAAAAACAGATGCTGATGGTAATATTACTGTCTATAAAGCTCGACTTGTCGCAAAGGGTTTCCGACAAATTCAAGGTGTTGACTACGATGAGACTTTCTCACCTGTAGCGAAGCTAAAATCTGTGAGGATTTTGTTAGCAATAGCTGCATTTTTCGATTATGAGATTTGGCAGATGGATGTCAAAACGGCATTCCTTAATGGAGACATTGAGGAAGAGTTGTATATGGTACAACCCAAAGGTTTTGTCGATCCTAAAAATGCTGACAAAGTATGCAAACTTCAGCGTTCAATCTATGGACTGAAGCAAGCATCGAGAAGTTGGAACCGACGTTTTGATAAGGTGATCAAAGACTTCGGGTTTATACAGTGTCATGGAGAGGCCTGTATTTACAAGAAAGTGAGTGGGAGCTCTGTAGCATTCCTGATATTATATGTAGATGACATATTATTGATTGGGAATGATATAGAACTATTAAGCAGTGTAAAAGGTTATTTGAATAATAGTTTTTCAATGAAAGACCTTGGTGAAGCATCATACATATTAGGCATCAAGATTTATAGAGATAGATCAAGACGTCTAATAGGGCTATCACAGAGTACATACCTGGACAAGATTCTGAAGAAGTTTAGAATGGACGAAAGTAAGAAAGGATTCTTACCTATGTTACCAGGCAAGGTCTTGAGTAAGACTCAAGGACCGGCTACGGCAGAAGAAAGAGAAAGGATGAGTCAGATCCCCTATGCCTCGGCAGTAGGCTCTATCATGTATGCCATGCTATGTACAAGACCGGATATAGCACATGCTGTTAGTTTGACTAGCAGATATCAAAGTGATCCAGGAATGGAACACTGGACAGCGGTCAAGAATATCCTGAAGTACTTGAAAAGAACTAAGGATATGTTTCTTTGTTATGGAGGTGACCAAGAGCTCGTTGTAACAAGTTACACCGATGCAAGTTGGAACACTGATCCTGATGACTCTAAGTCACAATCTGGGTACGTGTTTATATTGAATGGTGCTGCAGTAAGCTGGGCAAGCTCGAAGCAGTGCACGGTGGCGAAATCCTCAACAGAATCGGAGTACATAGCGGCTTCAGAGGCTTCATCAGAAGCGGTATGGATGAAGAGGTTCATTGTAGAGCTCGGTGTGGTTCCTAGTGCATTGGACCCATTTGTCATCTACTGTGATAACATGGGTGCCATCGCCAATGCACAAGAGCCAAGGTCACACAAGAGGCTGAAGCATATCAAGCTGCGTTACCACTCGATTCGCGAGTACATCGAAGATGGAGAAGTAAAGATTTGCAAAGTACACACTGATCTGAATGTAGCAGATCCGTTGACTAAAGCTCTCCCTAGGGCAAAGCATGACCAACACCAGAATGCCATGGGTGTTAGGTATATTACAATGTAATCTAGATTATTGACTCTAGTGCAAGTGGGAGACTGTTGGAGATATGCCCAAGAGGCAATAATAAAAGTGGTTATTATATATCTTTATGTTTATGATAAATGTTTATATACCATGCTATAATTGTATTAACCGAAACATTGATACATGTGTGATATGTAAACAACAAAGAGTCCCTAGTAAGCCTCTTAACTAGCTTGTTGATTAATAGATGATTAGTTTCATAATCATGAACATTGGATGTTATTAATAACAAGGTTATATCATTGTATGAATGATGTAATGGACACACCCAATTAAGCGTAGCATAAGATCACGTCATTAAGTTATTTGCTATAAGCTTTCGATACATAGTTACCTAGTCCTTATGACCATGAGATCATGTAAATCACTTATACCGGAAAGGTACTTTGATTACATCAAACGCCACTGCGTAAATGGGTGGTTATAAAGGTGGGATTAAGTATCCGGAAAGTATGAGTTGAGGCATATGGATCAATAGTGGGATTTGTCCATCCCGATGACGGATAGATATACTCTGGGCCCTCTCGGTGGAATGTCGTCTAATGTCTTGCAAGCATATGAATAAGTTCATAAGAGACCACATACCACGGTACGAGTAAAGAGTACTTGTCAGGAGACGAGGTTGAACAAGGTATAGTGTGATACCGATGATCAAACCTCGGACAAGTAAAATATCGCGTGACAAAGGGAATTGGTATCGTATGTGAATGGTTCATTCGATCACTAAAGTCATCGTTGAATATGTGGGAGCCATTATGGATCTCCAGATCCCGCTATTGGTTATTGGTCGGAGTGAGTACTCAACCATGTCCGCATAGTTCGCGAACCGTAGGGTGACACACTTAAAGTTGGATGTTGAAATGGTAGTACTTGAATATGGAATGAAGTTGGAATATTTGTTCGGAGTCCCGGATGTGATCCCGGACATCACGAGGAGTTCCGGAATGGTCCGGAGAATAAGATTCATATATAGGATGTCATTTTATGTGAATAAAATGATGCGGAAGGTTCTATGGAAGGTTCTAGAAGGTTCTAGAAAAGTCCGGAAGAAACCACCAAGGAAGGTGGAGTCCACATGGGACTCCACCTCCATGGCCGGCCAACCCTAGTGGGGGAGGAGTCCCAAGTGGACTCCCCCTTAGGGGGCCGGCCACCCCCCCTATGGAAGGTGGAATTCCCACCTCTAGTGGGAGGGAAGGTTTCCCACCATATGGAAGGTTTTGGGTTCGGGTCTTATTCGAAGACTTGTAGTCCAACACTTGGGGCTTCCACCTATATATAGAGGGCCAAGGGGAGGGGGCCGGCCACCCCAAGACCACAAGCTGGCCGCCCCCATAGAGTGGCCGGCCACCCCCTCCCAAACCCTAGCTTTGCTCCTCCACTTCATATTGCCCGCATAGCTTAGCGAAGCTCCGCCGGACTTCTACACCGCCACCGACACCACGCCGTCGTGCTGTCGGATTCAAGAGGAGCTACTACTTCCGCTGCCCGCTGGAACGGGGAGGTGGACGTCGTCTTCATCAACAACCGAACGTGTGACCGAGTACGGAGGTGCTGCCCGTTCGTGGCGCCGGAACCGATCGTGATCAAGATCTTCTACGCGCTTTTGCAAGCGGCAAGTGAACGTCTACCGCAGCAACAAGAGCCTCCTCTTGTAGGCTTTGGAATCTCTTCAAGGGTGAGTCTCGACAATCCCCTCGTTGCTACCGTCTTCTAGATTGCATCTTGGCTTGGATTGCGTGTTCGCCGTAGGAAAATTTTTGTTTTCTATGCTACGTTATCCTACAATATGGTGGACACAAATGGCATGGGTTTTGGCTCAAGGTGTTTGGATGCACGAGAAGCATTTCCTCTCAGTACAAGGTTTGGGCTAGCAAGGTTGTTTGAAGAAAACACAAGTATGAACAGGTACAGCAAAACTCACACAAGAACATATTGCAAGCATTATAAGGCTCTACACTGGCTTCCTTGTTGTTCAAACACTATACCAGAAAATATCTATACTTAGAGAGACCAATCATGCAAACCAAATTAAACAAGCTCTACGGTAATTCTTCATTAATAGATTAAACTACATGATGCAAGAGCTTAAACATGATCTATGAGAGCTCAAACAATTGCCAAGTTACCAAACCATATGCAGCATTTTCCGATTCCAACCAAATAGCAATTTAACGAAGCAATTTCAGCTTTCGCCATGAACATTAAAGCACAATTAAGAACACAAGTGTTCCATATGAAAAAGCGGAGCGTAATATCTCCAATATAAGGATGGTCCAACTTTATTCAAACAAAACAAAAATAAAAGCAAACCGACGCTCCAAGTAAAGAACATAAGATGTGACGGAATAAAAATATAGTTTCACTAGAAGTGACCTGATAATGTTGTCGATGAAGAAGGGGATGCCTTGGGCATCCCCAAGCTTAGATGCTTGAGTCTTCTTAAAATATGCAGGGATGAACCACCGGGGCATCCCCAAGCTTAGACATTTCACTCTTCTTGATCATAGTATATCATCCTCTTCTCTTGACCCTTGAAAACTTCCTTCACACAAACTTCAAGCAAACTCATTAGAGGGTTAGTGCATAACCAAAAATTAACACATTCAGAGGTGACACAATCATTCTTAACACTTCTGGACATTGCACAAAGCTTCTGAAAGTTAATGGAACAAAGAAACTCATTCAACATAGCAAAAGCGGCAATGCGAAATAAAAGACAGAATCTGTCAAAAACAGAACAGTCCGTAAAGATGAATCTGGCAGGGGCACTTAACTTGCTCAAATGGAAAAACTCAAAACTAATGAAAGTTGCGTACATATCTGAGGATCACGCTCGTAAATTTGCAGATTTTTTGATTTTTTACAGAGACTTCTGCGAGAATTCGTGACAGACAGCAATGCTGTTTCTGCGCAGCGATCCCAAATATAGTATCAACTTTAACATAGAAACTTTACTTGGCACAAAAACATGATAAGGAGAGGTTGCTACAGTAGTAAACAACTTCCAAGACTCAACAATACAGTAAATAAAATGAAACATGGGTTATCTCCCAAGAAGTGCTTTTCTTTAACGCCTTTCAGCTAGGCGCAGAAAGTGCAAATCAAGTAACATCAAGAGAAGAAGCATCAACATCATAGCTTGTTCTAATAATAGAATCAAAAGGCAACTTCATTATCTTTCTAGAGAAGTGTTCCATACCTTTCTTGAGAGAAAATTGATATTTGATATTACCTTCCCTCATATCAATAACAGCACCAACGGTTCGAAGAAAAGGTCTTCCCAACACAATAGGACAAGATGCATTGCATTCGATATCCAAGACAACAAAATCAACGGGGACAAGGTTATTGTTAACCGTAATGCGAACATTATCAATCCTCCCCAAAGGTTTCTTTTTAACATTATCGGCAAGATTAACATCCAAATAACAATTCTTCAATGGTGGCAAGTCAAGCATATCATAAATCTTTTTAGGCATAACAGAAATACTTGCACCAAGATCACATAAAGCATTACATTCAAAGTCATTGAATTTCATTTTAATGATGGGCTCCCAACCATCTTCTAACTTCCTAGGAATAGAAGCTTCAAGTCTTAATTTCTCTTCCCTAGCTTTAATGAGAGCATTTGTAATATGTTTTGTAAATGCTAAATTTATAGCACTAGCATTGGGACTTCTAGCAAGTTTTTGTAAGAACTTTATAACTTCAGTAATATGACAATCATCAAAATCTAAACCACTATGTTCTACAGCAATGGAATCATTGTCACCAATATTTTGAAAAATTTCAGCAGTTTTATCACAAACAGTTTCAGCAATTTCAGGCAATTTTGCGCTTTGTACTAGGAGTAGAAACATTGCCAACACCAATTATTTTACCATTGATAGTACGAGGTGCAGCAACATGTGAAGAATCAACATTACTAGTGGTGGTAATAGTCCATACTTTAGCTACATTATTCTTTTTAGCAAGTTTTTCTTTTTCTTCTCTATCCCACCTAGCATGCAATTCAGCCAACATTCTAATATTATCATTAATTCGAACTTGGATGGCATTTGTTTTAGCAAACCTAGCATCTTTAACTTCCTCAGGCATAACTTTCAATTTTAAAAGATCAACATCAAGAGCAAGACTATCAACCTTAGAAGCAAGAATATCAATTTTACCAAGCTTTTCTTCAACAGTTTTATTGAAAGCAGTTTGTGTACTAATAAATTCTTTAAGCATTACTTCAAGACCAGAGGGTACACTCTTATTATTGTTGTAAGAATTACCATAAGAATTACCATAACCATTACCATTATTAGAAGGATATGGCCTATAGTTGTTGTTACCATAATTATTCCTATAAGCATTGTTGTTGAAATTATTGCTCTTAATGAAATTCACATCAACATTTTCTTCTTGAGCAACCAATGAAGCTAAAGGAACATTATTAGGATCAATATGAGATCTACCATTTGCAAGCATAGACATAATAACATCAATCTTATCACCCAAAGAAGAGGTTTCTTCAACAGAATTTACCTTCTTACCTTGAGGAGTTCTTTCAGTGTGCCATTCAGAGTAATTGATCATCATATCATCAAGTAATTTAGTTGCGGCGCCTAGGGTGATGGACATAAAAGTACCTCCAGCAGCTGAATCCAATAGGTTCCTCGAGGAAAAATTCAATCATGCATAAAAGGTTTGGATGATCATCCAAGTAGTCAGTCCATGGGTTGGGCAATTCTTTACCAAAGATTTCATTCTCTCCCATGCTTGAGCAACATGTTCATTATCAAATTGTTTAAAGTTCATTATGCTACTTCTCAAAGATATAATCTTAGCAGGAGGATAATATTTACTAATAAAAGCATCTTTGCATTTAGTCCATGAATCAATACTATTCTTAGGCAAAGAAAGCAACTAATCTTTAGCTCTTCCTCTTAAGGAGAAAGGAAACAATTTCAGTTTTATAATATCACCATCTATATCCTTATACTTTTGCATTTCACAAAGTTCAACAAAATTATTAAGATGGGCAGCAGCATCATCAGTACTAACACCAGAAAATTGCTCTCTCATAACAAGATTCAGTAAAGCAGGTTTAATTTCATAGAATTCTGTTGTAGTAGCAGGTGGAGCAATAGGAGTACATATAAAATCATTATTATTTGTGCTAGTGAAATCACACAACTTAGTATTTTCAGGAGTACCCATTATAACAGTAGTAAAGTAAACTAGATAAAGTAAATGCAAGTAACTAGTTTTTTGTGTGTTTTTGATATAGAGAACAAGACAGTAAATAAAGTAAAACTAGCAACTGATTTTTTTGTGTTTTGTTTAAGTGCAGCAAACAAAGTAGTAAATAAAATAAAGCAAGACAAAAACAAAGTAAAGAGATTGGAAGTGGAGACTCCCCTTGCAGCGTGTCTTGATCTCCCCGGCAACGGCGCCAGAAAAAGTGCTTGATGCGCGTAGATGTACACGTCCGTTGGGAACCCCAAGAGGAAGGTATGATGCGCATAGCGGCAAGTTTTCCCTCAGAAAGAAACTAAGGTTATCGAACCAGTAGGAGCCAAGAAGCACGTGAAGGTTGTTAGTGGAGGAGTGTAGTGCGGCGCAACACCAGTGAAACCGGCGCCAACGTGGAACCTGCACAACACAATCAAAGTACTTTGCCCCAACGTAACAGTGAGGTTGTCAATCTCACCGGCAAACAAAGGATTAAACGTATCGAGTAGAAGATGGTGTTTGTTTGCAAAGAATAGTAAAAACAGTAGAATGCAGTAGAATGTATTCAGATGTAAAAGAATGGACCGGGGTCCACAGTTCACTAGAGGTGTCTCTCCAATAAGATAACTAAAATGCTGGGTGAACAAATTACAGGCGGGAAATTGACAAATAAAGATTCAATACATATCAACGATGATTACTATGTGATTTTATCAGGGTATTACGACAAAGTACATAGACCGCTATCCAACATGCATCTATGCCTAAATAATCCACCTTCAGGTTATCATCCGAACCCCTTCCGGTATTAAGTTGTAAACAACAGATAATTGCATTAAGTATGGTGCGTAATGTAATCAACACAAATATCCTTAGACAAAGCATTGATGTTTTATCCCTAGTAGCAACAGCACATCCACAACCTTAGAACTTTCTGTCACTGTCCCAGATTCAATGGAGGCATGAACCCACTATCGAGCATAAATACTCCCTCTTGGAGTTACAAGTATCAACTTGGCCAGAGCCTCTACTAGCAACGGAGAGCATGCAAGAACATAAACAACACATATATGATAGATTGATAATCAACTTAACATAGTATTCTATATTCATCGGATCCCGCCAAACACAACATGTAGCATTACAAATAGATGATCTTGATCATGTTAGGCAGCTCACAAGATCTAAAACAATGATAGCACAAGCGGAGAAGACAACCATCTAGCTACTGCTATGGACCCATAGTCCAAGGATGAACTACTCACGCATCAATCCGGAGGCGGGCATGATGATGTAGAGCCCCTCCGGTGATGATTCCCCTCTCCCGGCAGGGTGCCGGAGGCGATCTCCTGAATCCCCGAGATGGGATTGGGCGGCGGCGGTCTCTCGAATGTTTTCCGTATCGTGGCTCTCGGTACAGGGGGTTTCGCGACGAAGGCTATTTGTAGGCGGAAGGGTAGGTCAGGGGCGACGAGGGCCCCACACATAGGCCGGTGCGGCCAGGGCTTGGGCCGCGCCGCTGGTGTGTGGCCCCCTCGTGGCCCCACTTCGTCTCCCTTTCGGTCTTCCGAAGCTTCGTGTAAAAATAGACCCTGGGCGTTGATTTCGTCCAATTCCGAGAATATTTCCTTACTAGGATTTCTGAAACCAAAAACAACAGAAAACAGCAACTGGCACTTCGGCATCTTGTTAATAGGTTAGTGCCGGAAAATGTATAATAATGTTGTAAAGTATGTATAAAACATTCAAGTATTGTAATAAAAGTAGCATGGAACATAAGAAATTATAGATACGTTTGAGACGTATCACTAGCATATCTCATAAAAGAAATATGTAGTGATTACTATAATAATCCACATAGACTATAAGCATTGCTACGAAAGATCTAATCTTATCGTAGTCAACTCTTTGAACTTTGTCGTAAATAACTTTTCGACAAGTCGAGCTTCTTCAAGGATATTTCATCCAAGTCCATCAATTTCATAGATTCATTTACTTTCAAAAAGTATTCACCTATCTTGGATTTTATGGCGCATAGCCATTTTAACGGAGTCAGGGCCCATCATAACTTCTTTGTATGTAGTTGGTTTATCATTGTTCAAAATCAATCCTTTGTCCACAAATCATTTATTTGATCACAAATTAAACCAAAACTACAAGGTTCAATAGGTACTTCGATCTCCATGGCTAAAACACTTTGTAGTCATGGGAGCCATGATCGTCGTGGCCGCTTCCGGAACCATTTCCGATGCTGCGCTACTCTGATCATTATGCTCAGGTTCATAAACCTTATCAAGTTCTATTGTCCTCCCACTCAAATACTTCGCTAGAAAACAATTTCTTGGAAATAAGAAAGTAACATTAACAAACACTTTTGTCTTTTACTTCATAGTGGAAAGAATTCCCAATCAATTCTCTGGGATAACCAACAAAGACATTCATCCGATTTTGGTTGTAAACTTATTTACTTATGCTATGCATACCAAAATTTAAGAAAAGACTATTAGGGTTCATACCCATGCCATAAATCGTATGGTGTCATTTCAACGGATCATGATGATGCTCTATTTAGTGTAAAAGCGGTAGTCTCTAAAGCATAATCCACAAAAATATAATGGCGTCATTTTATATTATCTCATCATTAATCCAAAAAGGTTTGGATACATCTTTCGGATACTCCATCATCATTATGATACTCCAAGAAATGTGAGTTGTAGAACAATTTCATAACTCTCTTAGATGTTCGCTAAAACTCGTAATTCAAATATTTTCACCATGATCCAATCATAGATATTTGACTTTTCTATTACGATGATTTCCACTTCATGCTGAAATTTATTTGAATCCATTCAAATGTTTCAAACTTCTTCCTTATCGAATATATCCACATATATATATACTCAATTCATTGTTGGAAGTTTTCAAGTAGAAGAATCTCCCACACACAACTATGCCCAGTGAACCACATACATCATCATGTATGTTTCCACTAAGTTAGTTGCCCGTTCAACTCTTGGCCTATGAACGGTATTTTAGTCATTCTCTTTAGAAAAGATTTGCAAGCGCCAAATGATTCAAAAATCAAATGACTCCAAAAATCCATCTGCATGGAGTTTCTTCATGCGTTCCTTTCTAACATGACCTAAATGGCGGTTCCACAAATAAGTGGAATTCAAATCATTTGCCTTATGGCATTTTAGCGTCAGTGTTATGTATGTGTATTTCACCATTAAGATTTATAATAACTTATCCATCGTACATGGAGTAATGTCATAATTTGAACAACTCATTGTTTTCATTTGACTAGAGCAAAATAACTATTATTAAGTTCTTTATTATAAATTCTAAGGGCTAGGTAGAATGTCAACGACAAACATAATAACACTTTATTATATTCCAGACGTGCATTATTACCATATTCCTTATCAGTCACTTAGGCCATCGTATTCTTGTATTGCGTTGTATTGTATGACATCTCATACCAACCAATCTAGTACTAATACCCAAGAATTTCATTATGTGACCAAATAAGGAATACATCCATAACATGTATATCATCTATATACACCTGAGCTAGACTTTCTAGTCTTTACTTTCTTTCTGCAAAATAATCTTTTGTAGTTTCTCTTTTAGCTCTCCTCATTATTCAGAAAAACACTTCAACATCAATAACTTATAGGTTTGTCGGTCAAATACCGCTTTGAGTCCCACGTGGCAGAACTGTTGGCTAATCTCAAACCCAGAGCGGTAGTACCGCTTCCCAAAGCGGTAGTACCGGTCATGCGGAAACTGGACATAACGGTTGGATAAAAGGGGCCCTTCTTCAACTCTTCTCTCTCTCTCTCTCTCTCTCTCTCCCATCCATTGTTGTTGTGCTCAAAACCTTGAGGATCTCCCTCCCCATCCAACAAATCTTGCCCAAACTTTGAGGATGGTGGAGGAGACCCCGATCTATAGTTCTACCAAGAGAGATTTCACCAATACCATCTAGTCCTTAGTGGATCTTGGAGTTAGGGTTCCTATGGTGGAATCTTGGAGAAGAGCTCCTATGGAGGCTAGCTTGGAGTTGTGCTAGCCCCATAGGGTGTTGGGAGCCTCCGGTGTTGTGGAGCTCGCCCCAACCTTGTGAAGGAACCGCCGCCTCGATCGGCTACTTAGTGGAGAAGGGGAAGCTCCTTCGTGGGGCTTTCTCGAAGAACAAGGTGAGTCCTGTGTGGCCATTGAGCCTTCGTGGTTCACACCTCCTCAACGCAGACGTACTCCCTCTTGTGGGAGGAACTGCAGGAAACAAATCGCGTCTCCTCTCCGCTACCCGGTTGTCCCGCTCCCTCTCTCTTACTATCTTCTCGGTTCCTTTACTTGTTGCATCGCATAGGCTTATACTAGGATCACCCTCATCACTAAAGTTGCCACCTTTACTTCCGCATTGCGCCTAAAATTGAAAAAGCTGTAAATTTGTGTAGCGACCTTTCACCCCCCCTCCCTCTTGTTCGCTAACGATCCATTCAGCTCCTCTTGTGCATAGTTGCAGATGAATCAAGAGATCAAATACCTTGCGCCGGAAGTAGGGAAGCCGCTGGGACTAATGCTGCCCCAGCGTGATGATGAAGATCTTACCCATGATGACGGTGACCATTGATGCGCGTAGATGTACACGTCCGTTGGGAACCCCAAGAGGAAGGTATGATGCGCACAGTGGCAAGTTTTCCCTCAGAAAGAAACCAAGGTTTAATCGAACCAGTAGGAGCCAAGAAACACGTTGAAGGTTGATGGTCGCGAAATGTGATGCGGCGCAACACCAGGGATTCCGGCGCCAACGCGGAACCTGCACAACACAACCAAGTACTTTGTCCCAACGAAACAATGAGGTTGTCAATCTCACCGGCTTGCTGTAACAAAGGATTAAACGTATCGAGTGGAAGATGTTTGCAAAGAAAACAGTAAAACAAGTATTGCAGTAGATTGTATGCTATGTAAAGAATAGGACCGGGGTCCACAGTTCACTAGAGGTGTCTCTCCCATAAGATAAAAGCATGTTGGGTGAACAAATTACAGTCGGGCAATTGACAAATAGAGAAAGGCATAACAATGCATATACATGATATGATAAATATAGTGAGATTTAATTGGGCATTACGACAAAGTACATAGACCGCCATCCAACTGCATCTATGCCTGAAAAGTCCACCTTCAGGTTATCATCCGAACCCCCTCCAGTATTAAGTTGCAAAGCAACAGACAATTGCATTAAGTATGGTGCGTAATGTAATCAACAACTACATCCTTAGACATAGAATCAATGTTTTATCCCTAGTGGCAACAGCACATCCACAACCTTAGAACTTTCTGTCACTGTCCCAGATTCAATGGAGGCATGAACCCACTATCGAGCATAAATACTCCTCTTGGAGTTAAGAGTAAAAACTTGGCCAGAGCCTCTACTAGTAACGGAGAGCATGCAAGATCATAAACAACACATAGACAATAGATTGATAATCACCATAATCATGGTACTCTCTATCCATCGGATCCCGACAAACACAACATATAGTATTACGGATAGATGATCTTGATCATGTTAGGCAGCTCACAAGATCCAACAATGAAGCACAACAAGGAGAAGACGACCATCTAGCTACTGCTATGGACCCATGGTCCAGGGGTGGACTACTCACTCATCACTCCGAGGCGACCATGGCGGTGTAGAGTCCTCCGGGAGATGAATCCCCTCTCCGGCAGGGTGCCGGAGGCGATCTCCTGAATCCCGAGATGGGATTCGCGGCGGCGGCGTCTGGAAGGTTTTCCGTATCGTGGCTCTCGGGGGGTTTCGCGACGCTTTAAGTGGCGGGTCAACGCGGGGGCCACACGAGGGCCCAGGGGTAGGTCGGCGCGGCGGGGCCTGGCGCGCCGGCCTCCCCGGCCGCCTCGTGGCCCCACTTCGTTATCTCTTCGGTCTTCGGAAGCTTCGTGCAAAAATAGGACCCGGGCGAAAGTTTCGTCCAATTCCGAGAATATTTCTTTACTAGGATTTCTGAAACCAAAAACAGCGAAAACAACGGCTCTTCGGCATCTTGTTAATAGGTTAGTTCCGGAAAATGCATAAATATGACATATAATGTGCATAAAACATGTAAGTATCATCAATAAAGTAGCATGGAACATAAGAAATTATCGATACGTTGGAGACGTATCAGCATCCCCAAGCTTAGTTCTGCTCGTCCCGAGCAGGTAAAACGATAACAAAGATAATTTCTGAAGTGACATGCCATCATAATCTTGATCATACTATTTGTAAACATATGTAATGAATGCAGCGATCAAAGCAAAGGTAATGACATGAGTAAACAACTGAATCATAAAGCAAAGACTTTTCATGAATAGTACTTCAAGACAAGCATCAATAAGTCTTGCATAAGAGTTAACTCATAAAGCAATAAATCAAAGTAAAGGTGTTGAAGCAACACAAAGGAAGATGAAGTTTCAGCGGTTGCTTTCAACTTATAACATGTATATCTCATGGATATTGTCAACATAAAGTAATATAACAAGTGCAATATGCAAGTATGTAGGAATCAATGCACAGTTCACACAAGTGTTTGCTTCTTAAGGTGGAAGGAGATAGGTAAACTGACTCAACAATAAAAGTAAAAGAATGGTCCTTCAAAGAGGAAAGCATCGATTGCTGTATTTGTGCTAGAGCTTTTATTTTGAAAACATGAAACAATTTTGTCAACGGTAGTAATAAAGCATATGAGTTATGTAAATTATATCTTACAAGTTGCAAGCCTCATGCATAGTATACTAATAGTGTCCGCACCTCGTCCTACTTAGCTTGGACTACCGGATCTTCGCATGCCATGTTTCAACCAAGTGTCACAAAGGGGTACCTCCATGCCGCCTGTACAAAGGTCTAAGGAGAAAGCTCGCATTTTGGATTTCTCGCTTTTGATTATTCTCAACTTAGACATCCATACCGGGACAACATGGACAACAGATAATGGACTCCTCTTAAATGCATAAGCATGTAGCAAAGTTATTATTCTCATATGAGATTGAGGATATATGTCCAAAACTGAAACTTCCACCATGATTCATGGCTTTAGTTAGCGGCCCAATGTTCTTCTCTAACAATTTTGCATGCTCCAACCACTAAAATGATAGATCCTTCAGACAAGACGGACATGCATAGCAACTCACATGATATTCAACAATAGTTGATGGCGTTCCCCAGAAGCATGGTTATCGCACAACAAGCAACTTAATAAAAGATAAAGTGCATAAGTACATATTCAATACTACGATAGTTTTAAGGCTATTTTGTCCCATGAGCTATATATTGCAAAGGTGAATGATGGAATTTTAAAGGTAGCACTCAAGCAATTTACTTTGGAATGGCGGAGCAATACCATGTAGTAGGTAGGTATGGTGGACACAAATGGCATAGTAGTTGGCTCAAGGATTTTGGATGCATGAGAAGTATTCCCTCTCGATACAAGGTTTAGGCTAGCAAGGTTATTTGAAGCAAACTCAAGGATGAACAGGTGCAGCAAAACTCACATAAAAGACATATTGTAAACATTATAAGACTCTACACCGTCTTCCTTGTTGTTCAAAACTCAATACTAGATATTATCTAGACCTTAGAGAGACCAAATATGCAAATCAAATTTTAGCAAGCTCTATGTATTTCTTCATTAATGGGTGCAAAGCATATGATGCAAGAGCTTAAACATGAGCACAACAATTGCCAAGTATCACATTATCCAAGACATTTTAGAATTACTACATGTAGCATTTTCCAATTCCAACCATATAACAATTTAACAAAGAAGAAACTTCGCCTTGAACATTATGAGTAAAGCCTAAGGACACATGTGTCCATATGCAACAGCGGAGCGTGTCTCTCTCCCACAAAGTGAATGCTAGGATCCATTTTATTCAAACAAAAACAAAAACGAAAACAAACCGACGCTCCAAGTAAAGAACACGAGATGTGATTGAATAAAAATATAGTTTCAGGGGAGGAACCTGATGATGTTGTCGATGAAGAAGGGGATGCCTTGGGCATCCCCAAGCTTAGACGCTTGAGTCTTCTTAAAATATACAGGGGTGAACCACGGGGGCATCCCCAAGCTTAGAGCTTTCACTCCTCTTGATCATAGTATATCATTCTCCTCTCTTGACCCTTGAAAACTTCCTTCACACCAAACTTCAAGCAAACTCATTAGAGGGTTAGTGCATCATTAATAATTTACTCATTCAGAGGTGACACAATCATTATTTTCACTTCTGGACATTGCATAGTGCTACTGGACATTAATGGATCAAAGAAATAAATCCAACATAGCAAAAGAGGCAATGCGAAATAAAAGGCAGAATATGTCAAAAACAGAACAGTCCGTAAAGACGAATTTAAAGCTGGCACTAGACTTGCTCAAATGGAAAAACTCAAAACTAATGAAAGTTGCGTACATATCTGAGGATCACGCTCGTAAATTGGCAGATTTTTTGAATTTTCTACAGAGAACTGTGCCCAGATTCGTGACAGACAGCAATGCTGTTTCTGCGCAGCGATCCCAAATATAACATCAACTTTGACATAGAAACTTTACTTGGCACAAAAACATGATAAGGAGAGGTTGCTACAGTAGTAAACAACTTCCAAGACTCAATAAAACAAAAAATTGCTGTAGGTAAAAACATGGGTTGTCTCCCATAAGCGCTTTTCTTTAACGCCTTTCAGCTAGGCGCAGAAAGTGCAAATCAAGTAACATCGAGTAGAAGCATCAACATTATTATTTTTCATGCAAACACAACTTGTTGCAGAGGGTACTTTAGGTGCTCCATTATCTAAATTTCTATGATGGTGCTAGGGGTTTTAGCAATTTTAGGCCTATAGTAATTCTTTTGTTTAGGCACTTTAGAGGCGTACATGAATTTTTGCTCTTTACCCACATAAGCTTTCTCATTATACTTGAGAGAAGAAAAGGTTGAACCCAAGGTTCCCATAGCTTTTTCAAGTTCATCAATCCTATTGGTTTGATTATCATGGACAACACAAGTTCCTAGGACACTAATTCTTTCATCAATTCCTCCTAGGGATTTATCAAGTTCATCAGTTTTATCCAATAACATTTTCAATTTAGTTTCAATACTTGGAAAAATTTTCTCTATGGTTTCCAATTTTTTCATAACATCCTCAAGAGAGATTTCAATTTTAACTTCATTAACAGGTGGTATTCCAACTAGACTCTCAATGATGCAACTAGCTTCTAAAGCGGGAGTACCTAGGAAATTACCTCCCGAAAGAGTATCAAGAACATATCTATTCCAACTAGATAAACCAACATAAAAGTTCCTAAGAAGGATAGTGGTGGAGTGTTTCTTAATGCACCTATGATGAGCATTACTAATTCTATACCAAGCATCTTTAAAACTTTCTCCACCTTGTTGCTTAAAAGAACGAACTTCAACTTCAGGATTACTCATGATAACAGTAATAAAGTAAACTAGGCAAATAAATTAAAAACAAGTAACTAATTTTTTTGTGTTTTTGATATAGAGAGCAAGACAGTAAATAAAGTAAAACTAGCAACTAATTTTTTGTGTTTTGTTTAGGTGCAGCAAACAAAGTAGTAAATAAAATAAAGCAAGACAAAAACAAAGTAAAGAGATTGAGAAGTGGAGACTCCCTTGCAGCGTGTCTTGATCTCCCCGGCAACGGCGCCAGAAAAAGTGCTTGATGCGCGTAGATGTACACGTCCGTTAGGAACCCCAAGAGGAAGGTATGATGCGCACAGTGGCAAGTTTTCCCTCAGAAAGAAACCAAGGTTTAATCGAACCAGTAGGAGCCAAGAAACACATTGAAGGTTGATGGTCGCGAAATGTGATGCGGCGCAACACCAGGGATTCCGGCGCCAACGCGGAACCTGCACAACACAACCCAAGTACTTTGTCCCAACGAAACAGTGAGGTTGTCAATCTCACCGGCTTGCTGTAACAAAGGATTAAACGTATCGAGTGGAAGATGTTTGCAAAGAAAACAGTAAAACAAGTATTGAGTAGATTGTATGCTATGTAAAGAATAGGACCGGGGTCCACAGTTCACTAGAGGTGTCTCTCCCATAAGATAAAAGCATGTTGGGTGAACAAATTACACGGGCAATTGACAAATAGAGAAAGGCATAACAATGCATATACATGATATGATAAATATAGTGAGATTTAATTGGGAATTACGACAAAGTACATAGACCGCCATCCAACAGCATCTATGCCTGAAAAGTCCACCTTCAGGTTATCATCCGAACCCCTCCAGTATTAAGTTGCTAAGCAACAGACAATTGCATTAAGTATGGTGCGTAATGTAATCAACAACTACATCCTTAGACATAGAATCAATGTTTTATCCCTAGTGGCAACAGCACATCCACAACCTTAGAACACTGTCCCCAGATTCAATGGAGGCATGAACCCACTATCGAGCATAAATACTCCCTCTTAGAGTTAAGAGTAAAAACTTGGCCAGAGCCTCTACTAGTAACGGAGAGCATGCAAGATCATAAACAACACATAGACAATAGATTGATAATCACCATAATCATGGTACTCTCTATCCATCGGATCCCGACAAACACAACATATAGTATTACAGATAGATGATCTTGATCATGTTAGGCAGCTCACAAGATCCAACAATGAAGCACAACAAGGAGAAGACGACCATCTAGCTACTGCTATGGACCCATGGTCCAGGGGTGGACTACTCACTCATCACTCCGAGGCGACCATGGCGGTGTAGAGTCCTCCGGGAGATGAATCCCCTCTCCGGCAGGGTGCCGGAGGCGATCTCCCGAATCCCCCGAGATGGGATTCGCGGCGGCGTCTCTGGAAGGTTTTCCGTATCGTGGCTCTCGGTACTGGGGTTTCGCGACGGAAGCTTTAAGTAGGCGGAGGGTCAACGCGGGGGCCACACGAGGGGCCCAGGGGGTAGGTCGGCGCGGCCAGGGCCTGGGCCGCGCCGGCCTCCCTCCTGGCCGCCTCGTGGCCCCACTTCGTTATCTCTTCGGTCTTCTGGAAGCTTCGTGCAAAAATAGGACCCTGGGCGAAAGTTTCGTCCAATTCCGAGAATATTTCTTTACTAGGATTTCTGAAACCAAAAACAGCAGAAAACAGCAACGGCTCTTCGGCATCTTGTTAATAGGTTAGTTCCAGAAAATGCATAAATATGACATATAATGTGCATAAAACATGTAAGTATCATCAATAAAGTAGCATGGAACATAAGAAATTATCGATACGTTGGAGACGTATCAACCATGCACCTTGTGGTCCCAGTCCTCGTTGGAGGGAGTCTTCACTACAATTTTTACAACTTCGACTACGAAGTTTTTATCATGACGAACAAGACGTACCCTACTACGGTTGGGAGATCCATGAAGGTTTTATTGATGCAGGTGAAGGTAGGAAGCCGCATCCGTCGAGTCCGTCAAGTTCATGAGCACTGATACAGGAAGCAAGAGAAAGAAGTTTCCACCGAGGGTGACTACTTCGTGCTCGGGCAAGATGAATCTCACTTTCAATATATGCATATCCGTGAAGCCACATGGGGAGTTGAACGTGGAATTATTCGCCAACATGTCCGCCCAAAAATCTGAACCAGACTTTGACTCAATTTTAACTCAGCGTGTCGGTAAGCTTGAGGAGTGTCAAAAGGAATAACTTATTAATAGAGACATGGTGTGTTAGCGTGGAAATTCATTTTAGCTCATAGGTAGATGTACCTATTACTGAAAAAACATATTTCAAAATGTATAATTTTTTTGAAAATAAACTTGGTGTGTACTTCCACATATTTTCTGCCTACACACAAAGTGTCGCGATTTTTTTTATTTTCTATGGTATGTGCAAAAAAGACAATTTCTGACTCTCTAAAAAAGTTTTTTTACGAGGCATTTATTTCAGTTTTTTAAATAGGCCACATAAAATATTATTTTCCTGCAAAATGTTTATGAGGCAGCATAGGATGTTCAGATGCACGAAGAGGAATTTTATTCGAATTGTTTTAACATTTTGAAATAAATTTAAATTTTACTTTTCCTAATAGGTGTATCTACATCTATGAGCCAAAACGCCTTCTCGTTAGTCTTAACAATTTTGAAAATAAGAAAGAGATAAACACTATTTATGGAGCCATCGTCGATAGTCTGACCAAGCTATGTGAAGACGTGCAAAAGAGCAATTTGTGTATTGCTACTCTTGAAGATTCAAACAGGATATTGTGGAATGCCCTCATCAACGCGACAACTGAGCATCTGTTTCGGCAACCCTTTCTACCAAATGATCGTAAGGGATTATTTGATTCTCCCTCGCTTGTTTTTCAGGCAAGAAGGATTCTTAATACCTTGTAATATTTATTATCTTTTAGTACTTTTATTCCCAGCAATACTTAGATATTTGTGTGTGTTGCATTTAGAAATTTGCATCATAATCTCTTTATAAGGGGATGAAATTTATCCTTTTGTCATACGAGCCAATATTATGAATGAAGAATTCAGTTTGCGATCACTTCTATTTAAAATGAGGATTTAGTTGAGAATTACTTCACTTGTATATGATAAAACTTTAGGGACTTCCACACTCTTATATTTATATGGACCAAAATATTGAACAAACATATCAAAAGTTAAAACCTTGCGAGGTGAATATTGTTCTTAAAAGTAAGTACAAATTGAGGTGGATTTCCAAATAAAAAATAATGAATTGCTTCATGATTGCCTTTGAAGTTTAATATCTTCCTTGATCTCTTTTATACCATCCCATGTGTTGTTCAAAAGCATGTCTAGTTCTTGGCACAACTCTTGAACGAAAGAAGAAACAAACAAAGAAAAAGAAATAAAAGAGAAAGAAGGGGGAAGGAAAGAGAAAAGATGAAAAATAGAAAAAGAAAGATAAAAATCAAGAAAATCAAGAGAAAAAGTGCCATGAATAAATATACATGCTTAAAACGGTGAGAGAGACGGGAAGCGAACGTTCAGGTTTCAAATTCAAGGAAGTTATGTGTGGTTCTAAACAGGTTTGATGCCGCCGTAGCATGCTTACTCGGTTGAAATAGATGAACCATGAATAATTTTATCCAATAAAAGTCTGATATGAAAAGGTGTGGAAGTCTCCTAAACCATTTGGTTTATATGTGTGAGGTAAAACCCAAGATTAGTTCCATGTTATAATAAGTAATTACTTGTTTTTTCTCTCATTTATTTTATCGACTCACATCTCATGAACAAATTGACCTTGTTCACTCAAGTTGCCACCTTGCTTAGGGATGATTAAGAGTCTAAGCTCGGCGATGTTGATGATTGCAAAAAGTAACAAGTGTTACATCACCTAAATGCCTAAGTAGTGCTATGTATTTTGTTTTTTTACCACGCTGGTGCACACCTATTCTATTTGTTTCACATGATCTTGGAAATAAGGAGGAGGATTCGCAAGCAAGGCATAAGGAACCAATCTGGGTGAAATAATGATGAGTTTGAGCATTAAAACCTTCCAATAACAAATCACACAAAACCAAGGCAAAAAAATCGAGAAACGACGTCTCAAAAGCTTTAACGACCTATGGTACGGTCAGGCCCGTTAGTTCTGCCTAACCAAACCACTTGTCATTGACACTGCCTCGTCAAATATATTCACCTCGTGAAGACGAATCTGAGAAGTTAGACATAGAGCCACTAGAAAACACCCAAACCTGACCTCCAGGAGGGATCCGAAGGGGGAACTCGCCAAAGGGGATCCATCATCACCGCTACTTGGATCATTGGAGGCCAAGGCATCGATCTTCATCATCATCATCACCGCCATCATCATATATGACATCATCACTATTGGTCATCTCGTTGTAATCCTTAACCTAGAGTGGGGTTCATATTTATATTCATTTGATCTTCCATTTTCCATCCAAAGATTCATCATATTTTACTTGTCTCTATGTGCGAGTAGATCCATTTGTTCTTTGGGAGATGGATAAACCCGAGTCAAATTATGAGATGAAATAAATTTGTTGACTGTCCAATAATTATGAAGTGTGTTGGTTCTTATTAGCGATTTTTTGTGTTGTCGACTGCATAATATTTGCCTAAGGGACATTGGCAAGAATCATCATTGCATATGGTTGGTGGTACGTGGATAGCAATCCATCGTCAGCCATTCTGTCATTATGAAATAAGGATCAATACCTATAACCAATACCATGGGAAAACCTTTAACTATTGGAATTGCGCGACATTTGATTGGATGAGGTAGTGGTCATGAGGGATGTGAAGTAGCACATTGAGTGATGATTTGCTATGTGCCTTATTTAGTGATGCTTCTTACTAGTATACATGGTTGTTTAACATTAAGTATAATTGTTTGATTATGAATGAATAGCACTATGGATACAATTGCATGCTTCTAGATCTCTTGCTAGCCAAAAAAAATATCACACAAGCATAGACTTCGTTTCCAAATTCAACTCAACCCCAAATGTCTGTCATACCTACCTATATAACACTTGCTATTCCAAGTATAATATGTGTTTTATGCCTCCAACCATTTCAAAATAATCCTTCTTGTGTGATTTAAAGCTCACAGGAAAGTAAGGTGTGGAAGGAAAACACCACTATGCACGTCATGGGTTTGACTAATTATGAGTAATGAGCTAGACCTTAATCATGCTTACATGGGGATTTATTACAACATTGCACTACTGAGGTTCTTTACCTTGAGTTGATTGTCATTTTTTGGGTTCTTTGATCGTTCTCTCTTGCGAAATGAGGGGGTGTCAATATAAGGACTAGAGTCTGCATATTTGTTAGAGAAGAGCAATGGGCCGCTAACATGAAGCCATGCTTAATCATGGTGAAGTTTCAGCAAAATAGCATCCTCAATAGGAAGAGAGAAAAGAAAAAGAGAGTGAGTGGAAAAAGAAAGAAAGAAAAAATATTGAGAGATAAAAGTGAGAGAGAGTTTAGAGAGGATGCTCACCGTCTGTTGTCCATGTTGTCTCAGTATGGATGGCCTATAAAGTTGAGACTCAATATCTCCTAAGGTCCTTTGTACAAGCAGCATGGAGGTACCCCATTGCGATACTTGGTTGAAAAAAATATGTGAAAGGTCTGTGAAAACCTAAAGTTGAGTAGCAAGAGGTGTAACCCTTAGCACCAGGAGGAATAGGAAATATTTACTTATAAGAGGTCAAACACATGAATCATATATATCTCTAAAACAAAGAGATGCATGGTACCCCATCCTTATGAGTACAGATGACATGAATTGCATATCTCAAAATCTCATTTAATGATCTCTTTACCTTTTTGTTTTGTTGGAGGACTAGCACATATATTCCCTACTTACTTTCTTGTGTTTGAGAGTCAAGAGTATCAAAAGAATCAAGAGAGAGGACAAAGAGTCTTCCAAAAAAATTCTATAGGATTCACCTAAGCATGATTTATGATTCATAATACGTATCATTCATGTTTCTTACAATGTTATTTATTGTTATGCATGCTTCGTAGAATGTAAGAGATGTCACATTATACTTCATACTGCTTATTGCCATTCTTTGTTGATTGAACCTTGTAAGACTTTGCATGATTACATATAAGCAATATAATAAATTCCAAAGTTCATGTTAGTTTTATCACCTTTATGCTCGAGGACAAGCATAGCTTAAGCTAGGGGATGTTCATGCAAGTAAAATGCATACATGAACTTTGTCCTTTATTAGCATCAATTCCCACATATTTGCAACATGTGTGATGACAATACCATGTTTTACATTGATTTATGGGGATTTACCAATGATCCTATTTATTTGGTTTATAACTCCGCAGAACAGGAATACCCTATTTTGTGTATTTTTCACTTTCAAAGATCTATACGGAGTCAAATTAATCTAGGATTTCTGGAGGGTCATTTTTTTCGTCGCGAGAAGCAACATGGGTCTGTGAAACACACCTGGAGAGGCCTGAGGCCCAAAAAAGGCCAGGTGGAGCGCCCACCCTGCTAGGGCGTGCCACCCATAATCTTTTGGCCGTCGATCATTCAAATCACTTGATTTTTCGCAAATCGACGTATTTTGACCTTAAAACCACTATATATATATGAACCTGAGGGTTCTCTGGAGGAGAGCACCACAGAAACATAGAAACACGAAAACGGAGGCTGCAACAGAGAAGATTAGAGGGGAAAACTCCGTCGGAGGGATCTCCACCTTTTCCAACATCTTCCTCATCATTGCCATGATCAAGGGGGAGCAGTCCACCTTTGGACTACGGGTTTGTGCTAGTAGCTTGATCTATATCTCTCATGTTCTTGATAGTTCTTAGTACCATATGAGTTGCCCAACATGATTATGGTCATATATGTAATACCTACGTTGTGGGTCTTTATTCTATAATATGGTGCTATGAGATTGGACTATACTTTGTGTAAGATGTACTGGTAGATACATATTATGTACCCCGTTCTTAAGTATTGGTTCTGATCCAAATTGTCTGCAAGAACATGTGAGGGGTGATGTGTGTGTTAGATGGAACATCATGGTTTTAGTGATTGAATAATGACAACAAATTTATGATCGATTATGGTTTTGCCTTTGCTTTTGCTATCTCACTAGGGATAAAGTGAATGCATGTGTTATGTTCGTCACGTGACAAAAGTGACGATCTTGTTTTTTCAAAGTAGCATATTTGATATTCAAACATCGTGTCGAAGTACTTATGGCTATACTATGTTAATTCTTAATACAAGATTGCTTGAAGTTTTTCTTGTCTTGTGGAGTCTAAGAGAGATGTGTTGCATCATCTCTATGTTAGGACGTGATGCCCATATGAATTTGTATCTTACACATGTTGAAATTATTTTCTTTATATCTCATTGACGAATTGTTATTGTCCACTACATCTTAAAAGAAAGAATACTTAAGTGAACCCATGATCCCCGGTCTAATTGTAATCATAAAGAAACACATTTCCATTGCATTTATCTTACTTTTTTATTTGCAGCACTATTTTAATCCGAAAATATAAAATATTTATCTTTCTTATTTGCATAGAAAACCTCAAAACAAACAAACCTTTACATCTTTTACTTATTTTACTTTACTTGTTTAGTTTACTTCAATGTAGTTGCTACTTTATTTTACTTTTACTTCCACGAAACCTTGTGCTTGACAACCACACGGTGGAGTTGGGGACACAGGGCTTTATTTTATTTTGCAAGATTTCGAGAAGAAGAGCGTGAGAGATAACTCTTTACTCCATTTCCCGAGAGTTCTATATAACCCTCGAGTCATCCTTGTGGGAAAATACTCTGCTGACACAACACTCTACACTTGAAGTCCCAACGTCATCAATCATGTGCCCCACTCTTAAGTACTTGTTCTGATTCAACCTGTATGCAAGAACATGTGGGGGGGAGAAGTGTGTATTAGATGGAGTAGCGTGGTTGTGGTGATTGAATAGTGACAAAAAATTCATGATCTATTATGGTTTTACCTTTTCCATTACTGCCTCAATAGGGATAAAGTGAATGCATGTGCTATGCTTATCATGTGACAGTTGTGATAATCTTGTTTAATCAAGGTAGCATATTTGATATTCAAACATCATGTCCAAATACTTAAGGCTATGCTCTGTTAATTCTTAATAGAAGATTGCTTGGAGTTTTCCCTTTCTTATGGAGCATAAGAGAGATGTGATGCATCATATCTATGTTAGGACCTGATGCTCATATGAATGCTTATCAAACACATATTAAAGTTCCACCAATAATATGTCATTGATGAAATGTTAGTATCCACTACAATTGAAAAACACAGTAGAAAATTGAACCCATGAACCCCGGTCCAATTTTAAACGTAAGAAACACCTTTCCACTACTTTTATCATACTTTATATTTTTTATAACATTTTAATCCGAAAATACAAAAGTACTTTCTTTACTTAAACCCACACAAACCCAAAAATAATTATCTCTTTACCGATTTTATTTAGTTTATCTACTTTACTTTACTTATAATATCTCTTCTATCTACAATCGCTAATACGAAACCTTGTGCTTGACAACCACACGATGGAGTTCGGGACACAGGGCAAAACTTTATTTTGCAGGATTGCTGGAAGAAGAGAAAGAGGAGATAACTCAAAGCCAATTCCCCGAAAAATTGATATAAACCCTCAAGTCAACCTTGCGGGGAAAACAACGCTTGGTACGACACTCTACACTTAGAGTCCCAACGAATTGACAATATATGCAAGCGTAATCACTAGCCGCCTCGAATCAGGTCACCCAAGATTTCGGCGCCAAGGAACTGCACACACGCAAATTCTCGAGATTGCAGCGCCCATCCATTGTATTATACATGTGTCATAGCCGACATGGTGGCCTCATTCCTCGTCGTGGTCGTAGCATGCCGAACAAAATTGTCGAACACGTGTTGGGCGTTGCTCCTCACGTCGAAGAGGTTGCGAGGAACGCCAGTGCCATCGGTCACATGATCGCCTTCAGTGCGAGTTACCCGGCGTATAGCCGGCTTCCCACCCGGACTATAGGGGTCGTTGCGGGAGTTTTAGTTGTTCTACTGAACTCCAAAATCAGCGGGCTACGTTTGAGACGCCCCAGTGTGGCTCAGAAACACCGCCCGACCCGGTGGGTCTATTGGAGCACCGGTGGACATGCTCTTATATCATACAAAAAGCAAGCAATGGTTTTGCCGGCCTGGACGTGAATCCCGAGGGAAGTGGTTGAGAATGATGCATGTAGGGGTGTTGTGTGTTAGAGCATCTCCGTCGGCGAGCCCAATAGCGCCCATGATAGCCATTTGGGGGTCGGCGCCTGATACGTCTCCAACGTATCGATAATTTCTTATGTTCCATGCTACTTTATTGATGATACCTACATGTTTTATGCACACTATATGTCATATTTATGCATTTTCTGGAACTAACCTATTAACAAGATGCCGAAGAGCCAGTTGTTTTCTGCTGTTTTTGGTTTCAGAAATCCTAGTAAAGAAATATTCTCGGAATTGGATGAAACTTTCGCCCAGGGTCCTATTTTTGCACGAAGCTTCCAAGACCGAAGAGATAACGAAGTGGGGCCACGAGGCAGCCAGAGGTGGCCGGCGCGCCCAAGCCCCGGCCGCGCCGACCTACCCCCGGGCCCTCGTGTGGCCCCCGCGTTGACCTTCCGCCTACTTAAAGCCTCCGTCGCGAAACCCCCAGACCGAGAGCCACGATACGGAAAACCTTCCAGAGACGCCGCCGCCGCGATCCTATCTCGGGGATTCAGAGATCGTCCGCACCCCCGCCGGAGAGGGATTCATCTCCCGAGGACTCTTCATCGCCATGATCGCCTCCGGAGTGATGAGTGAGTAGTTCACCCCTGGACCATGGGTCCATAGCAGTAGCTAGATGGTCGTCTTCTCCTTGTTGTGCTTCATTGTTTGATCTTGTGAGCTGCCTAACATGATCAAGATCATCTATCTGTAATTCTATATGTTGTGTTTGTCGGGATCCGATGGATAGAGAGTACTATGATTATGGTGATTATCAATCTATTGTTTATGTGTTGTTTATGATCTTGCATGCTCTCCGTTATTAGTAGAGGCTCTGGCCAAGTTTTTGCTCTTAACTCCAAGAGGGGGTACTTATGCTCGATAGTGGGTTCATGCCTTCATTGAATCTGGGATCGTGACAGTAGGTTCTAAGGTTGTGAGTGCTGTTGCCACTAGGGATAAAACATTGATGCTATGTCTAAGGATGTAGTTGTCGATTACATTACGCACCATACTTAATGCAATTGTCTGTTGCTTAGCAACTTAATACTGAATGGGGTTCGGATGATAACCTGAAGGTGGACTTTTTAGGCATAGATGCAGTTGGATGGCGGTCTATGTACTTTGTCGTAATGCCCAATTAAATCTCACTATATTTATCATATCATGTATATGCATTGTTATGCCTTTCTCTATTTTGTCAATTGCCCGACTGTAATTTGTTCACCCAACATGCTTTATCTTATGGGAGAGACACCTCTAGTGAACTGTGGACCCCGGTCCTATTCTTTACATAGCATACAATCTACTGCAATTGTGTTTACTGTTTTCTTTGCAAACATCTTCCACTCGATACGTTTAATCCTTTGTTACAGCAAGCCGGTGAGATTGACAACCTCACTGTTTCGTTGGGGCAAAGTACTTGGGTTGTGTTGTGCAGGTTCCGTTTGGCGCCGGAATCCCTGGTGTTGCGCGCATCACATTTCGCGACCATCAACCTTCAACGTGCTTCTTGGCTCCTACTGGTTCGATTAAACCTTGGTTTCATACTGAGGAAACTTGCTTCTATACGCATCATACCTTCCACTTGGGGTTCCCAACGGACGTGTGCATCTACGCGTATCAAGCTAAATTTCTGGCGCCGTTGCCGGGAGATCAAGACACGCTGCAAGGGGAGTCTCCACTTCTCAATCTCTTTACTTTGTTTTTGTCTTGCTTTATTTTATTTACTACTTTGTTTGCTGCACTAAATCAAAACACACAAAAATTAGTTGCTAGTTTTACTTTATTTACTGTCTTGCTCTCTATATCAAAAACACAAAAAATTAATTACTTGCATTTACTTTATCTAGTTTGTTTTATTTACCGTTGCTAAAATGAATACCCCTGAAAATACTAAGTTGTGTGACTTCACAAATGCAAATAATAATGATTTCCTATGCACACCTATTGCTCCACCTGCTACTACAGCAGAATTCTTTGAAATTAAACCTGCTTTACTAAATCTAGTCATGAGAGATCAATTTTCTGGTGTTAGTTCTGATGATGCTGCTGCCCATCTCAATAATTTTGTTGAACTTTGTGAAATGCAAAAGTATAAAGATGTAGATGGTGATATTATTAAATTGAAAGTGTTTCCTTTCTCATTAAGAGGAAGAGCTAAAGATTGGTTGCTATCTTTGCCTAAGAATAGTATTGATTCATGGACTAAATGCAAGGATGCTTTTATTGGTAGATATTATCCTCCCGCTAAAATTATATCTTTGAGAAGTAGCATAATGAATTTTAAACAATTAGATACTGAACATGTTGCTCAAGCATGGGAGAGAATGAAAACTTTGGTAAAGAATTGCCCAACCCATGGACTGACTACTTGGATGATCATCCAAACCTTCTATGCAGGACTAAATTTTTCTTCGCGGAATTTATTGGATTCAGCTGCTGGAGGTACTTTTATGTCCATCACATTGGGGGCGGCTACAAAACTTCTTGATGATATGATGATAAATTACTCTGAATGGCACACGGAAAGAGCTCCACAAGGTAAGAAGGTAAATTCTGTTGAAGAAACCTCTTCCTTGAGTGATAAGATTGATGTGATTATGTCTATGCTTGTGAATGGTAGATCTAATGTAGATCCAAATAATGTTCCTTTAGCTTCATTGGTTGCTCAAGAAGAAAATGTTGATGTGAATTTCATTAAAAATAATAATTTCAACAACAATGCTTATAGGAACAACTCTGGTAATAACTATAGGCCATATCCTTCTGCTAATGGTAATGGTTATGGTAATTCTTATGGGAATTCTTACAATAATAATAGGAGTGTACCCTCTGGTCTTGAAGCCATGCTTAAAGAATTTATTAGTACACAAACTGCTTTTAACAAATCTGTTGAGGAAAAGCTTGATAAAATTGATACTATCGCTTCTAGAGTTGATAGACTTGCCTCTGATGTAAATCTTTTAAAATTGAAAGTTATGCCTAATAATGATATTGATAATAAGATTACTACTACAGCAAATGCCATCCAAGTTAGAATTAATGAGAATATAATATTAATGGCTGAACTGCGTGCTAGGTGGGATAGAGAAGAAAATGAAAAACTAGCTAAAGAGAATAATGTAGCTAAAGTTTGGACTATTACCACCACTAGTAATGCTAATTCTTCACATGTTGCTGCACCTCCTACTATAAATGGTAAAATAATTGGTGTTGGCAATGTTTCTACTCCTAGTGCAAAGCGTACAAAACTGCCTGAAATTGCTAAAACTGCTGAAACTGCTTGTGATAAAACTGCTGAAATTTTTTCCAACCTTGGGAACAATGATCCCATTGCTGTAGCTCATAATGATTTAGATTTTGATGATTGCCACATCTCTGAAGTTATAAAGTTCTTACAAAAACTTGCTAAAAGTCCTAATGCTAGTGCTATAAATTTAGCCTTTACAAAACATATTACAAATGCTCTCATAAAAGCTAGAGAAGAGAAACTAAAACTTGAAACTTCTATTCCTAGAAAGTTAGAAGATGGTTGGGAGCCCATCATTAAAATGAAATTCAATGACTTTGAATGTAATGCTTTATGTGATCTTGGTGCAAGTATTTCTATGCCTAAAAAGATTTATGATATGCTTGACTTGCCACCATTGAAGAATTGTTATTTGGATGTTAATCTTGCCGATAATGTTAAAAAGAAACCTTTGGGGAGGATTGATAATGTGCATATTACCGTTAACAATAACCTTGTCCCCGTTGATTTTGTTGTCTTGGATATCGAATGCAATGCATCTTGTCCTATTGTATTGGGAAGACCTTTTCTTCGAACCGTTGGTGCTGTTATTGATATGAGGGAAGGTAATATTAAATATCAATTTCCTCTCAAGAAAGGTATGGAACACTTCCCTAGAAAGAGAATGAAGTTGCCTTTTGATTCTATTATTAGAACAAGCTATGATGTTGATGCTCCATCTCTCGATGTTACTTGATTTGCACTTTCTGCGCCTAGCTGAAAGGCGTTAAAGAAAAGCACTTATGGGAGACAACCCATGTTTTTACCTACAACAATTTTTTGTTTTATTGAGTCTTGGAAGTTGTTTACTACTGTAGCAACCTCTCCTTATCATGTTTTTGTGCCAAGTAAAGTTTCTATGTCAAAGTTGATGTTATATTTGGGATCGCTGCGCAGAAACAGCATTGCTGTCTGTCACGAATCTGGGCACAGTTCTCTGTAGAAAATTCGAAAAAATCTGCCAATTTACGAGCGTGATCCTCAGATATGTACGCAACTTTCATTAGTTTTGAGTTTTTCCATTTGAGCAAGTCTAGTGCCAGCTTTAAATTCGTCTTTACGGACTGTTCTGTTTTTGACAGATTCTGCCTTTTATTTCGCATTGCCTCTTTTGCTATGTTGGATTTATTTCTTTGATCCACTAATGTCCAGTAGCATTATGCAATGTCCAGAAGTGAAAATAATGATTGTGTCACCTCTGAATGAGTGAATTATTAATGATGCACTAACCCTCTAATGAGTTTGCTTGAAGTTTGGTGTGAAGGAAGTTTTCAAGGGTCAAGAGAGGAGAATGATATACTATGATCAAGAGGAGTGAAAGCTCTAAGCTTGGGGATGCCCCCGTGGTTCACCCCTGCATATTTTAAGAAGACTCAAGCGTCTAAGCTTGGGGATGCCCAAGGCATCCCTTTCTTCATCGACAACATCATCAGGTTCCTCCCTGAAACTATATTTTTATTCAATCACATCTTGTGTTCTTTACTTGGAGCGTCGGTTTGTTTTCGTTTTTGTTTTTGTTTGAATAAAATGGATCCTAGCATTCACTTTGTGGGAGAGAGACACGCTCCGCTGTTGCATATGGACACATGTGTCCTTAGGCTTTACTCATAATGTTCAAGGCGAAGTTTCTTCTTCGTTAAATTGTTATATGGTTGGGATTGGAAAATGCTACATGTAGTAATTCTAAAATGTCTTGGATAATGTGATACTTGGCAATTGTTGTGCTCATGTTTAAGCTCTTGCATCATATGCTTTGCACCCATTAATGAAGAAATACATAGAGCTTGCTAAAATTTGATTTGCATATTTGGTCTCTCTAAGGTCTAGATAATATCTAGTATTGAGTTTTGAACAACAAGGAAGACGGTGTAGAGTCTTATAATGTTTACAATATGTCTTTTATGTGAGTTTTGCTGCACCTGTTCATCCTTGAGTTTGCTTCAAATAACCTTGCTAGCCTAAACCTTGTATCGAGAGGGAATACTTCTCATGCATCCAAAATCCTTGAGCCAACTACTATGCCATTTGTGTCCACCATACCTACCTACTACATGGTATTTCTCTGCCATTCCAAAGTAAATTGCTTGAGTGCTACCTTTAAAATTCCATCATTCACCTTTGCAATATATAGCTCATGGGACAAAATAGCCTTAAAAACTATCGTAGTATTGAATATGTACTTATGCACTTTATCTTTTATTAAGTTGCTTGTTGTGCGATAACCATGCTTCGGGGAACGCCATCAACTATTGTTGAATATCATGTGAGTTGCTATGCATGTCCGTCTTTGTCTGAAGGATCTATCATTTTAGTGGTTGGAGCATGCAAAACTGTTAGAGAAGAACATTGGGCCGCTAACTAAAGCCATGAATCATGGTGGAAGTTTCAGTTTGGACATATATCCTCAATCTCATATGAGAATAATAATCATTGCTACATGCTTATGCATTTAAGAGGAGTCCATTATCTGTTGTCCATGTTGTCCCGGTATGGATGTCTAAGTTGAGAATAATCAAAAGCGAGAAATCCAAAATGCGAGCATTCTCCTTAGACCTTTGTACAGGCGGCATGGAGGTACCCCTTTGCGACACTTGGTTGAAACATGGCATGCGAAGATCCGGTAGTCCAAGCTAAGTAGGATGAGGTGCGGGCACTATTAGTACACTATGCATGAGGCTTGCAACTTGTAAGATATAGTTTTCATAACTCATATGCTTTATTACTACCGTTGACAAAATTGTTTCATGCTTTCAAAATAAAAGCTCTAGCACAAATGCAGCAATCGATGCTTTCCTCTGCGAAGGGCCATTCTTTTACTTTTATTGTTGAGTCAGTTTACCTATCTCCTTCCACCCTAAGAAGCAAACACTTGTGTGAACTGTGCATTGATTCCCACATACTTGCATATTGCACTTGTTATATTACTTTATGTTGACAATATCCATGAGATATACATGTTATAAGTTGAAAGCAACCGCTGAAACTTAATCTTCCTTTGTGTTGCTTCAACACCTTTACTTTGATTTATTGCTTTATGAGTTAACTCTTATGCAAGACTTATTGATGCTTGTCTTGAAGTACTATTCATGAAAAGTCTTTGTCATATGATTCATTTGTTTACTCATGTCATTACCTTTGTTTTGATCGCTGCATTCATTACATATGTTTACAAATAGTATGATCAAGATTATGATGGCATGTCACTTCAGAAATTATCTTTGTTATCGTTTTACCTGCTCGGGACGAGCAGAACTAAGCTTGGGGATGCTGATACGTCTCCAACGTATCGATAATTTCTTATGTTCCATGCTACTTTATTGATGATACCTACATGTTTTATGCACACTATATGTCATATTTATGCATTTTCTGGAACTAACCTATTAACAAGATGCCGAAGAGCCAGTTGCTGTTTCTGCTGTTTTTGGTTTTAGAAATCCTAGTAAAGAAATATTCTCGGAATTGGACGAAACTTTCGCCCAGGGTCCTATTTTTGCACGAAGCTTCCAGAAGACCGAAGAGATAACGAAGTGGGGCCACGAGGCAGCCAGGGGTGGCCGGCGCGGCCCAACCCTGGCCGCGCGACCTACCCTCTGGGCCCTCGTGTGGCCCCCGCGTTGACCTTCCGCCTACTTAAAGCCTCCGTCGCGAAACCCCCATACGAGAGCCACGATACGGAAACCTTCCAGAGACGCCGCCGAATCCCATCTCGGGGGATTCAGGAGATCGCCTCCGGCACCCTGCCGGAGAGGGGATTCATCTCCGGAGGACTCTTCATCGCCATGATCGCCTCGGAGTGATGAGTGAGTAGTTCCCCCTGGACCATGGGTCCATAGCAGTAGCTAGATGGTCGTCTTTTCCTTGTTGTGCTTCATTGTTGGATCTTGTGAGCTGCCTAACATGATCAAGATCATCTATCTGTAATTCTATATGTTGTGTTTGTCGGGATCCGATGGATAGAGAGTACTATGATTATGGTGATTATCAATCTATTGTTTATGTGTTGTTTATGATCTTGCATGCTCTCCGTTATTAGTAGAGGCTCGGCCAAGTTTTTGCTCTTAACTCCAAGAGGGGGTACTTATGCTCGATAGTGGGTTCATGCCTTCATTGAATCTGGGATCGTGACAGTTCTAAGGTTGTGAGTGCTGTTGCCACTAGGGATAAAACATTGATGCTATGTCTAAGGATGTAGTTGTCGATTACATTACGCACCATACTTAATGCAATTGTCTGTTGCTTAGCAACTTAATACTGAATGGGGTTCGGATGATAACCTGAAGGTGGACTTTTTAGGCATAGATGCGGTTGGATGGCGGTCTATGTACTTTGTCGTAATGCCCAATTAAATCTCACTATATTTATCATATCATGTATATGCATTGTTATGCCTTTCTCTATTTTGTCAATTGCCCGACTGTAATTTGTTCACCCAACATGCTTTATCTTATGGGAGAGACACCTCTAGTGAACTGTGGACCCCGGTCCTATTCTTTACATAGCATACAATCTACTGCAATTGTGTTTACTGTTTTCTTTGCAAACATCTTCCACTCGATACGTTTAATCCTTTGTTACAACAAGCCGGTGAGATTGACAACCTCGTTTCGTTGGGGCAAAGTACTTGGGTTGTGTTGTGCAGGTTCCGCGTTGGCGCCGGAATCCGCCGCATCACATTTCGCGACCATCAACCTTCAACGTGCTTCTCTACTGGTTCGATTAAACCTTGGTTTCATACTGAGGGAAACTTGCTTCTATACGCATCATACCTTCCACTTGGGGTTCCCAACAGACGTGTGCATCTACGCGTATCAGCGCCAAAATAGGGCTCACACCGGCGCGCCCAATAAAGAATCGACGTGGTTTTGAGCCCAATAGAATCACCGGCAACATAGTGCCGACCCCTTCGCGTGGGGTGCGAATCGGGGGCGCCGAAACCCGTCCCACGTAGGAAAGCACTCGCGGGGCCCTTCTGCCAGCTACATGCGCGTGTTTCCCCCACCTCCCACCCCTACCCGATCCGCCTCCAAACCCTTCTTGATCGCTATCACCGTCGTCGCCTCTCGCGTGCTCGCCTTCCATCCCGCATGTCTAGATGCCACCGGCCATTGAAACCGTTGGCGCCTGATCTCAGTGCATGGCCGACTCACCGGCAGTAGGAGGCTGCCGACACGATCGTCCATCGCCCACACAAGTATTCGGCGGATTGCCGCGATGGATTACGACGATGAGATGTTGACGCAGCTATTCATGGAGGAGGAGAACACTGCCGTCCAGCGGCACCAGCATCAGCTAATGCTGGTGAGCCTCCTCCACCTCCGCCAACCCATTCTCGGTCTTGACCACACCTCGTCGCGGCGGTTCAAGGGTTGGCAAGACAAGGAACAAGGAGTGGCATCGTCAAGCGGCGCATTGCTTCTTGACACCGACTACTTCACCGATGACGCAACTCACACGCCGAAGGATTTTTGGCGCCAGTTTTGGATGAACAAGGATCTCTTCATGAAGATTGTCTTTAGCGTCAGGGAGTACGACGACTACTTCATGTGCAAGCATGATTGCACTGGTTTGTGGGGCTTCTCCTCAATCCAGATCAAAGTGCATTGCGATGTCTTGCATATGGAGCTCGCCTAGATGCAACCGATGAATACCTACGCATGGCGGGGTCGACATGCTCCAAGACTGTCTACAGGTTTTGCCAAGTCATCATAGCGGTGTTTGGTGGAGATTATATGAGAGCACCGAGTGCAGATGAGACAGCTCGGATCCTGGCACAAAAAGCTGTCCAGGGGTTTCCTAGGGGCTGGAAGCATTGACCATTTTGCTTGTCATTTTGGGGATGTACAAGAGGCATAAAGGTCAGTGCAGTGTCATTCTTGAGGCGGTGGCAGACCATGACCTCTGGATTTGGCATGCTTTCTTTGCCGTGGCAGGAACCCATATTGACATCAACATGCTGCAACGCTCTCTAGTGTTTGTCAGGTTAGCTGAGGGACAAGCTCCTACCGTGAACTTTAAGGTCAACGGTCACGCATACAACAAGTGGTATTATCTAGCCGATGGTATCTATCCAACGTACGCTACATTTGTGAAGACAATCTCTGCTCTAGATTCGAAGATGGACGCTTATTTTGCGACATGCCATGAAGCAGCTCACAAGGATGTTGAGCGGGATTTTGGTGTGCTCCAGCAGCGTTTTGCCGTTATCAGGTACCCTGCTCTCACTTGGTGTGATGAACGCTTGTGTGATCATGCAGATCATGATAACTGAGAGCGAGCGTGACACACATGTAGATGATGATCAACCATTTAATTATCAAATGGCTCTTGCTGAAGTTAAGTGTGTACCCAAGAGTTCACGGCTTTTCTTCACATGCATGAAGAAATTCAAGATGCTGATGTTCATGCTCAATTTCAGACGGATCTAGATGTGTATTTGTGGGCGAGGAGAGAAGCCGCCAACACATGCTTTAGAATTTAAATGATTTAAAATTTAAATTATTATATGAATAATTTCATTTGTATTTGTGTTAAACTATGTTAAATTATTGTATGAATAAATTTATATTTTTGAAAACTGATTGAACTATTGTTTGAAAATATTATATAGATGGTGCAAATAGGAAAAAAAAATTGAGGAACGCTAGTGTGAGGCGACCGACTGCGGAAAGTAGCATGTGCACATGAGCACAAGTGCTCCTTGGACTTTTGGATTTTTGAAAATTTTCAAAACCTCGCTCTTTTATGGTTTCAAAAATTATGGCATTAAATATGTAGATAGATTTAGACACGAGGAGTGTAGTCAAAAAAGTCCCATCAAAAAATACTGTGTATTTTGGAAAATACAAAAATATAACGTATTTTTTGACGAGACTTTTTTGATTCCAATCCTCGTATACACATCTATCTACATATTTAATGTCATAATTTTTGAAAGCAGAGAAATATGAGAATCTGAAATTTTCAAAAATCCAAAAGTGAAGGGAGCACTGACTCCCATGTGCACAAAATCCTTGTCCGACCGACTGTACCTATAGTATGGAGGACGTGCCGGTGCACCTACTGGCGTCTGGCTTGAGGCTAGTTATGGGGCAGTATCCTGCGCCGTAGCGAGCACATATTTATGTCTGAAATTTTCAGGGGAGTAGCACATAGACATAGAGCTGGAGATTGGCAAACAAACAACATAGCGGTCCAGTCCAAGTCCAAGATGGGGGTGAGGTTGGCCGCAGCGCGCGCACGCACGCACGCACGCACTGATGGTGGTGGTGGTGTTGGTCTTCGCCAATCCGGTCAAAAGAGGCGCAGGAGCTGCAGCATCACTTCACTAGTATCAGCAGGCAGCAGCAGCACCCTGCCTCAGCCTGGATGCCCGTGGTTTCCTATTCTGATCCCCCCTCCCATGGCCATTGCAACGGCAGCCCGAGAATCAAATCTAATAATTTCGGCCCCGCAACAACATTCCATTCTGCAGAAGCATCCCGCAGACATGGGCACCCCCACCACGCCGGCCAATGCTCGTCGCGGCTTTCAATGCGCAATCTCCTCCTCCCTGTACTTGCTCTGACCGCCGGACACCCACACGAGCGGCTAGCCAGGCCACCACCCCGCCCGCCCCAGACAACAGCGCCACAACAAAATCGCCATTTTTCCACGACATTTCAGTAGTTTTTTTTTTCTTGCCTATTCATTCATCGAATCAAGAACCTCCCTAGCGCCAACAATGGAGTACATACAAAACTGGAATTTTGATGGAGAGATGACATTAATCTCTCCGCCCCGTCAATCCTACTGCCCTCGCTGGCTGGATTAGTACGGTTGGAGGAAGTCGTCCGAGTTGGCCATGGAGTCGGTGGTCGGCCAGGCGGACCGGAGCAGCTTGAGCAGGTGCTGCGCCTTGCGCTTGGCGCGCTCCGAGCACCCTCCCTGCACCATCATCAGCAGCTGGCTCATGGCGCCCGCCCGCACCGCCTCCACCTGCAGCGCCTCCGAGCCGCCCACCACGGCCACCAGCGCGCCCGCCGCGTGCTCCGCCGCGCGCCCGGACATTGCGCGCACCAGCGCCACCACCGCGGCCTCGCCGCCCCCGGCGCCGCAGACCACCGCGTCGCGCCCGCCCTCCGTCCGGCACAGCCGCTCCACCGCCGCCAGAGCGCGCTCCGGCTCCCCGGCGCACCCGCCCTCCGCCACACGCCGCGCCAGCGCGGACGCCGCTCCGGCCGACACGGCGCGCGGACGGTTCTCCTTGGCCAGGCACAGCGCGAAGAGGCCCCGGATCCCGACGCGCACGGCGCGGGCGTTGTTGGCCTTGTCTTCCACCAGCGCCACCAGGCCCTCCACGACCCCGTCCGCCGCGCCGAGCACCACTCTGGCATCCGCTCCGGACACCGCGGCGGCCGCCTCCACCACGGCGCCCGCGTTAACCCTGGCCTCCAATGGAGTTGTCCCCTGGCTGCCAAGAACCTTGCCGAGCCTGGCCACCCGGTCCTCCCTTCCCACCACCTCCGCGGCCTCCGCCTCCCCCATGCCGATCAGGGCGAGCACCGCCATGGCCTCCGCCTGAGCCTCCTCTCCGCCCCCGCCGGCCCCGAACGCCATTTCAACGAGCGCGGCCCGGGTCTCGCGCGTGGCCATGACGAGCCGATTCTTGTCGGACTCCCTGGCGAGCGCGCGGAGCCTCCGGAGCGCGGCGAGGGCGGGGCCCTGGACGACGAGGGAGCGGATGAGGTCCGGGTCGGCGGGCTGCTTGGGCGTGGGGATGCGCTCGACGCCCAGGGAGCGGTGCGCGACGCACCACTCCTGGATGAGGCGGCGGAGGGTGTGGTTGGGGATGAGCGTGAAGTCGGCGAGCGGGGCGCGGGTGACGGGGCAGCTGGTGTTGCCCGTCGCCACCCACGACTCGATGCTGGCGCGGTCGTACGTCTGGCCGGTGGCCACCGTCACGGGGTCCTGCATCAGCTCCAGCGAGATCGGGCACCGGAAGTACCACGGCACCTGCAGACCCACCGTGTCCAGCCCCAGAGGCAGCGGCACGCTCCCTGGCATTGCCGAATTGAGCAGCTCTGACTGGATGATGGTGATGATCTTGGTCCCAAGACAGGTGGTGGCGATTTGGATCTGACTGACCCCCACCCAGCAGCTGGGTAGCTAGCTAGCTCGCTCGCGACGAAGATGTGATGCTCGTGGGGGTGGGTGGGTTGGTGGTGGGTGGAGACGAGAGGAGAGGAGAGTGGACTGGTGGAGAGTGGAGATCGAGGGAGACGAAGAACGCCGCTGGGTTGTATAAGTAGGCGGGGAGGTGGCCAGCACGTGTGGTTGAGTCGTACGTCGGGGCCGCGGCCGAGCTGCTCACAAACTTGGTTTGAACTCGGGCACGGCTGGTTCGAGCCGGACCAGATACGGAATATGCCTGATTGGCGATCGGCCGCGCGCCAATCGTGCGCCTATCTCTGAGTTTGGTGACTCCTTGTCTCGGTCCGCCTAGGCTGACTCAATCGGATGTCTCGCTCTGACATTGTGGGCCCGCTAGAACTATGGGGCGAATTCTATTGCTGTTCACATAAAACTTGAACCCTTGTTTGCATCCCCTGCAGGCTCCTCCTCCCGCAGGCTTGCACTTGCAATCATCTTCACACAAACAGCCAATACATGTGGATATTATTCCCACCCAGATAAAAGGTCATAGGCCCGACGTAAATTAATATCGCCAACATTGATGAAAGGTACATGACGGTGAACCAGCTTACAAGATTTTGTGAGCGCACACACACACACAAATGCAGCGCATTCGAAGGAATTACAAACGGGAGCGGAACACAGAGGACCGTAGGAGGAAGCAAGAGAGGAAGAGCACTTGCTTCATGGGGAGAGTCGCCGGACCGAATCTCAACGCAGAGCTCGAGCCAGGCACATCAACAAATGATGCACACCACCAGCGCAAACATCGCCACCAGGAAAAGGCACCGCCACCATCCACAAACATCTGCTTGTGAGATCAACAAGGAAGACCACAAACATAGAACTTAAATGTGCAGACCAAGATACAAGCTAGGCTAGAGAAAGCACGGCGAAGAAACAACAAAACTGGAGAAGACACGGCAACCTCCTCCACAAAACGTTTGTAGAGCGGCGTTGTGAGCTCCAACATGGACGGATTCAGGCCCGATGTTATATGTGATGTAGCACCGTCCTAGCAAACCACAAAGAAGGAAATATTGCTCACATAGGTGGTTCCCATGGGCATAGCACCACTAATATAAAGCATAATCTTGTAAAATAAGGTGTATTTTAAGCCTAACCCGGCATCTTTTTTCATGACACCACAAATGCTTCGTTCTTGGCTCCGTCCCTAAGCTCCAAGGAGACACATTCAATAAGAACACGACACCAGCAGGGATGGAGCTAGGAATGAAGCATAAGGAGGGCAATCTTAGTATGAGGGGCGCAGAACTAACTAAAATCACACAAATAAGGAGCCGTCATGGCTTGTGTTCAAAGAAAAATCATGAGCATAGGGGGGGGCCCCCCCCCCCCCGCCCCCCTTGTCTCTGTCCCTGGACACCAGCACTGGCACAGCCCAATCCGAAGATGGGTTTCCACACTGAGCACGAAGGTGGAACGATATAAGTAGGAACCGCACCTTGAAGAAGGGAACCACAACACAAAAATACCAACAAAGGTCTTGGTCTTGGCATGACCTCGCCGCCTCCAACAAGGTGAGCGGAACACCACCAGAACGACACATGCACCTCCACCACCACCACATCAGACTACTAGCCAGCCAGTACACCGCTACATGACCATGGTCACCGGCCAATACCTGAGCCACTGGCACCTCCGCAAACCAACAAGCCTCCCACCTTCCAAATTCGCCACCCCATAGTCCGAACTCCTAATGTTGCCAAACTGAGGAGACATGAGAAGCACCGCCGCCGCTAGAATCTACGAACTTCGGACATATGGCTCTCGAACTGGTCGGTAACGCCAGCACGATGCCACCTACATCGCGATATGGGAAGGCCCCTCACGGGACTTGCATCCACCACGGCTGCCAACGATGACCCATATCCCAATGTGGGATGTCAATAAGTTGTTGCGCTTGATAGGGCCGAGAGCATTGCCCCTGCTTGAGGAGTCAAAGCGGCCATAGAACCTATCTGTGGCCGTGCTGCCCAGCCAAACCTCTCCTAAGGCGTAGCGCCACCGCCGTCCAAGGTCGCCACCATGGCCAAGTCATCCCAACTACGCACGAGGTACTCCTGGCCTCCACCTGCCACTCAACCGCTCAGAGGGGGCCTCGCCGCTAATGGAGGGGAAGAAGGAAAATTGAGAGATGGTTTGGCTAGGTTTGTGTTGCCTTTGGAGTGGCCACCGCGGGGGGGGAGATTATTATCTCCCAGTCGTGTACCCAGCGTACGTGTCCCTGCATATATAGAGCAAGAACGCGGCGCACATGCATGGTTACGTACGTGCGGCTTGTTTCGTTTGCTTCTCCGTCTTGTACTATACTAGCAGTACTCTGCTGTACCAAAAAACGAGGTGGAGTATATGTTCGTTTGCTAGCCTTGCCGTAGACCGGAGAAGCGCGACGAGGACGAGCAGCATCTCCTACCAGCTGGCACTACATATAGTAGAGTGGTCCGCCGGGGCTTTTGCCGTAACTTTATGCGTAGATGCTGATCTACCAATATACATATGCGAACTATTGATTCCCCGAAATGTACACTAGTCGTGCGTACACGTATACGTACTAGTGTACTACTACATTGACTGATCTGTATCGCTGCGTGTCCACGTCGTCAATCGCGTCGACCGGTCGTCATTCACTCCTGTAGAGCGACCAAAGGATAACTCAAACGTTGCCAGACAGGTAATGCATACCACGCTGTAGTCATACACTAGTGGAAAACAGGGCTTCCGTGGGAGCCTTTTGTCGCGGGCGCGCATGCACCCGCGACAAATGGCCTGGCCACGTCGCCCCGAAACCATGTGCAGCGGGCAGGTCCTTTTGTCGCGCCCTTTTGGCGCGGCCGTATTACGACCCGCGACAAAAGGGGTCTGAGGGCTGGCGCCTCCTGTCGGCACCCCTTTTGTCGCGGGTCGTAATACGGCCCGCGACAAAAGGGCCATGCCTATATATATAGAAGCAGCCAGCCACCCCCACCTTATTTTTTCCTTGGTGGTGAAGGTGGAGGTGTATGCTAGCTCATTTTTTCTACATGTGCACAAGAGGTGTTTGATGGAATGCTTGTGAGAGGGATGCCACTTGGTTTTATTTGATAAGATTTCTCCTTTTTTTGATCCTAAAAGGTTAGCAACTATTTTCTCGACTATATATATATGCATAGTCCGTACAATACTAATTTTAGCAAGGTGATTGCATCTGATACATATATATAATTATACTTATGATGCAGATGAGTCATCCATGGATGTACGGTAACCGATGTGCCCCCGCTTTCAGAGAGGGCGTGAATTCTTTCCTGCTTGTGGCCGAGGCCAACAAGTCGAAGCAAGGTTTTATGTGCTGTCCATGTCTAAAATGTAAGAACGAGAAGGATTACTCTTGCTCAAGAGACATTAAGAGCCACCTGCTTCGGTTTGGATTCATGTCCAGCTATAATGTTTGGACCAAGCACGGAGAAGAAGGGGTTATGATGGAAGACGGCGATGAGGAAGAAGATAATGATGACCAGTACCGATCTATGTTCTCTGAATGCTTTGATACCGCAATGGACGACAATGAAGAAGAAGGAGGTGAAGAACAGGCATCAGATGATCCTGTTGATGATGATCTTCGTCGGGCCATTTCTGATGCAAGAAGAGACTGTGGCACGGATAAGGAGAGGTTGCAGTTCGACAAGATGTTAGAGGACCACCACAAATTGTTGTACCCAGGTTGTGAAGATGGGCATAGAAAGCTAGGTAGCATATTGGAATTGCTGAAATGGAAGGCAGAGGTCGGTGTGACTGACTCGGGATTTGAGAAATTGATGATAATATTAAAGAAGTTGTTTCCAAGAAATAATGAATTGCCCGTCAGTACATATGAAGCAAAGAAGCTTGTCTGCCCTCTAGGATTAGATGTGCAGAAGATACATGCATGCATTAATGACTGTATCCTCTACCGCGGTGAGAAGTACGAGAATTTGAATAAATGTCCGATATGTGGTGCATTGCGGTATAAGATCAGAAAAGATGACCCTGGTGATGTTGAGGGCGAGCCACCCAGGAAGAGGGTTCCTGCGAAGGTGATGTGGTATGCTCCAATAATACCACGGTTGAAACGTTTGTTCAGAAACAAAGAGCATGCCCAGTTGTTGCGATGGCACATGGAAGAACGTAAGAAAGACGCGATGTTGAGGCACCCCGCTGATGGTCGGCAGTGGAGAAACATCGGGAGAGAGTTCCCGGATTTTGCAGGTGAGGCAAGGAACTTATACTTTGGTCTAAGTACAGATGGCATGAATCCTTTTGGGGAGCAGAGCTGCAGTCACAGCACCTGGCCCGTGACTCTATGTATCTACAACCTTCCTCCTTGGTTGTGCATGAAGCGGAAGTTCATTATGATGCCAGTGCTTATCCAAGGCCCAAAGCAACCCGGCAACGACATTGATGTGTACCTAAGGCCATTAGTCGATGAACTTTTGGAGTTGTGGGCCAAACCAGGTGTACGTGTGTGGGATGAGCACACCGAGCAAGAATTTGACCTACGAGGGTTGCTATTCGTAACCATCAATGATTGGCCTGCTCTCAGTAACATTTCAGGACAGACGAACAAAGGATACAATGCATGCACACACTGTTTAGATGAGACTGAAAGTAAATATTTGGGAAAAAGCAGAAAAGTTGTGTACCCGTTCAATCGTCGTTACCTTCCGCGCAAGCATCCCTTAAGGAAAAAAGGAAAGCATTTCGATGGCGAGGCAGACCGCCGTCCGAAGCCTGTCCCCCGTAGTGGTGCTGATATATTTGACATGGTCAAGGATTTAAATGTTATCTTTGGAAAGGGTCCAGGCAGTCGACCTGTTCCGAAAGACGCTGACGGACACGCGCCCATGTGGAAGAAGAAATCTATTTTTTGGGAGCTAGAATACTGGAAATTCCTGGAAGTCCGCTCTGCAATCGACGTGATGCACCTGACCAAGAATCTTTGTGTGAATATTCTAGGTTTTCTGGGCGTGTATGGAAAGACAAAAGATACACCAGAAGCACGGGAGGACCAGGAACTTCATAAAGGACGAAACGGCAAACATCCAGGGCAGTTTGTAGGGCCTGCCAGCTACGCTCTTACCAAACAAGAGAAGGAGATCTTTTTTGAAGCCCTATTCAGTATCAAGGTTCCGTCTGGTTTCTCGTCGAATATAAAGGGGATAGTAAATATGAAGGAGAAAAAATTCCAAAACCTGAAGTCCCATGACTGTCACGTGCTTATGACACAATTGCTTCCGGTTGCATTGAGGGGACTTCTACCAGAAAATGTTCGACTAGCCATTGTGAAGATATGTGCATTCCTCAACGCAATTTCTCAGAAGGTAATGGATCCAGAAACTTTGTCAGGATTACAGGAAGATGTGGTCGAATGTCTTGTCAGCTTCGAGTTGTTGTTCCCACCATCCTTCTTCAATATTATGACGCACCTCCTCGTTCACCTAGTTGAAGAGATTAGAATTCTCGGTCCTGTATTTCTACACAATATGTTCCCCTTCGAGAGGTTCATGGGAGTCTTAAAGAAATATGTTCATAACCGAGCTAGGCCGGAAGGAAGTATCTCAAAGGGCTACGGAACTGAGGAGGTCATTGAGTTTTGTGTTGACTTTCTTCCTGACCTTAAGCCGATTGGTGTTCCTGAATCTCGGTATGAGGGGAGGCTGACTGGAAAAGGCACACTAGGAAGGAAAGCAAGGGTGTGCAGGGACAAGATTTCTTTCAATCAAGCACACTACACAGTTCTATACAATTCCAGCTTGGTGGCAAGAAGCACGTTGAAGGTTGATGGTCGCGAAATGATGCGGCGCAACACCGGGATTCCCGCGCCAACGCGGAACCTGCACAACACAACCCAAGTACTTTGCCCCAACAAACAGTGAGGTTGTCAATCTCACCGCTTGCTGTAACAAAGGATTAAACGTATCGAGTGGAAGATGTTTGCAAAGAAAACAGTAAAACACAAGTATTGCAGTAGATTGTATACTATGTAAAGAATAGGACCGGGGTCCACAGTTCACTAGAGGTGTCTCTCCCATAAGATAAAAGCATGTTGGGTAAACAAATTACAGTCGGGCAATTGACAAATAGAGAAAGGCATAACAATGCATATACATGATATGATAAATATAGTGAGATTTAATTGGGCATTACGACAAAGTACATAGACCGCCATCCAACCGCATCTATGCCTAAAAAGTCCACCTTCAGGTTATCATCCGAACCCCCTCCAGTATTAAGTTGCAAAGCAACAGACAATTGCATTAAGTATGGTGCGTAATGTAATCAACAACTACATCCTTAGACATAGCATCAATGTTTTATCCCAACATCCACAACCTTAGAACTTTCTGTCACTGTCCCAGATTCAATGGAGGCATGAACCCACTATCGAGCATAAATACTCCCTCTTGGAGTTAAGAGTAAAAACTTGGCCAGAGCCTCTACTAGTAACGGAGAGCATGCAAGATCATAAACAACACATAAACAATAGATTGATAATCACCATAATCATAGTACTCTCTATCCATCGGATCCCGACAAACACAACATATAGAATTACATATAGATGATCTTGATCATGTTAGGCAGCTCACAAGATCCAACAATGAAGCACAACAAGGAGAAGACGACCATCTAGCTGCTATGGACCCATGGTCCAGGGGTGAACTACTCACTCATCACTCCGGAGGCGACCATGGCGGTGTAGAGTCCTCCGGGAGATGAATCCCCTCTCGGCAGGGTGCCGGAGGCGATCTCCGTCCCCCGAGATGGGATGCGGCGCGCGTCTCGTAAGGTTTTCCGTATCGTGGCTCTCGGACCGGGGTTTTCGCGACGGAGGCTTTAAGTAGGCGGAGGGTCAACGCGGGGGCCACACGAGGGGCCCAGGGCAGGTCGGCGCGCCAGCCTGGGCCGCGCCGGCCTCCCCTCCGCCGCCTCGTGGCCCCACTTCGTTAGCTCTTCGGTCTTCTGGAAGCTTCGTGCAAAATAGGACCGTGGGCGAAAGTTTCGTCCAATTCCGAGAATATTTCCTTACTAGGATTTCTGAAACCAAAACAGCAGAAAATAGCAACTGGCTCTTCGGCATCTTGTTAATAGGTTAGTTCCAGAAAATGCATAAATATGACATATAATGTGCATAAAACATGTAGGTATCATCAATAAAGTAGCATGGAACATAAGAAATTATCGATACGTTGGAGACGTATCAGCATCCCTTAGTTCTGCTCGTCCCGAGCAGGTAAAACGATAACAAAGATAATTTCTGAAGTGACATGCCATCATAATCTTGATCATACTATTTGTAAACATATGTAATGAATGCAGCGATCAAAGCAAAGGTAATGACATGAGTAAACAACTGAATCATAAAGCAAAGACTTTTCATGAATAGTACTTCAAGACAAGCATCAATAAGTCTTGCATAAGAGTTAACTCATAAAGCAATAAATCAAAGTAAAGGTGTTGAAGCAACACATAGGAAGATTAAGTTTCAGCGGTTGCTTTCAACTTATAACATGTATATCTCATGGATATTGTCAACATAAAGTAGTATAACAAGTGCAATATGCAAGTATGTAGGAATCAATGCACAGTTCACACAAGTGTTTGCTTCTTAAGGTGGAAGGAGATAGGTAAACTGACTCAACAATAAAAGTAAAAGAATGGTCCTTCAATGAGGAAAGCATCGATTGCTGTATTTGTGCTAGAGCTTTTATTTTGAAAACATGAAACAATTTTGTCAACGGTAGTAATAAAGCATATGAGTTATGTAAATTATATCTTACAAGTTGCAAGCCTCATGCATAGTATACTAATAGTGCCCGCACCTCGTCCTACTTAGCTTGGACTACCGGATCTTTGCATGCCATGTTTCAACCAAGTGTCACAAAGGGGTACCTCCATGCCGCCTGTACAAAGGTCTAAGGAGAATGCTCGCATTTCGGATTTCTCGCTTTTGATTATTCTCAACTTAGACATCCATACCGGGACAACATGGACAACAGATAATGGACTCCTCTTAAATGCATAAGCATGTATCAATAATTATTATTCTCATATGAGATTGAGGATATATGTCCAAAACTGAAACTTCCACCATGATTCATGGCTTTAGTTAGCGGCCCAATGTTCTTCTCTAACAATTTTGCATGCTCCAACCACTAAAATGATAGATCCTTCAGACAAGACGGACATGCATAGCAACTCACATGATATTCAACAATAGTTGATGGCGTTCCCCAGAAGCATGGTTATCGCACAACAAGCAACTTAATAAAATATAAAGTGCATAAGTACATATTCAATACTACGATAGTTTTTAAGGCTATTTTGTCCCATGAGCTATATATTGCAAAGGTGGATGATGGAATTTTAAAGGTAGCACTCAAGCAATTTACTTTGAATGGCGGAGAAATACCATGTAGTAGGTAGGTATGGTGGACACAAATGGCATAGTAGTTGGCTCAAGGATTTTGGATGCATGAGAAGTATTCCCTCTCGATACAAGGTTTAGGCTAGCAAGGTTATTTGAAGCAAACTCAAGGATGAACAAGTGCAGCAAAACTCACATAAAAGACATATTGTAAACATTATAAGACTCTACACCGTCTTCCTTGTTGTTCAAAACTCAATACTAGATATTATCTAGACCTTAGAGAAACCAAATATGCAAATCAAATTTTAGCAAGCTCTATGTATTTCTTCATTAATGGGTGCAAAGTATATGATGCAAGAGCTTAAGCATGAGCACAACAATTGCCAAGTATCACATTATCCAAGACATTTTTAGAATTACTACATGTAGCATTTTTCAATTCCAACCATATAACAATTTAACGAAGAAGAAACTTCGCCTTGAACATTATGAGTAAAGCCTAAGGACACATGTGTCCATATGCAACAGCGGAGCGTGTCTCTCTCCCACAAAGTGAATGCTAGGATCCATCTTATTCAAACAAAAACAAAAACAAAAACAAACCGACGCTCCAAGTAAAGAACACAAGATGTGATTGAATAAAAATATAGTTTCAGGGGAGGAACCCGATGATGTTGTCGATGAAGAAGGGGATGCCTTGGGCATCCCCAAGCTTTTGAGTCTTCTTAAAATATGCAGGGGTGAACCACGGGGGCATCCCCAAGCTTAGAGCTTTCACTCCTCTTGATCATAGTATATCATTCTCCTCTCTTGACCCTTGAAAACTTCCTTCACACCAAACTTCAAGCAAACTCATTAGAGGGTTAGTGCATCATTAATAATTCACTCATTCAGAGGTGACACAATCATTATTTTCACTTCTGGACATTGCATAATGCTACTGGACATTAGTGGATCAAAGAAATAAATCCAACATAGCAAAAGAGGCAATGCGAAATAAAAGGCAGAATCTGTCAAAAACAGAACATTCCGTAAAGACGAATTTAAAGCTGGCACTAGACTTGCTCAAATGGAAAAACTCAAAACTAATGAAAGTTGCGTACATATCTGAGGATCACGCTCGTAAATTGGCAGATTTTTTCGAATTTTCTACAGGGAACTGTGCCCAGATTCGTGGCAGACAGCAATGCTGTTTCTGCGCAGCGATCCCAAATATAACATCAACTTTGACATAGAAACTTCACTTGGCACAAAAACATGATAAGGAGAGGTTGCTACAGTAGTAAACAACTTCCAAGACTCAACAAAACAAAAAATTGCTGTAGGTAAAAACATGGGTTGTCTCCCATAAGCTTTAACGCCTTTCAGCTAGGCGCAGAAAGTGCAAATCAAGTATCATCGAGAGTAGAAGCATCAACATTATTATCAGGGGTGTTGGGAGTTTTCTCAACCAAGCATAGTATATTTGATATATAAGTTTTAGCGTCTCCCTTTTCATTAGTCTTAGGCTTGCTACTCTCATCGAACAAATTTTCAGGAACAAGCCAAGCATAGTTATTTTCTAGTGCATCATTCATAGCTAGGAGTTTACATGGTATTGGTGCTTTGATTTCCCCTCCATCATTAATGTTATTAGTGTACATTATTCTATCCATGTCCATTTTTTCAAGGAGACCAATAAAATTGGTATGAGAACCTAGCATATTAAATTTAGCAAAAACCTTTCTAGCCTCTCTTGCTAGACCACCAAATTCTCTAAGAAGGGTTTCTAAAACAAAATCTTTCTTTTCCCCTTCTTCCATATCACCAAGTGTAAGAAACATGTGTTGGATTATAGGATTGAGATTAACAAATTTAGTTTCCAACATGCGAACTAAAGCAGCAGCAGCAATTTCATAGGTAGGTGCAAGTTCTACCAAGTGTCTATCTTCAAAATCTTCAGTGATACTAACATGATTGAAAAATTCTTCTATATTATTTCTCCCAACTATGGACCCACGTCCTACCGGTATGTCTTTTGTGGTGAAATTAAAAGGAAACATGATGCAATAAGCAAAAAGTAGACTAGGCAAACAAAGTAAAGAAAGTAACTAATTTTTTGTGTTTTTGATATAGAGAGCAAGACAGTAATAAAGTAAAACTAGCAACTAATTTTTTTGTGTTTTGTTTAGGTGCAGCAAACAAAGTAGTAAATAAAATAAAGCAAGACAAAAACAAAGTAAAGAGATTGAGAAGTGGAGACTCCCTTGCAGCGTGTCTTGATCTCCCCGGCAACGGCGCCAAAAAGTGCTTGATGCGCGTAGATGTACACGTCCGTTGGGAACCCCAAGAGGAAGGTATGATGCGCACAGTGGCAAGTTTTCCTCGTATGAAACCAAGGTATAATCGAACCAGGAGCCAAGAAGCACGTTGAAGGTTGATGGTCGCGAAATGTGATGCGGCGCAACACCAGGGATTCCGCGCCAACGCGGAACCTGCACAACACAACCCAAGTACTTTGCCCCAACGAAAAAGTGAGGTTGTCAATCTCACCGGCTTGCTGTAACAAAGGATTAAACGTATCGAGTGGAAGATGTTTGCAAAGAAAACAGTAAAACAAAGTATTGCAGTAGATTGTATACTATGTAAAGAATAGGACCGGGTCCACAGTCACTAGAGGTGTCTCTCCCATAAGATAAAAGCATGTTGGGTAAACAAATTACAGTCGGGCAATTGACAAATAGAGAAAGGCATAACAATGCATATACATGATATGATAAATATAGTGAGATTTAATTGGGCATTACGACAAAGTTACATAGACCGCCATCCAACTGCATCTATGCCTAAAAAGTCCACCTTCAGGTATCATCCGAACCCTCTCCAGTATTAAGTTGCAAAGCAACAATTGCATTAAGTATGGTGCATAATCAACAACTACATCCTTAGACATAGCATCAATGTTTTATCCCTAGTGGCAACAGCACATCCACAACCTTAGAACTTTCAGTCCCACATTCAATGGAGGCATGAACCCACTATCGAGCATAAATACTCCCTCTTGGAGTTAAGAGTAAAAACTTGGCCAGAGCCTCTACTAGTAACGGAGAGCATGCAAGATCATAAACAACACATAAACAATAGATTGATAATCACCATAATCATAGTACTCTCTATCCATCGGATCCCGACAAACACAACATATAGAATTACATATAGATGATCTTGATCATGTTAGGCAGCTCACAAGATCCAACAATGAAGCACAACAAGGAGAAGACGACCATCTAGCTACTGCTATGGACCCATGGTCCAGGGTGAACTACTCACTCATCACTCCGGAGGCGACCATGGCGGTGTAGAGTCCTCCGGAGATGAATCCCCTCTCCGGCAGGTGCCGGAGGCGATCTCCGAATCCCCCGAGATGGGATTGCGGCGGCGCGCTCTGTAAGGTTTTCCGTATCGTGGCTCTCGACCGGGGTTTTCGACGGAGGCTTTAAGAGGCGGAGGGTCAACGCGGGGGCCACACGAGGGCCCAGGTCGGCGCGGCGTGGCCGGGCCGCGCCGGCCTCCCCTCCGCCGCCTCGTGGCCCACTTCGTTAGCTCTTCGGTCTTCTGGAAGCTTCGTGCAAAAATAGGACCCCGGCGAAAGTTTCGTCCAATTCCGAGAATATTTCTTTACTAGGATTTCGAAACCAAAAACAGCAAAAAACAGAATGGCTCTTCGGCATCTTGTTAATAGGTTAGTTCCAGAAAATGCATAAATATGACATATAATGTGCATAAAACATGTAGGTATCATCAATAAAGTAGCATGGAACATAAGAAATTATCGATACGTTGGAGACGTATGAGGCTGACTGGAAAAGGCACACTAGGAAGGAAATCAATGGTGTGCAGGGACAAGATTTCTTTCAATCAAGCACACTACACAGTTCTATACAATTCCATCTTGGTGGCTCCGTACATCGAGAAACATAAGAATGCTTTACGAGAAATAAACCCGGGCCAGCCCGAGTCCTTGATTACACGTCAACACATGAATACCTTCGGCAGTTGGTTGCAAAGACATCTCATTAATGACCCATCTGTTGTGGACCAGCTGTTCTTGTTGGCCAGGTTACCATCTTCAAACATATGTACATTCCAAGGGTACGAGATAAATGGGAATACATTTTACACGATCGACCAAGATAAAAAGAGCACCAACCAAAACAGTGGTGTCCGCTTCGATGCAAAAGACGAGAATGGGCAGACCACCACATATTATGGATACATAGAGGAGATATGGGAACTTGACTATGGTCCCACTTTTAAGGTCCCTTTGTTTCGGTGCAAATGGGTGAAGCTCAGCGGTATACATATTGACGATAAGTACGGTATGATAACAGTGGATCCCAACAATCTTGCGTACCTGGACGAGCCATTTGTCCTAGCCAGCGAGGTGGCTCAAGTTTTCTACGTGAAGGACATGTCTAGCAAATCAAGAAAAAGAAATCAACAAAAGAATACATCAACCGAGGAGCCAAAGCGCCACATAGTTCTTTCGGGGAAAAGAAACATCGTGGGAGTGGATGAGAAGACAGACATGTCAGAAGATTATAATAAGTTTAAAGAAATTCCGCCCTTCACGGTGAAAATTGACCCAAGCATCTTACTAAATGATGAAGATTCTCCATGGCTACGGCGTAGAAGATCACAACACTAGATGGCGATGTAATAATGTATTCTTCATATATAGTTCCCAAGACAATCTCTACATTTATGTAATAATGAGAACCCTTTCCCCAACACTGTTAGAGGGAAATTTTTCACGGGCTTGCAGGGAAATTTTTCCGAGGAGCAGCTTCCGAAGATGCCGTAGGGCGTGTGCACCAACGACATCTTCGAGAAGCTGCGCCACGGGAGATTTCCCAACCCTTTCCTTCATCCATGGGAATGAAACTGTGCTTGGCTTGTTGATCTGCTTGGCAAGGCGTATTGATGCTCCTTTTATAGGCACGGCACCGCTTCTACTTTGTCTTGTTCCTTCGACAGGGCGTCGTGTGCTACATGCTTTATCTCATCGAGCAGTGCGTCCACCCACGCTTCCTTATCCTGCCGACAGCTTTAGTCCCGGTTGCAACCACCAACCGTGACAAAAGGTTACCGACACATCCTTATCCTGCCGACAGCTTTAGTCCCGGTTGCAGCCACCAACCGTGACAAAAGGTTACCCGCACATCATCCCCCCAGATAAGGCCCTCCTAGATAAGCCTCCCCCAGTCTTTTGTCCCGGTTTGAGCCTCCACCCGGGATGAAAGTTTCGCGCGCCTCTTCGTTCCCGCCTATTTTCTTCCCGCATTCCCGCCATTTTTCCACTATATATATGTAGGCTTGGACTCATATCTGCAAACCTCATCACTCTCTCCCATGGCTTCCATCGTATGTCTAACACCCCGGGAGGCGGAGGCGCTTTGCGCCTCGAACTACCCCTGCCCGCCCGGCTACCGCGTCCCGACCGGCTGGTTGCTGAGCGTCGGAGGCGTACCGGTCCCTCCTATCCCTGTAGGTGTGCCACGCGAGATGGCCATCACGAACCACTACTATTTCGAGCTCACGCCTGAGCAGCGGAGGAATCCCCAGTGGCATCCCGACTACAGCCCGACTTGGGACAGCTTCTTCATCAATCGGCGTGAGAGGGCGGTTGCCAGGTACGAGGAGGACGGCCCGCCTCCTTCGAACTTCAACGAGGCCGGCCGTCGGATGTGGTGGCGCGGCCGGACTCTCCAGAGCGTCATGGCCTATCGTGGCCCCCGCCTGCGCTACCCTCAATCCCAGCCCACGCGTGGTCATCCGCCGAGGTTCGACAACCGCGACCCCGATGCTAGCGACGATGACGTCGGCGACTTTGATGACTACAGTGGCGACTATTATAGGACTAGGCACGACTATGATTGAATGGCTCCAACATTCGAATCTGGCCATGTATCTTATTTTTCAGTTGAGCTCTGTACTTTAATTTCAGTTCAATCGTAATAAATTTCGTGTCAACCACTTTATTAAACAAAAACAACCGGAAACCGGACGCCCCTCGACGACGTGGAGGCATCCCGGAGATGAATGAGCGGAGGCGGTGGCGACGTGTGGTTGCGCCCGCACTCGTCGCTCTATATAGCGCACGCGGGGCATGGCACGTGTCAGCGGTGGCTACACGTCGCACGCCGGCGTCGGCGGGGCGAGGCACGTGTCAGCGGTGGCTACACGTCGCACGCCGGCGTCGGCGGGGCGAGGCACGTGGAAGCGGTGGCGACACGTGGCACGGGGACGCGACACGAGTGGCACGGCGGCGGTGCACAGGGGTGAAACATACACGACTATCCGTTTTATATGATGCGAGATGCAAATAGTTATATGGATGTCATATTCATGTTCATTGGATTTTTCTGATCAATTTTCATATATAAAACTTTTCTTTTTGAGTTACCATTTAAAAGTTATTGAAATAATAGTTTTTATTAAAAAAAACAGAAAAACAAAAAACAGAAAAAAACAGAAAACAAAAACGGTGCTGCAGGCCTGATCCGCGTCCAACGGCTCCAGGCCGTTGGATTCAAACGGCCGGAGCCGTTGGATGCGCTTCACGCGGATCGGCCGCCTCCTCCCACCCCTTTTGTCGCGGGTTGAGCCACGACCGCGATAAAAGGACCCACCCGCGGGTGGTGGCACGACCCGCGATAAAAGGGGCCTTTATCACGGGTCGTGCCACCACTGCGACAAAAGGGGTTAGGTATTTTGTATAAATATTAACTCCCGCGGGCGGAGCCCCCACCCGCGACACCCGGAGGCCAACACTTAGCCGATTTTGCGCCGCCAGCTGCCAAATTGGACGCGCGCCGCCGTCTTCTCTCGCTCTCGGCCGCCGCGCCGCCGGCGCTTCGCTTTCTTCGCTCGGTTGCTCGCGCTTTCCGTCTGCGGCCAATTGCGCGGCCTGCGCTTCTCCTTCTTCGCGCCGCCGCCGCTCACTGCTGCCCTCGGGCGCGCCACGCTGCGCTCGCTTCGGCGCGCCGCTGCTCTAAGCTTAGGCGCGCGCAAGCTTTGCGGGCGCTCTGCCTTTTTTCATTTTTTATACTTAATTGTGTTAATTAGTTATTAATTAGTATGTAATGTAATTAGTTAGTTTAGTTAGTATGTAATTAGTTAGTATATAATGTTTAGTTAGTATGTAATTAGTTCGTATGTAGTTAGTTTAGTTAGTATGTAATTAGTTAGTATGTAGTTAGTATGTAATTAGTTAGTTTAGTTAGTATGTAATTAGTTAGTATGTAATTGATTAGTTTTAGGTTGAAAAATGTTTAGTTTAGAAAAATGTTTAGTATATGTATTTACGGTTTTTTAGTATATGTATTTGCTGTATGGGTTTAGTTTGTGCCGACACCCTCTCTCCACCGACACCGACACCCTCTCTCGCAAACCGACACCCTCTCTCGCAAACTAGCGTCGCCGACACCCTCTCTCTCGCAAACACGCGTCCACCGACACCCTCTCTCGCAAACACGCGTCGCCGACACCCTCTCTCTCTCGCAAACACGCGTCGCCGACACCCTCTCTCTCTCTCTCGCAAACACGCGTCGCCGACACACTCTCCCTCTCGCAAACACGCGTCGCCGACACCCTCTCCCTCTCGCAAACACGCGTCGCCGACACCCTCTCCCTCTCGCAAACACGCATCGCCAACACCCTCTCCCTCTCGCAAACACGCGTCGCCGACACCCTCTCCCTCTCGCAAACACGTGTCGCCGATTAGGGTTAGGGTTTGGTTTGTGTTTGATTAGGGTTAGGGTTTGGTTTGTGTTTGATTAGGGTTAGGGTTAGAACATGTACTTATCGATTTAATTCTTTTGCAGAAACAATGGATCCATTCGAACGGGACTTGGAACAGGAAGACATTTTCGCGAACTTAATCCGCGATGGTGATGGAGAAGCCGGCGGCTCCGGTGATCATGGAGAAGCCGGCGGCTCCGGTGATCATGGAGAAGCCGGCGGCTCCGGTGATGGAGAAGACGACGGCACCGGTCATGACGAGGTATACGATCAGTTGAGGCATTAATGGAATTCTATATGTACATATGTATATAAATTAACTGATTTTTATTCTCTTAGGCCTCCGAAGATAAGTTGGAGAAACGAGGCCCGGCAAAGAGACTGGGCAAAAGAGACCACTTCAACATTGAAGCTATATCACCGGAAGGCCAACCTGTGGCACCCGCGAGTGTCAGAGTGACATTTAAGAATCAGTGCGGAGTTGTGGTTAGAGATCATATCCCGATCACTGTTAGAGAATGGAACAAGACCAAGAATGTGTCCGAAGATCAGGTTGCCGATAGGTACAAGAACACACTTTTTGACGACCTCATGTCACATTTCACTTTGCCAAATTTGGGATCGGACTCTGAGAATGCCAAGCAGAGGGCGCTAGTGAAGAAATGGGCTCTTAAGAAGATGGGGGAACTTTTCCGAGCGTACAAGAACCGGTTATGGAAAGCTTATAAGGCCGAGAAGAAGCCTCCAGTATTCGAAAACTACCTAGCGAAGCAGGAGCATAACTGGGAAGAATTTGTGAAGTACAAAGAATCAGAGGAGGCTGTGAACCTGTCAAAGAAAAACAAGAAGAATGCAAGCGAAAAGAAATATCACCATCATACGGGGCGAGGGGGCTACGAAGTAGCCATGCCTAAGTGGGATGCACAAGAGGCTGAGATGAAGCTGAATGGGATCACTCCAGAACCAGAGCGAGAAGGATGGGACATTAGGGCTCGGAATTGGTTCCTCGCGCATGGCTGTGAGTATGATATGAAGACAGGGAACATTGTTGAAACTGACAGCAGGGTTAGGGTACCCAGGGAAGAATGGATTAAAGTGACGGCAGAAATAAAGGCGGGAAAACTAAAGTTCATATTCGTTTTCAATGCATATACTCATTATTTCTTATGTGTTCTCTTATGCAGACTGAAGATCAGTGAATGCAAAAGTCACAATATTATCAATATTGGGTTTGTTGACCCAGATAAAGTAAATGTTCAAACGGTAAAGTATAACCGCGAAGAAACGGGGGGAAACCTACTCAGGTTTTTGGGCGAGCAATATTTCTGTGATTCAATATTGTTTCCTTACAACTACGAGTGAGAGTCTTAATGATCTTTTATGCACATCCAATTAATGATTTTTTCTTACTCGATGTTAAGTGTAATTCCTGACATATATACATAACATGTGCAGCTTCCACTGGATACTACTAGACATTAAAGTTGATAAGGGAATTGTTGAAGTAAGAGACCCACTGAGTAGAGCCGTGGACGGGTTCCGCGACTTGCAGAAGTTGCTCCAAGTGTAATTTCCTTCATCGCCGCGCTATATCTTTTGTGAGATATCAATTAATTATCCACTCATTCAATCATTCTTTTGCTTGGCAGGGCTTGGACAGCTTTCAAGAACCATCATAAGCAGAGTACCTGGGCAGAGAAGCTAACATTTACTCCTGTACCGTGCCCTCAGCAGCCACAAGGGACGAATCTATGTGGATACTACATTTGCGAGTCCATTCGCATGTTAACCACTGAGAAGCAGAACAATAATAAATTCAACGTAAGCAATAACATTCACAACTTTATTTATTTTCGTCAATATTTCGTTATCAACATTGATATAGTAATACTCATCTCATTTTCCTATATAGGTCGACTACATGCGGGACACACTCCAACCAAAGGAACACCTACTAGGAATTGCGGAGGAACTGGCGGGACTTTTGGTTAAAGAAGTACTAAACAACAAAGGCTTGTTTAGTCCAAATAGAAGCTCTACCTCCAAATAGACGGTCGTTAGTACCGCTTGTCGATCGTGAGCTAAATGTATATATATATATGTAAGGGGAATCTACATGTAAAGGGGAATCGACTTTTGCTTCCAATATTTGTTTGATCGATTATATGAATGAACGTGTACCACTTCTAGTAGCGTACAAATATATGCAACTTTTATTTTCGAATGAAAAAATGAGGTGGCGGGGGGGGTTGCACCTCAAACCCTAAAGCAGCAGCGTTGTGCGCCCGCCACGTAGAGGGCCTTTTGACGGGTGGTAATACCACCCGCGACAAAAGGGCCTGTCCCCTGCGCGCCCCGCGGCTGCCACGTGGTGGACCTTATATCGCGGGTCGTAAGAGACCCGCGACAAAAGGTGGACCTTTTGTCGCGCCTCCCTTGTCGCGCCTGGCCGCCCGCGACAAAAGGGTCATACGACCCGCGACATTAGGCCTGTTTTCCACTAGTGATACGCCGTGTTAATTCAATCTTGTAGGCGTACGTTGGTCGCCCCCCTCGAGCTCACCCTACCTATTCCACTCCATGTCGATTGTTTTCATTTGTCAATTAACGTCACTGTTCGTCTGTTCGTTTTTTCAGAAAAAATGTCGCTGTTGACAAAATGTGCTCATGCACATTACTCTTGTTTTTTTAGCATAACTCATGCACATTACTTAACAATAACCGGGCCGTGACTGAAGAAACAGGCCAGCCCATGAATCGAATCAAGAGGCCCTGTACTGGCAACGCTATGGAGTGGGTCACGGGCACTCACGCGAACTGGAGCAAGTTCACGAGGGCTCACGTTTTCACCATCCTAGCTGCGCCCCAAAGGAATCCCCTATAGCTGGCCCACCTCGCACCACCTCACCATCTTCTTCATCCTAAACATGAGTAGCCACCGCTTCAATCCCCTTGGCCACCGCCGCTGGCCAGGACGCCTTCTTCCGCCACAAGCGGTTTACGCCGCTCCTGTACTGTCTCACCGCACCGCCCTCCTTGATCCACCACCCACAGCCGGTTCCTTGCTTCCCCGGACCTCCCTCTCAGCCTCCATCTCCCCCGTCTTCGGCACCAAAACCCCTAAGCTCGTCACCGACGAGCTACCACCCCTGGAACCCTAAGACCCTACACCCCTACCCTTAGCTTCATTCCTTTCCTCCGCAAGCGACACCACGGCGAGCCACGTCATCCCCGTCTCCGTTGATGTCCACTCCTTGCCTCACCGGCGACGACTTAGGCAGCCGTGTCGTCGGCGAGTGGACGAGTGGTCGCCTTTTTCCTCCTTTCGGTAGCTTCTTCTTCCCTGGCAACTTCTTCCTCCCGGAAGGTTGGGTTGTCCCATTTAATTGTGCGCGGTACAAAGATACGTACGCGTTACGTCGCTAACAGACGCAACGAGCATCAAATAGGAAACACCTGAGTTGACGTGTACCCTATCTACACTTAACGTTTCTTAACAGGCCGGCTTAGTAGGATCCTAGTTGCTTAGGTTTTTCTAGTTTTGTAATGGTTCTAGAAGTTTCCGGTATGGTTCGATCGGGTTTTTGTTTTGTTTCCGTCTCGTTTCCTGGTTTTCAGGTTTTCGTTATTTTTTTTATGTTTTTCCTTGTTTTTTCTTTTTCCGTTTTCCTTTTTCTTTTTGTTTTTTTTGTTTTTTGTTTTCTTTTTCTTTTTCCTCTTTTTGTCTTTTCCCTTTTTGTTTTCTTTTTGTCTTTCAAATATGAATATTTTCAAATCATGAACTTTTTAAATCTTAATATTTTAAATTTTGAACATTTTTTCGATGTGAATAATTTTTGAATGTGAACTTTTTTGAAATTTTGAATTTTCCAAATTTTGACCATTTCCAAATTTCATATTTTTAAATCTAAACATTTTGAATTTTTGATTTTTTTTTGGATTTGATATTTTAAATTCTGAACATTTTCCAATATTTTAACATTTTAAAATTTTGAGATTTGAACATTTTCGAATTTTGAACATTTTAAAATTTTGAACCTTTTTATATTCAAACAATTTTCGTATCTTAACTTTTTAAGATTTGTATTTTTGTAGTTTGAATCTCGAGCTATGCCGGCACCGTAAAAGTAAGACTGCAATTGTGGAACGTGCCCAAGGTTTGCTTTCTTTCTCTGGTTTTCATCTTCGCTCTGTTCGTCCTTCTCTCACCGGCCGACCGAGGTGGTGAGGGGTGGGTGATGTCTACGGGAGCTTCTATTCTTGTAGACAGTGTTGGGCCTCCAAGAGCAGAGGTTTGTAGAACAGTAGCAAGTTTTCCTTAAGTGGATTACCCAAGGTTTATCGAACTCAGGAAGAGGTCAAAGATATCCCTCTCAAGCAACCCTGTAATCACAAAGCAAGAAGTCTCTTGTGTCCCCAACACACCAAATACACTTGTCAGGTGTATAGGTGTACTAGTTCGGCGAAGAGATAGTGAAATACAAGTAATATGGATGTATATGAGAGGTAATAGCAATCTGAATAAAATATGGCAGCGAGTAAACATGCAACAAAACAGTAAACAAACGGAGATTCGATGCTTGGAAGCAAGGCCTAGGGATCCTGCTTTCACTAGTGGACACTCTCAACAATGATCACATAATAAGACTACTCTACACCCTTTTGTTGGATGATGAACACATTGCGTAGGATTACACGAACCCTCAATGCCGGAGTTAACAAGCTCCACAATTCAATGTTCATATTTAAATAACCTTAGAGTGTAAGATAGATCAATACGACTAAACCAAGTACTAACATAGCATGCACACTGTCACCTTCATGCTTATGTAGGAGGAATAATACACATCAATACCATCATAGCAATAGTTAACTTCGCAATCTACAAGAGATCATGATCATAGCATAAACCAAGTACTAACACGAGTGCACAAACTGTCACCATTACACCGTGTAGGAGGAATAAAACTACTTTAATAACATCACTAGAGTAGCACATAGATGATATTCAACTAGATCACATAAAGAGAGAGATGAACCACATAGCTACAGAGCCCTCAGCCCCGGGGGTGAATTACTCCCTCCTCATCATGGAGACAGCGATGGCGGTGAAGATGGCGGTGGAGACGGCGGTGGAGATGACTCGGGCACTCCCGTCCGGCAGGCGAACAGAGACTTGTCCCCGAATCTTGATTTCGTGATGGCAGCGGCCTGGAAGGTTTTCTCGGGTCTCGTCTCTCCGTCGGTGTTTTTAGGTCAGGGACGATTAAATAGGCGAAGAGATGGAGTCGGAGGGGCCACGGGGTGCCCACACCACAGGGGGGCGCGCCCCCGGGCCGCGCCGGGGTGTGGTGTGGGGCCCCCTGGCTCCCCTCTCGTCCTTTCGTCCGATTCCGAAAATATTTCTTTACTAGGATTTCTGAAACCAAAAACAGCAGAAAACAGCAACTGGCCTTTCGGCATCTCGTCAATAGGTTAGTTCCGGAAAACGCATAATAATGACATATAATGTGTATAAAACATGTAGGTATCATCAATAAAGTAGCATGGAACATAAGAAATTATAGATACGTTTGGGACGTATCAAGCATCCCCAAGCTTAGTTCCTACTCGCCCTCGAGTAGGTAAACGATAACAATGATAATTTCTTAAGTGACATGCCATCATAACCTTGATCATACTATTGTAAAGCACATGAGATGAATGCAGAGATTCGAAGCAATGATGAAGATAATGAGTAAACAAATGAATCATATAACAAAGACTTTTCATGAATAATACTTTCAAGACAAGCATCAATAAGTCTTGCATAAGAGTTAACTCATAAGCAATAAATTCTTAGTAGAAAGCTTTGAAACAACACAAAGGAAGATATAAGTTTCAGCGGTTGCTTTCAACTTTAACATGTATATCTCGTGGATAATTGTCAACACAAAGTAATATAACAAGTGCAATAGGTAAACATGTAAGAATTAATGCACACAATTTACACAAGTGTTTGCTTCTAAGATAGAAAGAATAGGTAAACTAACTCAACAATAAAGTAAAAGAATGGTCCTTCAAAGAGGAAAGCATCGATTGCTATATTTGTGCTAGAGCTTTGATTTTGAAAACATATAGAGAGCATAAAAGTAAAGTTTTGAGAGGTGTTTGTTGTTGTCAACGAATGGTAGCGGGTACTCTAACCCCCTTGCTAGACAAACCTTCAAAGAGCGGCTCCCATTTTATTTTATTTTTGGGTGGCACTCCTTCCAACCTTCCTTTCACAAACCATGGCTAACCGAATCCTCGGGTGCCTGCCAACAATCTCATACCATGAAGGAGTGCCTTTTTATTTTAGTTTTATTTAGATGACACTCCTCCCCACCTTTGCTTTCTCAAGCCATGGCTAACCGAATCCTTCGGGTGCCGTCCAACAATCACATACCATGGAGGAGTGTCTATTTTTGTTAATTAATTTGGGACTGGGAATCCCATTGCCAGCTCTTTTTGCAAAATTGTTGGATAAGCGGATGAAGCCACTAGTCCATTGGTGAAAGTTGCCCAACAAGATTGAAAGATAAACACCACATACTTCTTCATGAGCTATAAAACATTGACACAAATAAGAGGTAATAACTTTTGAATTGTTTAAAGGTAGCACTCAAGCAATTTACTTTGGAATGGCAGAGAAATACCATGTAGTAGGTAGGTATGGTGGACACAAATGGCATAGTGGTTGGCTCAAGGATTTGGATGCATGAGAAGTATTCCCTCTCGATACAAGGTTTAGGCTAGCAAGGTTATTTGAAGCAAACTCAAGTATAAAATGGTGCAGCAAGACTCACATATAAACATATTGTAAGCATTATAAGACTTTACATCGTCTCCTTGTTGTTCAAACACCTCAACCAGAAAATATCTAGACTTAGAGAGACCAATCATGCAAACCAAATTTTAACAAGCTCTATGTAATTATTCATTAATGGGTACTAGGTACATGATGAAAGAGCTTAAACAAGATCTATATGAGCACAACAATTGCCAAGTATCACATTATTCAAGACATTATACCAATTACTACATGTAGCATTTCCCGTTTCCAACCATATAACAATTAACGAAGCAGTTTCAACCTTCGCCATGAAAATTAAAAGCTAAGAACACATGTCTTCATACGAACCAGCGGAGCGTGTCTCTCTCCCAAACAATCATTTATTTAAACAAAAACAAAAACAAAAACATACAGACGCTCCAAGTAAAGTACATAAGATGTGACCGAATAAAAATATAGTTTAAAGAGAAGGAACCTGATACTTTGTCGATGAAGAAGGGGATGCCTTGGGCATCCCCAAGCTTAGATGCTTGAGTCTTCTTGAAATATGCAGGGATGAACCACCGGGGCATCCCCAAGCTTAGACCTTTCACTCTTCTCGATCACATTATATCACCCTCTTCTATTGACCCTTGAAAACTTCTGCCACACCAAACTTCAAGCAAACTCATTAGAGGGTTAGTGCATAATCAAAAATTCACATGTTCAGAGGTGACACAATCATTCTTAACACTTCTGGACATTGCACAAAACTTCTGAATGTTAATGGAACAAAGAAACTCATTCAACTTAACAAAAGCGGCAATGTGAAATAAAAGGCAGAATCTTTCAAAAACAGAACAGTTCGTAAAGACGAATTTTAAAATGGCACCAGACTTGCTCAAATGGAAAAACTCAAAACTAATGAAAGTTGCGTACATATCTGAGGATCACTCACGTAAATTGGCATAATTTTATGAGTTACCTACAGAGAATTAGGCCCAGATTCGTGACAGACAGCAATGCTGTTTCTGCGCAGTAATCCAAATCTAGTATGAACCTTACTATAGAGACTTTACTTGGCACAAAAATGCAACAAAACTAAGATAAGGAGAGGTTGCTACAGTAGTAAACAACTTCCAAGACTCAAATATAAAACAAAGTACTGTAGCAAAATAAACACATGGGTTATCTCCCAAGAAGTTCTTTCTTTACAGCCATTAAGATGGGCTCAGCAGTTTTAATGATGCACTCGCAAGAAATAAGAGTTGAAGCAAAAGAGAGCATCAAGAGGCAAATTCAAAACACATTTAAGTCTAACATGCTTCCTATGCATAGGAATCTTGTAAATAAACAAGTTCATGAAGAGCAAAGTAACAAGCATAGGAAGATAAAACAAGTGTAGCTTCAAAAATTTCAGCACATAGAGAGGTGTTTTAGTAACATGAAAATTTCTACAACCATATTTTCCTCTCTCATAATAACTTTCAGTAGCAACATGAGCAAACTCAACAATATAACTATCACATAAAGCATTCTTATCATGAGTCTCATGCATAAAATAATTACTACTCCCAACATAAGCATAATCAATTTTATTAGATGTAGTGGGAGCAAATTCAACAAAGTAGCTATCATTATTATTCTCATCATCAAATATAGGAGGCAAAGTATCATCAAAGTAAATTTTCTCCTCAATGCTTGGGGTACTAAAAATATCATGCTCATCAAAGCCAGCTTCCCCAAGCTTAGAATTTTCCATAGCATTAGCAACAATAGTGTTCAAAGCATTCATATTAATATGTTCCATGGGTTTTTTAATTTTCGCATCAAACCATCCATGTCTTAAATCAGGAAATAGAATAAGAAGGTCATTGTTGTCCATTATGCCTAACTAGTGTAAACAAGAAACCAAATGTCGCAATTGCAGAGTCTAAAGGAAATAGCTTCGAGCACACACACAATGGCGCCAGAAAAGTACGTTACTGAACCGGAGTATGAGTGCCTTTTACCTTTCCTCCCCGGCAACGGCGCCTTAAAAGTGCTTGATGTCTACGGGAGCTTCTATTCTTGTAGACAGTGTTGGGCCTCCAAGAGCAGAGGTTTGTAGAACAGTAGCAAGTTTCCTTAAGTGGATTACCCAAGGTTTATCGAACTCAGGAGGAAGAGGTCAAAGATATCCTCTCAAGCAACCCTGTAATCACAAAGCAAGAAGTCTCTTGTGTCCCCAACACACCAAATACACTTGTCGGTGTATAGGTGCACTAGTTCGGCGAAGAGATAGTGAAATACAAGTAATATGGATGTATATGAGTGGTAATAGCAATCTGAATAAAATATGGCAGCGAGTAAACATGCAACAAAACAGTAAACAAATGGAGATTCGATGCTTGGAAGCAAGGCCTAGGGATCCTGCTTTCACTAGTGGACACTCTCAACAATGATCACATAATAAGACTACTCTACACCCTTTTGTTGGATGATGAACACATTGCGTAGGATTACACGAACCCTCAATGCCGGAGTTAATAAGCTCCACAATTCAATGTTCATATTTAAATAACCTTAGAGTGTAAGATAGATCAATACGACTAAACCAAGTACTAACATAGCATGCACACTGTCACCTTCATGCTTATGTAGGAGGAATAATACACATCAATACCATCATAGCAATAGTTAACTTCGCAATCTACAAGAGATCATGATCATAGCATAAACCAAGTACTAACACGAGTGCACACACTGTCACCATTACACCGTGCAGGAGGAATAAAACTACTTTAATAACATCACTAGAGTAGCACATAGATAATATTCAACTAGATCACATAAAGAGAGAGATGAACCATATAGCTACAGCGGAGCCCTCAGCCCCGGGGTGAATTACTCCCTCCTCATCATGGAGACAGCGATGGGTGAAGATGGCGGTGGAGACGGCGGTGGAGATGACTCCGAGGGCACTCCCCGGCAGGTGCCGGAACAGACTTCTGTCCCCCGAATCTTGATTTCGCGATGGCGGCGGCTCAAGGTTTTCTCGGTCTCGTCTCCTCTGTCGGTGTTTTAGGTCAGGGACGATTAAATAGGCGAAGAGATGGAGTCGGAGGCCACGGGGTGCCCACACCACGTGGGGCGCCCCCCCGCGCCGGGTGTGGTGGGCCCCCCGGCTCCCCTCTCGTCCTTCTCCGTGCTCTGGAAGCTTCCGGGAATTATAAGGTCCTCGGTCTTGATTTCGTCCGATTCCGAAAATATTTCTTTACTAGGATTTCTGAAACCAAAAACAGCAGAAAACAGCAACTGGCCTTTCGGCATCTCGTCAATAGGTTAGTTCCGGAAAACGCATAATAATGACATATAATGTGTATAAAACATGTAGGTATCATCAATAAAGTAGCATGGAACATAAGAAATTATAGATACGTTTGGGACGTATCAGTGGGGAAGGATGATTTTGGGCGGTGGTGAATCAGAGACAAGGAGGGGCTTTCTCCTCCCGGTGATTTGGTGCGGCACCGGCAAGCGGTCGAGGAGTTGCGACGTCAAGCCCCTTAAGCGAGGGATGGAATTGTTGGCTCCTCCTGCCGAGGCCCTCGGCAGTAAGCACCGTTGGCCGCAAAGCTGCGTCCTCGGCATCCTCAACATCAACCTTTCCGGCCGTGGCGGCGAGAAGGAAGATGAGGATGATGATGACGGTGTTGTCCTCTGCGGCCAATTTATGGCGAATTCTTGTTGCTCCGACTATCTCTGCCCGCCTTCTCCCACCCATGGCAGGAGTGTTGTGATGGCGGGCAGGTTATTCGACATTGACAGAGCGAGCGAGAGTGCTTGTGTCTGGGCTTTCCGAAGCCTGGAAGCAATATCGGGAGCTTCATTTCGACGGCTGCATGCCGTTTGTTAACGCCGGTGAGCTCCGGCATCCTATCAACCTCCATTGGAGGACTTCTTCTAGGTCAGCGGCCACGCCCAACGTGGACACTCAAGCAAGTGGTTCCGTCCCCGTGGCGGTGCTCGACGGCGGTGCAGCTGGCCTCTAGCTCGGTAGAGGAGATAGGGAGGGACCTGATTGCTTCTCAGATCTTTCAATGAGGTCTTCTCTACATATACTGGGGACCTATGTTTTGGTTTCTAAATCTTTTGGGGTCTTCTGTAATAATATACACCTCCTCTGTTTTTGTTTTAATATAAGCTTCTAGGCCCTTCGAGGCTCGCCTTGTTCAAAAAAATAATAAGCGATGCCTAGCTAATGCGGAACTAGGCTGGCCCATCCCAAGATTGTCGACGTGAACAGCCAGACTCGTCACTCGTGACGCTTCAAGCGTCAAAAAGTGGGTCACTTAGAAGTAGTTGACACTTTTCGCTCGAAAAGAAAATATTTATTCCTTTTTTATATACAGGGTCACCGTGCATTCTAAGGGCAAAACTTTAACTAATAATTTGACCAAAACAATATGAGCTTTTTTTAACAGGGAAAGATCCCCCTAGGACCTAGTAGGTGCATTTCATTCAAGCAATGGGCTTGCAAATTACATAGAGGTCCAGAACTAACAAAGACAATAACTAACTGGACCTGCAACTTTACTAAAAGGATCCCAAAATAAAAATAAGAAAAGCATTCGATTACTTCTCCACGACACAACATAGCTCCGCTCTGCATCCTGGCCAGCGACTCCGTCGCCAACGATGCTTGGGACGGTGTCATTGAAGTCACCAGGACGAGTAGAAGAAGGGCCTCGGGAACGATCTATTGCCCGGAGATTGGAGAACAGCTTGCACATTGCTAAGGTGGACCGCGCAATGGCCAAGATGAGCACGGGCAAGAAAGTTGTCGTCGCATGTCTCGAGCTGGTAAACTCCTGGGAACGTCCGCAACTTGACTTCTCCATCGGACAGATCTGAAACCCTCACCGATGCCACCATCACCTTGATGGTTGCAGATTGGAGTTTTACCGGCAAGATCCACCAGATCTGAGCCGCAACCAAGCTTTATTGAGGGAGGGGAGGGGATGTAGTGGTAGCATAGCTGGCCACATTTGACTCCATCATTTGGAGCGTCGTAGACAGCAACAACACCGCACCCAGCCACCGCTCCCCGCTCGCGAGGTCCGATAACAAGATCCCCGACGGCATCACGCCATATATATAGGGAGGAGTTCGAACGTAGGCAATATGTGTTAGGCAAAATGTGAGTGGGCGCATACTACGTGCATTAGAATGTTGGAGCAAGCAACTTTACTCGGCGCAATATCTCGGTTGCACGAGGCCAATGATGGGGCGACAGCGGTTGTGTTAGGGCATGGCCAATGCTCCACCGTGGACAGCTGCTCCTGCAGCCATGTAGGATCGGATGGTCCTAATCAGCTCTACATAACACATGTAGATTAAAGTGGTCTCTTGCAGGAGATCCCACCTCCTCAATGCTAAAGTTGGAAAAGTGTGAGAGAGTGAGGAGAGAGAAGAGAGAGGATTAGCCTATGAAGTAGAAAAGAGGTGGAGAAAAAGTGATTTGAGTGAGGACCAATGCATGTGATATTTTGGAATGTTGTGGTTGATTTCTACCTCCCATTTTTTCTTTGCTTACGTGGAAATCTGGGGCAGTAGGTAGGTGCTGCTCCCATTGTACATGCCCTTAGTCAGTCCTGCTGCAATCGTACTTTTAAATTTTAATCGCGAGGTTCGAACATAGGCAATACTACCTCCGTTTCAAGGAATAAGGCGTACGCGTATTTCAAGACGAACTTTGACCATAAAAATTGAGCAACAAAATCTTGATTATATTATATGTAATTAGAATCGTTACACTAGTAGGAAAACCATTATAGGTGGAAACCAACTCTGTGGCGCACGAAACACACCATGCGCCACAAAAATATTTCTATGGCGCACCACCTTAGTGCGCCATAAAAATTGTATGTTTCTGTGGCGCATGTGCCAGCTCATGCGCCACGAAGATGGAGATTCTGTGGCGCACCGTGGGCAGTGCGCCACAGAAAGTTTGTGGGACCCACGCTGGGTCCACCACTGCACATGGCCGAAGGATATTCTGTGGCGCATGGTCCAGCGTGCGCCACAGAAAGTTAACTTTCTGTGGCGCACGTTGATCCATGCGCCACAGAATTTCCTGCGGGGACCACCCCCCGGCTCACGCCACCATGATTCTGTGGCGCATGAGCTCATATGCGCCACAGAAGTTCATGTTTCTGTGGCGCATATCAGCATATGCGCCACAGAAAGTGAATAGTAGATCTCACTTTTGGAGACAGCTTTCCCCCTCTTTTCTTCCACCCACCACCCTTTCCATTCTTGTCTCCTCCAACCAGCTCGTGTTGCTCCTCTCTCCCACTCCATTTTGGTCATACTTTTCTCCATTGTTGATAGCTCTAAGCCTATTTTGTGGGCATATTTGTGAGGGGAAGCCACTCCAACTTGTAGAGGGGTACTAAAAACCACAATTCTCTTTCCCTCCTCCTCCACTTTCCCTCTTGCATGGTCCATTGTTTTCTCTCCACCACCCCATCCTCTTGCTCCACCATGATCTTGGTAGATTTGTGAGAGGTTGAGTACTATTGGATGCATGTTTTGTGTGTATGGATGTTTTGTAGGTGAAGATTATTATCGCGCTCCCGGACGGTTTGCGGTGGCGAGACGATGATGTTTATATGTGTTGAGCTTTGTGTTGTGGTTGAATGTTTGCTTGCGAAGAAGCTTATTTGTGTTGTTGGTTTGTGCCGGCGTGTGGTGCATGGATGTTTGCCGAAATGTTGATTCATTTCCATTTCGGCAAATTCTTGCACTAGCCATATGTCCTACTTTTAGGATAGGTCATGCCGAAATTTTCCGGCGATCATGCATGCATGTGTGTTTGTGCATGGTGTGTGTGGTTCTAATTAACTCTCTTTTGCTCTATATATGTATGATGCAGTCAACCATGGTCGTCCATATGAGGGAAGGACAAGTGGTTAGATACAAGGTGAACGCGAAGGCCGACATGGTTAGGAACAACATGACCCTGATAAGATGTCCGTGTCGAAAATGCGGACTCCGGCAGTGGATCGACCCTGATTCTGGACAACTGGAGGAACACCTGCTCAGGCGCGGTTTCATGCTCGGCTTCAACGAGGAGCCGGCGGCAAATGTTGGTCATGAAGAAGAGGCCGACATCGGGCGAGAAGACGAAGAGTCTCCCGAACATGGTGTTCATCATGAGGAAGGAGAGGCCGATGAAGGAGATGATGATGCCGGAGGAGATGGTGGTGGAGATGCCGAGAGCAAGCAGACGCCGCTAACGTCGGCCTTGCGGGACCCTCATGTTCAAGAGCTTCTCCTGAAGGACACGGGCAACGCCAAACCTGAAGCCAAGCTGGCGCAAATGGAGGTAGACGGGATGACTCCATTGTATCCAGGGTGCCGGCCCGAGGATACACGCTTGAGTGTAACGCTCGAGTGTCTGGAGATGAAGGCGGAACACAAATGGACCGACAACAGCTTCAGCGATAACATGAAATCCTGGCATGCTCGTCTTCCCAAGGACAACACATTGCCGACAAGTATCGACGAGGCCAAGAAAGTAGTTTGCCCACTCGACCTACCGCACGTAAAGTACCACGCATGCATCAATGATTGTGCACTTTTTCGGAATGAGTACAAGGACAGAACCACATGTCCGGTGTGCGGCCAAGGACGGTACAAGAGAGGGAACAAGAAAGTTCCTCTGAAAGTTGTCTGGTACTTTCCTATCACTCCCCGTCTGCAGCGGTATTTCGTAGATCCTAAGGAAGCAAAGCTCATGCAATGGCACGCGGAAAGGGAGAAGCCCGCAGATGATCCGGAGAAGGGCAAGATCCTGACACACCCTGCAGACGCTAGCCAGTGGAATGCGTTGGACATTGAGTTCGCAGATGAGTTCGGGAGCGAACCGAGGAACATTCGTCTGGGCATGAGCACCGACGGACTCAATCCCTTTGGAAACCAGAGTAGCACGCATAGCACCTGGCCCGTGTTTGTATGGCCATACAACCTCCCCCCTGGCTGTGCACAAAGCAGCGGTACGTACACATGAGTATTCTTATTCAGGGGCCAAAACAACCGGGCGTGGACATGCATCTGTATCTCGGTCTGTTGAAAGAGGAGTTAGCCACGCTGTGGCAGACGCCGGCCCGTACTTGGGACGCGTACAAAAGAGATTATTTCCCTCTCAGAGCCGCATTGCTAACGACAGTGCAGGACTATCCTGGTTACGCATATGTATCGTGCCAGGTGAACCACGGATTCAAGGCATGTGTCAAGTGCATGGATAAGACCCCGCATCTGCAGCTGCCGAAGGCTCCCGGGTCTTGTAAAACTGTGTTCCAAGGGACTCGAATGTGGCTTCGCTTCGATCACCCGTGGAGAAAACGCAAGGATCTGTTCAACGGCGAAGAGGAGCTCGGAAGAGCCCCACGACCGAGGAGCGGCGAAGAAATATCCGAGCTTTTGGAAAATTGGGAAGAGTGCCCCGCGCCGGGAAAGAAGCGACCGCGGGAATCGCCGCTGCTGGGAGTATGGAAAGCGAGGTCTGTTTTCTGGGACCTGCCGTACTGGAAGGTCCTCCACACGCCCCATAGCCTCGATGTCATGCACATCACGAAAAACGTTACCGAGAGCCTACTTGGCACTCTGATGAACATGCCGGAGAGGACCAAGGATGGCCCGAAAGCAAGAACCGACCTGAAATTGCTTGGCCTCAAGAAAGAACTTCAGTACCCCACCGATAGTGATGATGATGATGAACAGACGGAAACGACTCAGGGTCGCCACAAAAGGGCTAAGAAGAATGAGGTGGTGGTGCTTAAACCTGCCTGCTTCACTCTGAGCGAGGAGGAGCTCGAGAGGTTTTTCGAGTGCCTCCTAGGAGTAAAAGTTCCTCACGGTTACTCGGGGAAGATAAGCAGATATCTGGACGTAGCGAAGAAGAGGTTTAGCGGGATGAAGTCTCACGACTGTCACGTGCTGATGACGCAGATACTTCCCGTTGCGATGCGAGGGATAATGGACGACCACGTCCGCGAGACGCTGTTTGGCCTCTGCAACTTCTTCGACGTCATCTCTAGGAAGTCCATCGGCGTTAAGCAGCTCAACAGGCTACAAGAAGAGATCGTCGAGATACTATGTGAGCTCGAGATTTACTTCCCGCCAGCGTTCTTCGACATCATGGTGCATCTGCTTGTCCATGTAGTGGATGACATCATCCACCTCGGGCCGACATTCCTGCACAACATGATGCCATTCGAAAGGTTGAACGGTGTCATCAAAGGATTCGTTCGCAACAGGGCCCGTCCAGATGGAAGCATAGCCAAGGGCTTTCTCACCTACGAGTGCATCTCCTTCTGCCAGAACTACCTAAGCACCGAGAACGAGGATGTCGGTCTGCCCACCAGGAAGCACGTCGGCAGGCTAGCAGGGTTTGGTCACCGCGAGGGCTACCGCGCAATGCATGTCGGCATCGCTGGTCGACACGCCGACTTTGACAGGGCACACCGAGTCGCGCTACAACACATAGAATTGGTCAGCCCTTGGGTGGATAAGCACAAAAGCTTAATCGAGCAGAAGTTCATCGACCTAGGACGGCCGAGGAAAACAGGGGACGTTACGAAAGAGCACAACTCCAGCTTCACGGGGTGGTTCAAGAAAAGGCTACTGGAAAGTCCCACGCCGATGCCTTCTACTGAAGAGCAGAAACTCATATTCTCCCTGTCACAGGGACCCGGGCACAACGTAAGGACCTATCAGTCGTACGACATCAACGGCTATAGATTCTACACCGAGGAAAAGGACAAGAATAGCGAATATCAAAACTCAGGAGTAACTATGCTATCCTACACCGATGACAAGACTGATGTCAAGGAAAGATTCTACGGAAGGATCGAGGAGATTTGGGAACTCGACTACGTTGGAGTGACGATGCCGATGTTCCGTGTGAGATGGGCCAAGAGCGTCGAAAAAGATGGACTATATTTCACCACCATGGTTATACCCGATGCCAAATCGAAGACCCCCTCCGCGAAAAATGAGCCGTGGGTGCTCGCTAGCCAAGTTGACCAATGCTTCTTCATTACCGACCCGTCAAAGCCCAGCCGTGTGGTCGTGAGGAGGGGCAAGAGGAGCATCATCGGAATGGAAGGAGAAGCCGACAAGCAAGACATCGACAAGAACGGCGATCCGAAGATCGAAGAGGAATTTGACAAGTACTTCGACAAGCCTACTACTTATTCGAAAGTAAGAAGGAAGACCACCCTACCGGCTAAAGGTTGCCCCTACACGAGAAGAAATCTCAAGGTGGCCGGGCTAAAGTATTCAACAACCGCGATGAAGAAGGGCAAGAACATTGTCAAGAAACGCTAGCTAGCCACCGATCGGAACCGAGAAGTTCAATTGTGGCTTTTTTTGTGTACTATGTACTTTGGCAAAAACACATGTGTGTATATGTGTGTGTATGACACACAAGCATCCATACATGCATGTGTGTGTGTGTGTGTGGCATGCATGTTGTGTGATTTTTTTTGAATTATCTATATTAATTAACTTGCATAACATTTATTTCTTGAATAAAACACTAGGAATGTATTAAATGAAATACTTTTAAAAATTAATAAAACACTTGGGCATATGATGCAGGGATTTAGAAATATGCCTAAGTGTTTCTGGCGCACCAAACGCCCCATGCGCCACGTAAATTTGAGATTCGTGGCACATGCTGCTGCGTGCGCCACGTAAATTTGACACTTAGGCATATTCCAATTGGCCACACAGGGTATCGTATATATGGCTAAGTCAGGGAATTCTGCGGCGCACCAAAGCCAACATGCGCCACAATATTTAAGATGTCGCATGTTGGCTTTGGTGCGCCACACGACTTAGCAATATACGAACGGTTCGCCCTTCTTCTCCCCCAACCCTATCACATCTTCTCTCCCAACTGTCGCGCCGCCGCCTGCTCTCCGTGCCCCCTGCTCAACCGCGCTCGCTTGCTTGCCACCTGATACGTCTCCAACGTATCAATAATTTCTTATGTTCCATGCCACATTATTGATGATATCTACATGTTTTATGCACACTTTATGTCATATTCGTGCATTTTCTGGAACTAACCTATTAACAAGATGCCGAAGTGCCGGTTCCTGTTTTCTGCTGTTTTTGGTTTCAGAAATCCTAGTAACAAAATATTCTCGGAATTAGACGAAATCAACGCCTGTGTTCCTATTTTGCCCGAAGCATCCAACACCCGAGAGTCGCAGAGGGGGGCCCTGTGGGCCCTGATGATAGGTGGCGCGGCTCGGGCCCCGGTCGCGCTAGCCTATGGTGTCGTCGCCCTTCGACCTTCCGACTCCGCCCTTTCGCCTATATAAAGCCCCGCTCGAAAACCCTTAAAGCCACGGTACGAGAAAAGTTCCAGAGCCGCCGCCATCGCGAAGCCAAGATCCGGGGGACAGGAGTCTCTGTTCCGGCACGCCGCCGGGACGGGGAAGTGCCCCCGGAAGGCTTCTTCATCGACACCGCTGCCATCTCCACCGCCATCTTCATCACCGCTGCTGCTCCCATGAGGAGGGAGTAGTTCTCCATTGAGGCTCGGGGCTGTACCGGTAGCTATGTGGTTCATCTCTCTCCTATGTAGTTCAATACAATAATCTCATGAGCTGCCTTACATGATTGAGATTCATATGATCATGCTTGTAATCTAGATGTCATTATGCTAGTGAAGTGGGTTTTACTTATGTGATCTCCGGAGACTCCTTGTCCCACGTGTGTAAAGGTGACAGTGTGTGCACCGTGTGGGTCTCTTAGGCTATATTTCACTGAATACTTATTCACTGTTATGAATGGCATAGTGAAGTGCTTATTTATATCTCTTTATGATTGCAATGTGTTTTGTATCACAATTTATCCATGTGCTACTCTAGCAATGTTATTAAAGTAGTTTTATTCCTCCTGCACGATGTAATGGTGACAGTGTGTGCATCCGTGTTAGTACTTGGTTTATTCTATGATCATGATCTCTTGTAGATTGCGAAGTTAACTATTGCTATGATAGTATTGATGTGTATTATTCCTCCTACATAAGCATGAAGGTGACAGTGTGCATGCTACGTTAGTACTTGGTTTAGTCGTATTGATCTATCTTACACTCTAAGGTTATTTAAATATGAACATTTAATTGTGGAGCTTGTTAACTCCGGCATTGAGGGTTCGTGTAATCCTACGCAATGTGTTCATCATCCAACAAGAGAGTGTAGAGTATGCATTTATCTATTCTGTTATGTGATCAAAGTTGAGAGTGTCCACTAGTGAAAGTCTAATCCCTAGGCCTTGTTCCTAAATACTGCTATCATCGCTTGTTATTGTTTTACATTATTACCGCAACATTACCGCATGTTTACTTCCCGCAATATTACTACCATCAACCGCACGCCAGCAAGCACTTTTCGCGCCATACTACTGCTCATACTTATTCATACCACCTGTATTTCACTATCTCTTCGCCGAACTAGTGCACCTATTAGGTGTGTTGGGGACACAAGAGACTTCTTGCTTTGTGGTTGCAGGGTTGCATGAGAGGGATATCTTTGACCTCTTCCTCCCCGAGTTCGATAAACCTTGGGTAATCCACTTAAGGGAAACTTGTTGCTGTTCTACAAACCTCTGCTCTTGGAGGCCCAACACTGTCTACAAGAATAGAAGCACCCGTAGACATCAAGCACTTTTCTGGCGCCGTTGCCGGGGAGGAAAGGTAAAAGGTACTCACACTCCGGATCTCGGCTAATAAGCTATTCTCCGGCGCTTGTAAGTACTCGAAGCTATTTCCTTTAGACTCGCAATTGCATCTTTTGGTTTCTTGTTTACACTAGTTAGGCATAATGGACAACAATGAGCTTTTTATTCTATTTCCTGATTTAAGACATGGATGGTTTGATGCGAAAATTAAAAAACCCATGGAACATATTAATATGAATGCTTTGAACACTATTGTTGCTAATGATATGGAAAATTCTAAGCTTGGGGAAGCTGGTTTTGATGAGCATGATATTTTTAATCCCCCAAGCATTGAGGAGAAAATTTACTTTGATGATACTTTGCCTCCCATTTATGATGATTATAATGATAGTAGTCTTTTGTTACCACCTGTTATGGAGGATAAATTTGATTATGATTACAATATACCTCCTATATTTGATAGCTACTTTGTTGAATTTGCTCCCACTACAACTAATAAAATTGATTATGCTTATGTTGGGAGTAGTAATTATTTTATGCATGACACTCATGATAAGAATGCTTTATGTGATAGTTATATTGTTGAGTTTGCTCATGATGCTACTGAAAGTTATTATGAGAGAGGAAAATATGGTTGTAGAAATTTTTATGTTACTAAAATGCCTCTCTATGTGCTGAAATTTTTGAAGCTACACTTGTTTTATCTTCCTATGCTTGTTACTTTGCCCTTCATGAACTTGTTTATTTACAAGATTCCTATGCATAGGAAGCATGTTAGACTTAAATGTGTTTTGAATTTGCCTCTTGATGCTCTCTTTTGCTTCAACTACTATTTCTTGCGAGTGCATCATTAAAACTGCTGAGCCCATCTTAATGGCTATAAAGAAAGAACTTCTTGGGAGATAACCCATGTGTTTTTTTACTACAGTACTTTGTTTTATATTTGTGTCTTGGAAGTTGTTTACTACTGTAGCAACCTCTCCTTATCATGTTTTTGTGCCAAGTAAAGTTTCTATGTCAAAGTTGATGTTATATTTGGGATCGCTGCGCAGAAACAGCATTGCTGTCTGTCACGAATCTTGGCACAAGTCTCTGTAGAAAATTCGAAAAAATCTGCCAATTTACGAGCGTGATCCCCAGATATGTACGCAACTTTCATTAGTTTTGAGTTTTTCCATTTGAGCAAGTCTGGTGCCATTTTAAAATTCGTCTTTACGAACTGTTCTGTTTTTGACAGATTCTGCCTTTTATTTCGCATTGCCATATTTGCTATATTGGATGAATTTCTTTGATCCATTAATGTCCAGTAGCTTTGTGCAATGTCCAGAAGTGTAAAGAATGTTTGTGTCACCTCTGAATGTGTGAATTATTAATTGTGCACTAACCCTCTAATGAGTTTGCTTGAAGTTTGGTGTGAAGGAAGTTTTCAAGGGTCAAGAGAGGAGTATGATATACTATGATCAAGAGGAGTGAAAGCTCTAAGCTTGGGGATGCCCCCGTGGTTCATCCCTGCATATTTCAAGAAGACTCAAGCATCTAAGCTTGGGGATGCCCAAGGCATCCCCTTCTTCATCGACAAAGTATCAGGTTCCTTCTCTTGAAACTATATTTTTATTCGGTCACATCTTATGTACTTTACTTGGAGCGTCTGTGTGTGCTTTTATTTTTGTTTTGTTATCTTAGTTCTCTGAATAAGTTCATCCTTGTGTGGGAGAGAGACACGCTCCGCTGGTTCGTATGAACACATGTGTTCTTAGCTCATAATATTCATGGCGAAGTTTCCTCTTCGTTATATTGTTATATGGTTGGAATTGGAAAAATGCTACATGTGGTAATTGGTAAAATGTCTTGGATAATGTGATACTTGGCAATTGTTGTGCTCATGTTTAAGCTCTTGCATCATATACTTTGCACCTATTAGTGAAGAAATACATAGAGCATGCTAAAATTTGGTTTGCATAATTGGTCTCTCTAAGGTCTAGATAATTTCTAGTATTGAGTTTGAACAACAAGGAAGACGGTGTAGAGTTTTATAATGTTTACAATATGTCTTTTATGTGAGTTTTGCTGCACCGGTTCATCCTTGAGTTTGCTTCAAATAACCTTGCTAGCCTAAACCTTGTATCGAGAGGGAATACTTCTCATGCATCCAAATACTTGAGCCAATATTCATGCCATTTGTGTCCACCATACCTACCTACTACATGGTATTTCTCCGCCATTCCAAAGTAAATTGCTTGAGTGCTACCTTTAAACAATTCAAAAGTTATTACCTCTTATTTGTGTCAATGTTTTATAGCTCATGAGGAAGTATGTGGTGTTTATCTTTCAATCTTGTTGGGCAACTTTCACCAATGGACTAGCGGCTTCATCCGCTTATCCAATAATTTTGCAAAAAGAGCTGGCAATGGGATTCCCAGTCCTAAATTAATTAACAAAAATAGACACTCCTCCATGGTATGTGATTGTTGGACGGCACCCGAAGGATTCGGTTAGCCATGGCTTGAGAAAGCAAAGGTGGGGAGGAGTGTCATCATAATAAAACTAAAATAAAAAGGCACTCCTTCATGGTATGAGATTGTTGGCAGGCACCCGAGGATTCGGTTAGCCATGGTTTGTGAAAGAAAGGTTGGAAGGAGTGCCACCCAAAAATAAAATAAAATGGGAGCCGCTCTTTGAAGGTTTGTCTGGCAAGGGGGTTAGAGTACCCGCTACCATTCGTTGACAACAACAAACACCTCTCAAAACTTTATTTTTATGCTCTCTTTATGTTTTCAAAATAAAAGCTCTAGCACAAATATAGCAATCGATGCTTTCCTCTTGAAGGGCCTTTCTTTTACTTTTATGTTGAGTCAGTTCACCTATTTCTCTCCATCCCAAGAAGCAAACACTTGTGTGAACTGTGCATTGATTCTTACATACTTGCTTATTGCATTTGTTATATTACTCTATGTTGACAATTATCCATGAGATATACATGTTATAAGTTGAAAGCAACCGCTGAAACTTAATCTTCCTTTGTGTTGCTTCAATACCTGTACTTTGATTTATTGCTTTATGAGTTAACTCTTATGCAAGACTTATTGATGCTTGTCTTGAAGTACTATTCATGAAAAGTCTTTGCTTTATGATTCATTTGTTTACTCATGTCATTACCATTGTTTTTGATCGCTGCATTCATTACATATGTTTACAATATGATCAAGTTTATGACGGCATGTCACTTCAGAAATTATCTTTGTTATCGTTTTACCTGCTCGGGACGAGCAGAACTAAGCTTGGGGATGCTGATACGTCTCCAACGTATCGATAATTTCTTATGTTCCATGCCACATTATTGATGATATCTACATGTTTTATGCACACTTTATGTCATATTCGTGCATTTTCTGAACTAACCTATTAACAAGATGTCGAAGTGCCGTTTTCGCTGTTTTTGGTTTCAGAAATCCTAGTAACGAAATATTCTCAATTGGACGAAATCAACGCTCAGGTTCCTATTTTGCCCTAAGCATCCAACACCCGAGAGTCGCCAGAGGGGGCCCCGGGCCCCAGATGATAGGGTGGCGCGCCTGGGCCCTGGCCGCGCCAGCCTATGGTGTCGTAGCCCCTTCGACCTTCCGACTCCGCCTTTCGCCTATAAAAGCCCCGTCGAAAACCCTTACGGAAGAAGCCACGGTACGAGAAAAGTTCCGAGCCGCCGCCATCGCGAAGCCAAGATCTGGGGGACAGGAGTCTCTGTTCCGGCACGCCGCCGGGGAAGTGCCCCCGGAAGGCTTCTTCATCGACACCGCTGCCATCTCCACCGCCATCTTCATCACCGCTGCTGCTCCCATGAGGAGGGAGTAGTTCTCCATTGAGGCTCGGGGCTGTACCGGTAGCTATGTGGTTCATCTCTCTCCTATGTAGTTCAATACAATAATCTCATGAGCTGCCTTACATGATTGAGATTCATATGATCATGCTTGTAATCTAGATGTCATTATGCTAGTCAAGTGGGTTTTACTTATGTGATCTCCGGAGACTCCTTGTCCCACGTGTGTAAAGGTGACAGTGTGTGCACCGTGTGGGTCTCTTAGGCTATATTTCACAGAATACTTATTCACTGTTATGAATGGCATAGTGAAGTGCTTATTTATATCTCTTTATGATTGCAATGTGTTTTGTATCACAATTTATCCATGTGCTACTCTAGCAATGTTATTAAAGTAGTTTTATTCCTCCTGCACGATGTAATGGTGACAGTGTGTGCATCCGTGTTAGTACTTGGTTTATGCTATGATCATGATCTCTTGTAGATTGCGAAGTTAACTATTGCTATGATAGTATTGATGTGTATTATTCCTCCTACATAAGCATGAAGGTGACAGTGTGCATGCTACGTTAGTACTTGGTTTAGTCGTATTGATCTATCTTACACTCTAAGGTTATTTAAATATGAACATTTAATTGTGGAGCTTGTTAACTCCGGCATTGAGGGTTCGTGTAATCCTACGCAATGTGTTCATCATCCAACAAGAGAGTGTAGAGTATGCATTTATCTATTCTGTTATGTGATCAAAGTTGAGAGTGTCCACTAGTGAAAGTCTAATCCCTAGGCCTTGTTCCTAAATACTACTATCACTGCTTGTTACTGTTTTACCGTTACTACTGCTGCTTATTACCGCATGTTTACTTCCCGCAATATTACTACCATCAATCGCACACCAGCAAGCACTTTCTGGCGCCATACTACTGCTCATACTTATTCATACCACCTGTATTTCACTATCTCTTCGCCGAACTAATGCACCTATTAGGTGTGTTGGGGACACAAGAGACTTCTTGCTTTGTGGTTGCAGGGTTGCATGAGAGGGATATCTTTGACCTCTTCCTCCCCGAGTTCGATAAACCTTGGGTAATCCACTTAAGGGAAACTTGCTGCTGTTCTACAAACCTCTGCTCTTGGAGGCCCAACACTATCTACAAGAATAGAAGCACCCGTAGACATCACCGCCGCCGCGCCGCGCCGCCGCCTCGCCGTCGCCGCTCCATCGTGCTCACTCGCCGCCGCTCCGCCGCGTTCACCTCGCCACTAGCCTCCGCCGCTCGCCGCCGGCCAGAGAGGAGGCCCGCCGCCTGCAGACTAGGAGGAGGAGGCCTGCGGCACTGTCGCCCGCCGCCCGGCACCAACCTCGTCAATGAGCACCTCCTTCCCGGCCAAGACCGTGGTAAGCTCCACCCTCCAACCTCCCCTTCCCTTCCTTCCTCTGCTCCAAAACGACAGCCTCCCCTTCCCCTTCCTTCCTCTGCTAGCCTCCGCGGTGGATCTTGTTCCCCTTCCTTCCACAGAAATTTGAATTGCTGCTGTTAAATTTGAATTGCTACTGCTGCTACAAAGAAATTTGAATTGCTACTGTTAAATTTCTCCACAGAATTGCTACTGTAACAAATGGGAGTAGTTTGCATTGCTACTGTCAAGATTTATTTGTCAATTGATGTAGATAAATATTAGGGTGAAAGTTCTGAATAAATTAAAACTGAAGAAAGATAGCTAGCAACATTCTAGATTGGTTAGCAATTCCTAGTTATGTGTTAGCATAAGGTGCTTACTACTGTGTTGGATTATGAATGAATAGGGGCTTGAATAATCTTTTTGTATGCTAGTGTTTCATGAATGGCTTAGTGATTAGTAGTTTTTTGAATAGAATATTTGCACTATGTAATTGCATCACATGTATAGTATTTGTGTTCTTATTTTTATATGTCACAATTAGGTAATTATAGGAGCATTATATTGGCATAGTGTATGCAGTAGCTAGCCAGTTGGCATGCAATAGTCTTAATTATGCTTGATGAATATTGGCAGTAGTAGCAGTAGCTAGGTAAATTATATATATTTGCTTACTGGTTATACTTGTATACTAGAGCTATTCAGCATTTAGAATGTTCAGATGGATACAGCTTTGTATTTTGGATGCTTACTGGTTATATTGGTTTATCAATGTTATTCTTAAATAATCAATACTACAAAATAAAATGCCCTGGTTAATTTAGTCAGAGAAGAATTACTACTGTTAGTCATCCTATAAGCTGTTAAAATGCCCACTGGTTATAAAATGAGCTAGCCATTTTCTGATAGGCTACAGTATTTCTGATATGCTACAGTACACACATTCTTTTTTTGGGTGCATTATATTGGTTTAGTGTCACAGTATAGCTATGCATATGTACAGGTTCTAAAAGAGCATGTTACTGGCTAAAAAGTCTGATATCTAAATGTCAGAAAAGCTAGCATATTACTGCCATTTTCATACTACTTTGATAATAATTGCTGAATTTCTGGCCATTTTCATATCCTACTTTGACAATAATTGTTGTGTATGCATGATGTGCATCTCTGCATCAGTTTTTATTTATTTGCATGGTCTACTGAATCTAGAGTAGCAGTACTGGGACATATATATTGTGTATTAATGCATAGAGTGTACTGGTACTGCTTATGCTGTGGTGCTGGTGTATATGGTGTGGCTGCTGGCTGTTGCTGGTTGTTGTTGCTGGTGTATATGGTGTGGCTGCTGGCTGTTGCTGGCTGTTGCTGGTGGGTGGTGTTGTTGGTGATGCCTGGTGGTATGCTGGTGTATGATGGTGCATTATATTATGTGAATTGTTGCAGGGACTTCAAATGAGCTGCCCATTTCTCCCGAAACGTTGATTCACTTCCGTTTCGGTTGAGAAATGGGGCTCCTATGTCCAAAAATTAGCAAAGGTCATGCCGAATTTTCCGGCCGACAATTGTACTAATAGATTTCATCCTCTTCTTTATAGAAATTGCAAATATGTCGGCCAACGACAACGTGGCCGGCACTTCTAAGGCCGCCATGACCCTCGAAGAGGAAGCCAGAGCGGCGAACGTCGAGTTCTGGGAATTCGGCCCCTCCCAGCGACAAGAGGAGGAGGAGGTGGACTTGGCGGCGGAGGAAGTCGGAGCTGACCGTCAGATGACTGAAGCCGGGGAGGAGGAGGAGTATGAACCCACCACCGACGGCGGCGACCACACGGGGGGTGACGGCGTCGGGGAGGCTGACGGCAGCGGCAACCCGGCTGCTAAGAAGAAGAAGAAGCCGCGGAAGGATCGGAAGCCGACGGTGCTCGCCAACACCACCAGCGAGATCACATTGGTCTCCGAAAGTGGGCAGCCAAAGGAGCCTTTGGATGTTGCCGCTGGGTACGGCATGCAACTCGGGTGCATTGTCCGGGAAAGCATGTCGATCAACACGGTGAATCTCCGAGGTGAAGGCAATGAGCATTTGGTCGAGCTCTGCCTTCGGAAGCTTCACCGACGGTACACGTTCCCGGCGCCATACAATAACTTGGAAAGATCCAACCCGGTGAATAGATTGGCCATCACGAAGATGAGCAACGCCCTGAGCAGCTGGAAAAGCCGGGTGAAGGCCAAGATCGACAAAGGTGAAAGCTTTGAGAGTATTAAGAAGGGTGAGCCGATGCTCGATGAAGCAGAGTTCCAGATATTCAAGGAGCAGCTGGAAAGCGAGGATGCGAAAGCATGGACGGAGTGGGGTAGACAAATGCATGAGCTCAACTTAGGAGCACATCACCTTGGAAGCGGCGGTTATAGAGGAAAGATTCCCATTTGGGAAAAGGAGGACGAAGAACTTGCACGTGCTGGGAAACCGAACCCATGGTTGAAAATGACCAACCTGCAGGTGAGGTACTTTGTCCGGGCCCGCTACACTCTGGACAGGACTACAATGGAATTCGTTACCGAGCATGACGACGTGAAGAAGTTCGAGGAAAAGCTGGTAAGGGAATTTACTCGCGCGGTCCATTGCTGCACATATTACATATATGACGTGAATGCAATGCCCTAAATGTGTTCACCCTATCCTTGTCTGCAGAACGAGCAGTTGGCGGCGGCCGATCGCCCCGAGGACGAATCGTCGTCCCAGGGCTCGACGGAGCCGTGGGACACGCCTTTCAACAGGGCGTTGAATATCCACAAGGAGAGGCCAATATCCAAGCCGCCGACGTCGGCTGGACGTGTCTGCGGCTTTGGTACAAGCATGAAGTTTCGCGAGTACTACAAAGAGGAAAGCAGCAAGAAGAGAAGGAGGAGCGCGATGTCATCAGAGGATAAAGCCGAGGTGGAAGAGCTGAGGAAGAAGGTCTCCATGCTCGAGGAAAAACAGGCAAACTCGATGGACAAAGAAGAGGTGGACAAGCTTTTCGAGAAGAAGCTCCGCGATTTCCTGCCCCCTCAGGTCCTCGAGGGGATAGCTGCGTGGAATGCGGCCGGTCAGGTGGGGCCGATAAAAGTGCCTAGCGCCGGGGCCAGCAACTCGATCTTCAACGTGTCGCCATCTCCGGATCTGGTTACCCCGCCGCCCACCATCGCCGCGGGGCAGCCGATGGAGTTGGATGAACCGGTGCCCCCCGCTCCTGCCGAGGCTACCAAGGCGCAGCCGGCGGCGGTGGTGCTTCATAATGCACCCGAGCCGCAGAAGATTGATAGGCCGGCCGCCACTGTCTCCACATTAGCACAGCTCAACGCCATCACCAAGGTACTTAACTAATTAGTTATTCCATGCCATCTCCTTCATGCGTTTTGATACCCGGCTATCTAATTAATGATGCCCAACATTACTCAGGACACTCCTTGCGTGCTCCTTCACTGCGCGCCCGGCGGCGAGTTGAAGGATGTTGCCACGGGAATGATCATACAACCGAAGAGCACCACGTTGCACACCGTGGCTATGGACGCCAACGTCCTGAAGGTCACTTTGGGTCGGGTGTTGCCGGGGTGCGAAGACATGGACCCCCCAATACAGCCCGAGGGAGCCGACGAGCACCTGACGCTTGAGAACTGCCATGGCTATACCATGGTATGGCCAAAGACCCAGATCCGTCTTGGGGGTCGCTCCACCGGCGCCTCCTCGATCATCCGGCAGCCGATCGTCCGGCCGCCTGCTCGGAGGGCAGCTCCTCCCGTCGTCACCGCCACAACAAGCCGCCACAAGAAACTGCTGGGAGCGTCTACGCCTCAACCGCCACCGGCGGAGCCTAAAGGCAAGGCCGCTGCACCGCTATCGCCCATCCCATCACCCAACGAAGATGACATCGATGATGATGGGCCGGTAGACGTCGATGCCTACCTCAACACCGGCGCCGACATAGATGATTTGTACATGGCGGGCGCGGATGAAGAAGCATACCGCGCTCGCGACGAACCAGCTGGCCCACCCAAGGCAACCAAACAGCGCCTGGTGTTCCGCGGCTTCTCTGAAGAGACGCCTCCGGCAGCCGATACACAAGAGCCAACCGCCGCAAACATCTTCAGCCCCAATACGCTGATCAAGAAGGTCAACGAGCAGTTTGAAGCGTCAGGGGCCGTTGCTCCGAAGAAGCCCCGTAAAAGACCTAGTAAGAACAAGGAGAAGTCTGCGAGCCAGCCACCTCCGACGATCCGTCATCGGGACTCCATGGTACCTCCCAGCAAGGATGGCTTGACCAGAATGCATGAAGCTGGCAAACCAATACTGGGTCCGGAGCTGCAACACCTCGCTTCCGGAGATATGCTGCCTCTGCAGGACAGTATCCTGGTCCTAGAGAATATCCTTCTTAAGGACAAAGATCCAAATTACCCGGTCTTCGCGGTCAGGGTGCCAAGAGATGTGGGCTTCGTCACTGATGCCCCCGCGGATATATTCTTTATAGCGTACGAGGACATCTTCAAGCTATTCCACTCGAGAAGGCTGGACTATAACTTGGTCCGCCTATTCGCGCTCAATCTGGCGATGAAGATCAAGAGAGAGAGTACCCCGGACGTCGCGATAGCGGATCCCTACTACATGCGTGAAAGCCAGTTGGCCTTATCAGCGGTGCGGGTCCGGGCTTCGTTGTACCTACAGAAGTGCTTCTTGGACAACAAGAGGAAGGACAACATCCTCTTGGCTTACTTTCCCGAGTAAGTACACATCCGCTAGCCCTGTAATAAATTTCTTTTCCATTGCTCATTTCCAACATCGATCTTGTTCCAAATTTGTGTTGCGCAGAGACACGTACTGCGTACTCATCTCCATCGCCCCGAAGTATTCTCTTGCCACCTATTTCGACTCGGGGAGTGCGAAAAAGAAGAACTACGCCAGAATAAGGGGTGTGCTAGATGATGCTCTCGAGGGCTACTTCAAAAAGGGAGGCGCCTTCAAAGAAAAGGCGGAATGTTTCAGGGATGATGGTAAACACAAGTTCAAGCACGTGTTCGAGTTCCCCTGTGTCAAGCAGCCGGAAAACAGCACTCTGGACGCCTTCTATGTCATGCATCACCTAAAAGGGTTTGTCCGGGATAGCCAGAACTTGTTGCTGCCATCTGCTCTCCGAGGATGGGCCGAAAAGTTGGCGCGGATCAACGATGATGACCTCAGAGAAGACTTCCATGATACCAAGGTCAAGTTATCACATATCATCATTCAAGACGTCATCACAGGGGGAGGGCCCTTGAACCAGGGTAGAGCGTTATGCAAGAGGGACATCGAACACCGCCTCAAAGCGCAGGGTGACACGAGGACGTGGATTACAAAAGATCTGTACAAGCCGTTCCCGGAGCCCTGCGAGCCTTGACTTAGTGTGTGATAAACTAGCTATCTTCATCGGTTAGTTTGTATATATATCGATGGACGTCGTCTTTTGTGTGGGTCGTAATTAAACTCTAAGTACTATGTTCATCGGTTTATGTGTATCGGTGGACGTCGTCTTGTGTGTGCGTGTCGCAAACTTATTGTTGTCGTGCTCAACTTTACTATATACTTTGCTCTAATATTTATCAACATATATATATGCATGATGTACTAATATGATATACTAATATGCCTTGTCAATAGAGATGCCGACGTACGTTGTGTACAAGGGTCGGGTTCCAGGTGTCTACGAGGAGTGGCAGGACTGTCTCGAACAGGTGCACAAGTTCAGCGGGAACAGCTACAAGGGATACGCGACTAGAGAGGAGGCGGTAGCACAGTGGAGGGCACACGTGGGGAAGAAGAAGAACCGGCTGAAGTTCTTGGTCCCCCTCTTACTCACCGCCACCGCGGTTGTACTCTACTTTACTTTAGTCTAGGTGGCCGGTGACGATGCATGTGTATGCGACGAGATGAACACATGTATGTGTATGCGACGATCAACACATTTCTACTTGTGTAATTTGGATCTAAATGATGTAATGATGAAGATTTGTGTGTATCATGTCATTTGTGTGTCATTTCTGACTATTTCTGTTATTTCTGGAATGTGCTATGTATTTGCTGTATATATACCTGTATATTTCCTGTCAAATACCAGTATATACTGCAGAAATGGAAAAAATTCGAAAATCCAAAAATTAACATTCTGTGGCGCATGAGCTGGCAGTGCGCCATAAAACATTAAACGTATTCTGTGGCGCACGTATACCCCGGTGCGCCATAAAAACATTCTGTGGCGCATGCGGGCTAATGCGCCACAGAATTCCAAACTTCTGTGGCGCACTTGTGCACATGCGCCACAAATTCCAAACTTCATGCACCCACGCGCCATAATTTAAATACTAGTCGCGCATCTGTGGCGACTGCCATATGGGCCACAGAATCTCAATTAGGTGCGCCACAGTTAGCCCTTTTTTCACTAGTTTTAGATTCCTATTGAAAAGAACTTTTCAATGATACTAATTTCATACAAACAATGTTTATCTATTTGAAGTAATTTTTGGTCAAAAAAAACATGTAAAACAGGATGCCTTATTCCTTAAAACGGAGGTGGTATGTGTTAGGCAAAATGTGAGTGAGCGCATACTACGTGCATTAAAATGTTGGAGTAAGCAACTTTACTCGGCGCAATATCTCGGTTGCACGGGGCCAATGCTGGGGCGACAGCAGTTGTGTTAGTCAATCCTGCTGCAATCGTAGTTTGAAATTTAATCACGGACAGTCGGACAGGGTCGGTCATGCACGCATGCATGCACATCGTCGGAACCCCGCCCGTGGCGCTGCGAAAGCCGAGTTTGACCGTCCGTCCGTCAAGGCCACGCATGCATCCCACGAGCTTTCGAGTGGATAAATAACGGTTGTCAGCGATATCGGCACGCACGCACGCCTCGCTCCTACAGGCTACAGTGGCATGCATTTGTTTGTGTCGAGGGTCGAGACTATCGCAGCGGCGACGCGCTCCGGGCCGTGTCCGGACCAGCCTTCCCTCGCCCCGGTTTCCGATGCGCAGACCCTCGCACGCACAGGTAGGCGTGGATTTCCGTGTGTGTCGGCAGCCGCGCCCAATCCGGACCGCCCATTCCCTCATCAACTTCGAGGGCCTGACACGGCGGTCAAACTGGTCAAGCTGGCCTCACCTCGCCCAGCTACATTAGGGGACGTCCAAAGTGATCGCGAGCACGCGCATATATTTTGTCCGTGCGTTCGTTTGTGTTTGGATGTGCTCCCACCGGGATGATCTATTTTAGATTTGCAACATATTTAAAAACATAGAATGTAGTATATTTAAGGGAAAATTTGCTACATGACACTGTTATTTTTTGGCGTTTGGCAAAACACACCGCTCGATTGTGTCTTTGCCAGGTACCATTACAATTATGTCGCATATTTGCCAGGACACACCACCTGTCCAAAAAGGGAAATTTTGGCACTTTTGGCTGGGATGACCATGCTATGACTATTTTTGAAAAAAAAATGCAATAGTTTCTGTTTTGGGACAGGTGGTGTGTTCTGGCAAATATGCCACAAAATTATAATGGTACCTGGCAAAGACACAATCGAGTGGTGTGTTTTAGCAAACGACATAAAATAACGGTGTCCTGTAGCAAATTTTCCCTACATTTAAATGCATAAAACTATACAAAGGAGATCTAGAAGCCTAGACCACTTGCTTCCTGACGGACCGGCCCCGTTGTTGCGTCGCTTCCTCGCCTGCTTCTCCGCCGCCTTCGGTGCGGCCGCTATGGCCGGTGCGCCGCCGCGTCCTCTGCAAGCACCGCTCCAGCCTCGCGTGGCGCCCGTCGTCCTGAGCGTCTCGAAAGATTCGACGATAGCCATCCGCTCCGCCGCCCTCTCCTCCCGGGTAGGCGCATCGTGGTCATCGGAAGACCATGATATATCGGAGTCGGAGTCCTCTCGCGCCGCGACCGCCACCGCGCCGTTCTTCTGTCGACCGACGCATGGGCCCGCTCCTCCTCTCGCTCCTCCTCCGCGAGAGCCAGGGCCACGACGTCCCTGACCAGGTTGAGGAGGTCGTCGATGCTGTCGTCGTCGAACTCCTCGTCGGAGCTCGAGACCGGGGTAGGTGGAGTGGGAGGTGGAGGTGGAGGCGCGGCAGCCTGGCCGCGGCAGCCTGGCCGCGGCCGGCGCTGCTCATGGTGGATCCGGTGGAGGCTGAGCGGCAGCGGCGCTACACTGGAGGTTATGCGGCGGCTAGGGTTTAGTGGGGAGGAGATGAGATGCTCGCGCCCCTGTTTATATAGGTCGGAGGCAGGGCGACGGCCGCGCCACGCGTGGCATCACCACTACTACGTGCGCACAGGTAGGCGGCTGCGCGTCACGTGAGGCATCGCCATTTACGCCGCATCGCCGGCGACGCCGCGCTCAGATCGGGCGGAGAAGACGCATCGACGCTGGATCACTGCTAGGCGGGCCAGACAAAACATCGGCCAGACGCGAGCGGACACTTTCCGCATCCGCAGAGACGCATCCGAAACGCATATTTGGGCCACGTTGCATCACCATCGCCGATCACTTGCGCCGCATCACGGAGGTGGTGTCGATGGGTCCGGACGCCGACGCGCCGCTGGAGATGCCCTTACCGGGTCCCGTCGCGCACACAGCAGCTGCTTCCCGGCGGGCCGCGTTGGCAGTCGGCGTCTCGTGCTCCTGCAGGCTGCACCGTTGCCGACGCGTCGATCTGCGGCCCACCTTGTTCTCACTGGTTACGTACCTGGCGCTCGTGCGTGAACTACGAGCTGGGGGCATGCCTTGTCCCCGGTCAACCCTGCAGAGTAGATGGTGCGCCGGGCCGCACGTGCGGCACAGCTGGCACCCCAACCTCTCGACTTTGGATTTGTCGTTAGCGGAGCATATGTTGGATAAGGAACTCGAGTACAGTAGCTAGCCATTCCAAAAGAAAAGAAAATGTACACTAGGCGATAGCGGAGCATACGTTGGATCGGAGAGAGCACCCAAGCCTAGAGCAAGCAACCACGGCCCCGTCCTCCAAAGACTCAAAGGTAATCGTCTCGTGTCTACAATACTAAATGGTGCACCTAGGCGTACTCTCGAGAAAATTTAATCTTACAATTCGGAACATGGGAGCATATGCTCCTGCCACCGGAAAAATATTTTGAAATGTTCAAAAAATTCGAACAAAAAATTTCTTGCTTACGTATCAACATTTTACGTGCGCAGACCAAGTCTTGCGAAAAACCGACATTTTTTGTGACTTGTGCGAAAAAGATAAACAAAACGTCTCATACACAACCATTTTTTACAGAAAAATTTGTCTTTTTTACAGATGACACTCAAAATGTCGGTTTTCTGTGGAACCACTTTGTGAACGTGTAGAATTTCGAGATGTATCTACTAAATTTTGTGTTCAAATTTTTCAACATTTTAAAATTGCATTTAAAATGAAGTTTAAAAACCGGGAGCATATGCTCCCGGGTGCCAAAACGCCACTCCTCAAAATTGGTACTTTCACTCTGTTGAATATATAAGCAAATATTTATATGAAATAATCCGTACAAGTAATTGATAAATTATGACTATGAAAACAATAAATAAATTAGGGTTTTCTATTTTCGTGCCCTCGGGTCGGTAGTTGTACTCAGTTTTCCCCAACCCTTAGTTTTTCCTCGTTTCCCAAGCCTATGTCCTGAACCCGTAGGAGCTCGACGGAAGGAACCGTTTATTTGAACGTTCGTGCCGACGTGTTGCGCCGTCGTCGTGTGGCCGCGTCGCGTGGGCCGCGTCGCGTGGGGCTGGTGGAAAGGGACCGCGTGGGACAGGACGAGAAGCGTTTGGTTGCACGTGAGCAGGAGCTGGGTTTTGTCTCTCTCGGCCCAAATTGGCATTTTTAAGAGCACATTTTCCCCTCTTTCTCTCTCTGTCTTTTTCACCAAATTAGTATCAAATCTAGAGAAGCTTCTATTTCTGTCTTTCTTCAATATGGCAGCAAATCTAGTAGCAAATCTCTGGGGTTATTTATGCCTTTTGGCCCTCGTTTTTTGCCCAATATGGCAGCAAATCTAGTAGCAAATCTAGAAGCTAGTATATGATAAATTCACAACAGCATAATCAGAAAACTAAGTATAATACATAGGGAAACTGCATACAGCAGCCAAAAGCAGCCAATAACGTTGTAATATACAAGACGCACGCAATGTATGGACAACAAGAAGATTAGGATGGATGAATTTGTTCTTCATTCCTCCTCATATATTTCTTCGTCCCTCCATTGGTGCATTACCCCAAGGAAATATTCATTGAACTCCTTCCGTCTGCAGTGTGCGGCCAATACATCCTCCAAACGGTATGGCCTGTGTTCATTTCTCATACCGTACCTTCCTATTCTATCCACACGTACTGCCCACTCATCCCAGGCCTTTGTATCATGAGAGTACTCTCTGATATAACCCAAATCCATGTAGTAGATGCAGCCAGGTCGAAGTGTCGGGTACACTCTGGTGTCGACGGAGATACACCGGATATAATTCACGAAGAAGGCATTACTGCCAATGTTACTGACCGGATGGAGAGAGCGGCTCTGAGTGTTGATACGTCTCAAACGTATCTATAATTTCTTATATTCCATGCTACTTTTATTACAATATTTGAGTGTTTTACACATACTTTACAGCATTATTTTACATTTTCCGGCACTAACCTATTAACAAGATGCCGAAGTGCCAGTTCCTGTTTTCTGCTGTTTTTGGTTTCAGAAATCCTAGTAAGGAAATATTCTCGGAATTGGACGAAATCAACGCCCAGGGTCCTATTTTTGCACGAAACTTCCAGAAGACCGAAGAGGAGACGAAGTGGGGCCACGAGGTGGCCACACACCAGCGGCGCGGCCCTCCCGGCCGCGCCGCGTGGTGTGGGCCCCGTGACGCCCTTGACCTACCCTTCCGCCTACTTAAAGCCTCCGTCGCGAAACCCCCCGTACCGAGAGCCACGATACGAAAAACATTACGAGAGGCCGCCGCCAATCCCATCTCGGGGATTCAGGAGATCGCCTCCGGCACCCTGCCGGAGAGGGGAATCATCACCGGAGGGGCTCTACATCATCATGCCCGCCTCCGGATTGATGCGTGAGTAGTTCATCCTTGGACTATGGGTCCATAGCAGTAGCTAGATGGTTGTCTTCTCCGCATGTGCTTTCATTGTATTAGATCTTGTGAGCTGCCTAACATGATCAAGATCATCTATTTGTAATGCTACATGTTGTGTTTGGTGAGATCCGATGAATAGAGAATATTATGTTAAGTTGATTATCAATCTATCATATATGTGTTGTTTATGTTCTTGCATGCTCTCCGTTGCTAGTAGAGGCTCTGGCCAAGTATCGATAATTTCTTATGTTCCATGCTACTTTATTGATGATACCTACATGTTTTATGCACATTATATGTCATATTTATGCATTTTCGAACTAACCTATTAACAAGATGCCGAAGAGCCAGTTGCTGTTTTCTACTGTTTTTGGTTTCAGAAATCCTAGTAAGGAAATATTCTCGGAATTGGACGAAACTTTCGCCTGTGGTCCTATTTTTGCACGAAGCTTCCAAGACCGAAGAGATAACGTGGGGCCACGAGGCAGCCAGGGGACAGGCGGCGCGGCCCGTGCCCGGCCGCGCGGCCCTACCCCCGGGCACCTCGTGTGGCCCCCCGACCTACCCTTCCGCCTACTTAAAGTCTCCGTCGCGAAACCCCCAGACCGAGAGCCACGAGACGGAAAACCTTCCGAGACGCCGCCGCGAATCCCATCTCGGGGGATTCAGAGATCGCCTCCGCACCGCCGGAGAGGGGATTCATCTCCCGAGGACTCTACACCGCCATGGTCGCCTCCGGAGTGATGAGTGAGTAGTTCACCCCTGGACCATGGGTCCATAGCGTAGCTAGATGGTCGTCTTCTCCTTGTTGTGCTTCATTGTTGGATCTTGTGAGCTGCCTAACATGATCAAGATCATCTATATGTAATTCTATATGTTGTGTTTGTCGGGATCCGATGGATAGAGAGTACTATGATTATGGTGATTATCAATCTATTGTTTATATGTTGTTTATGATCTTGCATGCTCTCCGTTATTAGTAGAGGCTTTGGCCAAGTTTTTACTCTTAACTCCAAGAGGGAGTATTTATGCTCGATAGTGGGTTCATGCCTCCATTAAATCTGGGACAGTGACAGAAAGTTCTAAGGTTGTGGATGTGTTGTTGCCACTAGGGATAAAACATTGATTCTATGTCTAAGGATGTAGTTGTCGATTACATTACGCACCATACTTAATGCAATTGTCTGTTGCTTAGCAACTTAATATTGAATGGGGTTCGGATGATAACCTGAAGGTGGACTTTTTAGGCATAGATGCAGTTGGATGGCGGTCTATGTACTTTGTCGTAATGCCCTGATTAAATCTCACTATATTTATCATATCATGTATATGCATTGTTATGCCTTCCTCTATTTGTCAATTGCCCGACTGTAATTTGTTCACCCAACATGCTTTTATCTTATGGGAGAGACACCTCTAGTGAACTGTGGACCCCGGTCCTATTCTTTACATAGCATACAATCTACTGCAATTGTGTTTTACTATTTTCTTTGCAAACATCTTCCACTCGATACGTTTAATCCTTTGTTACAGCAAGCCGGTGAGATTGACAACCTGTTTCGTTGGGACAAAGTACTTTGGTTGTGTTGTGCAGTTCCGCGTTGGCGCCGGAATCCCTGGTGTTGCGCCGCATCACATTTCGCGACCATCAACCTTCAACGTGCTTCTTGGCTCCTACTGGTTCGATTAAACCTTGGTTTCATACTGAGGGAAACTTTCTTCTATACGCATCATACCTTCCTCTTGGGGTTCCCAACGGACGTGTACATCTACGCGTATCAAGCATAAATTTCTGGCGCCGTTGCCGGGGAGATCAAGACACGCTGCAAGGGGAGTCTTCACTTCTCAATCTCTTTACTTTGTTTTTGTCTTGCTTTATTTTATTTACTACTTTGTTTGCTGCACCTAAACAAAACACAAAAAAATTAGTTGCTAGCTTTACTTTATTTACTGTCTTGTTCTCTATATCAAAAACACAAAAAAATTAGTTACTTGCATTTAATTTATTTTGTTATCATGTCTAGCTCTGTACTTGTTTTTATTTTCACTAGTTAGGCTTAATGGAAAACAACAAAAAAATTAGAGATCTTTATGAACTTTATCTTGAATTAGGACATGATGTGTTTGAAGAGAAAATTAAAAAACCCATGGAACTTTGTTTGCAAAATAGTTGTAGCAATGTTATTAGCATGAACTCTTTGAACACCATTATTGCTAAAGCTATGGAAGAATTTAAGCTTGGGGAAGCTGGATATGATATTTTCAGTCCACCTACTATTGAGGAGAAAATTAATTATGATTACAATATGCCTCCTATATATGATGATTATGGTGATGAGAATAATAATGATAGCTACTTTATTGAATTTGCTCCCACTACAATTAATAGTAATGATTATGCTTATGTGGAGAGTAATGATTTTATGCATGTAGCTCATGACAAGAATGTTTTATGTGATAGTTATATTGTTGAGTTTGTTCATGATGCTACTGAAAGTTATTATGAGAGAGGGAAACATGGTTATATGCATCTTAATAATATTAAGTTTCCCCTCTTTATGTTGAGAATCTTGAAATTGCGCTTGTGTTGCTTTTCTATGCTTGCCACTTTGTTCTTCATGAATTTATTTGTGTACAAGATTCCTTTTCATAGGAAGTGGGTTAGGCTTAAATGTGCTTTGAATTTGCTTCTTGATGCCCTATTTTGCTTCAACGCTTATTTCTTGCGAGAGTATCATTGAAACTGCTGAGCCCATCTTAATGGCTATAATGAAATAACTTCTTGGGAGATAAACCATGTGTTTATTTTACTACAGCAATTTTTTGTTTTGTTGAGTCTTGGAAGTTGTTTACCACTGTAGCAACCTCTCCTTATCATGTTTTTGTGCCAAGTAAAGTTTCTATGTTATAGTTGATGTTATATTTGGGATCGCTGCGCAGAAACAGCATTGCTGTCTGTCACGAATCTGGGCCTAAGTATCTGTAGAAAATTCGAAAAAATTTGCCAATTTACGAGTGTGATCCTCAGATATGTACGCAACTTTCATTAGTTTTGAGTTTTTCCATTTGAGCAAGTCTGGTGCCAGCTTTAAATTCGTCTTTACGGACTGTTCTGTTTTTGACAGATTCTGCCTTTTATTTCGCATTGCCTCTTTTGCTATGTTGGATTTATTTCTTTGATCCACTAATGTCCAGTAGCATTATGCAATGTCCAGAAGTGTAAAGAATGATTGTGCCACCTCTGAACATGTGAATTATTAATTGTGCACTAACCCTCTAATGAGTTTGCTTGAAGTTTGGTGTGAAGGAAGTTTTCAAGGGTCAAGAGAGGAGTATGATATACTATGATCAAGAGGAGTGAAAGCTCTAAGCTTGGGGATGCCCCGTGGTTCACCCCTGCATATTTTAAGAAGACTCAAGCGTCTAAGCTTGGGGATGCCCAAGGCATCCCCTTCTTCATCGACAACATCATCAGGTTCCTCCCCTGAAACTATATTTTTATTCAGTCACATCTTGTGTTCTTTACTTGGAGCGTCGGTTTGTTTTTGTTTTTGTTTGAATAAAATGGATCCTAGCATTCACTTTGTGGGAGAGAGACACGCTCCGCTGTTGCATATGGACACATGTGTCCTTAGGCTTTACTCATAATGTTCAAGGCGAAGTTTCTTCTTCGTTAAATTGTTATATGGTTGGAATTGGAAAATGCTACATGTAGTAATTCTAAAATGTCTTGGATAATGTGATACTTGGCAATTGTTGTGCCCATGTTTAAGCTCTTGCATCATATGCTTTGCACCCATTAATGAAGAAATACATAGAGCTTGCTAAAATTTGATTTGCATATTTGGTCTCTCTAAGGTCTAGATAATATCTAGTATTGAGTTTTGAACAACAAGGAAGACGGTGTAGAGTCTTATAATGTTTACAATATGTCTTTTATGTGAGTTTTGCTGCACCGGTTCATCCTTGAGTTTGCTTCAAATAACCTTGCTAGCCTAAACCTTGTATCGAGAGGGAATACTTCTCATGCATCCAAAATCCTTGAGCCAATTACTATGCCATTTGTGTCCACCATACCTACCTACTACATGGTATTTCTCCGCCATTCCAAAGTAAATTGCTTGAGTGCTACCTTTAAAATTCCATCATTCACCTTTGCAATATATAGCTCATGGGACAAAATAGCCTTAAAAACTATCGTAGTATTGAATATGTACTTATGCACTTTATATTTTATTAAGTTGCTTGTTGTGCGATAACCATGCTTCTGGGGAACGCCATCAACTATTGTTGAATATCATGTGAGTTGCTATGCATGTCCGTCTTGTCTGAAGGATCTATCATTTTAGTGGTTGGAGCATGCAAAATTGTTAGAGAAGAACATTGGGCCGCTAACTAAAGCCATGAATCATGGTGGAAGTTTCAGTTTTGGACATATATCCTCAATCTCATATGAGAATAATAATCATTGCTACATGCTTATGCATTTAAGAGGAGTCCATTATCTGTTGTCCATGTTGTCCCGGTATGGATGTCTAAGTTGAGAATAATCAAAAGCGAGAAATCCAAAATGCGAGCATTCTCCTTAGACCTTTGTATAGGCGGCATGGAGGTACCCCTTTGTGACACTTGGTTGAAACATGGCATGCAAAGATCCGGTAGTCCAAGCTAAGTAGGACGAGGTGCGGGCACTATTAGTACACTATGCATGAGGCTTGCAACTTGTAAGATATAATTTACATAACTCATATGCTTTATTACTACCGTTGACAAAATTGTTTCATGTTTTCAAAATAAAAGCTCTAGCACAAATACAGCAATCGATGCTTTCCTCTTTGAAGGACCATTCTTTTACTTTTATTGTTGTGTCAGTTTACCTATCTCCTTCCACCTCAAGAAGCAAACACTTGCGTGAACTGTGCATTGATTCCTACATACTTGCATATTGCACTTGTTATATTACTTTATGTTGACAATATCCATGAGATATACATGTTATAAGTTGAAAGCAACCGCTGAAACTTAATCTTCCTTTGTGTTGCTTCAACACCTTTACTTTGATTTATTGCTTTATGAGTTAACTCTTATGCAAGACTTATTGATGCTTGTCTTGAAGTACTATTCATGAAAAGTCTTTGCTATATGATTCACTTGTTTACTCATGTCATTACTTTTGTTTTGATCGCTGCATTCATTACATATGTTTACAAATAGTATGATCAAGATTATGATGGCATGTCACTTCAGAAATTATCTTTGTTATCGTTTACCTGCTCGGGACGAGCAGAACTAAGCTTGGGGATGCTGATACGTCTCCAACGTATCGATAATTTCTTATGTTCCATGCTACTTTATTGATGATACCTACATGTTTTATGCACATTATATGTCATATTTATGCATTTTCTGGAACTAACCTATTAACAAGATGCCGAAGAGCCAGTTGCTGTTTCTGCTGTTTTTGGTTTCAGAAATCCTAGTAAGGAAATATTCTCGGAATTGGACGAAACTTTCGCCCAGGGTCCTATTTTTGCACGAAGCTTCCGAAGACCGAAGAGATAACGAAGTGGGGCCACGAGGCAGCCAGGGGACAGGCGGCGCGCCCAGGCCCCGGCCGCGCGGCCCTACCCCCTGGCACCTCGTGTGGCCCCCGACCTACCCTTCCGCCTACTTAAAGTCTCCGTCGCGAAACCCCCAGACGAGAGCCACGATACGGAAAACCTTCCGAGACGCCGCCGCCGCGAATCCCATCTCGGGGATTCAGGAGATCGCCTCCGGCACCCCGGAGGGGATTCATCTCCCGGAGGACTCTACACCGCCATGGTCGCCTCCGAGTGATGAGTGAGTAGTTCACCCCTGGACCATGGGTCCATAGCAGTAGCTAGATGGTCGTCTTCTCCTTGTTGTGCTTCATTGTTGGATCTTGTGAGCTGCCTAACATGATCAAGATCATCTATATGTAATTCTATATGTTGTGTTTGTCGGGATCCGATGGATAGAGAGTACTATGATTATGGTGATTATCAATCTATTGTTTATGTGTTGTTTATGATCTTGCATGCTCTCCGTTATTAGTAGAGGCTCTGGCCAAGTTTTTACTCTTAACTCCAAGAGGGAGTATTTATGCTCGATAGTGGGTTCATGCCTCCATTAAATCTGGGACAGTGACAAAGTTCTAAGGTTGTGGATGTGCTGTTGCCACTAGGGATAAAATATTGATTCTATGTCTAAGGATGTAGTTGTCGATTACATTACGCACCATACTTAATGCAATTGTCTGTTGCTTAGCAACTTAATACTGAATGGGGTTCGGATGATAACCTGAAGGTGGACTTTTTAGGCATAGATGCAGTTGGATGGCGGTCTATGTACTTTGTTGTAATGCCCTGATTAAATCTCACTATATTTATCATATCATGTATATGCATTGTTATGCCTTCCTCTATTTGTCAATTGCCCGACTGTAATTTGTTCACCCAACATGCTTTTATCTTATGGGAGAGACACCTCTAGTGAACTGTGGACCCCGGTCCTATTCTTTACATAGCATACAATCTACTGCAATTGTGTTTTACTATTTTCTTTGCAAACATCTTCCACTCGATACGTTTAATCCTTTGTTACAGCAAGCCGGTGAGATTGACAACCTCACTGTTTGTTGGGACAAAGTACTTTGGTTGTGTTGTGCAGGTTCCGCCGGAATCCCTGGTGTTGCGCCGCATCACATTTCGCGACCATCAACCTTCAACGTGCTTCTTGGCTCCTACTTTCGATTAAACCTTGGTTTCATACTGAGGGAAACTTGCTTCTATACGCATCATACCTTCCTCTTGGGGTTCCCAACGGACGTGTACATCTACGCGTATCAAGGCTCTGGCCAAGTTGATACTTGTAACTCCAAGAGGGAGTAATTATGCTCGATAGTGGGTTCATGCCTCCATTAAATCTGGGACAGTGACAGAAAGTTCTAAGGTTGTGGATGTGCTGTTGCTACTAGGGATAAAACATTGATGCTTTGTCTAAGGATATTTGTGTTGATTACATTACGCACCATACTTAATGCAATTATCTGTTGTTCGCAACTTAATACTGGAAGGGGTTCGGATGATAACCTGAAGGTGGATTATTTAGGCATAGATGCATGCTGGATAGCGGTCTATGTACTTTGTCGTAATGCCCTGGTTAAATCACATAGTAATCATCGTTGATATGTATTGAATCTTTATTTGTCAATTGCTCACCTGTAATTTGTTCACCCAACATGTTAGTTATCTTATTGGAGAGACACCACTAGTGAACTGTGGACCCCGGTCCATTCTTTACATCTGAATATATTCTACTCCTGTTCTTTGCAAACAAACACCATCTTCCACTTGATACACTTAATCCTTTGTTTTCAGCAAGCCGGTGAGATTGACAACCTCACTGTTACGTTGGGGCAAAGTACTTTGATTGTGTTGTGCAGGTTCCACGTTGGCGCCGGTTTCGGTGTTGCGCCGCACTACATTCCTCCACCAACAACCTTCACGTGCTTCTTGGCTCCTACTGGTTCGATAACCTTGGTTTCATACTGAGGGAAACTTGCTTCTATACGCATCATACCTTCCACTTGTTCCCAACGGACGGTGAGAGCGGCTCTGAGTGTCCACACGGTACACCAATGGTCTGCCCGCCAAAGCCACGCTGACCAACAACACAAGCAGCAGATCACCATCCGACTTCACAAGGTAGAACTTCTGATGTCCAAGTTCTGGAAATGAAATTAGTGTCTCCATCTTGACAGTGCTCGCGCGCTGCTGCAACTGTACATTGGTGCACACTATTCTTCCGTTCTCAAAATTGTCCACAGCTAGTGCATACAGTTCACCATTGAACGGGGTAATGCAACGCAGACAATGGTTCTTGATCGAAAATCTTTCTTCTCCCCAATGTTCATCTATATCCTTAGTTGGAGTGCTCTCATCGACCCAACCAATTTCCGACGGGTAATGTGCGGCAACGAAGACCATAGTCGGGGATTTGATAACAGCGACTGATTTCAGGAAAACAGATGGCATCTGCGCCTCAAACATAGTGTTCGATTTCTTTGTGAGTGGGTTCAGAAGCCGTATCTTGTGCGGCGGGTTCTTCTGGGCAAGCACGATGACGCCACGGCAAAATCCGACGAAGTAGTATCTGGGCAAGCACGATAACATTCAGCACTAAGATGTTTAAGATTGAAAATAAAGAGGTAGATATGGAGGAAGTTGAACCTTGTATGAACTTCCGATAGATCTATGGTGACGTAGCGTGATGTGCCGAGTTGGAGGAAGGTGAACTCAGCGACGCGTGGAAGGGCGTGGTCTAGCATGATCCATTCGTCCAGGTGCACGTCGGGCTCAGGCAAACCTGAGCGCCAATTTCTACAGACTTGCCTCATGGCAGAGTAGGTGTCGGCGTACTCCTCGTTCGCCAGCAAGCATTCGCCGATCTTGTGAAGTGGTCCATCAGCCGAGAGAGAGGCCCAGTTCACGGAGGAGCCGCGCTTGGATGCGCCGCCCTCGGAGGCGACGCGCTCGGCGGCGACGGGCTCGGCGGCGACTGGCTCGGCGGCGACGGGCTCGGCGGCGACGGGCTCGGAGGCGACGGGCGCGGAGGCGACGGGCTCGGAGGCGACGGGCTCGGAGGCGACGGCCGCCGGCGCATTCTTCTTCTCCATCGCCGGCAGGGTAGCGTGCGTACGGCGGTTGGGGTTTTTTCGATTTGGAGAAGTTGATGGGACGTGAGAGGGGTGGTTTCGTGCGTGAGCGAGAATGAGACGACTGTGTGCAGAGGGAGGGAGGGAGGGGCTTACGCGTCCTAAATGCGACCCGCGTCCTACGCGTCCACTATTTGCACGTCTGCACCGCGACACGCGTCAACAATGGCACGTCTTCCACTTCTGCACCGCAACACGCGTCCTCGAGTCTAACCCTGGAAATTTAGATATACTCAGGTATACCCTCGAGTCATATACTAGCATTTTTTGTGTGCTCAGTTTTCTCCTTGAGTGCTAATACTGGCTAGTGCAATATACTCAGTTTTACCCTCAAGTGGCTGGTCAACAGAGAGTCAACAAATGAGATTAACTAGTTAAATGAGTTATTTAATGTGCAAAAAAATCCGAAAAAGAGTGGCACTTACTCATGGAGTCTTTACCACAAATTGCCACTTCTCAAATCATAGATAAATCATAGATAAATCAAGTTTCACCACAAATTGCCACTTCTCAAATCACCTAGTAGCTATGAAGGTGCATGGTTTTCCATAATAAGCCCTACCCAAAACAGCTTTCCCCAAAACATACTTTGTCTGAATGAGGCCATAATTTTCACACTCGTGTAGATTTGTATTGCAAATAGTTTGAGGTAGGCCAAGATGGGTTTCATTGTACAAAACACGCATTTTCCAATTTTTAAATCTCATATTTGAATCCCTTAGTCTGTTTACTACTCACTTGCCCTTGGTTTCTTGATACTACTCAGTTTTGCCCTCTCCCTTCACACACTCTCACAGACGCCCAACATTGCCCTGATTGGTCTAGCCCATGTCACGCGGATCGTGCCCGACGACCGTTGATCGTATGATCTAACGGGCAGGAATCCCTATCTCTCTCTCTGGTCGGGGCCACCACCCTCTCTCTCTCTGTCGTCGGTTAGCTTCCACCCTCTATGTATGCGAAAGGGCGGTTACCCAGTACGCTAAAGTTTGGTTTTCTGCATTATTTTTCACGAGCTAAATTATAAACTCTTTTTAGGCATTACTTTTCACGCAAAAAACGATAAACCATCACCGATTTGTTGTAGCCATTACTTTCCACGCAAAAAAATGATAAACCATCACCGATTTGTTGTAGCCAATACTTTTCACGCAAAAAAATGATAAACCATCACCGATTTGTTGTAGCCATTACTTTTCACGCAAAAAAATGATACACCATCACCCATTTCTTGTAGCCATTACTTTCCACGCAAAAAATGATAAACCATCACCGATTTTGTTGTAGCCATTACTTTTCACGCAAAAAAATGATACACCATCACCCATTTCTTGTAGCCATTACTTTCCACGCAAAAAATGATAAACCATCACCGATTTTGTTGTAGCCATTACTTTTCACGCAAAAAAATGATACACCATCACCCATTTCTTGTACCCATTACTTTCCACGCAAAAAACGATAAACCATCACCGATTTTGTTGTAGCCATTACTTTTCACGCAAAAAATGATACACCATCACCCATTTCTTGTACCCATTACTTTTCACGCAAAAAACGATAAACCATCACCCATTTCTTCTAGCCATTACTTTTCTTTTAGGCATTACTTTTCACGGTAAAATGATAAACTATATCACGAAGTTCCATTTCCGTCAACATAGTCCGCATTACTTTTTTGTTGAGATATATACCCCCACAACGGTCGTCTCCTCCTTAATTTATTGTGTATAAACCCCCACAACGGTCATCTCCTCCTTATTTTATTGTGTAAACCCCTACAACGGTCATCTCTCCCTTATAAACACCCACACGGCCATCCCTTGTGTCAATAGGTTCTGCCTCTCTCTTCTTCGTTCACATACACTTGATCCATTGCCATGGCTTCCACGTCTCGGACGCGGACCGGAAGGGGAAGGGGAAGGGGAAGGGGAAGTGGATCATCATCATTGCCACCACCACCGTCAACACTGCCATTGATCATAGAGGAGTTCTTCATCGTCGTCTATGAAGACCCTTTGGTCAAGAAGGTACGTACGCGTTCCCACATATATGATGCATGTGATTAATTATGGGCATGTTCTAAAAAACCTTTAATTTCAAGGGTTCCCTAATTTCAAACGATCGGCGCTCGATCTCTTTGCAGGAACTCCCAAAAAAATTTGCGGACTATCTTGACGGCAAGGAGCCAGCTAAGGTGTATCTGCGAGCAGCTGACTGCGGTCCTCGTCTCTGGACCGTGGAGGTCCTATTTGACGGACAAGGCCGGATGTACCTCGACAAGGGCTGGGAGAAATTCGCCATCGCGCACGGTGTGGATTTCGGCTGCTTCGTACACTTCAAATATGAAGGCGATGATGTGCTCACAGTGAAGGTGTTCGACGGAACAATGTGCAGGAGGTACTACTACTCAGACGACGAAGATACTGACGATGAAAGCGACGACGACGTGAAGCCATGCATCCATCCCCTTTAGATAATTAAGGGGATTATGACCAAGAATATATATGTAGCTTCATATGCATCGATTTAGAGATCTAGCTATTTTCTATATATTATGCATGTAAAAAATAATATCGCATTTCCACTATTATTCGAGCACCACATCCTCCAAACGATGCCGATGCCGATGCCGATATCGGCATGGTCAGAATGGCTATGCTCGCCGCCACTGCTAGGTCAACGTCGGGATGCACAATGTTTAGCATAAGAGTCACTTTAGATTAAGCTACGAAAATAGTCACGTGCCATGGGCTGAGGCGGCCCCTACAGAGCGGCTCTATATTATATTCTCTAAATAAAATAGACGACCACAGCGGTCATTGGCTGCGGAGGCCCCACAGAGCGGCAATATATAATTTTCTATAAATAAATAGACGACCCACTGGTCATTGGCTGCGGCAGCCCCATAGAGCGGCCCCATTTGTCATTGGCAGCACCGCGTATACAATCAGGAAATAAAACGGCCCACGCGTCAGCGGTAGATGGATGGATACCCGTCAGCACGAGACGGTCAGAGAGGAACTGACCTCACGGTAACGGTAAGGCCTCTGACCTGACGGCAACCCGCGTCTTCGAGGGGTTTCAAACTAGAGGGAGGGGAAAACTGAGGAAAAACTAACGAGCTGGGGAAAACTGAGTACAACTAACGAAGCAGGGGCACGAAAATAGAAATAATCGTGCAGACTAGTAAGATAGATGAACATATCACATCTAAACAAGACAAACCGATCGCATCTACCACAGAAACTAGAAGAAGAAACTCTAACAGAAACTGAAAGAGAAACGACAAGATCACATACTTCACAGCAGCGTCGTTGTCGCCCATGTTGAGGTTGTCGAAGAAGTCGCTGAGGTCCGGGAAGAAGTTGTCGGTGTGGAGGAACTCGTCGTCCGATGACGACGTCGTGATGCCAGTAGTCGCGCCGGAGCGCTCCCCAAAAACCTGATTGCCCCTCACCCGTACAGGTTCACGAGAGGCAGGGTTCCGGAGGCCTACTGTCCCGGCAGTCGGTGCACGCCGACGGACGGGATGAGGAAGACGAAGGCGGCGGCGCAATGAACTGGAAACAGGTAGTCGCATATGTGGCTCGTACAGGCTAGGGTTCTCGTCCGCGCTTATATAGTGCGGTTCGGGAAGGTCGTGGGGCGCAGCCCACGTACGAGTCCACGATCCAGAAAAACCGGAACGAAACGGCTGAGTTAACGCGTCCGTTAATGACTCATAATTGCAATTGATTACACAATTAATTTCCCAAACAGCAAAAAGATAAGCTCGGCTCGGCGAGATTCCCGCAACCCGCGGCGCGTCGTGACGTGTCGTGACGAGGCGAGGCGAGGCGTGGCGAGGCGGGCGGCGGAGGAGGAGGAGTGCGCGAGGGCTCTCTCTCTTCTCACTCACTTACTAGGACTAGAACAGCCCACCTTATATACCACTCCAACTCTCTCCCAACTAGCAATGTGGGACTAAACTTTAGCCCCCACTAGTGCTGCCACTGATTATTGGAATGGGCCATGTGAGTTTCAGAATTTGATAATGGGCCATGGGCCAAAGGCCAAATGCCCAAAATTCCAGCAATCCCCCACAAACTCTCATTGGCACATCTCATCAATAAGTTTCCAGAATATTGTTTTATATACCGGTATGTCGTGGAGACTGTTAAGTTGAACTTCCACTTAAAGCTTCATATTACACTAGATTGCAACTTGGATAGTGGACTATGCCTTGAACTACAAGTTTTCTACACACTAGTGATACGTCTCCAACGTATCTATAATTTCATATGTTCCATGCTAGTTTTATGACAATACCTACATGTTTTGTTCACACTTTATGATGTTTTGATGCATTTTTCGGCACTAACCTATTAACAAGATGCCGAAGCGTCAGTTGCTGTTTTCTGCTGTTTTTGGTTTCAGAAATCCTACAAAGGAGATATTCTCGGAATTGGACGAAATCAACTCCCAGGGTCTTATTTTTCCACGGAGCTTCCAGAAGACCGAAGGGGATACGAAGTGGGGCCACGAGGTGGCGACACCACAAGACGGCGCGGCCAAGGAGGGGCCCGCGCCGCCCTATGGTGTGGGCCCCTCGGGCGTCCCCCTGCGTTGCCCTTCCGCCTACTTAAACTCTCCGTCGTGAAAACCCTATTACCAAGAGCCACGATACGGAAATACTTCCAGAGACGCCGCCGCCGCCAATCCCATCTCGGAGGATTCAGGAGATCGCCTCCGGCGCCCGGAGAGGGGAATCATCACCGGAGGGCTCTACATCACCATGCCCGCCTCCGGACTGATGCGTGAGTAGTTCATCCTTGGACTATGGGTCCATAGCAGTAGCTAGATGGTTGTCTTCTCCTCTTGTGCTATCATGTTTAGATCTTGTGAGCTGCCTAATGATGACCCACAAGTATAGGGGGTGTATCGTAGTACTTTCGATAAATAAGAGTGTCGAACCCAACGAGGAGCAGAAGGTGTTGACAAGCAGTTTCGATGAAGGATTCACTGTAAATGCTCACAGACAAGTATTGAGGGGGTTTTGATATAGCAGATAAATAAAATACGAGTAAGTAAAATGCGAGAGAAATAATTGCAGCGAGTGGCCCAATCCTTTTTAGCACAAAGGACAAGCCGGTTTGTTTACTTATAATGACCAAACGTTCTTGAGGACTGATACGTCTCCAACGCATCTATAATTTCTTATGTTCCATGCCACATTATTGATGATATCTACATGTTTTATACACATTATATGTCATTATTATGCGTTTGGAACTAACCTATTGACGAGATGCCGAAGGGCCAGTTGCTGTTTTCTGCTGTTTTTGGTTTCAGAAATCCTAGTAAGGAAATATTCTCGGAATCGGACGAAATCAACACCGAAGATCTTAGAATCCCCGGGAGCTTCCAGAACACCCGAGAACCGTCGGAGAGGGGCCACAGGGCCCACACATGGTGGCGGCGCGGCCCAGGAGGGGGGGCGCGCCGCCCTAGTGTCTGGTGGCCCCAGACCCCCTCTGACCTTGCCCTTTCTCCTATAAGAAGCCCCTGACCTAAAACCCCGAGAAGAATAAGCCACGATACGAGAAAAGTTCCAGAGCCGCCGCCATCGCGAAGCCAAGATCTGGGGGACAGGAGTCTCTGTTCCGGCACGCCGGACGGGGAAGTGCCCCCGGAAGGCTTCTCCATCGACACCGCTGCCATCTCCACCGCCATCTTCATCACCGCTGCTGTCTCCCATGAGGAGGGAGTAGTTCTCCATCGAGGCTCGGGGCTGTACCGGTAGCTATGTGGTTCATCTCTCTCCTATGTACTTCAATACAATAATCTCATGAGCTGCCTTACATGATTGAGATTCATATGATGATGCTTGTAATCTAGATGTCATTATGCTAGTCAAGTGGGTTTTACTTATGTGATCTCCGGAGACTCCTTGTCCCACGTGTGTAAAGGTGACAGTGTGTGCACCGTGTGGGTCTCTTAGGCTATATTTCACAGAATACTTATTCACTGTTATGAATGGCGTAGTGAAGTGCTTATTTATATCCCTTTATGATTGCAATGTGTTTTGTATCACTATTTATCTATGTGCTACTCATGTGATGTTATTAAAGTAGTCTATTCCTCCTGCATGGTGTAATGGTGACAGTGTGTGCATCGTGTAGTTCTTGTCGTAGATTATGATCATAATCTCTTGTAGGTTATGGAGTTGATTATCGCTATGATAGTATTGATGTGATTTATGCCTCCTTCATAGTGTGATGGTGACAGTGTGCATGCTATGTTAGTACTTGGTCTATTTTGCAAAGATCTATTATACTCTAAGGTTACTTAAACATGAATATCGAATGTTGTGGAGCTTGTTAACTCCGGCATTGAGGGTTCGTGTAATCCTACACAATTAGTGGTGTTCATCATCCAACAAGAGTATATGTAGCACAAGGAAAGAGAACTTATTTATTATGTGATCAATGTTGAGAGTGTCCACTAGTGAAAGTATGATCCCTAGGCCTTGTTTCCACCACAAAGAATTGCTTCCTACGCCAGCAAGCTATTTTCTGGCGCCGCTTGTTTACTGTTTTACTGCATCTTTACTTTCTGCAATATTACCACCATCTATACCACCTGTGTTTTACTATCTCTTCGCCGAACTAGTGCACCTATACATCTGACAAGTGTATTTGGTGTGTTGGGGACACAAGAGACTTCTTGCTTTGTGATTGCAGGGTTGCTTGAGAGGGATATCTTTGACCTCTTCCTCCCCGAGTTCGATAAACCTTGGGTGATCCACTTAAGGGAAAACTTGCTGCTGTTCTACAAACCTCTGCTCTTGGAGGCCCAACACTGTCTACAAGAATAGAAGCACCCGTAGACATCAAGCTATTTTCTGGCGCCGTTGCGGGGAGGAAAGGTAAAAGGTACTCACACTCCGGATCTCGGCTACTAAGCTATTTTCCGGCGCCGTTGTAAGTACTCGAAGCTATTTCCTTTAGATCCTGCAATTGCATCTTTTGGTTTCTTGTTTACACTAGTTAGGCATAATGGACAACAATGAGCTTCTTATTCTATTTCCTGAGTTAAGACATGGATTGTTTGCTGCGAAAATTAAAAAACCTATGGAATCTTATTTGCATGCTGGTAACAATGATATTAGTATGAACGCTTTGAACACCATTGTTGTTAATGATATGGAAAATTCTAAGCTTGGGGAAGCTGGTTTTGATGAGCATGATATTTTTAGTCCCCCAAGCATTGAGGAGAAAATTTTCTTTGATGATACTTTGCCTCCTATTTATGATGATTACAATGATAGTGGTCTTTTGGTGCCGCCTACTATGGAGAGTAAATTTTATTATGATTATACTATGCCTCCTACACTTGATGAGAATAATAATGATAGCTACTTTGTTGAATTTGCTCCCACTACAACTAATAAAATTGACTATGCTTATGTGGAGAGTAATAATTTTATGCATGTGGCTCATGACAAGAATGTTTTATATGATAGTTATATTGTTGAGTTTGTTCATGATGCTACTGAAAGTTATTATGAGAGAGGGAAATATGGTTATATGCATCTTAATAATATTAAGTTTCCCCTCTTTATGTTGAGAATCTTGAAATTGCGCTTGTGTTGCTTTTCTATGCTTACCACTTTGTTCTTCATGAATTTATTTGTGTACAAGATTCCTTTTCATAGGAAGTGGGTTAGGCTTAAATGTGTTTTGAATTTGCCTCTTGATGCTCTCTTTTGCTTCAACTCTTCTTTCTTGCGAGATCATTAAAATTGCTGAGCCCATCTTAATGGCTATAAAGAAAGAACTTCTTGGGAGATAACCCATGTGTTTATTTTACTACAGCAATTTTTGTTTTCTTGAGTCTTGGAAGTTGTTTACTACTGTAGCAACCTCTCCTTATCATGTTTTTGTGCCAAGTAAAGTCTCTATGGTAAAGTTGATGCTAGATTTGGATTGCTGCGCTGAAACAGCATTGCTGTCTGTCACGAATTTGAGCAGAAGTCTCTGTAAAAAAATCACAAAAATCTGCAAATTTACGTGTGTGATCCTCAGATATGTACGCAACTTTCATTAGTTTTGAGTTTTTCCATTTGAGCAAGTTAAAGATTCGTCTTTACGGACTGTTCTGTTTTTGACAGATTCTGCCTTTTATTTCGCATTGCCGCTTTTGCTTTGTTGAATGGATTTCTTTGTTCCATTAACTTTCAGAAGTTTTGTGCAATGTCCAGAAGTGTTAAGAATGATTGTGTCACCTCTGAACATGTGAATTTTTGATTATGCACTAACCCTCTAATGAGTTTGCTTGAAGTTTGGTGTGGCAGAAGTTTTCAAGGGTCAATAGAAGAGGGTGATATAATGTGATCGAGAAGAGTGAAAGGTCTAAGCTTGGGGATGCCCCGGTGGTTCATCCCTGCATATTTTAAGAAGACTCAAGCATCTAAGCTTGGGGATGCCCAAGGCATCCCCTTCTTCATCGACAACTTAGGTTTCTTCTAGTGAAACTATATTTTTATTCATCACATCTTATGTATTTTACTTGGAGCGTCTGTGTGCTTTTATTTTTGTTTTGTTATCTTAGTTATCTGAATAAATTCATCCTTGTGTGGGAGAGAGACACGCTCCGCTGGTTCATATGAACACATGTGTTCTTAGCTTTTAATATTCAAGGGCGAAAGTTGATCGCTTCACTTGTTGTTATATGGTTGGAAACAGAAAATGCTACATGTAGTAATTGGTAAAATGTCTTGGATAATGTGATACTTGGCAATTGTTGTGCTCATGTTTAAGCTCTTGCATCATATACTTTGCACCCATTAATGAAGAAATACATAGAGCTTGCTAAAATTTGGTTTGCATAATTGGTCTCTCTAAAGTCTAGATAATTTCTAGTAAAGAGTTTGAACAACAAGGAAGACGGTGTAGAGTCTTATAATGTTTACAATATGTCTTTTATGTGAGTTTTGCTGCACCGGTTCATCCTTGTGTTTGTTTCGAATAACCTTGCTAGCCTAAGCCTTGTATCGAGAGGGAATACTTCTCATGCATCCAAATCCTTGAGCCAACCACTATGCCATTTGTGTCCACCATACCTACCTACTACATGGTATTTCTCCGCCATTCCAAAGTAAATTGCTTGAGTGCTACCTTTAAAATTTCCATTCTTTACCTTTGCAATATATAGCTCATGGGACAAATAGCTTAAAAACTATTGTGGTGATGAATATGTAGTTATGTGTCTTAATTCTTATAAGTTGCTTGTTGAGCGGTAACCATGTTTCTGGGGACGCCATCAACTTTTTACCTTTGTTGGATATCATGTGAGATGCTATGCATGTTCGTCTTGTCTGAAGTAAGTGCGATTTCATGATCAAATGGTTTGAGTATGCATATGTTAGAGAAGAACATTGGGCCGCTAACTAAAGCCATGTATCATGGTGGAAGTTTCAGTTTTGGACATACAACCTCAATCTCTTATGAGAATATTAACTGTTGTTGAATGCTTAAGCATTAAAAGAGGAGTCCATTATCTGTTGTCTATGTTGTCCCGGTATGGATGTCTAAGTTGAGAATAATCAAAAGCGAGAAATCCAATGCGTGCTTTCTCCTTAGACACTTGTACATGCGGCATAGAGGTACCCCTTTGTGACACTTGGTTGAAACATATGTTATGCGATGATAATCCGTGTCTTCCGAGCTAAGTAGGACAAGGTGCGAGCACTATTAGTACTCTATGCATGAGACATGCAACTTGTAGGAAGTATTATGCATAGCACATATGAATTATTACTACCGTTGACAAAATTGTTTCTTGTTTTCAAAATCAAAGCTCTAGCACAAATATAGCAATCAATGCTTCCCTCTGCGAAGGGCCTTTCTTTTACTTTTATGTTGAGTCAGTTCACCTATCTCTCTCCACCTCAAAGAGCAAACACTTGTGTGAACTGTGCATTGATTCCTACATACTTGCATATTGCATTTGTTATATTACTCTATGTTGACAATATCCATGAGATATACATGTTATAAGTTGAAAGCAACCGCTGAAACTTAATCTTCCTATGTGTTGCTTCAATACCTTTACTATGAAGTTATTGCTTTATGAGTTAACTCTTATGCAAGACTTATTGATGCTTGTCTTGAAGTACTATTCATGAAAAGTCTTTGCTTTATGATTCATTTGTTTACTCATGTCATTACCATTGTTTTGATCACTGCATTCATTACATATGCTTACAATAGTATGATCAAGGTTATGATGGCATGTCACTTAAGAAATTATCATTGTTATCGTTTACCTACTCGAGGACGAGTAGGAACTAAGCTTGGGGATGCTGATACGTCTCCAACGTATCTATAATTTCTTATGTTCCATGCCACATTATTGATGATATCTACATGTTTTATACACATTATATGTCATTATTATGCGTTTTGAACTAACCTATTGATGAGATGCCGAAGGGCCAGTTGTTTTCTGCTGTTTTTGGTTTCAGAAATCCTAGTAAGGAAATATTCTCGGAATCGGACGAAATCAACACCGAAGATCTTAGAATCCCCGGAGCTTCCAGAGAGGAGAGCCACAGGGGGCCCACACATGGTGGCGGCGCGGCCCGGAGGGGGCGCGCCGCCTAGTGTCCGGTGGCCCCAGACCCTCCTCGACCTTGCCCTTTCGCCTATAAGAAGCCCTGACCTAAAACCCCGAGAAGAATAAGCCACGGTACGAGAAAAGTTCCAGAGCCGCCGCCATCGCGAAGCCAAGATCTGGGGGACAGGAGTGTGGTGATCCAGCATACCACTGCATGGTGTAGCATGCAAGTCTGATATAACACCAATGAAACATCGTTCCACTAGTACTATATCGCTCAGAGTGGTACAACAGAAACATATGCGGGTCCAAGGCATGTCTATAGAATTACACACAGACTTTGTTACATAAGATCCTCACAGCCTCCTACTCTACAATGAGGTAAAACTGCAAATAAACTCCAGAAGAACGACTCGTAGTCTAATCCTATCACGAACTCTACTTGTAGAGCATATAACTAGCTATAGAGGCTAAGAATAGATTCTAGCTAAATAGGAGCTACGTTTAGGAAGCTAGTTCCTTTCTATTGCTAATCTAGGTTTTCTCCTTGTTGAATGTGGTATCTGACTCTCCTGACATGGTCCTGTCTCTTGAAGTAGTTGTTGACTCCTCGGCCTTCGAGTTGCACTGTAGATCCTCCTTTGATGCCTCCATACCTAAGCAGGGGATTTAAGAGTGGGATGAGTACGAGCGTACTCAACAAGTTCATTTTAGGAAAGAGGTGTTTAATGCACTAGCTACAGCCATAGACCAGAAAGTCATAGGCAATGCAAGTTTTTGTAAACATTTCTTCAAAAGGTTGCTTTTATTCTGAAGAGCTATGTCCGTCAGCCTTCACCGATTGACTAGAACTTCATGGAGTTCCTTTCCGGCAGCGTTCGCAGTTCCATATCCCGGAACAGGGAGTGACTGGTCACAGTTCGTTACACTCTGCAGAGGTGTGTTGCTTTACCCATAAGAGATCTTATCCTTGTTGCCAACCGAGTTGCAGGCTCGTCCACACTTCCTTTGGTGTGAGGCCAGGAGTAAGGTCCTAGTCAATCATGTTCCTCCGCTACCTCGAACACCCACCCTTTGTTGCATACCCCGACCCTGGGTCCTCGTCGGTCCCATTATTCCCACTCACGGGTGGACCCCGACCACGACGACAGTTTGGGATCGAACCAAACTCCTTCGCCGGTAGCTGCAACCCATCATAGACCGCAATACCGTGGGGACTTAGGACTCCCCAGCCTCACCAGCTTGCTCCGTCGGGCGACAAGTGTACTACGGACTATGCCGTGGGGACTTAGGACTCCCCAGCCTCACCAGCTTGCCCCCTTGGATCACAAGTGTACTACGGTAAAGCGCATCCGTTGATGAACGAGAGGTGGAAACACTTTTGACTACTCCGTCCCACTCCAGATCTTATGGTTAACACGGGTATTACGGCACAAGAATCACTGGACGACATTTGTTGTTTAATCCTAGATGGATATAAACCCTTGCAATGGAACCTCCACCATATCAACACAATCCATGGTTCCATTGCCCACCACATAGTCATATTCATAGTTATGAAAATAGTGGTTTTGCTTTTTATGCAATAGTGATAAACATAGTACTTTGCAAGTAATTTGGTAAAAATACTCAAATGACATGAGCAAGCGATGAACTTGCCTTTCTTGACTGCAAGATTATGCAGTCAAGGTCTTCGATACGCAATAACTCCAAATTCTGAAATAGCATCATCGTCCGGTAAGGACGATGTTTAAAAGATTGGCAAGGATGCAATAATGCATAAGTATGAGATGCAATCGCTCTAAGCGTGACCTAACCCCGATGATTTAGGATTAGTGAGTGGTAATGATTAGTTCAGGGTGTGTTGCACTTTTAGAGTGATTTACAAACAAGGTTCTTATTCAGGTTTGTGTTGGTTTAGAATCATAAGCAAGTGGTAAAATGCATAGTAACAATCATACCCATCAAGGAATAATGGTGGTATAATAAGTAAAGAGCAGTTGTCAATTTTAAGTCTTATAGTGCATGGTTGATGATTATTTATTATATAATTCAAAAGAATAACTTTTGAAGAACATGTTCTTTAATAAGGAACAAGTATGATAATTGGGTTTGTGGGTTTCTATAGTTTATTATGGTTTCAAGTAGTTTCTGGAGTAAGTATTAGATGGATCACAACAATGTTGGATTCATCGACACCTACGGCTTATAAGGTTGAGTTAAGCCTAGGCATTCTAAGCAATTGTTTATACATGGCTGCTATCAAGGTTGGTTCATCTTGCTGGTGATAGCTAGCTAGGGTTTATAGGTCCTTATAAGCAGGGTTGATGATGATTCTTTATTTACTTCAAAAGAATAACTTTTGAAGAACATACTTCTTAAGGAATAAGAAGTATTACAATTATGGTTGAGGTTTTCTAGGGTTTGCTATTGGATCCATTAAGTAAGGAGTGGCGGTTTCCTAAATAGGATGATTAATATTTATCTAACACTAATAGGGTTTAGTGTGTATGGAATAGGATGCACAATATTGGTATGATTGCTATCAGGATTCATCACAATGGTGTGATGCTAAGCATGGATAATTAGGGTTGATGTCTCTGAGGATTGGAACTAGAGTTTATACTTGGTTAACCCTATTTGATCATCTAGGTCAGATGAAGATGAACATATGGGATACCCATCTCTTATTAGTGATAGGTCTTCTACATTTTATATGTACATGACCAGTATCTAGGTTCTATATGGTTCTATGATTTAAAAGAAAGTAGGATGATCACATGGTATAACCTAGGGTTTAGGTTTAGGACAATTTAAGGTTCATATGGAATTATGGAACTACTATTGTAGGTATAATGGAACTAGGGTTTCCTAATTACCCTACAATTCTTAGGTTAATAACTTTATTATAAAGTTGAAGTTATTAATAACTTAGAAATAAAAATAATATTGAATTTGGCATTTTATTATTTTTAATGGATTAATAATTAAGGTAATTATTATTTAGGGTTTAAATCTCTCTAATAATGATTTAATAAGTTCCAAATAAAGAAACTTAGTTTTAATGTTTTCTTTATTTACCTTACTGGTTTTTATTTATTTTATAATCTTTTCCTAATTATTGAATTTTTAATTCAATTATGAATAAAAGAAATTGCTTAAATAATAAGTGTTAAATACTTAAATTTTTATTACAAATAAAAATTTCATATTATATTTTTATTGGATAGAGTTTTCTTTTCTAAGAATTTTGATATCTCATTTATATTTTTCTGACTTAAATTGAATTTTATATAAATCTGAAAGTTTCAGAATTATTGAAATTAAAATAAAATAAGGAATTTACTAAACACCCGGCCCGTGCTACTCACAGAGACCCAGTGGGCCAGTGGTCCACGTTGGCTGCCACGTGAGCGTGGACTGGTCAACAGAGACGACGTGGCCAGGAGCATCGTGACCGGCGGGCAGACGTCGTCGGCGTCGCCGATTCCGGCCACGCTCGGATGGACGACTGGTTCCATTCGAACCAGCGCACTGCGAGGAGCCTAAAGGTGGCGGCGCCGCTCCGGTAAGGTCACCGGAGCTTGCTCGCCGGCGAGGCCGAGTGGCGGGACAGGGGCACGGTGCGGCGGCACTACGGCGAGCTAGGGAACAGGGTGAGCATGCCAGGGGGTTCAGCGGCTCACCAGGAGCACGCAGGGCTTGACGGCGTGGCTTGCCGTGGCCGGGATCGCCGGATTTCATGGCGCCGGTGACGGAGAAGACGAGCTCAACGGCGAGGCTACAGCTCGCCCTGGCCCGATTCCTTTTGCACCGAGAGCATGTCGAGGACGGCGGAGACGATGGTGGTCACGGCGAGGCTCGGGGAAGGCTCTATCGGCGGCGAGAAGAATCGGCCGGCGCAGCTAGGGTTTCCATCTGGGGAGAAATTGAGCAGAGGAGAGGGAAAACGGTGCTAGGGTTCGTCTTGGGGCCTCTTATACCGCGTTGTGGTGCGCCTCGTCACGAAATCGAGCACTGGGAGGTCGCCAGCGAGACGACGAAGCCGAGCACGGCTTCGTGCTGTCCACCATGCGAGACGAAGAGATGAGGACGAGCTCCTGGCGTGGATATTTTCTTGAAGGGGTATGTTGGGCTGGGCTTGGGCCAGTGCTAGGCCGTGGTGCTGGACTGCACCATGGGCTCCGTTGCTGGGCTCTACTGGCCAGGTAAGTCCATTTCTCTCCTCTCTTTTCTTATTTCTGTTTTTATTTCTTGTTTTGAATTCTGGTTTTAATTCAAATTTGAATTCTTGTCTGTTTTGCAGGTGTTTAACAATTTGGTTTTCATGAGGTTTAATACAAGGATCATGGTATTACTGTATTGTTTTTGAATAAACATAAATGTATGTGAGCCTTGTTACAATTTTTAATCAAACAAGAATTTAGGTATTCATTTTAATTTTCTTTCTCATTTTTAATATAACTCCATGTTGAATAATTAGGGTGGATGATTCTTATTCCAAATGTTTTAGAAGTTATTATGAGGACTTGGCTTCATATTTGAGGAATTGGTCACTTGCACATGATTTTATGTGAGTTCCAATATATTAGGGTTTTATAGTTTCTATCATAACCCCCCTTATCAAAGTTAATATTATCATTATATTTGAAAGTATCTAAGTAGGTATTGGTTCCATCATGATTGATCTTGGTTACAAAAATAAATGGTTGATCACTACATATAAGGTTTTAATTATGGGTTTTAACACTAGGTTATTCTTAAGTTTCATAATTGGAGCATAAGATACAACTAGTGATCAATTCTAGGGCTCTAATTCTATTTACCTAATGGCACTTGATTTGAATCTCAAATATGGCCTAGGTTTTAATTGTGATCACCCAAGTGATGCACAAACTAAGATTGGGATATAGGATAGGGTTTTACTTGTGGTCATCAATTAATTCACAAGTTAGTTTGAGATATGGGTATAGGTTCTATATGTGATTTAACACCACATTGCTTTGGCTAGGTTTGCTCTTCCTCACCACTCATAGGGTTGTTCAATCAAAAATCCTTTTGATTGGTAAAGGGCTGAATTATGCAAGGTTTGTTACTATTCAGTTGTCTCTCTAATTATCCTATGGGAAATGGTTTAGAGTTGCTAGTAGTTCCCCTAAGATTTTATGTACTGGATTATATTTGCTTAACCCACTAAGGTGTAACTGGTAATTATATATCTCTAAAGCATGGTTATGGTTTAGACCTGATCAACTAGTTTTTAATATATTCTACCTCAAGTTCTTAGGGTTTATGATCATTACCCAATGGTGATGATCATGCATGGTATGGCTTCACAAAGTATCACTAGATGTATTTGGCTAAGGTTATACCTATTACCTCTCTCACTCCACAAGGACTTGAATTATAATCTAAGGTTCTACTCAAGGAATGATGATGTGATTATCTGAATATGTGGTTTGCCTAAGAATTCTACCTTGCTATCTTCTGAAGCTTGTTCTTCAGGAATTCTGATAAACCTGCTTCTTGTGGTATGCCTCCACCTCCTAGCTGCTTCATCTTGGTCCTATCTAAATTATGGAGTGGCCCAACTCTTTGGTTTGCTTGTATCATGGTACAAGATGATGGAATGAATGAGGTAGAGGGTTCCTTTTATAGGCTTGGGCATGCTCTAGTATCATGACACATAGGTGGGTGACTCTTGCTTTGATTTGATGAGTAAGGTGCTTGGTTGTCATACTCTCATCCATAGCAATCCTTTAAGCATGAGGTGGCATAGCTTAGGATTCAAGCTATGTAGATATTTTCATCCTATGTGGCATGGGTATTATCCTCTCATGTGATTTGTTTTTGGATAGCCAAGTGGCTTTTGTTACTAAATATCTTGTGAATGATTTTATGCTTGTGGTTGAGTCACTATATCATATTTGGTTGTATTTATATTGTAATTGGGATCAAAATGTCAAAGACAAGGATTATACCCCAATTTTGAATGGTGATGTTTGATTTCACCAAGGCATGATCATATGTGTTTCAAAATACTCATAGTTTATTTTATTCAAATAGTTTGAACTATAATTCGTAATGTAAACGAATTTAGTTTTGTGATATTCCATATAGTTAATAAGTTATGATTAAAATCAGAATGTGTGGCTTTTATGCACTTAGGTCCTTGTGTTTTACCATATTTAGTAATTTGTTTTAGAGTGAATTAAATTATACTCCCAAGGTAGTTGCCCATCTTTTAAGTATTAATAATTTAGAGTTTGTTTCTTATCTCTTTGATGGGTATAAACCTCTCCCATCTCTAGGGTTTAATGATAAGCTTGTGTTGGTGTTAAATTCAAAAGTTTAGTTCAAGAAATACCATGAGGTTCATGGTAGAAATATTTATTTGTTAAAGACATGGAAAAGATAAGTCAAAGATGGTTTCTTAATTTGTAGTTGAATAGATGTGCATATGTTATGGCAAGGATTACCATATTATGATCTTTTATAGGATCAAGCATTTGATCCTTGATTTAAAGTGTTGTTGTGTCAGATTTAATTCCATTTGATCTAACCCCTTAGATCAAATCATCTCTACCCAAAACAAGGTTTTATCCAAAGTCACATTGAGGTTTATAGCGCTTGACTTGATGAGCTACTTCAATTCCACCAAGATCAAGTGAAACTTCAGTTACTGTGACTGTTTTACTTTAAAGCGCGAAAATTCCCCGGATTTTCTATGCATGAATGCAATGCACACATCTGTTTTCTCTATTTTTGTAACCCCAATACCTAGGATATTACAGTCTCTACCCCTTAAACTAAACTTCGTCCTCGAAGTTTGATCTCTCTCACGTTTCCGGAGTGTGGATCTGACTTGTGCAGACTATATCTTTTCTCGAACTCCGTATTGATCTTGTTGGATATATTTGAATATATCCCTTGTCCAGATTCTTCCTGGAATCCATTAGTGTCTGTCTCTGAACAGTGGCTTCTTTCTTCAATTCCATGATTTCTTTCAATACTATAAGCTTGTTTCCTTTCTCATTGAAGATTCAATGATTGGGACTTCTTCTGGTGCTGCTAGTCTTAACTGAAGACTCATTTGATAACATACTCCTAATTGGTGAGATTGGTCTTTGTTTTCCCTTACCACCAAAACTGCAATAATGGTACTTAGTAAGGTACTTACCATGGAAATGATTTTGACGGTTTCTTTTACTAAGAAGTTTAGACTCATTTAGCCTATCCAATCATGGTTTATAGTTGATACCTATAACTATTTTGGTTCCTTTAGGTTCCATGAAAGGAATCTTTCAAATGGACTTTAGTTTTGGTATGGTCAATCTCCTTCGGTCTTTGGCCTTCTTGAGCTATATTTGGTCTATGGTATTTTCTTCGTCCAACTTCTTTATGCGTAACTTACTTGAGCTTTCGTACTTTTGAGTAAATATTCCTCACTTACTCAAATTATAGTCCACTTCTTACTTCCTCGAGATATAAACCTCGGCTTCTGGTCTGACATACTTCTGAAAGTAGTGTTCAACAACCTTATGTAAATAAGATCAAACTTCCTCTCAGTTCAGACCTTCATCATCTATCTTGCTCAAAATATTGAGTTTTTGTACATCCAACTCAATCTTTACTCTACCCCTTAGAGTTTTCTTATGATTTCAACTCCTTTTCTTCCAACCATTGGACTTATGGTTAGAATATTGGTCTAGGTCTAGCTTCTGGTTTATATTCTTCTAAGGTCTTGTGAAGAATCCTTGTGGTGCATCCACTCAATTGTGGACATCCAATGTTAATTCTTCAACTAAATGATTATAGGTCATTGCTATTTGGTTGACAAAATTTTATTTGTTCACAACTTCTTGGTACGAATAATCCAATTATGGACTACTTGATACCATTTGTGGCTATTTATTATCTAAAAAATGTACTCTATTATAGGATTTGACCAATTGGTCGGTACATCTTCTACTTTATCTCCCATTATTGATCCTATAACTACTACGGTCTTCTTATACCAGCTATGGTATCAACTGTGGTCTTCTGATACCATCTATGGTCTTCTTATATCTGCTATGGTTTGATAGGTTATCTTCCTTCCTTCAGGGTTTATTTTGCAAGAGAACCACTAGCTGACACTATGAATATAGTATCCTAAGTGATTTCACATGCATTCCCTCTTCCATAATGACTATGATTCTATTTCTACTTCTCCATAATCACCATATTTCTCACCTTCATGCTTCTTATGTACTAAAGTACTCCTCTGTTGAGGTAAAGCATGAATTTTGATTGACACTTCCTCCAGAGTATTGTGGTTACTTCCCACAATTTTGCTTCCATTTACTGATGATCCTTCATCTTGTATTCAGAATCTTCACAATTCGTCACTTCCTCACACGTTTACCATTACCCTCTAGATCTATAGCATCAAGTAAGAACTTGATATTGCAACATGCATTTGCATATCGAAGTCAAACTTCATGTATGGATCTAGTCAAACAATGAAAATCCAATAAAATCCAAGAAAATTCAGCTTTGTGTTTATAATACACACCATCCTAAGCCTGAATAAAATAGTTGAGTAAGACATCTCTAAACATCAGGCTCTGATGTGTAGTATATAACACCACTTAAGATAAGTTTATATCGTGATACTTAGCACGAATGTAGGGCATTCTACGATGTGTCTCAACATTTATCCTAATTGCACATTTGCAAGGAGATAAACTTGAAACAGGATGGCCTAGGATAGTTAAGGTTAACCTAGTTTTCTTTGGAAGTTCTAACAAAGTAGTATACCATATATAAGTGCTATTGAGGACTACTTCCTATGATACATTTAGTTCTACCATGGCTACTCGGAATACATATTTATTAGGACATAGCTACTATACTTCCAAACGTTTCTATTATAAGACTATGGTCATGATGTGCTTAGCACACCCCCCATGGTTTTGGAACACAATTCTTGCACTATTGTTGGCTTCTTATTGTTCTCCTCCTAAATATTTATAGTGTTCTACTCCATCACATAACGATTTTCAGGTGAATCATATATGATTAACAACTCTACCCTGTAAATAGACATATTTTATTCCTATCTCTCTTTCTTACCTCCCATGATTGACTCATCATGGTCTATACTATCTCATATAGCTTATACTGATTATTTAGTATCAGTTGTTCCACAAGTTGGATAGATTTTACTTACCCATTACTTGTATTGGTAGACATCTTCTAGTAGGACATCTACCTTGTCTTTATCACTTGATATTACTCCTATTATAGGTCTGGATAACTTTTACTTAACCATAACATGTGTTGGTACACATCTTCCAATAGGATATCTTCCTTATGGTTGTATCCTCTCTTTGGACTACCATGTATTGTATACCAACTGTGATCTACTCATCTATTGTTTTAAGAATGTAATGGTGTGCTACATGACTGGAATTAACTAACTAACTTCACTTAAGAAAGGTAGGTAAGAAGGGTTGACTCAAGTGTGTCAGGATTATTCTCAAGTGAATATCCATCTCAAGTCATAAGAACTATTTGGTTTAACTAAGACAACTTCCTATAGACACTACCAATCCTATAGGTCTCCTTTAAAGGGTTTTAATCCTAAGGTCAAAGCATTTGCTCTGATACCAACTGTGGTGACCCAGCATACCACTGCATGGTGTAGTATGCAAGTCTGATATAACACCAATGAAACACCGTTCCACTAGTACTATATCGCTCAGAGTGGTACAACAGAAACATATGCGGGTCCAAGGCATGTCTATAGAATTACACACAGACTCTGTTACATAAGATCCTCACAGCCTCCTACTTTACAATGAGGTAAAACTGCAAATAAACTCCAGAAGAACGACTCGTAGTCTAATCCTATCACGAACTCTACTTGTAGAGCATATAACTAGCTATAGAGGCTAAGAATAGATTCTAGCTAAATAGGAGCTAGGTTTAGGAAGCTAGTTCCTTTCTATTGCTAATCTAGGTTTTCTCCTTGTTGAATGTGGTATCTGACTCTCCTGACATGGTCCTGTCTCTTGAAGTAGTTGTTGACTCCTCGGCCTTCGAGTTGCACCGTAGATCCTCCTTTGATGCCTCCATACCTAAGCAGGGGATTTAAGAGTGGGATGAGTACGAGCGTACTCAACAAGTTCATTTTAGGAAAGAGGTGTTTAATGCACTAGCTACAGCCATAGACCAAAAGTCATAGGCAATGCAAGTTTTTGTAAACATTTCTTCAAAAGGTTGCTTTTATTCTGAAGAGCTATGTCCGTCAGCCTTCACCGATTGACTAGAACTTCATGGAGTTCCTTTCCGCAGCGTTCGCAGTTCCATATCCCGGAACAGGGAGTGACTGGTCACAATTCGTTACACTCTGCAGAGGTGTGTTGCTTTACCCATAAGAGATCTTATCCTTGTTGCCAACCGAGTTGCAGGCTCGTCCACACTTCCTTTGGTGTGAGGCCAGGAGTAAGGTCCTAGTCAATCATGTTCCTCCGCTACCTCGAACACCCACCCTTTGTTGCATACCCCGACCCTGGGTCCTCGTCGGTCCCATTATTCCCACTCACGGGTGGACCCCGACCACGACAACAGTTTGGGATCGAACCAAACTCCTTCGCCGGTAGCTGCAACCCATCATAGACCGCAATACCGTGGGGACTTAGGACTCCCCAGCCTCACCGCTTGCTCCTTCGGGCGACAAGTGTACTACGGACTATGCCGTGGGGACTTAGGACTCCCCAGCCTCACCAGCTTGCCCCCTTGGATCACAAGTGTACTACGGTAAAGCGCATCCGTTGATGAACGAGAGGTGGAAACACTTTTGACTACTCCGTCCCACTCCAGATCTTATGGTTAACACGGGTATTACGGCACAAGAATCACTGGACGACATTTGTTGTTTAATCCTAGATGGATATAAACCCTTGCAATGGAACCTCCACCATATCAACACAATCCATGGTTCCATTGCCCACCACATAGTCATATTCATAGTTATGAAAATAGTGGTTTTGCTTTTTATGCAATAGTGATAAACATAGTACTTTGCAAGTAATTTGGTAAAAATACTCAAATGACATGAGCAAGCGATGAACTTGCCTTTCTTGACTGCAAGATTATGCAGACAAGGTCTTCGATACGCAATAACTCCAAATTCTGAAATAGCATCATCGTCCGGTAAGGACGATGTTTAAAAGATTGGCAAGGATGCAATAATGCATAAGTATGAGATGCAATCGCTCTAAGCGTGACCTAACCCCGATGATTTAGGATTAGTGAGTGGTAATGATTAGTTCAGGGTGTGTTGCACTTTTAGAGTGATTTACAAACAAGGTTCTTATTCAGGTTTGTGTTGGTTTAGAATCATAAGCAAGTGGTAAAATGCATAGTAACAATCATACACATCAAGGAATAATGGTGGTATAATAAGTAAAGAGCAGTTGTCAATTTTAAGTCTTATAGTGCATGGTTGATGATTATTTATTATATAATTCAAAAGAATAACTTTTGAAGAACATGTTCTTTAATAAGGAACAAGTATGATAATTGGGTTTGTGGGTTTCTATAGTTTATTATGGTTTCAAGTAGTTTCTGGAGTAAGTATTAGATGGATCACAACAATGTTGGATTCATCGACACCTACGGCTTATAAGGTTGAGTTAAGCCTAGGCATTCTAAGCAATTGTTTATACATGGCTGCTATCAAGGTTGGTTCATCTTGCTGGTGATAGCTAGCTAGGGTTTATAGGTCCTTATAAGCAGGGTTGATGATGATTGTTTATTTACTTCAAAAGAATAACTTTTGAAGAACATACTTCTTAAGGAATAAGAAGTATTACAATTATGGTTGAGGTTTTCTAGGGTTTGCTATTGGATCCATGTAATATCCCAGGTTTAGAGGCTATAAAATAAGAGAACACCAAAGTGTGCATTGCATTCATGCATAGAAAATCCGGGGAATTTTCGCGCTTTCAAATAAAACTTACCACAGTAACTGAAGTTTCACTTGACTTGCTGGAATTGAACTAGATCATCAAGTCAAGCGCTATAAACTTCACTGTGATCTTTACTAAAACCCTGTTTTGGGTAGAGATGATTTGATCTATGGGCTAGATCAAATGGAAGTAGTTTTACAACAAACAACACCTTAAGTAAGGGTCAACTACAAGATCTTATAAAAGATCTCAACATGACATTCCTTACAACAACACATGAATAATTATTCAACCATAAATCAAAGAATTAAGAAACTATTCTTTACTTATCTTTTCCATATCTTTTACTAAATAAATGTTTTTACCATGATTCTCATGGTGTATCTTCAACTACTTTTGTGTGTAATATAACTCAATTCTAAACTTATTAATAAATAAGGTAAATCATAGGGTCTAAAGTGCATAAAGGCCACACATTCTTATTTAAATCATAACTTATTAAATATATGGAATATCATAAAACTGAATCCATTTACATTACAAGTTATAGTTCAAACTATTTGAATAAAACTACTCATGAGTATTTTGAAACTCATATGATCATGCCTTGGTGAATTCAAACACCAATTATCCAAAATTAAGGAATAACCCTCAACCATTGACTTTTGACTAATATTATAATATAAATCAAATCAAATATGATATAGTGACTCATCCACCATAATAAAACCATCCAAAAGATATTTAGTAACAAATGCCACTTGGCTATCCAAATATAAATCATATGAGAGGATAATGATCATGCCACATAGGATGAAAATATCTACATGACTTGCTTTCCAAGCTTTGCCACCTCATGCTCAAAGGATTGCTATGGATGAGGGCATGACACCCAAGCACCTTACTCATCAAACCAACACAAGAGTCACCACCTATGTGTCATGATACTAGAGCTTGCCCAAGCCTATAAATAGAGCCACACCTTCATCCATTTGCTCATCAAGTACCATGATACATGGGAACAAACACATAGAGCCACTCCATGTGATTAGCTAGGATCAAGATGAAGAAGCTAGGAGGTGGAGGCATACCACAAGATGCAGGTTTATCAGATTTCCTGAAGAACAAGCTACAGAAGTTACCAAGGTAGAATCCCTAGGCAAACCATATATTTAGAGGATCATATCATCATATCTTGAGTAGGACCTTAGGATATTCCAAGACATTGAGAAGTGAGAGAGATTATAGATGCTAACCATAGCCATGTCTACCCTAGAGAATTTTAGAGTAGTATTACATCTTACTTGTTTAAACCAACCTTTGATCTTGTAGATGAGAGCCATTAGTGAAACATAACCAAAGCTTATGCTCATATTCTAATCCTAGTTGTGTATCAAATTGGTGATCACTACTTAAACCCTAAACTACATTTGAATTCCAACCCATGGATTAACTTGGATTATAAATATAACCCTACCATACCTCATGCCTATTTATACTTCAATTTAGTGAAGCTTATGCAAAACCCTAAACCTTTTCATGTAGTATCCACCCTACATAAAATATTATGTCCCCACTTGTGTATCATGGATCACAAGTATAAACCAAGTTATAAATGCTTAGTATTAAATACCATTTGGTGAGTAGGATGAACCCAATACCCTATTTTACTTTGCTATCCAAATACCTTGTTGAGTGAACCAAATAAAATAGTATTCAGATAAGTAGTTGAGTTAACCATGATGAGCATAAGATCTATCTCAGATAATTTAAGCTAGAAGTTGCTAAGCAAGATTGATAATTATAGAGTTTGTTCAACCATTTTCTTAAACCCTAGAAATAATCACTCACATAAAATCATGAACCAATCCCATTTCCTTTACCATTTGTTAAACCCTAGCCATAATTAATTTTTATGTGAATAATCAATATGGTTAAGCACTTGCAAAATATAATATGTTCACCATTCACATGTTATCAATTTTAGATCTTTTAAAACAGAATTGATTCCTAAATTTAAAGTAATTGAATTGAACCCTAAAATTCATATCTATTTGAATTTTAACTTGTGCTTTATAAGAACTAAAGTTAATCAATTATAAAATGGTTGTTTATAAACAAAACAATACCGTAGGTACCATTATCAAATTGTTTTGATATTCAAATATTTTATAACCTACAAAACAAAACAGAATTCAAATTTGAATTCAAACAACAAGATATAAAACAGAAATATAAAACAGAATTTGAAAAGAAAGAAAAGAGAGGGAAACTCACCTATCCTGGACCGTGCAGCCCACCAAACCATCCCAGCACCGCAGCAGGCCGAAGCCAACCAGCAGTAGCCCAGAACCAGCCCAGCCCGCGAGCGAAGTCAGCCCAACACCACCGCACCGTTTTTGGCTGCGTCAAAGATCGTGCGAAGCGGGACGCCCCTTTCTTCTTCTTCCCCGGCGTCGACAGCACGCCTGCGCCAGTAGGCCACGACCACGACGGAGATAAGGACGACCCTGGACGTCGCAGGCCATCTCAGAACCGCGCCCAACTCCTCTCGCGTCCGAGCCTATCTAAAAGCATCTCGATTCGTGCTCGTTTGCAGTATTAGTGTCACCGCCACATCTCGGCCGTCGCCGGCGGTGAACTTCCTAATTTGACCTCGTCGAGCTCTATAAATAGGCCAAGAGCTTCTCTAGGAAACCCTAGTACCTTGCCGCCCATCCATTCTCTCTCAATCACTCTCTATCTCTCGCAATCAACAAAAGTTACCGACGGCTGTTCTCCGGCTAGCCGTCGATAGAAGCCACCCCGGAGTCCACCGCATGGTCGAGGAGGTGCGCCTTGGCGTGTAGATCATCTGGGAGGAGCCCAGCATCAAGGAGAGGTCGAGGCATCGCGAATTCGAAGGTTCCCTTTTGCAGTACCTCGCCGGTAATGGTGAAATCGAGCCCATCTCCGTCAGCAATCGTCTTCGCCGACCACACCATCATGTTCAGGGTGAGTTTGCGCGTCTGTAGGGCCAACTCTCGCTTCCTAGCTCGCATCCTAGCTTCATTTGGCGTTTTGGCCGAGCTGCGCCGCCGCAGACGAGTTCACCGGAGTAGCTCCGGCGACCTTGAGGTGGTGGCGTTCACGCTCGTTTGCTCAGCATCGAGTACTGGATCGAACGCACCTAGTTAGGATGTCTCTGGAGGTCTCTAGCCGTCGTTCCGTCGCTCGCCGGAGCGTCACCGGCGTTCTCTCCGGCGAGAGTGACGTGTCACCGCCACCTCAGCTCTGTTGACTGGTCGTTGCCCGCGTGGCAATTGACTCAGTCAACAGGCCCACATGTCTGTGTCTGTGGGTAAAAACGAACCGGTATGTTTAGTAATTAGCATTTGAATTAAAAACCAGTAAATAGTTAAAACTTTGAAAAATCATATAAAATTCATTTCAACTCAGAAAAATATAAATAATATATCAAAATTCTCACAAAAATAAACTCTATTCAAATAAAATATAAAACAAAAATGTGTGTCAAAATAAAAATTCACTTATTTTTAACTTTATTAATTATGCCATTTCATTTATTTAAAACACAATTTGAATTCAATAATTAGTGAAGTTTCAAAATTCAATTTTAACTATTTAGTAACTAATTAAAATGTTAAGATTAATTTTCTTTATCATAGTTGCATTAACTTAATTATTAGTGGTAATTCATAAACCCTAATTTGCAAATTACCATTTACCATTTTCTTTAAATAAAATAAAGCAAGAAAATACTAAAAGTTAATGTTATTTTGGTAATTCAAAAGTTTTATATTTAAACATATTTAATTCTCAAGTTAATTAGTTAAATATTAATAACATTTATAAAACCCTAGTTTCTAATTAAACCCTAACTAGTATTTATTTTAATTCTTAAACCCTCTAAAAATTGCTAGCATGTTAAAATTATTAATAACTTTATTTCAAGTACTTAATCACATTAATTCTAGTACCAAGTATTACTTTAAGAATTGGATCATAATTAAGAAACCCTAGTTTTATTATAAGTTAGAATCTGGATCCCATTATTTTAGGTGATCATGTCAAAATGTTTTAAACCCTAAAACCCTAGTTGTCTATCACATGTGATCATGTGAATTTCACCTCACATAGAGAACCTTATTATATGACCAACAAATACAAGTCATGATCCACCAACATAGAACCAATTCACATGAGTCATCATTTCATGTCCATATTCTTAGTTAAAATCTATATGATTCACTAGTGTCACCTAGGTATAAACCCTAACTTGTTAATTGGATTAGTACCATTGATCACTATCCTATATACCATACCATTAAGATCAACCTCAATCATCAAACCCTAGTAGCACCATAATGATCAACTCTAATACCAATCTTGTGTAGTAATATACATCACATGCTCCTATTCCATTGAACCCTATTCAGGAAGTGTTAAACCACCTAGTTTAGAAGCCATTAATAATTACTTAGTGAAGCAAATGTGAAACCATAGTAAATCCTAATAGCCAGTTTATGGAATCATCTTGAACCCTCCTTTGATTTGATGCTTATGAGAAACCATAGTAATAAACCTACATAAACTTGTTACATATAAACCCATTCCAAGTTAAAAACCCAACTAGTTCCTATTAGTGAAACTAAATGAACCCAATTGTAAACCCAAGAAAGCCATAGCTCCTATGTATAGTAGTTCATATTCTTATTTACCATGTTCTTCAAAAGTTATTCTTTTGAAGTACAAAGGTCAATCAAACCATAGAAGCCTAGTTCTTATTTAAAATACTTACTATTTCTTAATTAACATGTTCTTCAAAAGTTATTCTTTTGAAGTATAATATAAGTAATCATCAACCATGTCTTATAGAACTTAAAAATTGACAACTGTTCTTTACATTTTATTCCACTACTATCCTTTGTGTATATGATTGTTATGTTCCATCATATTACTTACTTATGATGTTAATATAACCACACCCTAATAAGAACCTTGTTTGAGAACCATTCTAAAAGTGCAACAAACCCTAAAGAAATCTTTACAACTCATACATTCTAAATCATTGAGGTTAGGTTACGCTCGGGACGATTGCATCTCATACTATGCATTATAGCATCTTTGCCAGTTCTTTAAACATTGTCCTTACCGGACAATGATGGTATTTCAGAATTTGGAGTTATCACGTATCGAAGCTTTTGCCTGCATAATCTTGCAGTCAAGAAAGGCAAGTTCATCGCTTGCTCATGTCATTTGATTATTTTTATCAAATTATATGCAAAGTACTATACTTATCATTCCTGCATTGAAAAGCAAAGTATTATTTTTCAATTATGAATATGACTATGTGGTGGGCAATGGAACCATGGTATGTGTTGATATGGTGGAGGTTCCATTGCACGGGTACTATTCATCTAGGACTAAGTACCAATGCCGTCCAGTGATTCTAGCGCCGTACATACCGCGTTAACCATAAGATCTATAATGGCTCTGGGGAAGTCAGCTGTATCTTTTCCCTCTCGCATGCCAACGGACTGGTAATAAGGGTTGCCCGTATCAGTCTATCTTTGGTAAAGGTGGGGACATGTGGTCCTGCACAGTCTACCATTAGATATAGGAGAGGGTAGACTTATTATCGGTCTATGAAGGATTGTAAGGGTTGTCCGGATCAGTCTATCTATGGTGTATAGAACAGGGCACATAAGTTGTTCGGATCAGTCTATCTTTGGTAAAGGTGGGGACATGTGGTCCTGCACAGTCTACCATTAGATATAGGAGAGAACAAGTGCCTGTGTTAGTCTACCCATAGATATAGGAGAGGACAGACTTACAAAAGGGTGGGTCTGCAGGGTCGCGGAGAAGGCGGTGTGGGCTTGGATCTTACACCTGGCCTCACACCAAAGGAAGTGTGGACGGGAAAGCTTGCCGGTTGGCAACAAGGATAAGGTCTCTTATGGGAAAAGTAACGCACCTCTGCAGAGGATACCGAATTGTGACGTCACTCGTTCCGGAAGGGAACTGCGAACGCGGCAGGAAAGGAACTCCATGAAGTTCTAGTCAACCTGTGAAGACTGACGGGCATAGTTTTCAGAATAAAATAAACCTTTTGAAGAAATGTTTATGAAAACTTGCATTTGCCTATGACTTTCTGGTCTGTGGCTGTAGCTAGTGCATGATACACCTATTTCCCTAATATGAACTTGCTGAGTACGCTCGTACTCATCCCACTCTTAAATCCCCTGCTTAGCTATGGAGGCACCGGAGGATAAACTACCGTGGAACACGAAGACAAAGGAGTCAACTGCAACAAGATGAAGAACCCAAGCAAAGAAGTCAACGAAGTCAACTTCTGCAACAGCTAGAGTGAAAACTTAGACTAGTAATAGAAGGGAGCCTTTCCCTAATCCTAGCACCTAAGTAGCTAGATTTCTATAGCAAGCCAAATAGCTCTTAAGCTTAATTAGCAATAAGTTAGATTACGAGTCGTTCTTCTGGAGCTTTATTTGAAGTTTTACCTCACTGTAAAGTAGGAGGCTGTGTTGATCTTCTGTAAACAGCTTGTGTATCCTTCTATAGACATACCTTGGACTCGCATATGTTTCTGTTGTACCACTCTGAGGGATGTAATATGAGTGGAACAGTGTTTCACTTGTGTTATGTCAACGACTTGTGTACTACACCATGCAGTGGTACGCCACCACAGCTGGTATCAGAGCAAATGCTTTGACCCTAGGATTAAAACCCTTTAAAGGAGACCTATAGGTTTGGTAGTGTCTATAGGAAGTTGTTAGCTAAGACAACTATGCTAAACCAACTATTCTTTTGACTTGAGATGGGTATTCACTTGAGAATAATCCTGACACACTTGAGTCAAATTTTCTTACCTATCTTTCTTAAGTTAAGTTAATTAGTTATCTTGCTTCATTCCAAATAATTAGAACACCATTGGAGCTTAAGATAATGGGTGGTAGTAGACCACAGTTGGTATACAATACATGGTAGTTCAAAGAGAGGATACAACCATAAGGAAGATATCCTATTGGAAGAAGTATACCAACACAAGTTAGGGTTAAGTAAGAGTCATTTAAAATGTCAAATGACTTATGTAAGTAATGTAGATAAGTAATATGAGGTAGTATATACCTATGATGAGTCAATCATAGGAGGTAAGGAAGAGTGATAGGAATCATATAAGTCTACTTTTCATGGTAAAGTTGGTAATCATATATGATTCAATTGAGAGTCATGATGTGATAGAGTAGAACATCATAAGTACGATAACAGAAGTATGATAAGGAGTAGGATTTAAGGAATAGTTCGAAAGCTTAGGCCTTAAAATCCTAATAACGGTACTAAGTATGTTAGAACCATAGTACTTAATTTAAAGAAGGCTTATTTAGAGCATATCACATAGAGAAATCCTAGAGTTATAGGTGTTATATTCTAAACAAACATGTGTTTAGAGTAGACATGTTAAAACTAATTGTATTATAGGAAGTAGTCCTCAATAGCACATATATATGGTATACTATTTTGTTAGTACTTCCAAAGAAAACTAGGTTAACTTCAACTATCCCAAGCCATTTTGTTTCAAGTTTGTCTCATTGCAAATGTGCAATTAAGATAAATGTTGAGACAAATAGTAGAAATTCACGTATTTGTGCTAAGTATCACAACCTAAACCTATCTTATGTGGTGTTATATACTACACATCTGAGCCTGATGTTTAGGGATGTCTTACCCAACTATTATATTCAGGCATATAAGGATGTGTAATATAAGCACAAAGCTGGATCTTCTTGGATTTTATTGGATTTTCATTGTTTGACTAGATCCATACATGAAGTTTGACTTTGATATGCAAATGCATGTTGCAATATCAAGCTCCTACTTGATGTTATAGGTCTAGAGGGTAAAGGTATTCGTGTGAGGAAGTGACGAATTCTGAAGATTTTGGAAGACAAGATGAAGGTTCACTGGAAGAAAGAAGTCAAGTTGTGGGAAGCAACCACAATACTCTAAAGGAAGGACCAATCCAAACTCATTTCTATCCTTAATCAAGGAGTACTTCAACATGGAAGTACCATGAAAGTGAGAAAATAGTGAATATGGAGCAGTAGAAGTGGAGCCATATTCATTATGAAAGAAGGGGATGCAAGTGAAGTCACTTACAATACTATTTTCATAGTGTCAACAAGTGGTTATCTTGCAAAACAAACCTTAGAAGAAGGAAAATAGACAAGTGAAGTCGCAGCTGGTATCATCAGACCGCAGCTGATATAGGATAATCATGAAGAGAAAGTATGTGAAGTGAGGTATATCTTAACTAAAACTATAAAAGTAGCCACAACTGGTAGGTAGATGTGGACTAGAACCATAACATAGCCACAGCTGGTATCCAATAAGCCACATCTTGTGTTAGATAGTCTGCAGCTGGTAACAAATAGTCCACAACTTAATCGTTCTTTCACTCTAAAGGAAAGAGGGATTCCGTAGCTGGTATTCCGTAACTAATAAATATTTAGTCGGAGGATTCACATCGGATACCCACAACTGTGTGGATACACCGCAAAGAATTCTTCGTGAGACTTTAGAAAGGTACAAAATATAAACCAGACTTAAACCAATCTTCTACCTTGGAGTTTAATGATTAGAAGAAAAGGAGTTTGAAGATCATTAGTAAACTCCAAGGGGGAGAGGAAGATTGAAGGAGAAGTATTAAGATATGATTTGGAGTATGAAAGACGAAGAAGAAGGTCTGAACTGAGAGGAAGTCCGATCCTATTTTCATAAGATTGGTGGAAGTATCCATATAATAGTACTCTCAGGAGGTTGTCAGACCAGAAGCCGAGGTTTATATCTCGAGGAAGTAAGGGTTATACCTTAATTTGAGTGGGTAATTGATAATTACTCAGAAGCAGAAGAGCTCAAGTAAGTCTAAGCTAATGTAGTTGGATGAAGAAGATGTCGGAGGACAATCAAAGTCTAAGAAAACAAAAGACCGAAGGGTTTGACCATACCAAAACATAAGCCTATTAGAAAGATTCCTTTCATGGAACCTAAAGAAACCAAAAGGAAGATAACTAGTATGAACTAGAAGCCATGATTGGATGGACTAAATGAGTCTAATCCATTCGTAGGACTAAACAACCAGGACCATGCCTATTATAAATACCTTACGAAGTACCATTACATTCGTTATGGTAGTAAGGGAAAAACAATACCTTACTTTAAACCAATCCTTTAGACTTAAGGTTTGGGCACCGCAGCTGGTAGAACCAAGCTTTGAGTACCCAAATGGGAAGATGTCACCACAACCATTAGTAAAGTCCATTAGCATAAGAAGATGTCCTAATCCAAGAATCTTTGGAGAGTAAGCCTATAAGCTTAGAGTGTTGGAAGAAATCATAGAATTGAAGAAAGTATCAGTGCCAGACATCAGAAGACTTCATGAAGGATCGAGACAAGGGATATATCCAATTATATCTAGTGAGATCACTATGGAGTTTGAAGGATTGTGATCTGTTTAAGTCGGTTCAACATTCCGAAACATGAGAGCGTTCGAACTTCGGGACGAAGTTCAGTTTAAGGGGGAGAGGCTGTAATATCCCAGGTTTAGAGGCTATAAAATAAGAGAACACCAAAGTGTGCATTGCATTCATGCATAGAAAATCCGGGGAATTTTCGCGCTTTCAAATAAAACTTACCACAGTAACTGAAGTTTCACTTGACTTGCTGGAATTGAACTAGATCATCAAGTCAAGCGCTATAAACTTCACTGTGATCTTTACTAAAACCCTGTTTTGGGTAGAGATGATTTGATCTATGGGCTAGATCAAATGGAAGTAGTTTTACAACAAACAACACCTTAAGTAAGGGTCAACTACAAGATCTTATAAAAGATCTCAACATGACATTCCTTACAACAACACATGAATAATTATTCAACCATAAATCAAAGAATTAAGAAACTATTCTTTACTTATCTTTTCCATATCTTTTACTAAATAAATGTTTTTACCATGATTCTCATGGTGTATCTTCAACTACTTTTGTGTGTAATATAACTCAATTCTAAACTTATTAATAAATAAGGTAAATCATAGGGTCTAAAGTGCATAAAGGCCACACATTCTTATTTAAATCATAACTTATTAAATATATGGAATATCATAAAACTGAATCCATTTACATTACAAGTTATAGTTCAAACTATTTGAATAAAACTACTCATGAGTATTTTGAAACTCATATGATCATGCCTTGGTGAATTCAAACACCAATTATCCAAAATTAAGGAATAACCCTCAACCATTGACTTTTGACTAATATTATAATATAAATCAAATCAAATATGATATAGTGACTCATCCACCATAATAAAACCATCCAAAAGATATTTAGTAACAAATGCCACTTGGCTATCCAAATATAAATCATATGAGAGGATAATGATCATGCCACATAGGATGAAAATATCTACATGACTTGCTTTCCAAGCTTTGCCACCTCATGCTCAAAGGATTGCTATGGATGAGGGCATGACACCCAAGCACCTTACTCATCAAACCAACACAAGAGTCACCACCTATGTGTCATGATACTAGAGCTTGCCCAAGCCTATAAATAGAGCCACACCTTCATCCATTTGCTCATCAAGTACCATGATACATGGGAACAAACACATAGAGCCACTCCATGTGATTAGCTAGGATCAAGATGAAGAAGCTAGGAGGTGGAGGCATACCACAAGATGCAGGTTTATCAGATTTCCTGAAGAACAAGCTACAGAAGTTACCAAGGTAGAATCCCTAGGCAAACCATATATTTAGAGGATCATATCATCATATCTTGAGTAGGACCTTAGGATATTCCAAGACATTGAGAAGTGAGAGAGATTATAGATGCTAACCATAGCCATGTCTACCCTAGAGAATTTTAGAGTAGTATTACATCTTACTTGTTTAAACCAACCTTTGATCTTGTAGATGAGAGCCATTAGTGAAACATAACCAAAGCTTATGCTCATATTCTAATCCTAGTTGTGTATCAAATTGGTGATCACTACTTAAACCCTAAACTACATTTGAATTCCAACCCATGGATTAACTTGGATTATAAATATAACCCTACCATACCTCATGCCTATTTATACTTCAATTTAGTGAAGCTTATGCAAAACCCTAAACCTTTTCATGTAGTATCCACCCTACATAAAATATTATGTCCCCACTTGTGTATCATGGATCACAAGTATAAACCAAGTTATAAATGCTTAGTATTAAATACCATTTGGTGAGTAGGATGAACCCAATACCCTATTTTACTTTGCTATCCAAATACCTTGTTGAGTGAACCAAATAAAATAGTATTCAGATAAGTAGTTGAGTTAACCATGATGAGCATAAGATCTATCTCAGATAATTTAAGCTAGAAGTTGCTAAGCAAGATTGATAATTATAGAGTTTGTTCAACCATTTTCTTAAACCCTAGAAATAATCACTCACATAAAATCATGAACCAATCCCATTTCCTTTACCATTTGTTAAACCCTAGCCATAATTAATTTTTATGTGAATAATCAATATGGTTAAGCACTTGCAAAATATAATATGTTCACCATTCACATGTTATCAATTTTAGATCTTTTAAAACAGAATTGATTCCTAAATTTAAAGTAATTGAATTGAACCCTAAAATTCATATCTATTTGAATTTTAACTTGTGCTTTATAAGAACTAAAGTTAATCAATTATAAAATGGTTGTTTATAAACAAAACAATACCGTAGGTACCATTATCAAATTGTTTTGATATTCAAATATTTTATAACCTACAAAACAAAACAGAATTCAAATTTGAATTCAAACAACAAGATATAAAACAGAAATATAAAACAGAATTTGAAAAGAAAGAAAAGAGAGGGAAACTCACCTATCCTGGACCGTGCAGCCCACCAAACCATCCCAGCACCGCAGCAGGCCGAAGCCAACCAGCAGTAGCCCAGAACCAGCCCAGCCCGCGAGCGAAGTCAGCCCAACACCACCGCACCGTTTTTGGCTGCGTCAAAGATCGTGCGAAGCGGGACGCCCCTTTCTTCTTCTTCCCCGGCGTCGACAGCACGCCTGCGCCAGTAGGCCACGACCACGACGGAGATAAGGACGACCCTGGACGTCGCAGGCCATCTCAGAACCGCGCCCAACTCCTCTCGCGTCCGAGCCTATCTAAAAGCATCTCGATTCGTGCTCGTTTGCAGTATTAGTGTCACCGCCACATCTCGGCCGTCGCCGGCGGTGAACTTCCTAATTTGACCTCGTCGAGCTCTATAAATAGGCCAAGAGCTTCTCTAGGAAACCCTAGTACCTTGCCGCCCATCCATTCTCTCTCAATCACTCTCTATCTCTCGCAATCAACAAAAGTTACCGACGGCTGTTCTCCGGCTAGCCGTCGATAGAAGCCACCCCGGAGTCCACCGCATGGTCGAGGAGGTGCGCCTTGGCGTGTAGATCATCTGGGAGGAGCCCAGCATCAAGGAGAGGTCGAGGCATCGCGAATTCGAAGGTTCCCTTTTGCAGTACCTCGCCGGTAATGGTGAAATCGAGCCCATCTCCGTCAGCAATCGTCTTCGCCGACCACACCATCATGTTCAGGGTGAGTTTGCGCGTCTGTAGGGCCAACTCTCGCTTCCTAGCTCGCATCCTAGCTTCATTTGGCGTTTTGGCCGAGCTGCGCCGCCGCAGACGAGTTCACCGGAGTAGCTCCGGCGACCTTGAGGTGGTGGCGTTCACGCTCGTTTGCTCAGCATCGAGTACTGGATCGAACGCACCTAGTTAGGATGTCTCTGGAGGTCTCTAGCGTCGTTCCGTCGCTCGCCGGAGCGTCACCGGCGTTCTCTCCGGCGAGAGTGACGTGTCACCGCCACCTCAGCTCTGTTGACTGGTCGTTGCCCGCGTGGCAATTGACTCAGTCAACAGGCCCACATGTCTGTGTCTGTGGGTAAAAACGAACCGGTATGTTTAGTAATTAGCATTTGAATTAAAAACCAGTAAATAGTTAAAACTTTGAAAAATCATATAAAATTCATTTCAACTCAGAAAAATATAAATAATATATCAAAATTCTCACAAAAATAAACTCTATTCAAATAAAATATAAAACAAAAATGTGTGTCAAAATAAAAATTCACTTATTTTTAACTTTATTAATTATGCCATTTCATTTATTTAAAACACAATTTGAATTCAATAATTAGTGAAGTTTCAAAATTCAATTTTAACTATTTAGTAACTAATTAAAATGTTAAGATTAATTTTCTTTATCATAGTTGCATTAACTTAATTATTAGTGGTAATTCATAAACCCTAATTTGCAAATTACCATTTACCATTTTCTTTAAATAAAATAAAGCAAGAAAATACTAAAAGTTAATGTTATTTTGGTAATTCAAAAGTTTTATATTTAAACATATTTAATTCTCAAGTTAATTAGTTAAATATTAATAACATTTATAAAACCCTAGTTTCTAATTAAACCCTAACTAGTATTTATTTTAATTCTTAAACCCTCTAAAAATTGCTAGCATGTTAAAATTATTAATAACTTTATTTCAAGTACTTAATCACATTAATTCTAGTACCAAGTATTACTTTAAGAATTGGATCATAATTAAGAAACCCTAGTTTTATTATAAGTTAGAATCTGGATCCCATTATTTTAGGTGATCATGTCAAAATGTTTTAAACCCTAAAACCCTAGTTGTCTATCACATGTGATCATGTGAATTTCACCTCACATAGAGAACCTTATTATATGACCAACAAATACAAGTCATGATCCACCAACATAGAACCAATTCACATGAGTCATCATTTCATGTCCATATTCTTAGTTAAAATCTATATGATTCACTAGTGTCACCTAGGTATAAACCCTAACTTGTTAATTGGATTAGTACCATTGATCACTATCCTATATACCATACCATTAAGATCAACCTCAATCATCAAACCCTAGTAGCACCATAATGATCAACTCTAATACCAATCTTGTGTAGTAATATACATCACATGCTCCTATTCCATTGAACCCTATTCAGGAAGTGTTAAACCACCTAGTTTAGAAGCCATTAGTAATTACTTAGTGAAGCAAATGTGAAACCATAGTAAACCCTAATAGCCATTTATGGAATCATCTTGAACCCTCCTTTGATTTGATGCTTATGAGAAACCATAGTAATAAACCTACCAATACTTGCTACATATAAACCCATTCCAAGTTAAAAACCCAACTAGTTCCTATTAGTGAAACTAAATGAACCCAATAGTAAACCCTAGAAAGCCATAGCTCCTATGTATAGTAGTTCATATTCTTATTTAACATGTTCTTCAAAAGTTATTCTTTTGAAGTACAAAGGTCAATCAAACCATAGAAGCCTAGTTCTTATTTAAAATACTTACTATTTCTTAATTAACATGTTCTTCAAAAGTTATTCTTTTGAAGTATAATATAAGTAATCATCAACCATGTCTTATAGAACTTAAAAATTGACAACTGTTCTTTACATTTTATTCCACTACTATCCTTTGTGTATATGATTGTTATGTTCCATCATATTACTTACTTATGATGTTAATATAACCACACCCTAATAAGAACCTTGTTTGAGAACCATTCTAAAAAGTGCAACAAACCCTAAAGAAATCTTTACAACTCATACATTCTAAATCATTGAGGTTAGGTTACGCTCGGGACGATTGCATCTCATACTATGCATTATAGCATCTTTGCCAGTTCTTTAAACATTGTCCTTACCGGACAATGATGGTATTTCAGAATTTGGAGTTATCACGTATCGAAGCTTTTGCCTGCATAATCTTGCAGTCAAGAAAGGCAAGTTCATCGCTTGCTCATGTCATTTGATTATTTTTATCAAATTATATGCAAAGTACTATACTTATCATTCCTGCATTGAAAAGCAAAGTATTATTTTTCAATTATGAATATGACTATGTGGTGGGCAATGGAACCATGGTATGTGTTGATATGGTGGAGGTTCCATTGCACGGGTACTATTCATCTAGGACTAAGTACCAATGCCGTCCAGTGATTCTAGCGCCGTACATATCGCGTTAACCATAAGATCTATAATGGCTCTGGGGAAGTCAGCTGTATCTTTTCCCTCTCGCATGCCAACGGACTGGTAATAAGGGTTGCCCGTATCAGTCTATCTTTGGTAAAGGTGGGGACATGTGGTCCTGCACAGTCTACCATTAGATATAGGAGAGGGTAGACTTATTATCGGTCTATGAAGGATTGTAAGGGTTGTCCGGATCAGTCTATCTATGGTGTATAGAACAGGGCACATAAGTTGTTCGGATCAGTCTATCTTTGGTAAAGGTGGGGACATGTGGTCCTGCACAGTCTACCATTAGATATAGGAGAGAACAAGTGCCTGTGTTAGTCTACCCATAGATATAGGAGAGGACAGACTTACAAAAGGGTGGGTCTGCGGGGTCGCGGAGAAGGCGGTGTGGGCTTGGATCTTACACCTGGCCTCACACCAAAGGAAGTGTGGACGGGAAAGCTTGCGCCTGGTTGGCAACAAGGATAAGGTCTCTTATGGGAAAAGTAACGCACATCTGCAGAGGATATCGGACGTCACTCCCTGTTCCGGGAAGAACTGCGAACGCGGCAGGAAAGGAACTCCATGAAGTTCTAGTCAACCTGTGAAGGGCATAGTTTTCAGAATAAAATAAACCTTTTGAAGAAATGTTTATGAAAACTTGCATTTGCCTATGACTTTCTGGTCTGTGGCTGTAGCTAGTGCATGATACACCTATTTCCCTAATATGAACTTGCTGAGTACGCTCGTACTCATCCCACTCTTAAATCCCCTGCTTAGCTATGGAGGCACCGGAGGATAAACTACCGTGGAACACGAAGACAAAGGAGTCAACTGCAACAAGATGAAGAACCCAAGCAAAGAAGTCAATGAAGTCAACTTCTGCAACAACTAGAGTGAAAACTTAGACTAGTAATAGAAGGGAGCCTTTCCCTAATCCTAGCACCTAAGTAGCTAGATTTCTATAGCAAGCCAAATAGCTCTTAAGCTTAATTAGCAATAAGTTAGATTACGAGTCGTTCTTCTGGAGCTTTATTTGAAGTTTTACCTCACTGTAAAGTAGGAGGCTGTGTTGATCTTCTGTAAACAGCTTGTGTATCCTTCTATAGACATACCTTGGACTCGCATATGTTTCTGTTGTACCACTCTGAGGGATGTAATATGAGTGGAACAGTGTTTCACTTGTGTTATGTCAACGACTTGTGTACTACACCATGCAGTGGTACGCTGGGTCACCACAATCCATTAAGTAAGGAGTGGCGGTTTCCTAAATAGGATGATTAATATTAACAGGGTTTAGTGTGTATGGAATAGGATGCACAATATTGGCATGGTTGCTTAGGATTCATCACAATGGTGTGATGCTAAGCATGGATAATTAGGGTTGATGTCTCTGAGGATTGGAACTAGAGTTTATACTTGGTTAACCCTATTTGATCATCTAGGTCAGATGAAGATGAACATATGGGATACCCATCTCTTATTAGTGATAGGTCTTCTACATTTTATATGTACATGACCAGTATCTAGGTTCTATATGGTTCTATGATTTAAAAGAAAGTAGGATGATCACATGGTATAACCTAGGGTTTAGGTTTAGGACAATTTAAGGTTCATATGGAATTATGGAACTACTATTTTAGGTATAATGGAACTAGGGTTTCCTAATTACCCTACAATTCTTAGGTTAATAACTTTATTATAAAGTTGAAGTTATTAATAACTTAGAAATAAAAATAATATTGAATTTGGCATTTTATTATTTTTAATGGATTAATAATTAAGGTAATTATTATTTAGGGTTTAAATCTCTCTAATAATGATTTAATAAGTTCCAAATAAAGAAACTTAGTTTTAATGTTTTCTTTATTTACCTTACTGGTTTTTATTTATTTTATAATCTTTTCCTAATTATTGAATTTTTAATTCAATTATGAATAAAAGAAATTGCTTAAATAATAAGTGTTAAATACTTAAATTTTTATTACAAATAAAAATTTCATATTATATTTTTATTGGATAGAGTTTTCTTTTCTAAGAATTTTGATATCTCATTTATATTTTTCTGACTTAAATTGAATTTTATATAAATAAAATTTGAATATTGAAATTAAAATAAAATAAGGAATTTACTAAACACACCCGACTGCTACTCACAGACTGACGTGGGCCAGTGGTCCACGTTGGCTGCCACGTGAGCGTGGACTGGTCAACAGAGACGACGTGGCCAGGAGCATCGTGACCGGCGGGCAGACATCGTCTGCCGCCGATTCCGGCCACGCTCGGATGGACGACTGGTTCCATTCGAACCAGCGACCGCGAGAGCCTAAAGGTGGCGCGCCGCTCCGGTAAGGTCACCGGAGCTTGCTCGCCGGCGAGGCCGAGTGGCGGCGTGGACAGGGGCACGGTGCGGCGGCACTACGACGAGCTAGGGAACAGGGTGAGCATGCCAGGGGGTTCAGCGGCTCACTAGGAGCATGCAGGGCTTGACGGCGTGGCTTGCCGTGGCCGGGATCGCCGGATTTCATGGCGCCGGTGCCGGAGAAGACGAGCTCAACGGCGAGGCTACAGATCGCCCTGGCCCAATTCCTTTTGCACCGAGAGCATGTCGAGGACGGCGGAGACGATGGTGGTCACGGCGAGGCTTGGGAAGGCTCTATCGGCGGCGAGAAGAATCGGCCGGCGCAGCTAGGGTTTCCATCTGGGGAGAAATTGAGCAGAGGAGAGGGAAAACGGTGCTAGGGTTCGTCTTGGGGCCTCTTATACCGCGTTGTGGTGCGCCTCGTCACGAAATCGAGCACTGGGAGGTCGCCAGCGAGACGACGAAGCCGAGCACGGCTTCGTGCTGTCCTCCATGCGAGACAAAGAGATGAGGACGAGCTCCTGCGTGGATATTTTCTTGAAGGGGTATGTTGGGCTGGGCTTGGGCCAGTGCTAGGCCGTGGTGCTGGACTGCACCATGGGCTCCGTTGCTGGGCTCTACTGGCCAGGTAAGTCCATTTCTCTCCTCTCTTTTCTTATTTCTGTTTTTATTTCTTGTTTTGAATTCTGGTTTTAATTCAAATTTGAATTCTTGTCTGTTTTGCAGGTGTTTAACAATTTGGTTTTCATGAGGTTTAATACAAGGATCATGGTATTACTGTATTGTTTTTGAATAAACATAAATGTATGTGAGCCTTGTTACAATTTTTAATCAAACAAGAATTTAGGTATTCATTTTAATTTTCTTTCTCATTTTTAATATAACTCCATGTTGAATAATTAGGGTGGATGATTCTTATTCCAAATGTTTTAGAAGTTATTATGAGGACTTGGCTTCATATTTGAGGAATTGGTCACTTGCACATGATTTTATGTGAGTTCCAATATATTAGGGTTTTATAGTTTCTATCATAACCCCCCTTATCAAAGTTAATATTATCATTATATTTGAAAGTATCTAAGTAGGTATTGGTTCCATCATGATTGATCTTGGTTACAAAAATAAATGGTTGATCACTACATATAAGGTTTTAATTATGGGTTTTAACACTAGGTTATTCTTAAGTTTCATAATTGGAGCATAAGATACAACTAGTGATCAATTCTAGGGCTCTAATTCTATTTACCTAATGGCACTTGATTTGAATCTCAAATATGGCCTAGGTTTTAATTGTGATCACCCAAGTGATGCACAAACTAAGATTGGGATATAGGATAGGGTTTTACTTGTGGTCATCAATTAATTCACAAGTTAGTTTGAGATATGGGTATAGGTTCTATATGTGATTTAACACCACATTGCTTTGGCTAGGTTTGCTCTTCCTCACCACTCATAGGGTTGTTCAATCAAAAATCCTTTTGATTGGTAAAGGGCTGAATTATGCAAGGTTTGTTACTATTTAGTTGTCTCTAATTATCCTATGGGAAATGGTTTAGAGTTGCTAGTAGTTCCCCTAAGATTTTATGTACTGGATTATATTTGCTTAACCCACTAAGGTGTAACTGGTAATTATATATCTCTAAAGCATGGTTATGGTTTAGACCTGATCAACTAGTTTTTAATATATTCTACCTCAAGTTCTTAGGGTTTATGATCATTACCCAATGGTGATGATCATGCATGGTATGGCTTCACAAAGTATCACTAGATGTATTTGGCTAGGGTTATACCTATTACCTCTCTCACTCCACAAGGACTTGGATTATAATCTAAGGTTCTACTCAAGGAATGATGATGTGATTATCTGAATATGTGGTTTGCCTAAGAATTCTACCTTGCTATCTTCTGAAGCTTGTTCTTCAGGAATTCTGATAAACCTGCTTCTTGTGGTATGCCTCCACCTCCTAGCTGCTTCATCTTGGTCCTATCTAAATTATGGAGTGGCCCAACTCTTTGGTTTGCTTGTATCATGGTACAAGATGATGGAATGAATGAGGTAGAGGGTTCCTTTTATAGGCTTGGGCATGCTCTAGTATCATGACACATAGGTGGGTGACTCTTGCTTTGATTTGATGAGTAAGGTGCTTGGTTGTCATACTCTCATCCATAGCAATCCTTTAAGCATGAGGTGGCATAGCTTAGGATTCAAGCTATGTAGATATTTTCATCCTATGTGGCATGGGTATTATCCTCTCATGTGATTTGTTTTTGGATAGCCAAGTGGCTTTTGTTACTAAATATCTTGTGAATGATTTTATGCTTGTGGGTTGAGTCACTATATCATATTTGGTTGTATTTATATTGTAATTGGGATCAAAATGTCAAAGACAAGGATTATACCCCAATTTTGAATGGTGATGTTTGATTTCACCAAGGCATGATCATATGTGTTTCAAAATACTCATAGTTTATTTTATTCAAATAGTTTGAACTATAATTCGTAATGTAAACGAATTTAGTTTTGTGATATTCCATATAGTTAATAAGTTATGATTAAAATCAGAATGTGTGGCTTTTATGCACTTAGGTCCTTGTGTTTTACCATATTTAGTAATTTGTTTTAGAGTGAATTAAATTATACTCCCAAGGTAGTTGCCCATCTTTTGAGTATTAATAATTTAGAGTTTGTTTCTTATCTCTTTGATGGGTATAAACCTCTCCCATCTCTAGGGTTTAATGATAAGCTTCACTACAAGAAAAGTTCTGATAGACAACGTCCCAAAATCGTCAACTAAGGGGCATTTTTCGTCGCCTATGGGCCTAACCCGACGATATGGGTTCTGTTGTCGAAACTGCGTCAGGCAAAGTCCAACGACGATTTTTTCGGTCCGTCGCGCTTCGTCCGCCACGGAAAATCGGACCGTTGCTAAGTGTTTCCGGAGCCCGTTGATCGCCGACGTCATGCAACCGACACGTGGCAGACGCGAATCGGCGCTAACGACGTTAACCGTGAAACCCCGTGGTAGATGGTAGGCCCACACGAGGCCGCCACGTCTTAAGCGGGCCGGGATGACATAGTTTGACCGGTCAACTATATAGCTGGGCTGGTCCATTATTTACGTGGGCCGGGCCTAACCTCTAATGTTGATCGTCAAAAGTTAAATGGGCCGCCCATTTAACATGTGGGGTCCCCCTTAAAGAATCGGGCCGGCCCAAGAAGCAAGTGGGCCGGCCAAAACACAGGGTCCCACTATCGTTAAAAGGCCCCATGTAGTGTGTCCACCATATAGCAAGTGGGCCGCCCAACAAGCTAGTGGGCCAAAAACACATGGTGGGTCCCACTATCCTGTTAAAGGGCCGCCCATTTAGTATGTGGGGTCCACCATATAGCAAGTGGGCCGGCCAACAAGATAGTGGGTCGGGCAAAAACACAGGTGGGTCCCACCTTCCCGTTAAAGGGCCGGCCCATTTAGTATGTGGGGTCCACAATATAGCAAGTGGGCCGGCCCACCAAGATAGTGGGCCGGGCCAAAACACATGTGGGTCCCACATTCCCGTAATGGGCCGCCCATTTGTTATGTGGGTCCACCATATAGAAGTGGGCACCCAACAAGATAGTGGGCCAAAAAACACAGTGGGTCCCACCTTCCTATTAAAGGGCCGGCCCATTTACCATGTGGGACCACCATATAGCAAGTGGGCTGCCCAACAAGATAGTGGGCCGGCCAAAAGCATAGGTGGGCCCCACTTTCCGTTAAAAGGCCGGCCCAATTAGTATGTGGGGTCCACCATATTGCAAGTGGGCCGGCCAACAAGATAGTGGGCCGGCCAAACACAGTGGGTCCCACTTTCCTCTTGAAGGGCCGGCCCGTTTAGTATGTGGGGTCCACCACAAAGCAAATGGGCGGCCCAACTAATTAGTGGGTCGGCCCAGTGGGGGGGTCCACCTTAAAGCAAGTGGGCCAGCCCAATTAGAGTGTGGGGTCCACCGTAACTCACATGGGCTGGCCCAAGAAGTATGGGCCAGCCCGTTTAGTTGCTGTTTATATGCCGGCATAATATGCGCTTTAGGATTTTGCGGGCAGGCACATATGTGATTTCGATTAATTGGGCCGTTTAAGGGATGGGAATTCGTGATTTAGATACTGAGAATATTTACGCAGCATTGATTTCTGTCGGATAGCCTCACTTACCACAAGCACCAAAGAAAAAATGCGCGAAAGAACTATAAAAACTAACTAAATATTACATCAGCTGCAAGGCATTGAAAAAATATTACAGAACCCAGAGAAATTGAATGGTAATTAAACCTAGCAATACAATGAAGCGATCCGGCAATCTTTTAAGTTGTCCATGCAGCACCTATATCTGAAACAAATACATTACAAGTTAAGACAGCAACAATGGAAAGGCAAAGACACTACAATATTGTTTGCCAAAGAATTTGGAACTCATCATTTCGTCGTTATAACAAGATCATTGTAATGCGCACAATAAGCAAACAAAGAGTGCATGCCGCATACCAACAGCCAATATAACAGAGCATGTTAGAATGAAACAGCAGACTTACTACTGTCGAGTCCCATGCAAACCAACATGTTCAGGGAGTACAAAATTGGCATGAACAACATAGTAGCAGGCTATAAATTTTGTAACAACGACTGAGCAAGATGAAGTTATGATGGCTACATCTACAGAGCAGGGAATGTAAACCAAAAATAGAAGTTACGATGGCAAAAGCTAAAGAGGAGGGAATGTGAACCAACATGTGCCAAGTGCAATTACTTCATTTTGGCCGTGAACTAAATAATACTCCTGAACTTATAGTGAAGGGGATGCAAATCAAGATGTTTCGGGATATAAACTTGTAATGAGCAACACATAGAGGATAGTTAATGCTGGAGCTTAGGATGGACCAGATACAGAATATAGTGGGATCACCTGTGAACTTGTATAAGAGGGAATGCAAACCAATATGTTCAGCTTTCCATATGTGAGCGTCATGCCAAGTCAGAGAAACAAGTCAATAATGCAGCTTTTGAAGAACAAGATGGCACGCAAAATTATTATCTAGTAGTATGACAAGTTTATTTGTACTACATGCTAGATAGCAGAGTGATAGCATGCCAAACTAAGTCCTTACTTTGTTAGCTTACAATGAACTAGATACAAAACAATGGCATCACCTGTAGTACAGGGAATGCAAGCCAACATGTTCATGGAGTAAAAAATTGGCACAAACAACATAGTAGCAGGCCATAATTTTTGTAACAACGACTGAGCAAGATAAAGTTATGATGGCTAGATCTACAGAGCAGGGAATGTAAACCAAATATAGAAGTTACGATGCCAAAAGCTATAGAGCAGGGAATGCGAACCAACATGTGCAATTACTTAAAATTGGCCATGAACTAAATAATAGCAGGATGTTACTATAATACCTATAATTTTTGTAACAACGACTGAGCAAGATAGAAGTTATGATGGCTACATCTACAGAGCAGGGAATGCAAACCAAAATGTTCAATCGCTTAAAGTTAGCAATGAAGTAGAAAATAGCAACGTGTTACGGTCATAGCTAGGAATGAACTAAAAGAGCTTCAGACAAACAAGAAACTGAACCCAGAACATGGCGCTAAAACAAGGGACTTACATTAGGAGAAGCACTCTGTGGGAGTCACAGCAGATCTTCCTGGGGTTGATAGATCCGGTGATGAAGTACGCTACATGTGCTACTTGGGGTTGGAGAGACGGCCATTACACTTCATGGTTACTCATCTCATCTGCAAAAACGTAACGGCGCGTCGTTAGCACAAACAGGTTCCCCCAAGATTAAACAAGAACTTGCAGGCAAGCAATAGAAAAGCGACAATAGAAGAGTTTAGATCATGCACTGCGCCGGTGAAGCAGATCCGGTTCATGCACAGCGGTGTCGGTGAGCAAGATCCGATGCGGTGGACGACGGATCCGGCGAAGCGGCTCCGGCGGGGTGGACGATACCGCAGCTGAAGCGACTGCGGTAGACTGCTGGATGAGCATATGGTTTCGAGGTTCGGCGGGGATGATCCGGTCCGGTTGATGACGGCGTCGATGAAGCGGCTCCGGCAGGCAGCCGGATGACGAGGATCACGAGGCCTCGGGTAGGCCGGGAAGTCCGGCGGGGATGTTCCTGCGGTGGTCGTGGAGGTGGGAGAGAGGGACTTGGGAAGTTCCGGTGGGTGGTCTGAGGGAAATGAATTTTTTTTGGGAGGGTTTCCGGGCTAGGGAGGTGGTGATCCAAAAAATGACGGGCAGACCCCCCACCAACCGACTTTGCTGTCATCTCCACAGGGGTAGAATGGGAATTTGGAAGCGTGTGAAATTTTTGTATTTTGTGGGCGGGAAGTTTTGCCGCTATGAGATTTTGAATTTGGCCACCGTCCAAGTATAATGATAAAAAATTGTGAGACCGTACTAGTACCTCTGTTCAAGGCCGAGTGCAAAATCAAATCATCATCACGTTGAAAATTTGTTACCAACTTACCATGATCATGATCTACCTCTGAAAATGGGCGCATCCACTAAAACTTGCAAAGTATAATGATACAAATTTGTGAGACCGTACTAGTACTTATGTTCAAGGTCGAGTGCAACATCAAATCATCATTATATTGAAAATTGTGTTACCATGATCATGATATTTCTCTGAATTTGGCGCAACCGCTAAATCTCGCAAAGGATAATGATAAAAAAAGGTGAGATTGTACTAGTTCTTATGTTCAAGGCCGAGTACAAGATCAAATCATCATCACGTTGAAATTTGTTACAATGATCATGACATATCTCTAAAATTAGTGCATCCGCTAAATCTTGCACGTGGCGCATCTCGGTGCGGAGCAACAAGTCGGTGCTATCAAGGTTGAGGCGTCGGTAGCGTCATCGGGCTCTCATCTCTTGATAGATCTTCTACATGGCGCGGCGCACCACCCGCCGATAAGCAGTCACATGTGAGACCGAGGTGGAGACGTCCCCGGCATCCTCGAGGCGCGGCCGCCCTTCTACGAGCCAGCGTCGACTCAAGGTATGAATCCATGTGGTGTCTTAGATTTATTGTTCTTCTCTTATGATTATTTTGAGCCGAACATGTGTGCTCTTTCTCTGAATATATTGCTTGAAAAGCTTACCAAGTTACTTAAATTCACTTTGTTCTTAATCTTGCGAGCTAATATTGTTATTTTTAATGAACGGTGGTGTGCGCAAGCAGAGTTATTTGTGGATGTGTTGAGCTGTTAGGCATAAGTCGAAATCCTCATCTAAACGAGGCCTCAGATTAACACATAAAAAAGGTGTTCAATCTCGCCCACAATACCCTCTTCTTTCCTCTCCCTTTATTGGAACTTGTTTTGCAGACAAGGAAAGTGGCACGTGTAATGTGAGTAAAACCCTCTTAGCCAAAATCATCTACGAGCAAGATTTTCTATATTGTAGATGCCCCAATTGACTCTCATCCCCAAAGTAGTTTTTTTATGTCAGTATAGACTTCTTTACTGGATGTATACTATCGTACATGGCATGCATTTGCCTAATGAGCAACATTGTATTGCTATTCTAGCCAACCTGATCGATATGTCAAGCTTCATGCACGAGATGCCATGTTTAATTTACTCCCTCGCTCTGATCCATATTTCTTGATGTGAAATGAATGTGAATCGGAGGGAGTACTTTTCTTAGATAGTACTATATCATTTCAAAAAAAGTACTACTACATCACAAATGCATCAAAAGAGTACTACATCACAAGACCACCACGGTTGTACTAGTAGAGTTTAATGCTGAACTTCCAAAGGGATTAAGATTACACATATGAACTTTAAACATGACCAGGAGCATGAGGGCCAGCAGCAGGGGCGTTGACGTGGAGCAAGCTAGGCAAGACGTAATTCTGGAGGAAGAGGCCATATGATGCGTACTTGGCCTTGGTTGCAGGGCGGTGTTTCCCCCTATGTACTTAGGCCTACACCCATCGCATGTTGGATCAGGCTGTGGATGTCCTTCTAGAGAAATTTGCCACATAATGGGCAAAATAGCTCCCCGCGCATGCAGAAACGAATTTCACCACCCTTCAGCCGCTTGAGAACATAGCGGCTTTTCCGGTCCCTGCGCACCTTGTTGTTGTCCATGTCATCAGAATACTCCTATGAATTATTAAGTACTACATAATCAGGTTTTTATGACAGATCGAATAAATACTCCACTAACATAATCAAACCTTAGAAACCCTAAAATTAAATGTGTAGAACAAGTAAATGGCAGAAGAAATCGTAATAAATCATGAGAAACCCTATGAACAACCATGAACATTAGCCACAACAATTGCAAGTCCACTAAGTATGAACACATAAATTGATTATATGACTACATGGCAGATTAGTCGAAATTAAACTAGAATCTGATCTTACGAATCGTAGAATCAATTACATCTACAAGAACAAGGTAGGATATCAAATCAATCAAGAACCAGGCTCGTGCAAACCATGTGAACAGCAATATGACACAAAGAGGGTTGGGACAGTTTCGGTAAAAGAGAAGTACCTCCTCGTCATCACCCTCAACATCCTCCTGGAACTGAACGTTTGGGCCGAAATCGTCGAAGGGGTCGAGGTTCGCGTCCAGCATCGGGCCTAGGAAGACCTCGCCGTGGTGGCCTGCAACGCCGTGCACATCTTCGGCGGGATAAACAACGTTGGTATCCACCTTCTGCTCGATGGCCAGGACGCCCGTTTCGACCGAGGTCGAAGAACCAGACAAGCAGAGGAGACGAGCGGCATGGGTGCCCGGTGAAGCCTCACCCGTCGTGACGGCCAGGATGCCCATTTCGACCGAGGTCGAAGAATCCGACAAGCAGAGGAGACGAGCGGCTTGGGTGCCCGGTGAAGCCTCACCCACCACGACGGCCACTACCGTAGAGGCATCCTCTGCGTGGGCGGTCGCCTATTGCTCCGCCTCGTATGCAATACCTATCTTCATGCTGTTGTGGTTGGAAACGGGAAAGTCGATGCCTCAGAGGTGCGGTGAGTGGATGGGGGTTTTCACAGTGTGGGGGAGGCAAGTTGGGGGAGTGGAGAGGACGAGCTCGCGAGAGATGATGAGGCCGATTATGTTATAGCCTCTGACTCCCTGTATCCAGTAGTGGACGCGTGAAGTCATGCATGTACTCGACTTTCCACTTTCTGGGAGACGTGTACGAAACTTTTTTTTGGACCATTTAACTTCATGTGGGACTCATGTATACCAATACTTCCAAACGTCATAAGTAATTCAAAATCATTCAGAATAATATGAGACCTTAACATTTTATTTTTTGTGTCAGATATTGTCTATGAAAAATAACATCCTTCAAAAAATAAATCGCCTATGCCAATCCGATCATGCCCGTCTACTCCAACTAGCTTCCTCGAGTAATTTGTCACCTTACATTCTTAAAATGAACCAAAATTTGGCACAGGGGTGCATCATCACATGGAAAATGATGTTACCATTCTGTCTTCCCATTTTTTTTTGAATTTTTCAAAATTGTCATGCCCTAACGGAAAAAATGTACTCCTTCTAAGAAGCATGTATCAGAATGGCATTACCAAAACCTAGGGGTGGGGTGGGGGGAGGGGGGCACATGGTGGTGTGATGATACATCACATTTGGACCACACAACACCATTTGGACCAACCAAAAAAAAACACCCTACACAAACCCTGGTCAAAACTAGTTTGACCAATATTACAAAAGTTGTACGGAGTACATAATTCACTACAAGAAATCTGCCATAATATGACGTTTATTTTATGACTGGAAATCAAAATGTCATAGCTTTATGACGTTCCTAGCTTTGACCGTCCTTGGCCACTCCGGGGGGGCAAAACCCTAGAAAATCGTGACGTTATTGGGCAAAAACGTCATTGCCAATTTAGGTCAAAACGTCATTAGCAAAATTAAGTGGCCTACGACGTTTTCCCGATGCCGATTGCGACAAATCAATAGCGTCATTGGCATTTGGCTCAATACAATGGTATGTGTTTGGCTGCCATGTCATCCATTTTGCCTATGTGTCCCTTTTCGGGTCCCACGCGCCTCACACGTGTCACTGGAAGCAACTGGCTTGAACTAACTGACATGTAGGACCAACTGATACTTGTGGGACAAAGGCGTCTTGTTATTTTTTTTCTCTGTGCCGTCCACCATTTTAATGGGCTACTGGTGATATCCTCCTCTTTTGGGCTGTCCTCTACTAGGCTGCTGGCTGCTGGCCTACCCCACGACGGCCCATCCGGGGGTTGAATTGCTGGCCCGACGGCCCATCCGGGGTTGGAGTGGCTCCAGATGGAAATAACTGGCAAAAATTGCGTTTGCGGGGACTCGAACCCTCGACCTGGCGCTGCCGCACTACCACTCCCTACCGCTTTGCTACAATAGTGTTGTTGACAAAAGTATGGTTGTCCATGTATATAGACATGATAGACTAATCAGTTGTCTTCAAAATCCCTCCACCTCGACCAAAATCCCTCCGACCAGGTGCATCTAGCTAGGGTTCCTCCTCCGACCAAAATCCCTCCGACCAGTTGCATGGCGGCGCAGTTCCCAGCCTGCTCGGGCAGTTCTTCTAGGTCAGGAGCGTCGTCGCGTCGCCGGCGGCGGCCGGGCACGCCCATCCCGTATCGGCAGCGGCCATTCGATTATGAGCCCGCCGACGTATGTGACTGTGGCGAGAAGATGCCGCAATGGATTTCTTGGAGTGATCCGAATCCTGGGAGAAGATACCGGAACTGCAAAATTCGCTCGGTTAGTCTTCGAGCACGCCCCCCCCGCCCCCATTCTGAATTTCCTGGAGCTGCCGTCTTCTGAAGTTTCTTTTCTACTATGCCTTACTTATCCTCTTTTGTTCTTCATCTGTCAGATTGCTGGTGGAATAGGGTGTAAAGTGTTTAAGTGGATTGATGATCCGCTGGATGCACGTCACAAAGAGTTAGTTCGTGATCTGCGTGATGCTGTTTGGGATCGAGATGAAGAAATTGAGAGGCTCCAGGTAGAAATTGAGAGGCTCCAGGAAGAAAAGTTTCTGCTTGCTGCAAGGAAACAGAGCAACCCTGAACCAAAGAAAATGAGAGGCTTCATGGTTTGGGTGCTATCTGTAGCTTTTGTCATCTGTTGTACCTGGGTGATGTGTACGAACTGAAATTAGGGTGAATTCAGTGATCTGTTGGTCAGGAGGAGAAGAAGCTAGAGTATATGCTAGAGTTATTGTGTTGTAATTCCAAACATTTGTCTGTTCGTGCCACAATGTTTAGTTCCTGAATTTGAACCATGTCTATGTATGTGTGCAATTCTGTTCAGTTGAAAATGTGTTCTGTTGAAAATGAGTTCTGTTGAAAATGTGTACGGCGGCGCCGCCCATATATGGTCGCCGGCGTCAGCCATGCACGGCGGCGCCGCCCATATATGGTCGCCGGCGTCAGCCATGTATTGAAAAAATTGGGCATGGATTCCCCTAAAAATTGGGCATGGATTCCCCAAAAAAATTGGGCACAAATTCTGGGAACAAAAAGCTGACATATTCAACATAAATTCTGGGGAAAACAAGCTGGCATGTTCAACATAAATTCTGGGCCAAACAACCTGACACATAATCTGAAATAAACTGACATTACACAAACTACAGATTCAAACTGCTATTCATCCATTACACAAACTACAGATTCAAACTGCTATTCATCTTCTTCGGAAACTGGACGATTCCTAGTCCTATTTCCTCCATCATCACCATCATCACTGCAATATTGGTACATTGTCTGATCAACCTCCTCGATTTCTTCAGGCACAACCTCCTTGCTCCGTTTCTTCAGTTTGTCCACAATGACTTTTTCAAGTAGCACACGTTCCTGGTCACTTCTCGTCCTACTCCGTGCAGTGCCTTCTTTTTCTTGCACAGGAACTTGACTGGAATCTTCATCTTGATATGATAGTACAGCAACACCGGGTCCCTGTTCATTTTCTTTTACACTCCATAGATGTCTATGGTGAAATTTCTGCACAACTTGCCATTTTCCTTTCAACTTAGTGTCTGGCACATAAAAGACCTTGGTTGCTTGTGATGTCAGAATGAAAGGATCAGTCTTGTACCAAAACTTTTCTGTGTTAACACTCTTGAAGTGTCCATCATCGTCGAATCCGGGTTTCCTACCACCAAGGTCAAACCAGTCACACCGGAAGAGGACAACTGACCGATGGACGCCACCGCTGGAGTTGTATTGCAATCTGATGATGGATTTCAGCTGACCAAAGAAGTCAATGCTGTTGCCATCATGATCTCCCTCAGAAACGATTCCACTATTTTGTGTCTTTCTGTTCTTCTCGCGGTCAACAGTATGGTACCGAACACTGTCAACAACACATGCCGAATATAGTCTCACTCTAAAATCTGGTTTGCACGCCAAAGCATAGAGATCAGGACAGACATCATTTCGCATTTTTCCAATCTGCAAAAAATCAACCAGGGGGTGAGTAACACACACAGAAAATTTATATCATGAACTTTTCCAATCTTCAGAAATAAACCAGCTAAAGATCTCACATGAGTCTGAAACCATCTAGCAAAGTTCTTGGCAAGCCATCTATCAACATTGATCTGACCACCTCGTTGGTTCAACTCTTGTTTGCACAGGCTGGAATGGCAACAGAAAATAGATCCTAATTATTATTTGGACATGCTGCAATAACCTATCTATATATGGGGATGAAGAGAAACGTACTCGATGTATGGATCAACCTCAGGGCAACTTCGGAGCACATACCACACCATGTTGTCATAGTCCTCACCTGCATACACATATTGAGAGGCTCCAATAAATTTCACACCGTGTTTGAAAACAGACAGATCACCAATATGTGAATCATCCCGCTCCGGATTTCTACTTGGACGGTTGAATCTTGTTTCAACATCGTCGAAGTATCTCGAGCAAAATGTCAGGCACTCATCAACAATATATGCTTCGGCAATCGATCCCTCCGGCCTGGCATTGTTCCGGACATAACGCTTCAATGTTAGCAACCTTCTTTCGACTGGGTACATCCAACCGTAATGCACTGGGCCTCTAAGCCTTGCCTCTTTTGGTAAATGGATGGCCAAATGCACCATCACGTCGAAGAAAGATGGGGGGAAGATCTTCTCAAGTTTGCAAAGAATAACTACGATTTCCTTTTCAAGTCTGTCCAGAACGTCTCTCTTCAGTGTTTTGCAGCACAGCTCTCTGAAGAAATTTCCAAGCTCAGCAACCGCTTCATATATGTCTTCATGGATTGTTCCTCGAAGGCCAGCCGGTAAGATCCTTTGAAGCAATATATGACAGTCATGGGTCTTCAGCCCTTGAAGCTTGCACTTATCAGAAGCAACACACTTGGATATGTTAGACGCGTACCCATCTGGAAACCTCACAGCTTTTATGAATTCACAAAAAGCAATTTTTTCTTGTTTACTCATTGTATACCACGCCTGTGGCATCTCAAAAGAGTCAGCTGAAACAGGCTGCAAATGCAAGTCACGTCTTATGCCCATGTCTTCCAAATCAAGCCTTGAATTGACAGTGTCTTTGGTCTTGCCTTGTATGTTCATGAAAGTACCAATCAAATTGTCACAGATGTTTTTCTCGATGTGCATTACATCGAGATTATGCCTCAGCTTTAGATCTTCCCAGTATGGCAAGTCCCACAAACATGATCTACGGCTCCAACACTGACCGTCCTCACGTTTCCTTTTCTTCTGAAGCTTGCCTGGTATCACATCTCTAACCCTATCAAGCTGTTGCCTCAGCTCTTCTGGAGTGAATTCCGCTGGCTTCTCACGGCTTTCAGAAGCACCATCGAATTCTTTGCTATTTCTCCAAGGATGTTGCCGAGGTAGCCAACGGCGGTGCCCAATAAAGCAGATTTTGTTCCTTAATTTCTTGGAGCAATTCTCTTTGTCACAACGCACACATGCCTGGTAACCAGCTGTGGCCCTCCCTGACAATGTGTGCAGTGCCGGATAATCATGAATACACCATAAGATTGCAGCACGGAGATCAAACTTGTCTGGACTATTGGCATCATACGATTTTACACCTTTCCAGAGCTCCTGCAGCTCTTCCATCAAAGGCTCCATGAAGACATCAAAATCTTTTCCTGGAGAGGATGGACCAGGGATTAGCAATGCAAGCATGAAGTTGGACTGATCCATACATGCCCACGGCGGAAGGTTGTATGGCACCACGAATACAGGCCACATGCTGTAGGAGTTGCTCATATTCCCGTAGGGATTAAAACCATCCGTGGCAAGTCCAAGCCTTATGTTCCTGGCATCAGCGGCAAAGTCTTTATGAATATTGTCAAAATCCTTCCATGCATCCCCGTCTGCTGGATGACTGAGATCATTCTCCACGTCTTGCCGCTTCAGTTTGTGCCACTGTACTTCCTTTGATTGCTCCTTTGAAAGAAACATTCTTTGCAGCCTTGGAATCAATGGGAAGTGCCTCAGCACCTTCTCTGGGATCTGTCTCCTACCATCAGCATCTTTCCATCTGGAGGCTTTGCACTTGGGGCAATTATTCTCCTTGGCATAATCCTTCCGGAACAATACACAGTTATTCGGGCACACATGGATACTATCATAACCAAGTCCCAACCTGCCGATTATGCTAAGTGCCTCCTCGTATGACTTTGGTATTGAGCTAGTAGGGTATTGCAAGGCCAAAATCAGGAGTATCGCGTTGAATGCAACGTTGCTAATCCGGTAGTACGACTTGGCCTGAAGTAACTTGACTGTGAGTGAAAACCTTGACATTGTACCCCCATCGCTGGCTGCGCGCTTGGCTTCCTCTATCAACTCAGCAAATATAGTGTCCTTTCCAGCACCTTGCGGTTCTGACTTGTACAAATCAGCAAGCAGATCAGGAATTCTATCATCTTCGTAACCATCTTCCTCTTGCAAACCAAAATAGTGTGCCTCTGCATCACCTCCACCAACATGGTGTGCCCCTGCATCACCTCCATGTCCAGCCTCAGGTTCACCTCCATGTCCAGCCTCAGGTTCACCTCCATGTCCATGTCCGGCTTCAGGTGCACCTCCTTGTCCTCCATGTCCAGCTTCAGGTACAGGATGTAATGGTTCTCCATGGAAGACCCATCGGTCATAAGTGCTTGCCATCCCAAAAAGAAGCAAATGAGCCTCTACTACATCTAGAGGTTTTGTGCACCGGTTAAGACAGCTACGACATGGGCACAGCACCTGATCATCATTGGCAGCACTCAAGCGAACAAACTGCATAAACTCTGCCACTCCCTTTGTGTGTTCAGGGGAAAGCCTTCTAATTCTTGTTGTAATCCAGCGTCTGTCCATCTGCGGAAGAACAAAATGATGCAATTAGCACACACCTAACTGCACAGCAGTTCCAATTTCAAGCAATGCACAGCAGTTCAATTCGATTTTGTGAACTGATGAAGAAGAACAGATCGAGAGGGGAGAGATGAGAGGGGTGCAGACCGGGAGATGCGGAGGGGCTCGTCGTGGGAGAGGGCCGGGGCTCGTCCTGGAGAGGGACGGGGCTAGTCCTGGAGAGGGCGAGGGGCTCGTCCTGGAGAGGGCGAGGGGCTCGTCGTCGGCGAGGGCGAGGGGCTCGTCGTCGGCGAGGGGCTCGTCGTCGTCGTCGGCGAGCCAGATGGACAGCACATCCCTTGCTCGGACGCAGCGCTGGCACACCCACCACCGCCGTCACCTCGGATCACAGAGATTCGATATTGTGAACTGACGAAGAAGAACAGATCGAGAGGGGAGAGATGAGAGGGGTGCAGACCGGGAGATGCCCCACCAGAGGGCTCGTCGTCGGAGAGGGCCGGGGCTCGTCGTCGGAGAGGGACAGGGCCGGTGACCACCGCCACCGCCGCCGCCGAGTTGCGGAGGGAGTTGGATTCGAATTTCTGCTAGGTTATCGAAGGGAGTTGGATTCGGAAGGGATATTTGGGCCTCTCCTGGGCGCCAAAAAAAATCAAAAAGTGTGAGGGCTGGGAGTCGAACCCAGCACCTCTAGATGTGTCAACGTGCTAGTTAACCAGTGGAGCTATTGGAGAGATCTTGTCAGCTTACCATCCTTTATCATTTACATAGTGAAACTAAGGCAACTTCTTTTTTTTATAGTTATGGATATGATCTTGTTACATAATCTATCAGAGGGGATACTGATTTAGGACAACAGTTAATTTGTACAGGAGCATTAGCTAAGCAACAGGCTAATATATAGACTAATAATTAATTACGGCCAGCAAACTATATATATCTATATATACTCCAGCATATATAGACCACCAAAAGCACATTATATTACACATATATAGTGCAGCCTTGAGCTCAATAACATAGTACCAAAAGGACACGTTAATTATAGATACTACCGAGGAGGTTCAACGCTCATTTACTTGAGCACATTACATCGACCAACAGGCCATTAGATAGTACCAGATCGATCGATAAGAGGTTCAACGCTCATATTACTTGAGCTCATACACACATATATATAGTACTACTAGCTTAATTAGAGAGGTTCAGCCTGCTAGCTCATTTCTCGAGCTTCCTGACATACAACTTGAGACCGCCCCGGGCGCGAATGCGGAACCAAAACACAAAGATATCATTTGCCTCCATCTTGCTCTTCCGCACCACAGCACTCCAGTTTGTTGTGATCACTGCACCGTCACACTTCCCTTTGCCCTGGAAAATCCTCACTTTCACACCATGTCTCTCACTGTAAGAGACAAGAAAGTCATTGTCTGGAAGCTGCATATTCGTCGAGATGTACTGCTGGGTAAACTTCCGGTTGAAGTACTGCAGATTATAAGATGCAAAACTTCGTTCAGATGAAGTAATTGTCAACATATAAAGATGCAAAAACATCCTTGAGATGGAGTAATTATTTACCATTCTGGAGGAACTGCCTCCCACGGAACTTGCACTCTTTATAGTGCACACATAAAAAGGAATTGCGGGGCGCTTTTCGTCAACAAGATATCTCAGGGTTTCAACTTGTGTAGGATTCATTTCCACTAGATTGGGATACATGCAAAAGTCATCCCATTCCTCACCTGCCTCTATCCTGGGACCTACATACAAAGAAACCAGGGAATAAGGCCTAGTTTAAAGTTTTCCTAAAACTGAAGTATATATCAAACCAACAGTATTTATAGAAACTGAAGTATATTCCTTGAATGCTACAAATTGACTAGCTATTATGCCAAACCGAGACTAATTAAGCATTTGACCTATATCCTGCATCTATAACTACTATATATATATTTTACCTCGACGAGTCAGATGGACATCAGCAGCAGGAGGAGGAGCAACTTCCTCATGATCAGCTGCACAATCCATTGCTGCAGCATCATCAGCTTTCTCTTGCTTGACATGAACCCTATCTAGAGCACCATCCTCACCTTCGGAGGATGAGCTGATGTCGATGGTCTCCACGGCCTTCTTGGATGGGACCAAAATGGCAACTTCATAGTCATAGGGGTCCATGGTGTCGACCTAATAACAAGCAGTGAACAATTTGAGAACTATGAAACTATTAATTACACATTAATTAAAACTAAGTTGGGATGTTTAGTTTCAGATTGACATTCGCACTAGCAGCACTACACATGTTTTGAATCAATCTAAACCAGGAAAATCACTCTAGCACTAGAATCTACTTTGAATCGATCAAACCCTAGGAAAATCGCCGCTCGGACAAAAAACCCCAATTAAAATCCCCCGAGATTAAGTACGGCTAACCCTAGAAAATCCCCCGCTCATCCCCCAAATTAACCTGAGCTTCGGCCGACGGATCGAGGCAGTGGAGCTTCGGCCGACGGAGCTTGACGGAGCTGCTTGACGGAGCTTCGGCCGACGGAGTTGGGAGAGGAAGAGGCGGCAGTGGCGGCTGGGTTGGGAGAGAGAGAGAGTGAGACAGGGGAGAAAGTTGCTTTCGGTAATTTTATGGGGACATTTTGGGGTGGGTGGGGCAAAATGGCACCCACTGACGTGTGGGGCCATCTAGCAGTAGATACCACTGGGTTGGGCCATTTCGGGTAATTTTATGTGGATTAGGGGCCAGCAGGTAAAATGGAACCCTCATTCTCTGTTTTTACTAATTATAATAAATCAGAAATTCCCTCCTCCGCCTCTCCGCTTCTTGACGGTTCCACTCCGCTTCCACTACTCCCACTACACGAAAAACCCTCCTCCGCGCCAAGACGCTTCTGCCTCGCCGCTTCTGCCTCCTCCGCCGCTTCCTCCTCCGCCGCTTCTGCCTCCTCCGCCGCTTCTGCCTCCTCCGCGCCATGGACGCTGCTTCTTCTTCCTCTTCCTCTGTTCCGCTGCAGCACATTACTCAGATCAGGACCTTCACCGTCCATGGCGGCAAGGAGATCGAAGTGGTCTACACAAACGAGGAGGAGACGATGAGCAAGTACCTGAAGATGTACGCGCAGTGGTATGCGGAAGAAGAAGAGAACAAATTTGTAGGATTGGATCTCGAGTACACTCGGGAGGACCCCAACCACGAAGTAGACAACTACCTCGCCGTCGCTCAGCTGTGCATGAGGAACCACGTCCTCGTCTACCACTTTTCCTGGTTTGTAGATCTTAATCTTGCTCTGATTTACTTAATCTTGCTCTGATTTTGTTAATCTTGCTCAGATTTTAGTTAATCGCTAGTGCATGATGAACCAAGTCACCCTCGAGTGCTCTGTTTTAGTTAATCTTGATCTGTTTTAGTTAATCTCGAGTGCTCTGGTTTCTCTGTTTGAGAGAAAATTGCAACTCACATGCACCATAATTCGCAAGGCAGTTTCAAGAATATGGGATTGTGCATTTTATTGAAAGAAATTGTGGAGAGGGGAATTCTTGTGTTATTGAAAGAAATTGTGGAGAGGGGAATTCGTGCAACAGCAAGTTACAAATTGGTTCATTGGGCTAGGTGCAACAAATTAAACTACAAACCGTGCTAGCATGGTGTCCTGATCTTGCAGATTGAATCTATCCATATGCTCATCTAGCATGTACTGGATTTCATTATACCAAATTAATTATCACAAAGCAAATTTCCGGAGTCCTGATCTTGCATTTAATAGACTTTTGTTAGTTTCAAAATTATATGATGCAAAATGATATTTCAATGACTAAAAAATTTGCACTTGCACATTTCATAAAAGTGTTGGTCATGCATTCTTTTAGTACCAAATGGATTATGACTAGATAATTTTCAGACTCTTGATCATGCACTTACTAAACTTATGTCAATTTTATTCAAGTTATGAGATTGCATAGACTAAACATTCGTATTCCCAAATTTTATTCAAGTGTTGATCTCGCAAGTACTAAATTTTTGCATCAAATTGAATCTATCCATATGCTCATCTAGCATGTACTGGATTTCATTATACCAAATTAATTATCACAAGCAAATTTCCGGAGTCTTGATCTTGCATTTAATAGAATTTTGTTAGTTTCAAAATTATATGATGCAAAATGAAATTTCAATGACTAAACAATTGCACTTACACATTTCATAAAAGTGTTGTTCATGCATTCTATTAGTACCAAATGAATTATGACTAGATAATATTCAGACTGTTGATCATGAACTTACTAAACTTATGTAGTTTCAAATTTTATATTCAAGCTATGAGATTGCATATAGACTAGCTTCGTAGTCCCAAATTTTATTCAAGTGTTGATCTCGCAAGTACTAAATTTTTGTTTTCAGGACCAACGGGGAATGTCCGGCGCTGCGCTCATTCCTTCAAAATCAAGAAATTGTGTTCTGCAGCGTTGACAAGAGACAAGATTTTATAAAGTTATATTACGAGAAGATTATGATTCCTAGTCGGAACTGGATCGATATCCAGGAAATTGTCAACGTCAAAGGTCTCAACGAGAGAGGAAAATTATTGAGGGATGGAATGGCTAGTCTTGCAACTAGCATCTTGGACGAGTCGTACAGCGAGATGAAGAGCAAATTCCCTCGAGACAGGCACAATTACTGGGAAGAGCAGCCGTTGTCTGATCTAAACCTGGAGTATGCAGCTAAAGATGCTTACGTGAGCTACCAGCTCTACGTTAAGATATGGTTCTTCCTGCGTTACCTTGTGTTTTGCCCCGGTTGCAAGAAGGAAGACAAGCTGAGGGGACGTCTGTGTCGCAAATGCAATGCAGCAGAGATCGAAGCTGAACATGCACAGAGAAATGCTGCAGCTGAAATAGCAAGGTTAAATGCTGAGCTTGCAAGCGCGCAGGCTGAACTAGCAATCTTGAAGGCACCAGCTTCCAGCGACAACACCCAGCAGACAAGTCCCCTTCATGGCAAACGGACGAAGATGAATGATGAGCAGTGGCTGGAGGGTAGTGATGCGCCGAAGAGTAGTGATTATTGGCAGGACCTGAGGAAGAAAACGTGGACTGGTGCTGATCAGTGGGGTGATGATCCGTGGACGACGGAGAGTGATCAGCAGAGCCCGAAGAGTGATAATCCGTGGCTGACGAAGCCAGGCAATTACTGACGACTTCTCCAAGATCCATGCCTAGTTAATTATTTGTATTTGCTTGTCAAGAAACTTTGCTTCTATCGTCTCTTTGTTTATGAGGCACAGCTCGGGGTAGACTTGTATAGGATCTCCCCATTAGGTAGGATCATAGGATCAACTTAGATAAATCATACTTTTGCTGATGTGAATAGTGTCAGATCTGGTTGAATATTTCACACCCAGATTTTGGCATTGCATATATAACATCGATGTGTGTTGTCATTTTTTCAGGCTTCGGAAATTCAATTCGGCTCCCGGGTGCGTATGCTCCCTCTACCAACAAAACGTATTTCGAAGTGTGGAAAGATTTTGACAAAAAAAATTACATGTACATCTCCATAATATATGTGTATGCCTCAAGTTTCACGAGAAATCTAGGGGGTAGACCCGCCGGGGCACACGTTCCGCTGTTTTGGGGGAAGGAGGGGGAGAACGACCGCCGGAGCACCGGAACCCCACCAAATCTTGCATGTGGACCTATGATATGTGTCAAGGTGTGGTGCAAGGTCTAATGGTGCAAAAGTAGCTCCCCTAAACCCTAAACCCTAAACTGGGGAGGCTTCGAGCACTAAAACCCCTCTAAAACCCTAAACCACGACACCGGAGCTGTAGAACCATGCATCATAAACCCTAACCCTAACCCTATACCCTAAACATATACCTAACCATAAATACTTACCTTTAACCTAAACCCTAGCCCTACCCCCTAAACCCTAGCCCTAACCCTACACCAAACCCTAACCAGTAGATCAGGCACACCCTCGATCGTGTGATAATGGCTCTAGCTGCGGGTATATGTGCCAAAGGGTCCCAATCTTGGTTCTCCATGTGTATATGTCCTAAACAAACCTAAAAGAATGAAAAGTTACATTGGTGCACCCTCGCGCGGAGAAATCTAGGGGGTAGACCCGCCGGGGCACACGTTCCGCTGTTTTGGGGGAAGGAGGGGGAGAACGACCGCCGGAGCACCGGAACCCCACCAAATCTTGCATGTGGACCTATGATATGTGTCAGGTGTGGTGCAAGGTCTAATGGTGCAAAAGTAGCTCCCCTAAACCCTAAACCCTAAACTGGGGAGGCTTCGAGCACTAAAACCCCTCTAAAACCCTAAACCACGACACCGGAGCTGTAGAACCATGCATCATAAACCCTAACCCTAACCCTATACCCTAAACATATACCTAACCATAAATACTTACCTTTAACCTAAACCCTAGCCCTACCCCCTAAACCCTAGCCCTAACCCTACACCAAACCCTAACCAGTAGATCAGGCACACCCTCGATCGTGTGATAATGGCTCTAGCTGCGGGTATATGTGCCAAAGGGTCCCAATCTTGGTTCTCCATGTGTATATGTCCTAAACAAACCTAAAAGAATGAAAAGTTACATTGGTGCACCCTCGCGCGGAGAAATCTAGGGGGTAGACCCGCCGGGGCACACGTTCCGCTGTTTTGGGGGAAGGAGGGGGAGAACGACCGCCGGAGCACCGGAACCCCACCAAATCTTGCATGTGGACCTATGATATGTGTCAAAGTGTGGTGCAAGGTCTAATGGTGCAAAAGTAGCTCCCCTAAACCCTAAACCCTAAACTGGGGAGGCTTCGAGCACTAAAACCCCTCTAAAACCCTAAACCACGACACCGGAGCTGCAAAACCATGCATCATAAACCCTAACCCTAACCCTATACCCTAAACATATACCTAACCATAAATACTTACCTTTAACCTAAACCCTAGCCCTACCCCCTAAACCCTAGCCCTAACCCTACACCAAACCCTAACCAGTAGATCAGGCACACCCTCGATCGTGTGATAATGGCTCTAGCTGCGGGTATATGTGCCAAAGGGTCCCAATCTTGGTTATCCATGTGTATATGTCCTAAACAAACCTAAAAGAATGAAAAGTTACATTGGTGCACCCTCGCGCGGAGAAATCTAGGGGGTAGACCCGCCGGGGCACACGTTCCGCTGTTTTGGGGGAAGGAGGGGGAGAACGACCGCCGGAGCACCGGAACCCCACCAAAAAAATCGAGCGGAGCCGCGTGGCGTCATTTTATGTGTCCTAGTAACCACTTCAAAAGACGGAATTGGGATACGGCAATTATCTTGAAAAACCCTTCACGAGTAGGGCTATCACGTCCGGAGTTCTATGGCTTTTAGGGGGAATGAGTAGGAAACGGCCCGTTTCACCACATAGTTTGTCGGAACGAGGCCATATTTGGCACGTGCGTGCACCTTAGGATGGGAAGCAAGGCCCCTGTCGCGGATTTCCAATCCGAACCACGGGCGACGGTTTTTCCATTTTCGGGGTGCCGGAAGGGCTTTTTTTGTGAAGGAGCTACATGGTGCGCATTTTAGTATTGCGCGAGACCTCCGCGCAGCGGCAGGATACCTCCTACGCACCACCTATCACATGCCGTATGCGCGCGGTAGCCATCTGGGAATCCCTCCGGCTTCCTGCGGTGTCCCGCCGAATCCGCTGGAAACTGACCGGATTTGAACTGGGGCCACACTTTCCTTGGCTCAATAAATGGAGGGGAAAATGTTTTTAGGTCTAGGACGCGTCATTTTATGTGCTAAATGTTTTCCGTTTCGCGCGTTGGCGGACGGGTGCACGCGCGCGCCCGCATGTCCCGGCGGCCCCGTTTTGCGCAGTTGGCAAATTAAACGGAGCCAAAAAATCGAGCGGAGCCGCGTGGCGTCATTTTATGTGTCCTAGTAACCACTTCAAAAGACGGAATTGGGATACGGCAATTATCTTGAAAAACCCTTCACGAGTAGGGCTATCACGTCCGGAGTTCTATGGCTTTTAGGGGGAATGAGTAGGAAACGGCCCGTTTCACCACATAGTTTGTCGGAACGAGGCCATATTTGGCACGTGCGTGCACCTTAGGATGGGAAGCAAGGCCCCTGTCGCGGATTTCCAATCCGAACCACGGGCGACGGTTTTTCCATTTTCGGGGTGCCGGAAGGGCTTTTTTTGTGAAGGAGCTACATGGTGCGCATTTTAGTATTGCGCGAGACCTCCGCGCAGCGGCAGGATACCTCCTACGCACCACCTATCACATGCCGTATGCGCGCGGTAGCCATCTGGGAATCCCTCCGGCTTCCTGCGGTGTCCCGCCGAATCCGCTGGAAACTGACCGGATTTGAACTGGGGCCACACTTTCCTTGGCTCAATAAATGGAGGGGAAAATGTTTTTAGGTCTAGGACGCGTCATTTTATGTGCTAAATGTTTTCCGTTTCGCGCGTTGGCGGACGGGTGCACGCGCGCGCCCGGTACGGCCATACCGCATGTCCCGGCGGCCCCGTTTTGCGCAGTTGGCAAATTAAACGGAGCCAAAAAATCGAGCGGAGCCGCGTGGCGTCATTTTATGTGTCCTAGTAACCACTTCAAAAGACGGAATTGGGATACGGCAATTATCTTGAAAAACCCTTCACGAGTAGGGCTATCACGTCCGGAGTTCTATGGCTTTTAGGGGGAATGAGTAGGAAACGGCCCGTTTCACCACATAGTTTGTCGGAACGAGGCCATATTTGGCACGTGCGTGCACCTTAGGATGGGAAGCAAGGCCCCTGTCGCGGATTTCCAATCCGAACCACGGGCGACGGTTTTTCCATTTTCGGGGTGCCGGAAGGGCTTTTTTTGTGAAGGAGCTACATGGTGCGCATTTTAGTATTGCGCGAGACCTCCGCGCAGCGGCAGGATACCTCCTACGCACCACCTATCACATGCCGTATGCGCGCGGTAGCCATCTGGGAATCCCTCCCGCTTCCTGCGGTGTCCCGCCGAATCCGCTGGAAACTGACCGGATTTGAACTGGGGCCACACTTTCCTTGGCTCAATAAATGGAGGGGAAAATGTTTTTAGGTCTAGGACGCGTCATTTTATGTGCTAAATGTTTTCCGTTTCGCGCGTTGGCGGACGGGTGCACGCGCGCGCCCGGTACGGCCATACCGCATGTCCCGGCGGCCCCGTTTTGCGCAGTTGGCAAATTAAACGGAGCCAAAAAATCGAGCGGAGCCGCGTGGCGTCATTTTATGTGTCCTAGTAACCACTTCAAAAGACGGAATTGGGATACGGCAATTATCTTGAAAAACCCTTCACGAGTAGGGCTATCACGTCCGGAGTTCTATGGCTTTTAGGGGGAATGAGTAGGAAACGGCCCGTTTCACCACATAGTTTGTCGGAACGAGGCCATATTTGGCACGTGCGTGCACCTTAGGATGGGAAGCAAGGCCCCTGTCGCGGATTTCCAATCCGAACCACGGGCGACGGTTTTTCCATTTTCGGGGTGCCGGAAGGGCTTTTTTTGTGAAGGAGCTACATGGTGCGCATTTTAGTATTGCGCGAGACCTCCGCGCAGCGGCAGGATACCTCCTACGCACCACCTATCACATGCCGTATGCGCGCGGTAGCCATCTGGGAATCCCTCCGGCTTCCTGCGGTGTCCCGCCGAATCCGCTGGAAACTGACCGGATTTGAACTGGGGCCACACTTTCCTTGGCTCAATAAATGGAGGGGAAAATGTTTTTAGGTCTAGGACGCGTCATTTTATGTGCTAAATGTTTTCCGTTTCGCGCGTTGGCGGACGGGTGCACGCGCGCGCCCGGTACGGCCATACCGCATGTCCCGGCGGCCCCGTTTTGCGCAGTTGGCAAATTAAACGGAGCCAAAAAATCGAGCGGAGCCGCGTGGCGTCATTTTATGTGTCCTAGTAACCACTTCAAAAGACGGAATTGGGATACGGCAATTATCTTGAAAAACCCTTCACGAGTAGGGCTATCACGTCCGGAGTTCTATGGCTTTTAGGGGGAATGAGTAGGAAACGGCCCGTTTCACCACATAGTTTGTCGGAACGAGGCCATATTTGGCACGTGCGTGCACCTTAGGATGGGAAGCAAGGCCCCTGTCGCGGATTTCCAATCCGAACCACGGGCGACGGTTTTTCCATTTTCGGGGTGCCGGAAGGGCTTTTTTTGTGAAGGAGCTACATGGTGCGCATTTTAGTATTGCGCGAGACCTCCGCGCAGCGGCAGGATACCTCCTACGCACCACCTATCACATGCCGTATGCGCGCGGTAGCCATCTGGGAATCCCTCCGGCTTCCTGCGGTGTCCCGCCGAATCCGCTGGAAACTGACCGGATTTGAACTGGGGCCACACTTTCCTTGGCTCAATAAATGGAGGGGAAAATGTTTTTAGGTCTAGGACGCGTCATTTTATGTGCTAAATGTTTTCCGTTTCGCGCGTTGGCGGACGGGTGCACGCGCGCGCCCGGTACGGCCATACCGCATGTCCCGGCGGCCCCGTTTTGCGCAGTTGGCAAATTAAACGGAGCCAAAAAATCGAGCGGAGCCGCGTGGCGTCATTTTATGTGTCCTAGTAACCACTTCAAAAGACGGAATTGGGATACGGCAATTATCTTGAAAAACCCTTCACGAGTAGGGCTATCACGTCCGGAGTTCTATGGCTTTTAGGGGGAATGAGTAGGAAACGGCCCGTTTCACCACATAGTTTGTCGGAACGAGGCCATATTTGGCACGTGCGTGCACCTTAGGATGGGAAGCAAGGCCCCTGTCGCGGATTTCCAATCCGAACCACGGGCGACGGTTTTTCCATTTTCGGGGTGCCGGAAGGGCTTTTTTTGTGAAGGAGCTACATGGTGCGCATTTTAGTATTGCGCGAGACCTCCGCGCAGCGGCAGGATACCTCCTACGCACCACCTATCACATGCCGTATGCGCGCGGTAGCCATCTGGGAATCCCTCCGGCTTCCTGCGGTGTCCCGCCGAATCCGCTGGAAACTGACCGGATTTGAACTGGGGCCACACTTTCCTTGGCTCAATAAATGGAGGGGAAAATGTTTTTAGGTCTAGGACGCGTCATTTTATGTGCTAAATGTTTTCCGTTTCGCGCGTTGGCGGACGGGTGCACGCGCGCGCCCGGTACGGCCATACCGCATGTCCCGGCGGCCCCGTTTTGCGCAGTTGGCAAATTAAACGGAGCCAAAAAATCGAGCGGAGCCGCGTGGCGTCATTTTATGTGTCCTAGTAACCACTTCAAAAGACGGAATTGGGATACGGCAATTATCTTGAAAAACCCTTCACGAGTAGGGCTATCACGTCCGGAGTTCTATGGCTTTTAGGGGGAATGAGTAGGAAACGGCCCGTTTCACCACATAGTTTGTCGGAACGAGGCCATATTTGGCACGTGCGTGCACCTTAGGATGGGAAGCAAGGCCCCTGTCGCGGATTTCCAATCCGAACCACGGGCGACGGTTTTTCCATTTTCGGGGTGCCGGAAGGGCTTTTTTTGTGAAGGAGCTACATGGTGCGCATTTTAGTATTGCGCGAGACCTCCGCGCAGCGGCAGGATACCTCCTACGCACCACCTATCACATGCCGTATGCGCGCGGTAGCCATCTGGGAATCCCTCCGGCTTCCTGCGGTGTCCCGCCGAATCCGCTGGAAACTGACCGGATTTGAACTGGGGCCACACTTTCCTTGGCTCAATAAATGGAGGGGAAAATGTTTTTAGGTCTAGGACGCGTCATTTTATGTGCTAAATGTTTTCCGTTTCGCGCGTTGGCGGACGGGTGCACGCGCGCGCCCGGTACGGCCATACCGCATGTCCCGGCGGCCCCGTTTTGCGCAGTTGGCAAATTAAACGGAGCCAAAAAATCGAGCGGAGCCGCGTGGCGTCATTTTATGTGTCCTAGTAACCACTTCAAAAGACGGAATTGGGATACGGCAATTATCTTGAAAAACCCTTCACGAGTAGGGCTATCACGTCCGGAGTTCTATGGCTTTTAGGGGAAATGAGTAGGAAACGGCCCGTTTCACCACATAGTTTGTCGGAACGAGGCCATATTTGGCACGTGCGTGCACCTTAGGATGGGAAGCAAGGCCCCTGTCGCGGATTTCCAATCCGAACCACGGGCGACGGTTTTTCCATTTTCGGGGTGCCGGAAGGGCTTTTTTTGTGAAGGAGCTACATGGTGCGCATTTTAGTATTGCGCGAGACCTCCGCGCAGCGGCAGGATACCTCCTACGCACCACCTATCACATGCCGTATGCGCGCGGTAGCCATCTGGGAATCCCTCCGGCTTCCTGCGGTGTCCCGCCGAATCCGCTGGAAACTGACCGGATTTGAACTGGGGCCACACTTTCCTTGGCTCAATAAATGGAGGGGAAAATGTTTTTAGGTCTAGGACGCGTCATTTTATGTGCTAAATGTTTTCCGTTTCGCGCGTTGGCGGACGGGTGCACGCGCGCGCCCGGTACGGCCATACCGCATGTCCCGGCGGCCCCGTTTTGCGCAGTTGGCAAATTAAACGGAGCCAAAAAATCGAGCGGAGCCGCGTGGCGTCATTTTATGTGTCCTAGTAACCACTTCAAAAGACGGAATTGGGATACGGCAATTATCTTGAAAAACCCTTCACGAGTAGGGCTATCACGTCCGGAGTTCTATGGCTTTTAGGGGGAATGAGTAGGAAACGGCCCGTTTCACCACATAGTTTGTCGGAACGAGGCCATATTTGGCACGTGCGTGCACCTTAGGATGGGAAGCAAGGCCCCTGTCGCGGATTTCCAATCCGAACCACGGGCGACGGTTTTTCCATTTTCGGGGTGCCGGAAGGGCTTTTTTTGTGAAGGAGCTACATGGTGCGCATTTTAGTATTGCGCGAGACCTCCGCGCAGCGGCAGGATACCTCCTACGCACCACCTATCACATGCCGTATGCGCGCGGTAGCCATCTGGGAATCCCTCCGGCTTCCTGCGGTGTCCCGCCGAATCCGCTGGAAACTGACCGGATTTGAACTGGGGCCACACTTTCCTTGGCTCAATAAATGGAGGGGAAAATGTTTTTAGGTCTAGGACGCGTCATTTTATGTGCTAAATGTTTTCCGTTTCGCGCGTTGGCGGACGGGTGCACGCGCGCGCCCGGTACGGCCATACCGCATGTCCCGGCGGCCCCGTTTTGCGCAGTTGGCAAATTAAACGGAGCCAAAAAATCGAGCGGAGCCGCGTGGCGTCATTTTATGTGTCCTAGTAACCACTTCAAAAGACGGAATTGGGATACGGCAATTATCTTGAAAAACCCTTCACGAGTAGGGCTATCACGTCCGGAGTTCTATGGCTTTTAGGGGAAATGAGTAGGAAACGGCCCGTTTCACCACATAGTTTGTCGGAACGAGGCCATATTTGGCACGTGCGTGCACCTTAGGATGGGAAGCAAGGCCCCTGTCGCGGATTTCCAATCCGAACCACGGGCGACGGTTTTTCCATTTTCGGGGTGCCGGAAGGGCTTTTTTTGTGAAGGAGCTACATGGTGCGCATTTTAGTATTGCGCGAGACCTCCGCGCAGCGGCAGGATACCTCCTACGCACCACCTATCACATGCCGTATGCGCGCGGTAGCCATCTGGGAATCCCTCCCGCTTCCTGCGGTGTCCCGCCGAATCCGCTGGAAACTGACCGGATTTGAACTGGGGCCACACTTTCCTTGGCTCAATAAATGGAGGGGAAAATGTTTTTAGGTCTAGGACGCGTCATTTTATGTGCTAAATGTTTTCCGTTTCGCGCGTTGGCGGACGGGTGCACGCGCGCGCCCGGTACGGCCATACCGCATGTCCCGGCGGCCCCGTTTTGCGCAGTTGGCAAATTAAACGGAGCCAAAAAATCGAGCGGAGCCGCGTGGCGTCATTTTATGTGTCCTAGTAACCACTTCAAAAGACGGAATTGGGATACGGCAATTATCTTGAAAAACCCTTCACGAGTAGGGCTATCACGTCCGGAGTTCTATGGCTTTTAGGGGGAATGAGTAGGAAACGGCCCGTTTCACCACATAGTTTGTCGGAACGAGGCCATATTTGGCACGTGCGTGCACCTTAGGATGGGAAGCAAGGCCCCTGTCGCGGATTTCCAATCCGAACCACGGGCGACGGTTTTTCCATTTTCGGGGTGCCGGAAGGGCTTTTTTTGTGAAGGAGCTACATGGTGCGCATTTTAGTATTGCGCGAGACCTCCGCGCAGCGGCAGGATACCTCCTACGCACCACCTATCACATGCCGTATGCGCGCGGTAGCCATCTGGGAATCCCTCCCGCTTCCTGCGGTGTCCCGCCGAATCCGCTGGAAACTGACCGGATTTGAACTGGGGCCACACTTTCCTTGGCTCAATAAATGGAGGGGAAAATGTTTTTAGGTCTAGGACGCGTCATTTTATGTGCTAAATGTTTTCCGTTTCGCGCGTTGGCGGACGGGTGCACGCGCGCGCCCGGTACGGCCATACCGCATGTCCCGGCGGCCCCGTTTTGCGCAGTTGGCAAATTAAACGGAGCCAAAAAATCGAGCGGAGCCGCGTGGCGTCATTTTATGTGTCCTAGTAACCACTTCAAAAGACGGAATTGGGATACGGCAATTATCTTGAAAAACCCTTCACGAGTAGGGCTATCACGTCCGGAGTTCTATGGCTTTTAGGGGGAATGAGTAGGAAACGGCCCGTTTCACCACATAGTTTGTCGGAACGAGGCCATATTTGGCACGTGCGTGCACCTTAGGATGGGAAGCAAGGCCCCTGTCGCGGATTTCCAATCCGAACCACGGGCGACGGTTTTTCCATTTTCGGGGTGCCGGAAGGGCTTTTTTTGTGAAGGAGCTACATGGTGCGCATTTTAGTATTGCGCGAGACCTCCGCGCAGCGGCAGGATACCTCCTACGCACCACCTATCACATGCCGTATGCGCGCGGTAGCCATCTGGGAATCCCTCCGGCTTCCTGCGGTGTCCCGCCGAATCCGCTGGAAACTGACCGGATTTGAACTGGGGCCACACTTTCCTTGGCTCAATAAATGGAGGGGAAAATGTTTTTAGGTCTAGGACGCGTCATTTTATGTGCTAAATGTTTTCCGTTTCGCGCGTTGGCGGACGGGTGCACGCGCGCGCCCGGTACGGCCATACCGCATGTCCCGGCGGCCCCGTTTTGCGCAGTTGGCAAATTAAACGGAGCCAAAAAATCGAGCGGAGCCGCGTGGCGTCATTTTATGTGTCCTAGTAACCACTTCAAAAGACGGAATTGGGATACGGCAATTATCTTGAAAAACCCTTCACGAGTAGGGCTATCACGTCCGGAGTTCTATGGCTTTTAGGGGGAATGAGTAGGAAACGGCCCGTTTCACCACATAGTTTGTCGGAACGAGGCCATATTTGGCACGTGCGTGCACCTTAGGATGGGAAGCAAGGCCCCTGTCGCGGATTTCCAATCCGAACCACGGGCGACGGTTTTTCCATTTTCGGGGTGCCGGAAGGGCTTTTTTTGTGAAGGAGCTACATGGTGCGCATTTTAGTATTGCGCGAGACCTCCGCGCAGCGGCAGGATACCTCCTACGCACCACCTATCACATGCCGTATGCGCGCGGTAGCCATCTGGGAATCCCTCCCGCTTCCTGCGGTGTCCCGCCGAATCCGCTGGAAACTGACCGGATTTGAACTGGGGCCACACTTTCCTTGGCTCAATAAATGGAGGGGAAAATGTTTTTAGGTCTAGGACGCGTCATTTTATGTGCTAAATGTTTTCCGTTTCGCGCGTTGGCGGACGGGTGCACGCGCGCGCCCGGTACGGCCATACCGCATGTCCCGGCGGCCCCGTTTTGCGCAGTTGGCAAATTAAACGGAGCCAAAAAATCGAGCGGAGCCGCGTGGCGTCATTTTATGTGTCCTAGTAACCACTTCAAAAGACGGAATTGGGATACGGCAATTATCTTGAAAAACCCTTCACGAGTAGGGCTATCACGTCCGGAGTTCTATGGCTTTTAGGGGAAATGAGTAGGAAACGGCCCGTTTCACCACATAGTTTGTCGGAACGAGGCCATATTTGGCACGTGCGTGCACCTTAGGATGGGAAGCAAGGCCCCTGTCGCGGATTTCCAATCCGAACCACGGGCGACGGTTTTTCCATTTTCGGGGTGCCGGAAGGGCTTTTTTTGTGAAGGAGCTACATGGTGCGCATTTTAGTATTGCGCGAGACCTCCGCGCAGCGGCAGGATACCTCCTACGCACCACCTATCACATGCCGTATGCGCGCGGTAGCCATCTGGGAATCCCTCCCGCTTCCTGCGGTGTCCCGCCGAATCCGCTGGAAACTGACCGGGAGGATTTGAACTGGGGCCACACTTTCCTTGGTTCAATAAATGGAGTGAAAAATGTTTTTAGGTCTAGGACGCGTCATTTTATGTGCTAAATGTTTTCCGTTTCGCGCGTTGGCGGATGGGTGCACGCGCGCGCCCGGTACGGCCATACCGCATGTCCCGGCGGCCCCTTTTTGCGCAGTTGGCAAATTAAACGGAGCCAAAAAGTCGAGCGGAGACGACGTACATTCTAGCTAGGAGCTAGAACCCTTCACGATCGAACTGCCACGTTCGGAATCTTGATGTATATAGAATGGGATAAAGCTTGCATATGCCTTATGATAACATATAATTAGTGTGTGCAAGAGACATATATTATTTGACCTAATTAACCAAACATTTTCTGATTTTTTTAAATAATTTAATTATTAAGGATTCTAGGAGTTTCATATATCCCTATATTATTATCATTAAAGGAATGACGGTGACACACGTTTAATTACATGATATTCTGTTTTTAAAAATATTTTAATCTACACCAAATTATATGCATTATTGCGCATTTAATTATTATTGTTTTGCACAAAAAAGCCCCAAAAATTCCCTCCAAAACCCCAAAACCCCAAAACCCTCCAAAACCCCAAAACTCTCCCGCCCAGCTTCTCCCGCCAGCTCCAGCGAAATGTTTTGAATCCGCCCGCCACTAACCTAAGCTGGAAAGGAGGGCAAATGTCCGAAACGCCACTAACCTAAGCTGGAAAGGAGGGACATTTCAGTCAAATCCCGTACGAGCTCCCTCAATTCCCCAATTCCCCTCCCACTCCGGTGCAATACGAACCCCAATTCCCCTCCCACTCCGCTCATCCCCACCGACGAGCGGCGCTCCGACGAGCGGACGAGCGGAGAGCTACCCGCCGACGACGGCCGCGCGTGCGTAGACGCTCGCCACAAGATCTTCAGGCGAGTTCCCTCCTCAACCCGACCCCTCCCCCCCTCTTCGATCTATGGCCTTTTCTTGGCCTGCTTAGGGTTTCGTCGGCCATGGCTAGGGTTACGGTTTGCTTGGCATGTCATGGTTAGGGTTAGGGATTTCGTGGCATGGCTTGTTTCCTTGGCTTGTCCAGGGTCAGGGTTGCTCGGCCTGTCATGGTTCTTGCTGCAACCAGTCCATGGTTGCTTCGGATCTTGCTTTTCATGTTCTTGCAGCAACCAGTCGATGATTGCTGCGGATCTTGCCTGGCTCAGGCTCTGTAGATTTTAGATTTGGTTTTCTGCAGTCCCTATATGATTACCTGCTGCCGATCTTGCTTGCTATATGCAAGCAGTCCATGGTTGCTTCGGATCTTGATTGGCATGTGTCTTGCTGCAACCAGTCGATGATTGCTGCGGATCTTGCTTGGCTCAGGCTCTGTAGAATTTAGATCTGGTTTACTGCAGTCCCTATATGATTACCTGCTGCCGATCTTGCTTGCTGTATCCAACCAGTCAATTAGTGATGCAGATCTTGCCTGGCGTGGGTCTCGCTGCAACCAGTCCGTGATTGTTGGGGGATTTTACTTGGCTTGGGCTCTGTAGATTGTACATCTAGTTTACTGCAGTCCATATATGATTAGCTTCTACAGATCTTTCTTGCTGCAACTAGTACATAATATGATTACCTGCTGCGGATCTTGCTTGGTACAGATCTTTACCAAGGCATTCCCTTTTATATTTCGTCGATGAACATTTATATTGCCCTTCTATCCTGTGTTGATGAAACTTCTCCCAAACAAAGTTTGGGAGCCCTGTTTATCTGTACATGCCTACAGCTTTTTCTGTGTACATGTCTATTGTTGTATGAAGGGATATGTCTAATGATTATAACCTGTTATCTTCGTAGGTAATACTATCAAGGTCTGACCTACTTCAAGGAGCAAGGTGAACCAGGTGATTGTTGATCCACATGAACCTATGTTGCTTGGTTCTTTAATTGCATCCATATGTTGTATCTGCTGTCACTAATTGTTATTCTTTTCGTGCCAGCACATATCCAACCCATCAACATCAGGCATGGCAAAGACTGGGAAGAAGCAGCTGGCTGGTATGCGGCTTCATCCTAACATAATTGTGTCTAATTGATGCTTTTAATCGGGTGCTGGGTTTTTTTGGCTCTGTCTGAATATTTCTGTACCCTAGGATTAAATGAAACTAAAAGTTGAAAATTGCTATGATTAAACAATTTACCTTAGTTGTTCGAGTTGGCTTGCTTCTATGCATTTCAACCATCAATCTAATGGTTACATATTTCTCTCATACATGTAAAGAAGCGCCACTCACCGAGATAGAGAAGGACAGGGCTAGGACAATGATGCGGAACAACCGTGTCTTACAATCCCTGGGTATCCCCGCCGTAGTGTCAATTTTTAGGAAGTCACATGGTGGTCGAGGTGGAGGTCGTTCCACACTTTCAAATGATGAGTCATCTGCCATAACACAAGGCGACAGCTCAGATTATCATCCGAGCAATGACCAATTGGTTGACCAGGAGGATGGGGAGGTTGAAGGGAGTATAGGGGAACACATTGAGAAGGTGCATTCTGCTTATCATCTTTGGAGGGCTGGCATTACTTGTATCTGTTTTCTTATTTATGTTTTGCTATAACCTGTGATGTAATGCCATTTTGTTTTGCTATTTTTGCGAGGCATTGAAGGATCCCAAGAGTAGAAAGAAAAAGGCTTCTGTTAGAAAGACAAGCCCAGGGAGGAGGAGTAAGAGGTTGCAAAAGGAACAAAGTTCAATGCCTCCTGTTAGAGTGTTTGCTGATGCTCCAGGAGGGAGAAAGAGGCATCTGGAACCTGTTGCTGAAGCTCCTTCCAAAAGAGCCACCAGGAGGACATCAAGTGAAGCGTCTGCAACCAACAATGAAGATACTCCGCCCCGCAACAATCGCAGTAGCTCACTGCAGATTGATGAAAGGATCGATGAAGCAAGCACTGTTCGCAGGGACACAGGTCCTACTGCATCTGATGTCATGGTCCATCAGCACTTTGATTCTGATGGTTTTCTTGATCCTGAGGATGATGAAGGCAAGTTTTTGTTGGACAGCTGTCCACACTATCTACTGCCTTTTTTGTTTATCTTTATAAACTCTTTTGGTTGTGGGTGCTGCTTTCTGACATGATCTTTGTATGTATGCTATTCAGGTGGAACCACTGCTGCAGGTGGCCGTAAAAGGAAGGGCACCGGGCTGGAGCAGATTTGCAAGGGGATGGGAGTCAAGCTTACCATTGAGATTCCTCCAGGGCTGAAACGTCCTGAGAAGCCTTTGCCTGCTGCCAAGTTTGCATCGGAGGGTGGAATGCTTGCAAGAGGCCAGATGCCGCTCCTTCCGCATTTCAAGTTGTACAAGAGGGATGAGAATTTGTTGGCCGACTTTGTTGGAAAGATGGGGGTAATCTTCTTCATCACCAGTTCATTTGTTAGATGATAGGAGTGCTTGCTTGATTGTTCATAGTTCATGATAACTAACCTCGTCCTTGCCCTTGTTTGCTTTGTAGGCAAATTTCAACATGGACACAGAGTCGGAAGTCATCCAGAAGGCTTGCTATGACGTACTGCGGAAAGTGTCGAAGAACAGGCGCTACATCCTGAAAAGGGACTACTTCGACAAAGTACCAGCAAATGAAGTCAGCATCAAGTCCCCTGTTAAGGATGTCTCAGATGAAGAATGGGAAGCTCTAACTGCTCTGTGGGTAACCCCAAGACACAGGGTATGTTCTTTGCTTCAGTTGCAGTCATTAGTGCTTGCATGGTAGACATGATGCTCATCGTTATAGTGTGCACATTACTGAATATCATGATTGTGCCCTTCTGCAGAACACATGTACCAAGAACAAGGACAGTCGTGCTGCGGTCAAATTTGGCCAAAAGACTGGCTCTCGTAGCTATGCTGCTCATCTGTATGCAACTGTAAGAACACTCTTACAGAATTTCCTTTTGCATCTTACTCTTGTCTCCACAAGCTTATGTTCTGATTCTTGGTGAACATCATTTCCAGAGGGAGGAGCGCAGAGGTGAAGAGCTAGATGCAGTCGACATCTTTAAGGCGACCCATCACAGCAAGAAGGATGGTTTCTCTGAGGAAGCTCTAGCTGCAATAGTAAGTGACTTGTTCATTTCACTTTTGTGAACCATTCTTGGACCTGTGCGTTTCCTGAATTGATGAATCTTTTGGAAATGGATCTCCAGGCTGATATGGAAGCTGAGTTGGCTATTCCTGTGCCAGAAGGTGCACCGCCAAGGTCTGCAGTCGCTGTTGTTGCAAAGGTTCTTAGCAAGGAAGCCAAGCACAGCACTTTCCTGAAGAATGCTGGACTTCAGCCCAGTTCCACTGTCAAGCTCAACAAGCCCACCGCAGCTGCTGTATCGGCGCATGTTCATGACCTGGAAGCACAGCTGAAGAGGTCCCAGGAGGAAGCTGAACAGATGAAGCAGCAGTTTGCTGCCATCATGGAAGAAGCAGCTGCCCAGAAGGAGAAGCAAGCGGCAAATGAAGCCGCACAAGCTCAGCGTGACAAGGACTACATGGAGCTCCTCAAGCGGACTGAGGAAAGTGATAGGAGGCTTGCTCACATGATGTCCATCTTCGGAGCATCTGCGAATTAGCTCCTGCTGCTGGTCGCATCCCTTTTTTGTGTCCCGCCATGGAACTTGGTCATATCCTGGCAGCGTGACAATAACTTGGTCATATCTGTGAACTTCTTACTGTGAATATGTGAACTTTCTTGACATGTTGGTGAATCTGTGAACCTGGTCATGTTGCTGCTGTCACTCTGCTGTGAAATTTGCAGATTTGAAATGTTGTCTTTTATATTTTGCTGTTGAATTTCTTAGTTTAATATATGCACTGTTGGGCTATTGTGGGCTCTTAAAAGGCTAGAGCCCAACAAATAATTAATTGCATTTTCGAAAAATGGGAGTTGAAAAGGCAAAAAAGGCCGAAGCCCAAAAAACTTGCAGGACAGTAAAAAGGCCAAAGCCCATAACTTTTATGGACCCAAAAAGGCCAAGGCCCAATATCTTTATGGACCCCAAAAAGGCTGAGGCCCAAAACCTTTGTGGACCCTATAAAGGCTTAGGCCCAAAATCTTAATGGACCCTAAAAGGCCAAGGCCCAAAACCATAATGGACCCTAAAAAGGCCAAGGCCCAAAAGTGTAATGGTCCTAAAAAGGGCACGGCCCAAAACTGTAATGGGTCCTAAAAAGGCCACGGCCCAAAAGTGTAATGGGTCCTAAAAAGGCCACGGCCCAATGAAAATTGGCCCAGGCCCAGTAAGTACAGCAGCTAAAAAGGCCGTTGAAAAAAAAATAAGCTAAAAAGGCTTAGGTAATTGGGCCAGTTACGGGCCAAGGCCCAACAAAGCCGAAAAAAATAATCAGAACTAATGGGCTCAGCCCACATAAGAAGCTGAATGGACCGGGCTGAATTCAGATAACGACGTTTCTAATTCGTCACAATTTTGCCACGTCGGATTGCCACGCTGGACTCGGGGGCAGGTGCCCATGACGTTTTGGGAACGTCATGCCGTCAGTGACATTTTAAAACGTCACAAAGCTCTACGACGTTTTCAAGTGAAACGTCTTAAGCACTCACTGCTGACTCCCAGCTTTCGACGTTTTGAAAAGCGTCACGGTAACGTCACAAGCAGCCATCAGTGACGTTTCAGTGACACCTTATTTTTGTCAACTTATGGCAGATTTCTTGTAGTGTTCAGAAACCGTCAGAAAAATACGAAGCATTCACGAGTCCCCAAAGTCAGTGACTTTGAGTCACTTACAACTGTGGTCCACATATCAGTCACCCAAAGTCATGGCAAAGTCAGCTTGGCAAAGTCACCGACAGACAAAGCAAGCAGTGAACAGACAACTCCGTAGCACTGAAAAGACATCTCACAGAAAAGGCTAGTACTACCTTTTCTTCCCGGATAAGCAAAAATAGCTGATCGGTACTGACGAAATGCACCAGGTCCGCAATGTACTCCAGCTATAAGTGAAGCATGCCTACCACTGAAGAGGAAATTCAAGATTCCACCAGATCCCCATATCACTCTTTTGCATAAAACACGGACATATCTTTTGCACAATTCACCACTTGTTGGTCTAATCTATCGCAGCTTCCATCAGTTGGTCATCCAATTAACGATTTAACGGATTAGAAAAATAAGCGGTGGAATTAGAAGTACTAGTAGCGAAATGTGCAAAATATACCGCCCTTCCCGAGGGGGTTTGTCCAGAAGAGGGCCGGATGACAATGTCCCGGGTGCATCCAGAAACGAGAGGGGTAGTTTCTAATACATGTAAGAAATTATTTTACAAAAAGGTACATATTAAGTAGTACAACTATTAGTACAGTACTACTATTTCGAGGGAAAATGCCATGTCGTGCGACCTCTAATCAATGAGTAGAAGTTGTAGGTGCGCCTAACATGCATTGCTGAAAGCTGGTTCCGCTGGAATTTGAGCTCAGCCGGGGCGGATTCTGCGAAGTTCGCCCGACGTCACTCATGTATCCCACCAAACTGCTCACTTCTTTCAATGTCTCTTCTCTTTCACTGCAGCTCTCCAACATCAGGTGCATCAACTTATCTTGTGCCTTCTGCCTCTCGAGAAGGGCAAGGATGGCGATGTCAGCATATTCAAGGTTCAACTTTTGGAGCTGTACTTTATCCTGAAGAAGGATTTTGTACTCTATATCAGACTTGTCTCTGTCGAGGCACACAGTCTTGAGTATGCTGCTGGCTTTCTCCGCTGATGCAATGTTCCTCTCTTTCTGCTTAATCAGCTCGTTCTTCAACATATCGCGCTCATTTCGAAGGCTGCAAATGAGCTCCACAAGAGTTTTCGAATTCTTCTTCTTGGCAGCCAAATCGTCTCGGAGGCGATCACACTCTAAGCTGAGCTCCTCGTTTTTTTCCATCAAGATGGCGACAGTGGTGTCGATAGTCGGCGCCGCTTCCTTCAGGGCGAAATCATCGGTAGCAAGTAAGCGCAAAGGAAGAAGAAGAAGAAGAAGAAGATAACTACACAGTGCTTGGTGCTACCTCATTTCGCCGGGGTAGGGCCGGGTTGAAATCATCGGACGACGATGATTCCTTGGTCGTGGAAGTTGGTGCAGTAGGGGCGTCGTTGGAACTTCCAACCCTTTAAGATGTATAACCATAGAGACTCTTAAAGAGCTTGAGCCCGGGCAAGAAGAAACGAAAGTACATGGCGAAGGAAACTAACCCGGTGAGCACAGCACGGACGCGTTTCGGCGGCGGCGGCAGCGGCGGCGACGGCGAGCCCACTTGGTTTCTGGAACCGTCTCTCGAAATTTCGAGCCGGCGTTTTTTATCCGCGTACTTGACCGCCGGCGACCTGAAGTTTGAACACATTAATTGCTGGAGGAGAGAGCGACGAAAGAAACGAAAGTACATGGCGAAGGAAACTAACCCGGTGAGCACAGCACGGACGCGTTTCGGCGGCGGCGGCGGCGACGGCGAGCCCACTTGGTTTCTGGAAGCGTCTCTCGAAATTTCGAGCCGGCGTTTTTTCTCCGCGTACTTGACCGCCGACGACCTGAATTTTGAAGACATTGCTGGAGGAGAGAGCGACGAACAAATGTTTGTTAGGTGGAGAGAGGAAGAAAGTGAATGGAACGAGAGAGTTTAGCGTTTTGCCCTTATAGTCATAGTCGCTAACCGTGACGCGGGAAGGTTGGTCGTCGGCGTTTAATGGTCTCCCGCGTGGAAACCGAGGCGGCCACGAGGCAGCGGCTGGCCACGCGGCGTCCAGTCGCCTACGCCGCCGTAAATGAGGGTAGTTGCCTACCACCACCAGGTGACATGCACCTTTTGCATGTCACCGTGTGACATGCGGCCTAAATTCAAATTTAAAACATTGCGAAAAAAATCATGCATCCGGTGACATGCCCATGGCATGCCACCGATGAAGAGTTCCGTGCCATGCACTCTGGCACTCTGCGCCGTCTTGGATCAGAAAATGAGCGAAGAACGAGGACGAGGCACTAGTTCAAATTTAGGATGAAGTTTAAGTTTTATTTTGGTTTAAATTAGATTAGAGGGAGTAGTACTCTTACTTTATTACTCGTACTTGTGTTAATGTAGTAGTATTATTATGGTGGTGTACTTGCGTTCGTGTACTTGTTTCAGCTGTTTTGGTGAAGGAGACATGCATCACCTTTTTTGGTGATATATCTAGTCGTCATGTAGCCCTCTACCATGTACTATTTTTGCTATGAATATATGTGGTATTGATTGTCAAAAAAAAACCCCAAGATCCTGAAAAACTGTTGGTCTATCCCGAGAAACGAGGAGGTTTAAGGAAACGAGGAGTCCAGCGCGTGCGGAAGGAGCTTTAATCGTGCGAGCATGCAGGGGCAAAATGAGGAAACTAGCGATTACTTTCTCTCCTGCCAGTCTTATACCTTAATAAATGGGCAAACTGAGCACGTTGTAGCTAATCCTTTTATTAATTAAACAGCTATATTAGTCAATAAGATTGCCTTATGTTTTTCCTCAGTTTTCGCCAAGCCCTTATTTGTAACCCGCAGAAGGAGCTCAGACGGGAGGATTCCAGTTTAGTTGACCGTTCCGTGCTGACGTGTGGGGCTAGTAGAAAGGGACCGCGTGGGACAGGACGAGACCGCGTTTGGTTGTACGTGAGCAGGAGCTGGGTTCTGTCTCTCTCGGCGCGAATTGGCATTTTTAAGAGCACCTTTTCCCCCTCTGTCTCTTTGTCTTTATTAACCAAATTAGTATCAAATCTAGAGAAGCTTGCATTTCTGTCTTTCTTCAATTATTTGTGCCTTTTGGCCCTCGTTGTTTGCCCAATATGGCAGCAAATCTAGTACTCCCTCTGGTCCATATGTATGTAGTTAAATCTAGAAGCAAATCTCCAGGGTAATGTACTCCGTACGACAAATTCGCAGTAATAGTAAATCGAGAAAACAAAGTAGGGCCAACAAAATATACTCCAGTAGAATAGGGATAGATAATAGGGATCCCTCCCTAGATAATAAGCTGCATACACAGCAGCCAACAGGTTCGAGGTTCTTCACAACACCATCATACTAACAACATAACAACAAGGGATCCCTAGCTAACAACAAAATAGAAGCTGCTTTGCAGCAGCAGCAGCACACGTCCGGGACTCCGCCTACCCCATCTGCCTCCACTTGTTGCTCCCCTTGGGAGCCTTGGGCTTGAGCGGAGGCATGCGCCCGGCGGAGATCTCCACCCGCTGGATGCTGCGGAGGTGCATGCCGAGCGCCATGTGCTTGGCGCGGAAGGAGTGGGGGTTCACCGACGCGCCGACCTTGGGGTTGGTGTTGCCGATGTTCTCGGCATGCGTGAGGAGGCAGTTGAAGTCAGTGCGGCCGAGCCTCCTAGTGCAGAAGGGGCACCTGTAGACACCCTTGGCGAAGTAGGAGACGTACTGGCCGACCTGCAGCCTCCGCAGCACCTGGCGAGTCTTGACGTCATGGTGCTCGTCGTCGCTGCCGACGTCGCTGCCAGACAGCTGATCCATATCAAACGGGAACTATTAGTGAATGAGATGCAACGATGACTAACGTGCATGATAACAAAGTAAGGAAAAACAGAGCCAGCCTCAGTTAGAGTGGACACGATTATATGTCTACAGGGATGGTGTTAGCGAACCATAGCTCATGCACAACAGATTTGTACACAGCAATGGTTCGCTGAACCCACTCTGTAAAAATTTGTGCCCAACGATTCATCATAGGCAAAGAAACAGATTCCAGATCTGATTTTGAACAGATTCCAGAATATTTGCAAAATTAAACGGTTGATATCTTTTGATTCCTGCATAAAATAACTGACTGAGATCCCATAAATTAACTGATTGAGATCCCATTATTACTTGCATAAATTAACCGAACGGCCGAACTCCAAATCTTAAACGAAATCAAGAAGGGATCAAAGCAAAATGGAATAAAATCGGCGCAAATATTAACCCAATACTCAACCATCTACAGATCGGCACTAATAGTTACTAGGGAACCAGCAAAAATAGGGTTCAAAAAGGAATGGGGAACAAAAAAGGGAGCAAACCATAGTTACCTCGTTCCATGGGTCGTCCATGAAGGTGTCGTAGGGGTTCGGAGGCGAGATGTACGGCACCGGCTCATAGGGGTCCCATCCCGGCGGGATACGACCGCCACCGGCGGCGGCGACGGCCTTTGAGGGGACGACGTCGAAGAGGGAGGCGTCGCGCTTGGAGCCGACGGCGTCATGGACGATGGGATTCGCATTCTCCATGTCCATCTCGCCTGCAGAGAGGGAGAGGGTTTTTGCTTTGGAGAAGATGATGGGACGTGAGAGGCGGCGTTGCATGAGCGAGTGAGAGTGACAGAGATAGTGCGAGGAGGCGTCTATAAAGGCGAGGGGTGGTTAATGCGACCCGCGTCCTACGCGTCCACCATTTAACGTCTGCACGTCTTGGGCTTCTGCAACGCGACACGCGTCCACAATTGCACGTCTTCGACTTCTGCACCGCGACTCGCGTCAGTACCCGTCAACAATTGCACGTCTTCCACTTCTGCACCGCAACACGCGTACTCGAGTCTAACCCTGGAAATTTAGATATACTCTCGAGTCTTATACTGTAGCATTTTTTGTGTGCTCGGTTTTCCCCTTGAGTACTAATACTGGCTAGTGCAATATACTCAGTTTTACCTCAAGTGCCTGGTCAACAGAGAGTCAACAAATGGGATTAACTAGTTAAATGAGTCAACAAATGGGATTATCAGTTCGTTTTCACGTGTTAAACTTGTCTAAATATTGGTCAAACCAAGGATTTGACCAAGATTCAAATGGGCAGAAAATTAAAAAAATCAGAAAAATGAAAAACCAAAGCACATAGTCTTCTTATGTCATATAGTAAGCATTAAAGGTGATAAACAAGGTCTACACATATTCAAACCATACAAATCATGTATCTACTCCCTAACCCCTAAACTCTGTCTTATGAAGTCAAGCATGAAGAGAAGTGGTTTTGGGTTTCAAACATGGAAATTTCAAAAACCTCCCAAAACTTCATTTTAGAGTGACTAAGAAGGATACATGCTTCCCTTTTCATTTTCATGTTTTAAACTTGTTTAAATCTTGGTCAAACCTAGGATTTGACCAAGATTCAAATGGGCATTAAAATTTAAAAATCAGAAAAATGAAAAACCAAAGCACATAGTGTTCTTATGTCATATAGTAAGCATTAAAGTTGATAAACAAGGTCTAGACATATTCAAACCATACAAATTATGTATCTACCCCCTAACCCCTAAACTCTGTCTTATGAAGTCAAGCATGAAGAGAACTGGTTTTGGGTTTCAAACATGGAAATTTCAAAAACCTCCCAAAAAATTCATTTTAGAGTGACTAAGAAGGATACATGCTTCCCTGGTCATTTTCATGTTTTAAACTTGTTTAAATCTTGGTCAAACCTAGGATTTGACCAAGATTCGATGGGCATCAAAATTTAAAAAAATCAGAAAAATGAAAAACCAAAGCACATAGTTTTCTTATGCCATATAGTAAGCATTCAAGTTGATAAACAAGGTCTATACATATTTAAACCAGACAAATCATGTATCTATAACCCTAAACCTTAAACTCTGTCTTATGAAGTCTAGCATGAAGAGAAGTCGTTTTGGGTTTCAAACATGGAAATTTCAAGAACATCCCAAAAGCTTCATTTTAGTGTGACTAAGAAGGATCAAGGCTTACCTTTTCATTTTCATGTTTTAAACTTGTTTAAATCCTGGTCAAATATAGGTTTGACCAAGATTCAAATGGGCATAAAATAAAAATATAGAAAAATGAAAAACCAAAGCACATAGTCTTCTTATGTCATATAGTAAGCATTAAAGTTGATAAACAAGGTCTAGTCTTATTCAAACTAGACAAGTCATGTATCTACCCGCTAACCCCTAAACTCTGTCTTATGAAGTCTAGCATGAAGAGAAGTCGTTTTGGGTTCAAACATGGAAATTTCAAGAACATCCCAAAAGCTTCATTTTAGTGTGACTAAGAAGGATCAAGGCTTACCTTTTCATTTTCATGTTTTAAACTTGTTTAAATCCTGGTTAAATCTAGGATTTGACCAAGATTCAAATGGGCATAAAATAAAAAAAATAGAAAAATGAAAAACGAAAGCACATAGTCTTCTTATGTCATATAGTAAGCATTAAAGTTGATAAACAAGGTCTAGACTTATTCAAACTAGACAAATCATGTATCTATCCGCAAACCCCTAAACTCTATCTTATGAAGTCAAGCATGAAGAGAAGTGCATGGTTTTGGGTTTCAAACATGGAAATTTCAAAAAACTCCCAAAAAATTCATTTTAGAGTGACTAAGAAGGATACATGCTTCCCTTTTCATTTTCATGTTATATACTTGTTTAAATCTTGGTCAAACCTAGGATTTTACCAAGATTCAAATGTGCATCAAAATTCCAAAAAAAAAAAAAAAAAAACAAAGCACATAGTTTTCTTATGTCATATAGTAAGCATTACAGTTTTTTTTTTTGACAATCAATACCACATATATTCATAGCAACAAATAGTACATGGTAGAGATACATAGTCTTCTTATGTCATATAGTAAGCATTAAAGTTGATAAACAAGGTCTAGACATATTCAAACAAGAAAATCATGTGTCTACCCCCTAACCCTAAACTCTGTCTTATGTAGTCAAGCATGAAGAGAAGTGCTTTTGGGTTTCAAACATGGAAATTTCAAAAACCACCCAAAAGCTTTATTTTAGAGTGACTAAGAAGGATCCATGCTTATCTTTTCATTTTCATATTTTAAACTTGTTTAAATCATTGTCAAACCTAGGATTTGACCAAGATTCAAATGGGCATAAAATTAAAAAATCAGAAAATTGAAAAACTAAAGCACATAGTCTTCTTATGTCATATATATAGTAAGCATTTAAAAGATGATAAATAAGGTCAAGACAATTCAAATAATACAAATCATGTATCTACCCCTAACCCTAAACTCTATCTTATGAAGTCAAGCATGAAGAGAAGTGGTTTTTGGTTTCAAACACAAAAATTTCAAAAACCTCCCAAAAGCTTCATTTTAATTAGACTAACTTATTAATTATGAAGGATCCAGGATTGATTACCTTTTCATTGTCATGTTTTAAACTTGTTTAAATCTTGGTCAAACCTGGGATTTGACCAAGATTCGAATGGGCATAAAAATTAAGAAAAAAATCGTAAGAATGAAAAACCAAAGCACATAGCCTTCTTATGTCATATAGTAAGCATTCAAATTGATAAACAAGGTCTAGACATGTTCAAACCAGAAAAATCATGTATCTACCCCTAACCCTAAACTATGTCTTATGAAGTCAAGCATGCATGAAGAGAAGTGGTTTTGGGTTTCAAACATGAAAATTTCAAAAACCTCCCAAAAGCTTCATTTTAGAGCGACTAATAAGGATCGATGCTTACCTTTTCATTTTCATGTTTTTACTTATTTGAATCTTGGTCAAATCCTAGGTTTGACCAAGATTTAAACAAGTTTAAAACATGAAAATGAAATGGGAAGTGTGTATCCTTCTTAGTCAGTCTAAAATGAAGCTTTTGGGATGTTCTTGAAATTTCCATGTTTGAAACCCAAAACCACTTAAGACAGAGTTTTTGGTTAGGCGTAGATACATGATTTTTCTTGTTTGAATATGTCTAGACCTTGTTTATCAACTTGAATGTTTATGACATAAGAAGGCTATATATGTGCTTTGGTTTTCCATTTTTTTCATTTTTTCGAATTTTTTATGCCCATTTAAATATTGGTCAAATCCTAGGTTTGACCAAGGTTTAATCAAGTTTAAAACATGACAATGAAAAGGTAAGCATGAATCCTTTCTCAGTCACTCTAAAATGAAGGTACTTGAAATTTTTATGTTTGAAACACAAAACCCCAGTTCTCTTCATATGTTTGACTTCATAAGACAAAGTTTAGGGTTAGGGGTAGATATGATACATGATATTTCTGGTTTGAATATGTCTAGACCTTGTTTATCAACTTGAATGCTTACTATATGACATAAGAAGGCTATATATGTGCTTTGGTTTTTCATTTTTTTTATTTTTTTGAATTTTACGCCCGTTTGAATCTTGGTCAAATCCTAGGTTTGACCAAGGTTAAAACAAGTTTAAAAAATGGCAATGAAAAGGTAAGCATGGATCCTTCTTAGTCACTCTAAAATGAAGCTTTTGGGAGGTTTGTGAAATTTCCATGTTTGAAACCCAAAATCACTTCTCCTCATACTTAACTTCATAAGACAGAGTTTAGGGTTAGGGGGTAGATACATGTTTTGTGTGTTTTGAATATGTCTAGACCTTGTTTATCAACTTGAATGCTTACTATATGACATAAGAATACTATGTGCTTTGGTTTTTCATTTTTCTGATTTTTTTAATTGTTAAACCCATTTGAATCTTGGTCAAATCCTAGGTTTGAGCAAGATTTAAACAAGTTTAAAACATGAAAATGGAAAGCTAAGCATGAATCATTCTTAGTCACTCTAAAAATCTTTCGGTCTGCAGAAGAGTCGAATCTGCAATCAGTAGTTACAAAAGCGACCCACCTTAGGGATGGATAATAAGACTTGGGCAATATAAACGTTGATACTTACTTTGTGATACTAAAATATATGTATCTAGACATATTTCAGTTGTAGATACATCCATTTTAACATCAAGTAATATGGATCGGAGGACTAGCTAAAGAACAATGAGAGGCAGTGTTTCTCTCCCCCAGCCTACTTGGCGGAGTGGCCCTCCATCAGGACAGGTGGTGATTCCGCTTCTCTCGTTGGAATTCCTTATCCCCCAGCCTACTCGGCGACGTGCGCTCCTCAGTGACCTGCGCGAGGGCGCCTCGGCGACCTACGCAAAGGTGGCTGGACTCGGAGCGCATCGACTTCCTTCTGCGGTGCCTGGATTGGATCGACCATCCCGCGCGTGTCCTCCACCATATTGTTTTTCTTCAAGATGCTGTCATCCATCATCTTCTTCACCGCATCATGTTGGGTGTTGAGGCTCCCGTTGAGAGCTTGAACGCACCTGTTTGATAGCTCGACGTTTTCTTCGCGAAGAAAGCCGCACTCGATCTTAAGCATCAAATTCTCGCCCTTGAGCTTCTTGATGACAGAGTTCGTTTCCTCACTTGATGGAACCCTCACATCATGCAGCTTGCCCCGGCCGGTGACCTCGTCCTTCAAAGTATCGACATCATCGCGAAAGTTGGAGGCGAGTTCCACGAGAGTTTTAAGCTCATCTCTGAAACACGCCGATGCTTCCTGCATGGCAATATCATCAGTACCGAAACAAAGTGACGAGAGGAAGACGAAAATGTCCAATCAGTGGTAACCTCTAAGCGCAGGAGACAGGGGTTGAAGTCGTCATGAGAAGATGTCAGGGTGCGTCGTGGGGCACTGAGATATGTATAAAAAGGATTAATACGGAATAAAGAGTTGGGACCTCCGGGCCAGGAAGAATCAAGAAACATGGCGATGGAAACCAACCAGGAATCTTCGACCGCACGACTGACGCCGTTCCGAGACGAGCGCGAAGCAGGGCCTTCGTTTTCTGGCGGGCCCTTTCTCGCGGCCAGCATCTGGATAGACCGCCGGCGGGAACTCTCCGCGTCCTTGGTCAACACTAGATGGTGCTTCTTCAAGCGAGATGGTGGCCTTGACTTCGGAGGCATCGCTGGAAGTGGAAGGAGACTGGAAGTGAAGCAAGAAGGGGATGGAAGAAGTACTCCCCCCTATTAAAACCAGACAACCGTCTCCTGCCCTCGCTTCGAGCAACCTGGTCCGCCCATCCTAAATCAACGGCCGAGAGGGGGCTCCCTTGCGAACTGAGATCCAGTGACTTTACCCAACAGAAGTTACCATGAACTTTACCTATACGAGCCATCAGGTTAAGATCCAACGAACATGGTCGATCTAAAATTTGAAATTAAAATTTATGTAGCTCAGAAAAAAACAGAAAAACTTTACATTAAGACGTATTCTCGGAAAGTTCCAGTCCATTTAAAATATTAGTTTAGTTTAAGTTCGAAATTTGGATCAACCGCGAGCGTTGGATCTTGATCGAATGGCTCACGTGTGTAAAGTCGCATGGTGACTTCTCTTAGTGAAGTCACTGGATCTCAGTCCGCGAAGGGTCAGGACGCGGGAGCAGAAGCAAATGAATCGAGAGCGGTCCGGAGTATCCTGTCCGTCCACCGTAAATCAACGGGACAGAGCGGCTACCTTCTCTTCGAAGGCTCTGGCGCGCAACCCGAGGAATGGACATCTGTCGGCTAGTATAGAATTTTATAGCACGCCATTAATCGAGCTAGCAGTACTGTACTACTGACTACAACTCTGATGGACGTCCAAAGCTCTGAATAGTCAGGGGAAACAATGAATGCGAGCCAGGGTAGTACTACTGTAGTAGTGAAGCAATGGGGATTATCTGGAGCAAGTACGGAGTACCGAGTACAGTACTACAAAAGTGCTGTTCGTTGTTTTCGCAGTTCATTTTAGCGTAACGTCCAGGTTGTTGTCGAACCAGCTGTTAGATTTTGGGTAATTATTGTTAAGTTGCTGCTTCTTAATTAAAATTTATCAAAGTCATGTAGACTAGATCGATTTGTGAGAACATCCCAAAAGCTTCATTCATTTTAGAATGACTAAGAAGGATCCATTCTTACCTTTTCTTTTCATGTTTTAAACTTGTTTAAACCTTGGTCAAACCTAGGATTTGACCAAGATTTAAATGGGCATAAAAATTCGGAAAAAAATCAACAAATGAAAAACCAAAGCACATATATAGCCTTCTTATGTCATATAGTAAGCACTCGAGTTGATAAAAACTCTGTCTTATGAAGTCAAACATATGAAGAGAACTGGTTTTGGGTTTCAAACATGGAAATTTCACAAACCTCCCAAAAGCTTCATTCTACAGTGACTAAGAAGGATCCAGGCTTACCTTTTTCATTTTCAATTTCTTAACTTGTTTAAATCTTGGTCAAACCTAGGATTTGACCAAGATTCAAATGGGTATAACAATTCAAAAAAAACGGAAAAAACCAAAGAACATAGTCTTCTGATGTCATATAGTAAGCATTCAAGTTGATAAACAAGGTCTAGACATATTCAAACCAAACAAATCATGTATCTACCCCCTAACCCTAAACTCTGCCTTATGAAGTCAAGCATGAAGAGAAGTGATTTTGGGTTTCAAACATGGAAATTTCAAAAACCTCCCAAAAGCTTCATTTTAGAGTGACTAAGAAGGATCCATGCTTACCTTTTCATTGCCATGTTTTAAACTTGTTTTAACCTTGGTCAAACCTAGGAATTGACCAAGATTCAAATGGGAGTAAAAATTCAGAAAAATCAAAAAAATGGAAAACCAAAACACATATATAGCCTTCTTATGTCATATAGTAAGCATTCAAGTTGATAAACAAGGTCTAGACATATTCAAAGCAGAAATATCATGTATCATATCTACCCCTAACCCTAAACTCTGTCTTATGAAGTCAAACATATGAAGAGAACTGGGGTTTTGGGTTTCAAACATAAAATTTTCAAGTACCTTCATTTTAGAGTGAGTAAGGAAGGATTCATGCTTACCGTTTCATTTTCATGTTTTAAACTTGTTTAAACCTAGGATTTGACCAAGATTTAAATAGGCATAAAAAATTCGAAAGAAATCAAAAAATGAAAAACCAAAGCACATATATAGCCTTCTTATATCATATAGTAAAAAATTCAAGTTGATAAACAAGGTCTAGACATATTCAAACAAGAAAAATCATGTATCTACACCTAACCATAAACTCTGTCTTAAGTGGTTTTGGGTTTCAAACATGGAAATTTCACAAACCTCCCAAAAGCTTTATTTTACAGTGACTGAGGAGGATCCATGCTTACCTTTTGGCTTAAACATTTGAAACCAAAAACCACTTCTCTTCATGCATGCTTGACTTCATAACACAGAGTTTAGCTAGGGTTAGGGGTAGATACATGATTTTCCTGGTTTGAATATGTCTAGACCTTGTTTATCAACTTAAATGATTGCTTACTATATGACATAAGAAGACTACGTGCCTTGGTTTTCATTTTTTTGTTTTTTTTTGAATTTTATGCTCATATATTTGAATCTTGGTCAAATCTTAGGTTTGACCAAGATTTAAACAAGTTTAAAACATGAAAATGAAAAGGGAAGCATGTATCCTTCTTAGTCACTCTAAAATGAAGCTTTTGGGATGTTCTTGAAATTTCCATGTTTGAAACCCAAAACGACTTCTCTTCATGCTAGACTTCATAAGATCAACAGGGGTAGATACATGATTTTTCTGGTTTGGATATACCTAGACCTCGTTTAACTTGAATGCATACGATATGACATAAGAAGACTACGTGCTTTTGTTTTTCATTATTCTGTTTTTTTTGAATTTTGTGCCCACCCATTTGTATCTTGGTCAAATCCTAGGTCTGATAATGATTTAAACAAGATTAAAATATGAAAATGCAAAGGTAAGCATGGATCCTTCTTAGTCACTCTAAAATGAAGCTTTTGGGAGCAAAACCACTTCTCTTCATATGCTTGACTTCATAAGACGGAGTTTAGGGGTTAGGGGTATAGATACATGATTTGTCTAGTTTGAATATGTCTAGACCTTGTTTATCAACTTAATTGGCTTACTATATGACATAAGAAAATTATTTGCTTTGGTTTTTCTTTTTCCTGATTTTTTTCAATTTTGATGCCCATTTGAATCTTGTCAAATCCTAGGTTTGACCGAGATAATTTAAACAAGCTTAAAACATGAATATGAAAAGGGAAGCATGTATCCTTCTTTGTCACTCTAAAATGAAGTTTTTGGGAGGTTTTTCAAATTTCCACGTTTGAAACCCAAAACCACTTCTCTTCATATGCTTGACTTCATAAGACAGAGGGCAGGGGTTAGGGGGTATAGATACATGATTTGTCTAGTTTGAATATGTCTAGACCTTGTTTATCAACTTTAATGCTTACTATATGACATAAGAAAACTATTTGCTTTGGTTTTCTTTTTTCTGACTTTTTTTCAATTTTGATGCCCATTTGAATCTTGTCAAATCCTAGGTTTGACCAAGATAATTTAAACAAGCTTAAAACATGAATATGAAAAGGGGAGCATGTATCCTTCTTAGTCACTCTAAAATGTAGTTTTTGGGAGTTTTTTGAAATTTCCATGTTTGAAACCCAAAACCACTTCTCTTCACATGCTTGACTTCATAAGACAGAGTTTAGGGGTTAGGGGTATAGATACATGATTTGTCTGGTTTAATATGTCTAGACCTTGTTTATCAACTTTAATGCTTACTATATGACATAAGAAGACTATGTGATTTGGTTTTTCATTTTTCTGTTTTTATTTTTCTGCCCATTTGAATCTTGGTCAAATCCTAGGTTTGACCAAGATATAGACAAGTTTAACACGTAAATGAGTTAACTTGGATTTCCTACCCTTGAATCCATAGGAAACTTTGTTCTAATGCACTATTATAATCAACCGAGTTTTTACACCAACAGGTCTGTCACTTACGTGTGGTGCCCACGCTTGAGGTCCCACACTTCAGTGAGCACAAGTCACGTGCAATAGGTACGCAAACTCCCAGCCATTTTCTTTGTCAAGAGAAGACGCATCAGGATGCGTATTGGAAGTCTGTGGGTCCTTCTGGTTCCTTCGGTCGTCCCTCTCACAAAAAAACAAATCTCTCTCATTCTCGGCCTCGCTCGACTCGCTCGCTCGCTCGCCGCTCGCACCTCCTGCTCACTGACAAACCCTGCACAAAAGTCAACATCATCACCCGAAAAAGGGGAGACACCATAATTCTCTCCCTTCTTCTCTCCTTCCGAGTGATCCCTCTTCCTCCGAGTTTCACTCGACGGGCAAACACCCATGTGCTGCATAGTAATAATAAAAAGGTAGTACTCGTAGAAAAATCGATATACGAATCTGTAATTAAATAGGTTAAACTAGGGTTTTGCCCAGTTCTACAGATCAAGGGTTCAAAAAAATCCAACTACGGGGTTCGAACAACACGATTCTAATCCAAGAATTTTTTCGACCTAGGTCACCCAAATGGCCTCAAACTATAGGGTTAGCATCTAGTGCAGTATGTGTGAAAATGTATGCACTATGTGTGCTATAACTTGTATGTCTTTCATATTTGAACCAAATTTGAATAAGTTTGAAATATTTGAAAAGGGGCTTTTGGCTTAAACGTTTGAAACCAAAAACCACTTCTCTTCATGCATGCTTGACTTCATAAGACAGAGTTTAGCTAGGGTTAGGGGATAGATGCATGATTTTCCTGGTTTGAATATGTCTAGACCTACTTTATCAACTTAATTGAATGCTTACTATATGACATAATAATACTATGTGCATTGTTTTTTATTTTTTTGATTTTTTTAAAATTGTATGCCCATTTGAATCTTGGTCAAATCCTAGGTTTGAACATGGTTTAAACAAGTTTAAATCATGAATATGAAAAATTAAGCATCTATATATCCTTCTTAGTCACTCCAAAATGTAGCTCTTGGGAGGTTTTTTCGAAATTTCCATGTTTGAAACCAAAACCACTTCTCTTCATGCATGCTTGACTTCATAAGACAGAGTTTAGCTAGGGCGTTAGGGGGTAGATACATGATTTTCCTGGTTTGAATATGTCTAGAACTGGTTTATCAACTTAATTAATTGATTGTTTACTATATGACATAAGAAGACTATGTGCCTTGGTTTTAAATTTTTCTGTTTTTTTTGAATTTTATGCCCATATATTTGAATCTTGGTCAAATCCTAGGTTTGACCAAGATTTAAACAAGTTTAAACATAAAAATGAAAAGGGAAGCATGTATCCTTCTTAGTCACTCTAAAATGAAGCTTTTGGGATGTTCTTGAAATTTCCATTTTTGAAACCAAAAACGACTTCTCTCTTCATGCTAGACTTCATAAGATCGACAGGGGGTATAGATACATGATTTGTCTGGTTTGGATATACCTAGACCTCGTTTATCAACTTGAATTCATACGATATGACATATGAAGACTATGTGCTTTAATTTGTTTTCATTTTTCTGATTTTTTTGAATTTTGTGCCCACCCATTTGTATATTGGTCAAATGCTAGGCTTGATAATGATTTAAACAAGTTTAAAATATGAATATGCAAAGTTAAGCATGGATCCTTCTTAGAAACTCTAAAATGAAGTTTTTCGGAGGTTTTTGAAATTTCCATGTTTGCAACCCAAAACAACTTCCTCTTCACATGCTTGACTTCATAAGACAGAGTTTAGGGGTTAGGGGGTATATATAGATACATGATTTGTCTAGTTTGAATATGTCTAGACCTTGTTTATCAACTTTAATGCTTACTATAAGACATAAGAAAACTATTTCCTTTGTTTTTTCTTTTTTTTTGATTTTTTTCAATATTGATGCCCATTTGAATCTTGTCAAATCCTAGGTTTGACCAAGATAATTTAAACAAGCTTAGAACATGAATATGAAAAGGGAAGCGTGTATCCTTCTTAGTCACACTAAAATGAAGTTTTTGGGAGGTTTTTGATATTTCCATGTTTGAAACCCAAAACCACATCTCTTCATGCTTGACTTAATTTATAAGACATAGTTTAGGGGTTAGGGGTAGATACATGATTTGTATGGTTTGATATTTCTAGACCTTGTTTATCAACTTTAATGCTTACTATATGACATAAGATGACTATGTGATTTGGTTTTTCATTTTTCTGTTTTTTATTTTATTTTTCTGCCCATTTGAATCTTGGTCAAATCCTAGGTTTGACCAAGATTTAGACAAGTTTAACACGTGAAAACGAATAAGTAAGCATGGATCCTTCTTAGTCACTCAAAAATGTACCAATCGATAGATGTGTTAACTTTGCTTCATGGAAATAATAATGTCATGTAAATGAGTTAACTTGGATTTCCTACCCTTGAATCCATAGGAAACTTTGTTCTAATGCAGTATAATAATCAATCGAGTTTTTACACCAACATGTCTGTCACTTACGTGTGGTGCCCACGCGTGAGGTCCCACACTTCAGTGAGCACAAGTCACGTGCAATAGGTACGCAAACTCCCAGCCATCTTCTTTGTCAAGAGAAGACGCATCAGGATGCGTATTGGAAGTCTGTGGGTCCTTCTGGATCCTTCTTACACTACAAGAAAAGTTCTGATAGACAACGTCTCAAAATCGTCCGCTAAGGGGTATTTTTCGTCGCCTATGGGCCTAACCCGACGATATGGGTTCTGTTGTGGAAACTGCGTCAGGCAAAGTCCAACGACGATTTTTTCGGTCCGTCGCGCTTGGGCGCCCTTCCGCCACGGAAAATCGGACCGTTGCGGAAGTGTTTTCGGGAGCCCGTTGACTGCTGACGTCATGCAAACTGACACGTGGCAGACGCCGTTAACTGCCAGTTAACGGCGTTAACCGGCTGAAACCCCGTGGTAGATGGTAGGCCCACACGAGGCCTGCCACGTCTTAAGCGGGCCGGGCCAGATGACATAGTTTGACCGGTCAACTATATAGCTGGGCTGGTCCATTAGTTACGTGGGCCGGGCCTAACCTCTAAGGTTGACTGGTCAAAACTTAAATGGGCCGGCCCATTTAACATGTGGGGTCCACCTTACAGCAACTGGGCCGGCCCAAAAGCAAGTGGGCCGGGCCAAAAACACAGGTGGGTCCCACTTTCCTGTTAAAAGGCCGGCCCATTTACCATGTGGGGTCCACCGTATAGCAAGTGGGCCGGCCCAACAAGCTAGTGGGCCGGGCCAAAAACACAGGTGGGTCCCACTTTCCAGTTAAAGGGTCGGCCCATTTAGTTTGTGGGGTCCACCATATAGCAAGTGGGCCGGCCCAACAAAATAGTGGGCCGGGCCAAAAACACAGGTGGGTCCCACTTTCCTGTTAAAGGGCCGGCCCATTTAGTGTGTGGGGCCCACCATATAGCAAGTGGGCGGCCCACCAAGATAGTGGGCCGGGCCAAAAACACAGGTGGGTCCCACATTCCTGTTAATGGGCCGGCCCATTTGATATGTGGGGTCCACAATATAGAAAGTGGGCCGGCCCAACAAGATAGTGGGCCGGGCCAAAAACACAGGTGGGTCCCACCTTCCTATTAAAGGGCCGGCCCATTTGGTGTGTGGGGTCCACCATATAGAAAGTGGGCCGGCCCAACAAGATAGTGGGCCGGGCCAAAAACACAGGTGGGTCCCACCTTCCTATTAAAGGGCCGGCCCATTTACCATGTGGGACCACCATAGAGCAAGTGGGCCGGCCCAATAAGCATGTGGAGCCCATTATCGTGTAACCGGGCCGGCCTACTAAAGAAGTGGGCCGGCCCAAAATGAAAGTGGGTCCCACACTACTGTAAGTGGGCCGGCCCAATCTGTTGTAGGGCCCTACTTGTTTGACTAGTCAACTTGCATTAAATTTCATGAGCCTAAAATCTGATTTCAATGATACACACAAGTACATACACAAATAAAACAAATAGGAAAATTACAAGGCAATTAATGTGCCCAAATAAAAAAATTACATAGAATCATTGAGGACTTCTATTAGCATCATCAATAACACGTTGACATTTGGCAATCGCCTTGATTGAATCTTGTGTACTCTTTGTCAACATATCAGCTACAGATCTTAAAGCAGCAATACCATGTCTTTTATAAAGTACAGCCTTGAGATATTTACTGTCTGATGAAAGAAATGGTCTAGGTTGACGGCTATGAGAAGATGCATCAGAAGAAAGATCAGAACTTTTTGTGGGCCTCACTGGTAATGAAGATTGCTTCATCACAACTGCATTCTGATAATAATGCAAAAAGAGTTAAACGATGAACTATGCAAACATTTATTATGCAATGTAGATATAAGATAATAACAAGTTGCATAAATAAGACATGTATGGAACTTGTACTAAGCACAAACTTACATCATAATGTTGCACAGGGTCGCTACAGATCCTTTTTTGGCGACTATCTTCTAATGATGACTGCTTCATTAAAACTGCATTCTGGTAACATTGTAAACATAGTTACAACAATTAACTATTCAAACATGTATTACGCAATGTAGAGATCAGATAACAGCATGTAGCAGAAATAAGCACAAGATAAGATAAGATGCATGTACTAAGCACATACTGGCTCACTGCAGGTCCTTCTCTTGCGTGCACTAGTCGTGGTCAACATGCCTATCATTTTAGGTTCAGCCATCAAGTGAAATGCTAATCCTCCTGCTCCATTGTCCTTAATCTGTGTTTAGATATCACATTTAAGACCAAGTCAGCTGGTTTCAAATAACAAAAAACTTGAGCTGCCAAATGAATAAGCCAATAGTTACCAGATATCAGATTAAAACCAACTAGATGTTGCTTTGCATGAGATACGAATTTCAGACATTCAGATTTAGAGTAGGGTAATGCCAAGGTTTTACACATAAAGTAAACTGGCATTAAGAATGACCAAATGTCAGGTTCAAATCACCCTCGAAGTTTCTCCAAGACAAGCATATCAAATAGGCAGAAACATAGTAAAGCATGAATGGCATTGCTATGGCAGGGTTCCAAGTGTTAATCTCTTGCATAAGGAACAATGCATATAGGTTATAGATAATAACGGAAGTAAACTGCCAAAATTACCAACCACGAACTCAGATTCCAACCTTACCTAGCGTCCCCGCTGTTAATGTTGGATGTTCTAATAAGTGGTTCGCATGATCAATCCCTAGGAAAAATAACATTGACAAGTCAGTCTACGATAATACAAAGACCAGACATGCACGCAGCAATAACTATATAAGCTAAAGACGAGGTATAAGAGCAAGCAGATTGGAAATGCACATAGCATGATTATAAAAGCAGTGTGAGAATAGCAGACACGAGAAAACAGCTAGCGGTGAGCTAATGACGTGGTATAAGAACAAGCAGATTGGAAATGCCCATAGCACGACTATAAAAGCAGTGCGACAATAGCATGCAGTACAAAAACAGTTGGCAGCAAATGAATGGGTACAAGGCTATAAATATGTGGATGCACACAGGTGTCAGTAGAATGAACAGGATGGTAGCGACCGGATAATGCTTTTGTACTGTACAACATTTAAACAAACTTCATGCGAAGCAACACATCAAGAAAGTTAACGGCATATGAGATCTGCAAATAACTACACAAAACATGGCTAAAGAAACACCGCGATCTAACGGGCCAGCGTACTAACCAAGCTGCGGCGGGGTGGACGGGGGCGGCAACTTGCATTCCAGCGGCGGCGAACGCGGGAGACGATGAATCGACCCTGTTTCAGTAGAAGCGGGCGTTAGTGAAGCAGATCTGGTTGGCTGGCAAGGTATTCGGTGAAGTTGATACAGCCGCTGCGGCGAGGTAGTCGGTGGCGAGGTCGGCGGTGAAGCAGATCCGTCGGTGGCGAGGTCGGCGGTGAAGCAGATCCGTCGGTGGCGAGGTCGGCGGTGAAGCAGATCCGTCGGTGACGAGGGCGGCGGGGGAGCGGATCAGGTGGGTGGACAGCCAACACGATCAAGGCTACGCTGTGGAGGAGTATGCCGGCGGCGAAGCAGATCTAGTACTGTAGAGAGTCAGAGCTTTGGCGTGTGAGAGTATTTTTGAGCTAATGGGGCGAATGGTTGGTGGGTGGGTGTGGGCCTGTGGGGAGGGTTCGGGATCTAGGCAAGATATTTCATTGTTACCGAATGAGCCCTCCATGGTCGGTGGGTTGTAGCTTCCGGACCAGGGTTAAAAGGGTAAAACTGGTCACGGGATTTTCGAATGGATGCGGCGGGATGATTTGGCGCGTGGCCGAAATTTTCAGTTTCAAGCTACAGTACGAGCAGAACGACAAAAATAATGTTCTTCCCCAGGGAGCTCTCATTTCTTCCTCTTCTCTTTCTCTCTCGAGTCTCTCCCACTCCCCCGGCTCCTCTCCCCCTTCTCTCCGGCGGCCTCGCCGGCCGGAGACGAGGCCGACTTCTCTCTGTATATTGTACACCCTCCGAACTAAATTAATTGATTCAACTTTCCTTAGACGTGTATGTATCTAGAGTAAAAACATGTGTGGATACATCCATATTTAGATAAGCAAAGTTGAGTCAGCTAATTTGGATCCGAGGGAGTTAGTGTTGTTGTAAGCTTAGATCCAGTGTTTCCCATGAGCAGAATGGCGCAATGGAGTCGGGGATCTCGTCATCGGCTTCAGATCTGGCCTATGGTGAATCTGGCGGATCTTGCCGGCCAAACCCCGATCTGGTGCCATCAATGTGATGGCGCTAACGGTGAGGCTTGCTTTGGTCAGTGCTTCAGATCTGGCCAATGGGGAAGTCAAGCTGCTAAAGTTCACAAGCTCGGGGCATACGACGGCGTCATCCGTCTTGCCCGTGCACATCTTGGACTTTCAGCGACCCTTCTCAGAGCCAATATGCCGTTGCTGAGGCCCTTCTTCTCCTTCGTCCTGGCGACTACCGGCGACACCGTCCCAAGTGGTGCGTCCCCGGCGACGGAGTTGCTGGAAAGGATGCGGAGCAGAGATCTGATGTGCGGTCGAGAAGGACTCGATTGATTTTCTTCTATATGTTTTGGGGTCCTTTTTGTAAAGTTGCAGGTTCTATTAGTTATTGTCTAGTACTTTTGGTCCTCTATGTAATTTTTTGGACTAGTTTCCATTGGCACTGATAAACTTGAATTTTGACAAGTTCACGGGGAAAAAATTCCTTTGCACATATGGCCTATCATGTATAAACATTCTTGAGATTTAAACTATATGTAATGTGCCATGCATTAACCCTAAACCATATATATGTAACTAACCCTAGCTGATCAAACCCTACTTAATTAAAACAAATAACCCTAAACTATACGCATGCACTTTATGCGCAAAGGCGCGGGTGCCTCTAATAATGTGTGTGCGCACTCGATCGATGATCCCTAAACCTTATACAACCCTGAAACCCTAATCCCTAATCCCTAAACCCTAAACACCCTAAACACTAAACCCTAGACCCTAAACCCTAACCCTAACCCTAAACCCTAATTAAACCCTATATATAGGCCAACGACACTTAATTGTGCATCAAGCAGGCCAGGGGTGCCTCGCGGTCCTCTAATTAAATTAAATGTGCCATGCATTAACCCTAAACCATATATATGTAACTAACCATAGCTAATCAACCCTACTTAATGAAAACACATAACCCTAAACTATACTAGCTATAACCCGATCTAATAAAAACATGCTCTATATATAGCAGCTAGCTAGCAAACCGTAGATTAACACCAATTAATATATACATGGCCTATATCGATCATGTTGTATAACATATCCCTGAGATTCATTAATTAATTATATAATTATCGTGATAAATTAATTAACTTTAATTTTGACAAGTTCTCTCGAATGAAAACACATTTGATTAAGTTGCCTCATAATATATATATATAATTAGTGTGCATGCATGGCCTACCATGCATTCGTGCATATATTTTAATGTATATTTGAACATATTCTTGGGGATTTCAATCTCTCTCTCTCGATCATCTATATATCGTTGGTGGCCAAAAAACACACATATATATATATGCATGCAATTTATGCGTAAAGGCGCGGGTGCCTCTAATAATGTGTGTGCGCACTCGATCGATGATCCCTAAACCTTAAACAACCCTAAAACCCCTAAATCCCTAATCCCTAAACCCTAAACACCCTAAACACTAAACCCTAAACCCTAGACCCTAAACGTACCCTAACCCTAACCCTAACCCTAAACCCTAGCTAATCCTAAACCCCAATTAAACCCTATGTATAGGCCAACGACACTTAATTGTGCATCGATCGAGCGGGTCATGGGTGCCTCGCGATCCTCTAATAAAATTAAATGTGCCATGCATTAACCCTAAACCATATATATGTAACTAACCCTAGCTAATCAACCCTACTTAATTAAAACACATAACCCTAAACTATACTAGATATAACCCGATCTAATAAAAACATGCTCTATATATAGCAGCTAGCTAGCAAACCGTAGATTAACACCAATTAAAATATACATGGCCTATATCGATCATGTTGTATAACATATCCCTGAGATTCATTAATTAATTATATAATTATCGTGATAAATTAATTAACTTGAACTTTGACAAGTTCTCTCGAATGAAAACACATTTGATTAAGTTGCCTCATAATATATATATAATTAGTGTGCATGCATGGCCTACAATGCATTCGTGCATATATTTTAATGTATATTTGAACATATTCTTGGGGATTTCAATCTCTCTCTCTCTCTCGATCATCTATATATCGTTGGTGGCCCAAAAAACACACATATATATGCATGCAATTTATGCGTAAAGGCGCGGGTGCCTCTAATAATGTGTGTGCGCACTCGATCGATGATCCCTAAACCTTAAACAACCCTAAAACCTTAAATCCCTAATCCCTAAACCCTAAACACCCTAAACACTAAACCCTAAACCCTAGACCCTAAACGTACCCTAACCCTAACCCTAACCCTAAACCCTAGCTAATCCTAAACCCCAATTAAACCCTCTGTATAGGCCAACGACACTTAATTGTGCATCGATCGAGCGGGTCATGGGTGCCTCGTGATCCTCTAATAAAATTAAATGTGCCATGCATTAACCCTAAACCATATATATGTAACTAACCCTAGCTAATCAACCCTACTTAATTAAAACACATAACCCTAAACTATACTAGCTAGCTATAACCCGATCTAATAAAAACATGCTCTATATATAGCAGCTAGCTAGCAAACCGTAGATTAACACCAATTAAAATATACATGGCCTATATCGATCATGTTGCATAACATATCCCTGAGATTCATTAATTAATTATATAATTATCGTGATAAATTAATTAACTTGAACTTTGACAAGTTCTCTCGAATGAAAACACATTTGATTAAGTTGCCTCATAATATATATATAATTAGTGTGCATGCATGGCCTACAATGCATTCGTGCATATATTTTAATGTATATTTGAACATATTCTTGGGGATTTCAATCTCTCTCTCTCTCTCGATCATCTATATATCGTTGGTGGCCCAAAAAACACACATATATATGCATGCAATTTATGCGTAACGGCGCGGGTGCCTCTAATAATGTGTGTGCGCACTCGATCGATGATCCCTAAACCTTAAACAACCCTAAAACCTTAAATCCCTAATCCCTAAACCCTAAACACCCTAAACACTAAACCCTAAACCCTAGACCCTAAACGTACCCTAACCCTAACCCTAAACCCTAGCTAATCCTAAACCCCAATTAAACCCTATGTATAGGCCAACGACACTTAATTGTGCATCGATCGAGCGGGTCATGGGTGCCTCGTGATCCTCTAATAAAATTAAATGTGCCATGCATTAACCCTAAACCATATATATGTAACTAACCCTAGCTAATCAACCCTACTTAATTAAAACACATAACCCTAAACTATACTAGCTAGCTATAACCCGATCTAATAAAAACATGCTCTATATATAGCAGCTAGCTAGCAAACCGTAGATTAACACCAATTAAAATATACATGGCCTATATCGATCATGTTGTATAACATATCCCTGAGAATCATTAATTAATTATATAATTATCGTGATAAATTAATTAACTTGAACTTTGACAAGTTCTCTCGAATGAAAACACATTTGATTAAGTTGCCTCATAATATATATATAATTAGTGTGCATGCATGGCCTACAATGCATTCGTGCATATATTTTAATGTATATTTGAACATATTCTTGGGGATTTCAATCTCTCTCTCTCTCTCGATCATCTATATATCGTTGGTGGCCAAAAAACACACATATATACGCATGCACTTGATGCGTAAAGGCGCGGGTGCCTCTAATAATGTGTGTGCGCACTCGATCGATGATCCCTAAACCTTAAACAACCCTAAAACCCTAATCCCTAATCCCCTAAACCCTAAACACCCTAAACACACTAAACCCTAGACCCTAAACACCCTAAACACTAAACCCTAGACCCTAAACACCGTAAACCCTAAACCCTAAACCCTAAACCCTAAACCCTAAACCCTAAACCTAAACCCTAAACCCTAAAACCCTAAACCTAAACCCTAAACCCTAAACCCTATAAACACCCTAAACACTAATTAAACCCTAAACCCTAGACCCTAAACACTAAACCCTAAACCCTAGACCCTAAACACCGTAAACACTAAACCCTAAACCCTAAACACCCTAAACACTAATTAAACCCTAAACCATAGACCCTAAACACTAGACCCTAAACCCTAGACCCTAAACACCCTAAACACTAAACCCTAGACCCTCTAAACACCGTAAACACTAAACCCTAAACCCTAGACCCTAGCTAAACACCCAAAACACTAAACCCTAAACCCAGCTAGCTAACCCTAAACCCTAATTAAACCCTATATATATAGGCCAACGACACTTAATTGTGCATCAAGCAGGCCAGGGGTGCCTCGCGGTCCTCTAGTTAAATTAAATGTGACATGCATTAACCCTAAACCATATATATATAACTAACCCCTAGCTAATCAAACCCTAGTTAATTAAAACACATAACCCTAAACTATACTAGCTATAACCCGATCTAATAAAAACATGCTCTATATATAGCATGCAGCTAGCTAGCAAATTAAACGGTAGATTAAAACCAATTAATATATACATGGCCTATATATCGATCATATGTTGTATAACATCTCCCTGAGATTCATTAATTAATTATATAATTATCGATGATAAATTAATTAACTTGAATTTTGACAAGTTCTCTCGAATGAAAACACATTTGATTAAGTTTCCTCATAATATATATATAATTAGTGTGCATGCATGGCCTACCATGCATGCATTAATTCGTGCATATATTTTAATATATATTTGAACATATTCTTGGGGATTTCAATCTCTCTCTCTCGATCATCTATATGTCGTTGGTGGCCAAAAAACACACACATATACGCATGCACTTTATGCGCAAAGGCGCGTGTGCCTCTAATAATGTGTGTGTGCGCACTCGATCGATGATCCCTAAACCTTAAACCCTAAATAAACCCTAATCCCTAATCCCTAAACCCTAAACACCATAAACATTAAACCCTAAACCCTAACCTCCTAACCCTAAACCCTAAACCCTAATTAAACCCTATATATAGGCCAATGACACTTAATTATGCATCAAGCAGGCCAGGGGTGCCTCGCGGTCCTCTAATTAAATTAAATGTGCCATGCATATATATGTGTTTAATTTGGGGATTTCAATCGCTCTCTCGTATGTAGCTCTCTCTACCTCTATCTCTTTCTCTCTCTCTCTCTCTCTCTCTCTCTCTCTCTGGTGGCCAACAACACACACATGCACTTTGTGCGCAAAGGCATGCGCCTCTAATAATGTGTGCGCAGTCGATCGATCTAGTTTTGATTAATCATAGCACACAAATAAAGAAGTTGTATTTGAATCCACACAACCTAATCTAAAACACATAACCCCTAACATGGCCTAATTAATTAACCCTTCTCGATCTCTACCTAATTAGTGGAAATTGCACAAAATCAAAAGGGGTCCCTCACTAATTATGCATATCTGCTAGATTGTGATAAACTTTTGCCACATATATATTTGGTGGATGGGTGCATCTTGGCATGTAAACAATTAGTGTTTGCAAATGGCGTTGTCAAAATTTATGTACAAATGATTTCTTTCCATCCAAAGTGCATAAAATGGGAGTTTTAATGAAGAAAGTACAAATAAAACAGCTCAACATGCTTCCACACCCCGATTTTCACACGAAGTAGAGCATATTTAAAGGATAATTCCAGAGTTTTACTATTTTTCAAGCAACTTTGCTAATTTTCCCCCACTCACATGACTTTATGTCGATTTAACGAAAATATGGCGAATTTAAACTACATGGGCGGGATAGTTTGAATTGTGCGCGCGGCAAAGGGAACCGCCTATTCCTCAACCTTGTGCACGGCAAATTACACACGCAACTCCATTAAACGCCACCTACCAACCTTAATTATCACCCCGGCGGCCCGGCCGCATGACCCCCCACCCACCCGTACACAACTTATCCCCGTCCGTGCGAAGAGCTTCCCCTCCCCGTCCCGTCCGTGCGAAGAAGAAGCTTCCCCTCCCCGTCGTTCTTCTCGAGACGCACCGGCGGTCAAGTTGATCCACGGTAGGGCTGCTATCTCTAGCTCAATCATGTATCGGGCAAGACAGCCTAACGATTTATATTTTCTTGATGCTGCTAAAAAAATTCGTCAGTATGCTCGAACTAATTGGCACTTTATAGTTTTCCGCTCGATTTGTCATCGATCAATTTGTTCATTTGCGTGGGCATATAGAGTCAGTTCTGCACTCGATCCGTTAATTTGCTGAAATGCCATGGCAGAGTTTTGTACACGATCTGTTTGCTAAAATGTCGATGGGCATTTTTTGTTTTGTACTCGACATGATTGCTGAAATGCATAATCATGTAGTATAGTTTTGTACTCGATGGATATACATTTCCTACTTCGCCTTAAATTAATCACCAACCACTGTATCTCATAATTAAACAGATGGACAGAACTTGGAAACTGCATGGACACTTATGTTCCCCTTCATATATAAATGGTGTTCAACCCTTTATGGGGTTTATTAGAGCTCATGATGGTCACAACCTGGACGTGTATTGCCCGCGCTGCACATGTATGAATGGTGAGAAGAGGCCTCACCCTGTAGTGGCAGATCATTTACACATTTTTGGGATGGACCGCACATATGTTAGGCGGGTTTAGCATGGTGAACCATATAATGATCCTTTAGCAGGAGAAGCAGATCTTGCTCACACTGTATGTGTGCTGGCATATGTAGTTAATTATTTATATTGATGCTGCCGCTGTTTCAATCAATAGTTTGCATTGCTGTGCAAGGTTCTGTACTCAAATTTAACTTGTTGCAGATGGATGGACGGGAAGGAGAGAAAAAGCGCTTGCTTCAGGAAACGGGTTTCAGCTCTGGGACATGTGCTGTGCCAGATGAGAAGGTAAATATGTAAAACGGCATTTGTTCAGGTTGCATCCCTTAGATGTTTGTCTAATCGGTTGATGTACTAATTGCAGAAGCATAGAGTTAAAGAGGTCTCTCAGTTTGATGGGAGATTTGAAGATGAATCTCAGTTTGATGCACCTGTGGATGGTACTGATGACGAGCCTTTCATAGACGAAGGTCCTGCACCTGAGATTATCCAGCCTACAGAAGGAGGCCGTGGACCGAGTACACAGCTTTGCGTTGAAGTGGATGCACGCCCGGAGATCATCACGGGCGTCCGGGTAGTCTCAAGACCACCCAGCCCTGATGCACCTGTGGATGGTACTGATGACGAGCCTCTCATAGACGAAGGTCCTGCACCTGAGATTATCCAGCCTACAGAAGGAGGCCGTGGACCGAGTACACAGCTTTGCGTTGAAGAGGATGCACACCCGGAGATCATCAGGGGCGTCCCGGTAGTCTCAGGACCACCCAGCCCTGATGCAAAATGTTGAGCTACTTTATGATTCGTACTCTTATGTTCTGGTGCTGTAGTATGTTATGATTTGTACGCCTTTGGCGCTAGATTAAGCATTCAGTGGATGATCGCGTTGCAAAATTCGACACCCACACAATCAGTTCATCGTACGAGTAGTAGCACAATTACTTCTACAGCGATTCCTGCCAGCGCATTAGTTGGTAGCATGAAACACTTTCAGGTACTCCCCTCTGATTCATATTAATTGACTCAATTCTGTCTAGATATGGATGTATCTAGATGCATTTGTTAACTAGACTAACAAACTTGAGTCAGTTAATATGAATCCGTGTAAACCGCCCAAGTCCTCGAGCAGCTAGTTTATTGACTCTGGACTCCAAGCCTCTCGCGGCAAGCCATCGACGAAGCTTTGACCAGATCTTGGCCCGCAATTTTTTGTGTGTGGCGAATAGCAAAGCTTTGACCAGTTCCTCTCGGGATACAGCACGCCGGTGAGCTTGCACGGTTGCCATGAGCACTTTCCGGCGGAACTTCCTCTTCAGCGCCCTCAAGCCGCTGCTGCGAGACAGCACGCAGTGCCTCGAGGTGGACGGAATTCTGGATCTCAGGGCGGGTGGTCCGCATCGTCCGGGAACGATCTCCAGCGGGTTAACGAGGACATGCATGGCGGCCAGGGGATTTGTTTTTTGTTTTTTTTTTGGTTTGAGCTTGGGATTTGGGGTTTTTTCGGATAGGGGAGGAGGAACCGAGGAAGAGGAAGGAACAGCCGCGTGCTTGGCGCGTGGCGGTGTGCTTGAATTTCGAATTTTTGTGAAATGTTTCATTTCCCCGCTACACAAGTATAGGGATCGCAACAGTCTTCGAGGGAAGTAAAACCCAAATTTATTGATTCGACACAAGGGGAGGTAAAGAATACTTATAAGCCTTAACAACTGAGTTGTCAATTCAGCTGCACCTGGAAAAGCACTAGTAACAGGGGTGATGTGAAAGTAGCAGTGATATGAGAGCAATAGTAACAGTAACACAACAGCAGTAGTAGTAATATGAGAGCAATGGTACCAGAAAATAGTTGACATGTAGAACAAGTATATGATGATGAAAGATGGACCGGGGTTCCCAGCTATCTACACTAGTGGTAACTCTCCAATAACAAGTGACAAGTGTTGGGTGAACAAATTACAGTTGGGCAATTGATAGGATTGATAAGGCATTAAGAAAGAACATCAATTCATTAATCATGTAGGCATGTTTTCCATATTTAGTCGTACGTGCTCGCAATGAGAAACTTGCACAACATCTATTGTCCTACCAGCCGGTGGCAGCCGGGCCTCAAGGGAATCTACTGGATATTAAGGTACTCCTTTTAATAGAGCACCGGAGCAAAGCATTAACACTCCGTGAAAACATGTGTCCCTCACATCACCGCCATCCCCTCCGGTTGTCCCGATTTCTGTCACTTCGGGGCCTTTGGTTCCGGACAGTGACATGTGCATACAACTTGTAGATACAATCTAAGCAATAATTATAGAGCTCAAATCTAAGATCATGCCACTCGGGCCCTAGTGACAAGCATTAAGCATAACAAGATTGCAGCAACAATAACTTCACAAACTTTATAGATAGACTAATCATAATGTATCATCCATCGGATCCCAACAAACACAACACCGATTACATCAGATGGATCTCAATCATGTAAGGCAGCTCATGAGATCATTGTATTGAAGTACATGGGGGAGAGAATACCAACTAGCTATAGCTAGAACCCGTAGTCCATGGGGGAACTACTCACGGAGCATGATGGAGGCGATGGCGTTGATGGAGATGGCTTCCGGGGGCACTTCCCCGTCCCGGCAGGGTGCCGGGACAGAGACTTCTGTCCCCCGAATTGGAGTTTCGCGATGGCGGCGGCGCCCCTGGAGTCTTTCTGGAGTTTCGTCAAGTGGTACGGTGTTTTTAGGTCGAAAGGGGTTAAATAGGCGAAGAGGCGGCGCAGGAGGGCTGACAGGGTGGCCTCCTCATAGGGGGGCGCGGCCTGGGGCTAGCCCGCGCGGCCCACCCTCCTGGTGGCCCCCTGGCTCTCCTCCGACTCTTCTTCGGTGTTCTGGATGCTTCCGGGAAAAATAAGATCTTTGGCGTTGATTTCGTCCAATTCCGAGAATATTGCCCGAACAGCCTTTCTGGAACCAAAAACAGAAAACAGGAACTGGCACTGTGGCATCTTGTTAATAGGTTAGTTCCGGAAAACGCATAAAAACATCATAAAGTGCAAGCAAAACATGTAAGTATTGTCATAAAACAAGCATGGAACGACAGAAATTATGGATACGTTGGAGACGTATCAGCATCCCCAAGCTTAGTTCTGCTCGTCCCGAGCAGGTAAAACGATAACAAAGATAATTTCTGAAGTGACATGCTACTTACATAACCTTGATCATACTATTACAAAGCATATGAAATGAATGAAGTGACTCAAGGCAATGATCTATAGTTGCTAACAAGTAGATAACATATAGCAAAACTTTTCATGGAGAGTACTTTCAAGACAAGCATCAAAAGTTTTGCACAAGAGTTAACTCATAAAGCAATAAGTTCATAGTAAAGGCATCGAAGCAACACAAAGGAGGATATAAGTTTCAGCGGTTGCTTTCAACTTTCAACATGTATATCTCATGGATATTGTCAACATAGAGTAATATGATGAATGCAAATATGCAAGTATGTAAGAATCAATGCACAGTTGACACAAGTGTTTGCTTCTAAGGTGGAAGGAATTAGGTAACTGACTCAACATAAAAGTAAAAGAATGGCCCTTCTACGAGGGAAGCATCGATTGCTATATTTGTGCTAGAGCTTTGGTTTTGAAAACATATAGAGAGCATAAAAGTAAAATTTTGAGAGGTGTTTGTTGTTGTCAACGAATGGTAGTGGGCACACTAACTACCTCATCAACCGGACTCCCAAGAGCGGCTCCCATTTTATTTATTTTTGGGTGGCACTCCTTCCAACCTTTCTTTCACAAACCATGGCTAACCGAATCCTCGGGTGCCTGCCAACAATCTCATACCATGAAGGAGTGCCTTTTTATTTAAGTTTTATTATGATGATGACACTCCCCCAACCTTTGCTTACACAAGCCATGGCTAACCGAATCCTTCGGGTGCCGTCCAACAATCACAAACCATGGAGGAGTGTCTATTTAAATTAATTAATTCGGGACTGGGAATCCCATTGCCAGCTCTTTTTGCAAAATTATTGGATAAGCGGATGTGCCACTAGTCCATATGAGAGTCCGTCAAAAGTAAATGACAAGGTTGAAAGCTAAACACCACATACTTCCTCATGAGCTATGAAACATTAACACAAATTGAGAAGCATTTTGAATTATTTAAAGGTAGCACTCAAGCAATTTACTTTGGAATGGCAGGAAATACCACATAGTAGGTAGGTATGGTGGACACAAATGGCATAGGTTTTGGCTCAAGGTTTTTGGATGCACGAGAAGTATTCCCTCTCAGTACAAGGTTTAGGCTAGCAAGGTTGTTTGAAGCAAACACAAGTATGAACCGGTACAGCAAAACTTACATAAGAACATATTGCAAGCATTATAATACTCTACACTGTCTTCCTTGTTGCTCAAACACTTTTACCAGAAAATATCTAGACCTTAAGAGAGATCAATTATGCAAACCAATTTTAACAAGCTTTACGGTAGTTCTCCACTAATAGGTTTAAACTACATGCAAAAACTTATGATCTACTTGAGAGCTCAAAACAATTGCCAAGTATCAAATTATCCAAGACATATGAGGCATTTTCTATTTCCAACCAAATACCAATAAGTATTGTAGCTTCCAACTTTTATCATTGAACATTAAAAGTAAAACGAAGAACAAGTGTTCATATGAAAAAGCGGAGCGTGTCTCTCTCCCAAACAAGGATTGCTAGGATCCGAATTTATTCAAACACAAACAAAAATAAAACACACAGACGCTCCAAGTAAAGCACATATGATGTGACCGAATAAAAATATAGTTTCAATAGAAGAAACCTGATAAGTTGATGAAGAAGGGGATGCCTTGGGCATCCCCAAGCTTAGACGCTTGAGTCTTCTTGAAATATGCAGGGATGAACCACGGGGGCATCCCCAAGCTTAGACTTTTCACTCTTCTTGATCATATATCATCCTCCTCTCTTGACCCTTGAAAACTTCCTTCACACCAAACTTCTCATAAACTTCATTAGAGGGGTTAGTACTCAAAAAACTTGAATCCACCTTGGTCCTGTAGTGACACATTGCAAGAACTCAATAAAACATTAGCTACAGCTCTCCACGTCTAGAAAGCCTCACTTAAAGTCCACAAGAGACAATGCAAAAAACAGAGACAGAATCTGCCAAAACAGAACAGCCAGTAAACACGAATTTTTACGGGGTACTTCCGTTGCTCAAATCAGAAAACTCAAAACTAATGAAAGTTGCGTACATATCTGAGGATCACGCACGTAAATTGGCAGATTTTTCTGAGTTTCCTACAGAGAAATTTGCCCAGATTCGTGACAGATAGAAATCTGTTTCTGCGCAGGAATCCAAATCTAGTATCAACCTTCGATTAGAGGCTTCACTTGGCACAACAAAACACAAAACTAAGATAAGGAGAGGTTGCTACAGTAGTAAACAACTTCCAAGACACAAATATAAAACAAAGTACTGTAGCAAAATAACACATGGGTTATCTCCCAAGAAGTTCTTTTCTTTATAGCCATTAAGATGGGCTCAGCAGTTTTAAATGATGCACTCGCAAGAAATAGTATTTGAAGCAAAAGAGAGCATCAAAAAGCAAATTCAAAACACATTTAAGTCTAACCCACTTCCTATGCATAGGAATCTTGTACACAAATAAATTCATGAAGAACAAAGTGATAAGCATAAGAAGATAAAACAAGAGTAACTTCAAAATTTTAAGCATATAGAGAGGTGTTTTAGCACCATGAAAATTTCTACAACCATATTTTCCTCTCTCATAATAATTTTCAGTAGCTTCATGAACAAACTCAACAATATAACTATCACATGCAGCATACTTTTCATGATTTCCAAACACATAATTTTTATCAAGCTCAAATATAGTAGGATCAAAACTTCCAAACTCACTTTTATCAATAATATAACAAGGTGATCGATCAATCTCAAGAGATATGGGACTCCTAAATAAAGTCAATACTTCTCCAATCCCATTTTCATTAGTAGTACAATTAATATTATCAAGTAACATAGGACCATCATCTAGAGCTTTATCATAAACATTTGCCAAGCAAAATTCTTTAGTACCATGCATTTCGACATCAGGCACAAACAAAGCATTATCATAAGATTTATCAAAGTAGCATGGATTATCATATATAACAGCAGCATAATTATTCTCACAAGTTTTACTTATAGGAAATATTTCAAGAGAATCCACAGGAACATAACATTCAACCTCTTTCGGTAAGCATGGAGGACAATCAAATAGTGTAAGAGATGAAGAGTTACTCTCATTAGAAGGTTGGCATGGGTAGCTAATCCATTCTTCCTCCTTTTGTTCATCACTCTCCTCTTCTTTTTCATCCAATGAGCTTTCAGGTTCATCAATTTCCTCCTCTTTTTCATCCAATGAGCTTTCAGGTTCATCAATTTCTTCTTCCACGGTTCCTGCAAATTGTGAGTGCATTCTTGTGCATTAATGTGTCTCTCTTTATAATCAAGGATATACGGATTCCTACTGTAGCATTCTATACAAGAATTAAGGATAGTAGAGACATAATCTTTAAGGTCCTTACAAATAGCACAAGTTTCATAATTCTCAACCATGAAGGATTCTATCTCGGAGGCTCCCATAAATAAGACAAATTGTTCTACCTCTTCGAACCCATAATGAATATAGCAATTCCGATTATAGTTCTTAATTAAAAATTCCTCACTAAAGCCACATTGAAATTTAAGATGTTTAGTATCCTGTTGAGAGCAACAGTTTATATCATGGCGTCTAAGCAAGATTCTAGCCATTGTATTCAATTTTTCTATCATAGCACTCATTATTTTACCAGTTCTTGATTCTCTATAATTATTATAACATTCTATAAGCTCCAAGTAGGTTGTTGGTTCTCCCATAACAGCAGTTTTTAATTTTTTGGTTTTTCAAATTTTTATGGATTTTTGGGTATATGAGAAAAATTAAACAAGACAAAAATAAACTAGACAAAAGTAAACTAAGCAAAATAAAACTAGACAGAAATAAACTAAGCACAAATAAACTAGACAAAAGTAAACTAAATAAAAACAAAGAGAGAGAGGTAGAGTGTACTCCCCAGGTGAACTTATGAGTAGAGCTATGCCTCCCCGGCAACGGCGCCAGAAAATAGTCTTGATGACCCACAAGTATAGGGGATCGCAACAGTCTTCGAGGGAAGTAAAACCCAAATTTATTGATTCGACACAAGGGGAGGTAAAGAATACTTATAAGCCTTAACAACTGAGTTGTCAATTCAGCTGCACCTGGAAAAGCACTAGTAACAGGGGTGATGTGAAAGTAGCAGTGATATGAGAGCAATAGTAACAGTAACACAACAGTAGTAGTAATATGAGAGCAATGGTACCAGAAAATAGTTGACATGTAGAACAAGTATATGATGATGAAAGATGGACCGGGGTTCCCAGCTATCTACACTAGTGGTAACTCTCCAATAACAAGTGACAAGTGTTGGGTGAACAAATTACAGTTGGGCAATTGATAGGATTGATAAGGCATTAAGAAAGAACATCAATTCATTAATCATGTAGGCATGTTTTCCATATTTAGTCGTACGTGCTCGCAATGAGAAACTTGCACAACATCTATTGTCCTACCAGCCGGTGGCAGCCGGGCCTCAAGGGAATCTACTGGATATTAAGGTACTCCTTTTAATAGAGCACCGGAGCAAAGCATTAACACTCCGTGAAAACATGTGTCCCTCACATCACCGCCATCCCCTCCGGTTGTCCCGATTTCTGTCACTTCGGGGCCTTTGGTTCCGGACAGTGACATGTGCATACAACTTGTAGATACAATCTAAGCAATAATTATAGAGCTCAAATCTAAGATCATGCCACTCGGGCCCTAGTGACAAGCATTAAGCATAACAAGATTGCAGCAACAATAACTTCACAAACTTTATAGATAGACTAATCATAATGTATCATCCATCGGATCCCAACAAACACAACACCGATTACATCAGATGGATCTCAATCATGTAAGGCAGCTCATGAGATCATTGTATTGAAGTACATGGGGGAGAGAATACCAACTAGCTACAGCTAGAACCCGTAGTCCATGGGGGAACTACTCACGGAGCATGATGGAGGCGATGGCGTTGATGGAGATGGCTTCCGGGGGCACTTCCCCGTCCCGGCAGGGTGCCGGGACAGAGACTTCTGTCCCCCGAATTGGAGTTTCGCGATGGCGGCGGCGCCCCTGGAGTCTTTCTGGAGTTTCGTCAAGTGGTACGGTGTTTTTAGGTCGAAAGGGGTTAAATAGGCGAAGAGGCGGCGCAGGAGGGCTGACAGGGTGGCCTCCTCATAGGGGGCGCGGCCTGGGGCTAGCCCGCGCGGCCCACCCTCCTGGTGGCCCCCTGGCTCTCCTCCGACTCTTCTTCGGTGTTCTGGATGCTTCCGGGAAAAATAAGATCTTTGGCGTTGATTTCGTCCAATTCCGAGAATATTGCCCGAACAGCCTTTCTGGAACCAAAAACAGCAGAAAACAGGAACTGGCACTGTGGCATCTTGTTAATAGGTTAGTTCCGGAAAACGCATAAAAACATCATAAAGTGCAAGCAAAACATGTAAGTATTGTCATAAAACAAGCATGGAACACAGAAATTATGGATACGTTGGAGTTTCATTTCCCCGCTACAATTCGGGGGTTTCTTGACGCGCCAATGCGTCCCGCCGGGCAGCTTCAAGTAAATTTGGGGTGCCACACTATGGGCCCTAGTTTCAGTGAGACATGTAATGACTAGTCACATCAGTAAGTTCACTGTGTAATAAAATATGTTACCCCTCCCCTTTATGTAGCACCCCTTCTCTCCCGATCGAGTGCCGATTGCCGACGGATGCAAGCCGCTAGCTCGATCCCCTCCTTTCGCCTCCACCGTCCAGGCATCCAGCTTGGAGGGGCAAGCTGCATCTAGCCCAAGCGGATTAGGTAGGACTAGTAATGTTCTCTCCTTTCTCGAGATCGGTTCTTTTTTCCTCTCCTCGATATCTTGCGCATCTCTTTCCTATTCTGGGCGAAGGGGTGTCTTTCTGGTCACCCTCGAGCTGGGAGTGATTGATGGGGGTGGGGGGCGGGGGCTACCTTTGCTTGGATTGGGGTGTTCTTCCTTTATTTGTCGACATTTGCAACCTTTGTAGTTTCTGCTGATCCTCACTGTATCTTTTGTCAGCTTGTACAGGAAAGGCAAGACCTCGGCGGTGGGGGCAATGGAGCGTAAGGCCACCACGCATGTGGGCAGTTGGCTGAGCCTGAGCTGCGTCCCCAGCCCCGCGAAGCAGGTACTCCGTTTGCTTATCCACTCTTTACCTTTTAAGTGTCTCTCTGGTCTCTGCATCCTCAATCTGTTCCTGTTCTGGAATATGCTTAAAGTAGCACATGTCTTCAGCTGTTTGTGCGTAAAGCCTCTGTGACACCATGCTCTATATTCTCTGTATCAGGTTGGTACCTCCAGGTTCCGTGCTGAGGCTATGGGGAACGAGAATAGCGCCCCACCTGCTGCAGGAGCATGGCCCGATCTGCAGCACAAGAAGCGAAATGCCACTGCCGAGCTGGGCAGGGACCGCCCAGGGGTAATTTTTTTTAACCAACTTACCATGATGTAGTCTGAATCTGATACTCCCTCAGATCCAAATTAATTGACTCAACTATCTGTAGATACGGATGTATCTAGATGTGTTTTAGCTCTAGATACTACTGCCTCCATCCCAAAGCTTTGGGCTTATATTATTTTTAGAAAGTCAAACTATACCATGTTTGACTAAGCTTTTACCAAAAATCAGTAACATGCAAAATACAAAATTAATATCATTAAATAGATAATAAAATATATTTTCCTACGGTATCTACACAGTATTATATTTGTTGATAGAATGTTCTAAAATTTTGGTCAAACTTTGCTTGTTTTGATTTCTCAAAAATAAATAAGGCTTAAGCTTTTGGATGGTGGTAGTACATTCATATCTAGACAAAGCTGAGTTAACTAGTTTTTTTGTCTGTCCATAGCTAGTGTTCACGCTGCAAAAGGCTAAGAGCATCCACTATATGCATCAGTCTATCTCATACAGTAATTCAATATCACTGCTGAGGTCTGCCTTTTGTTTTGCTATTCATATGCAGACTGAAACTTTAGGGCCTTTACTCAAAAGGAAGATCAAAACTGCGGCTGATCAGGCTGCCAGTATGTTGATGCCGCCCCCATCTTCTAAATGCCTCTACAAGCACAAGGCCACGCACCAGCTGGGTGGTGATCTTTTAATGAATATGGTATATTTTCTTAATCCACAAAACATGCCTTGATTTTTCTCTGTTTATTGTCGGTTTTTTCTATGCTTGCCAAAAGTTTACAACAACAACAACAACAACCAAGCCTTTCAGTCCCAAACAAGTTGGGGTAGGCTAGAGTTGAAACCCATAAGATCTCGAAGCCAAAAGTTTAGAAACACCAAATTCGTTTGCTTACAATCATCATACAGTAATGTTCATCTACTCCAGTTCCCCTAACCCAACATAAAATGATGTTAATTTCGATTTTTAGATTAAAAGAGCACCATTAGGCGCTGTTAATTACGACTTTGAGATTAAAATGTCATTTGCAATTGTTAATTACAATTTTGAGACAATTGGTTAGTTTAACCTCGATCTCTTCTGCTCTCCATTTTTCCCAACCGAACAAAAATGTAACCATTCCATTCCTCTGAAATGGAACCATTCCATTCCATTCCACGCTGTTTCAGAACCGAACACACCCTTGCATTGTTGTGAACTGTTGTCCATACACGGCCATACCCTTCCACTTACATCTAGCACTATATGCATCAGTCTGTCTCAGAGTCATTCAATATCACTGCTGAGATCTGTTCCCATTCTTATGCAGGCTGAAACTGCTGCGCCTTTACTCAAGTGGATGCAAAATGGGGCTAATGAGGCTGCTGTGAGGACGATGGTGCCGGCACCATCTTCCGAAAACCTCTACAAGCACGAGGCCATGGGCCAGCTGGGTGGTGACCTTTTAATGAATCTGGTATATTTTCTTAATCCACATACATGATTTCATTATTATCTGTTTAATTACTGTTGGCTTTGTCTAATGCTTACCAAAAGTTCAGAAACACTGCGTTTGCTTACAATCATCATACACTAATTTTTCACTTTTCAGTCTGTCTCATCCAGTATATAAACTGTTGATTTCCATTGGCTTCTTTTGTAATCATTTGCATTGTTGTCAACTGTTCTCTATGCACAACCCTATTCTTCCACTTACACCCGCACTATTTGCATCAGTCTATCTCATAGATTTATTAAATATCAATGATGAGTTCTGTTGCTATTCATATGCAGGATGAAACTTCTGTTCCTCTACTCAAATGGATAAAAAATGATCCTGATGAGGCTGCTGTGAAGACGATGGTGCTGCCACCATCTTCTGAAAACCTCCTCAAGCACAAGGCCACGGGCCAGCTGGGTGGTACCCTTTTCAGTAAGCAGGTATATTTTCTTAATCCTCATACATGATTTGATTTTTGTCTGTTTATTGCCGGCTTTGTCTAATGCTTACCAATAGTTCAGAAACACACACACCTATTCTTCCACTTACATCCAGCACTATATGCATCAGTGTCTCATAGATTCATTTTATATATCACTGCTGATGTCTGTTGCTCTTCAATTTTTATATGCAGACTGAAACTGCTAAGCCTTCATTGGTCAAAAGGATTGCAACTGCTGCTGATGAGGCATCTGCAGAGGCTGCCACCAAGTTACTGTCAGCCCCACCTTCTGGATGCTTATATAAGCTCAAGTCCAAGGATCAGCCGGGCCGTAACCATCCAAGGGTTCGGGTATATTTTCTTAAGCCACATATACATGCCATGATTTATGTCTGATATTATCACTGGCTCTGTCTAATGCTTTTTGGAATTCGGAAACACCAAATTAGCATGCTTATATTCATCATACACTAATTTTTCACTGTTCAGTTTGTAACATAGTGTTATGCACTTGCTTGTCAACATTTGCATTGCTCTGAACTATGCACTTTACACAACCTAATTCTTCCACTTACGTTCAGCGCTACGCACCAGTAGTACCTCCCATGTTTCCTTCACCATCCCGATGCCGAGCTTGCGGGAATATGGCGGGCCCATGTACATACCCCGCATATAACACCTCCTATGGCTCTATCTACCTTTCTAGTAGCTCCTTCACAGAGTTACAGGTATGTATTCTCAGTGGTTTAGCATGAATTGGCATATAGTAAAGTCTTGTTTTTAGTCTTCCTGCTTCTTACATTTGTATCAATTTTCACATGCAGACTGTACCTTGTGAACTTCGTCCAATGATTAACCAGATGTGTCCGCATGAAGGATCTTTCACTATGCATGGCAATGGCAAATTGATGAACACCTACACGGTCTATGAGGTGTATGTCTACAAGACGCAGGCCATCACATATTTGTATGGACATGATTGGAGAAAGTTTGCTTTTGACTACGGTCTGAAGAAGGGCGACGAGCTGAGGATCAGAAACTCAAACGGGCAGATATACGTAACTGCTTACAGAGTTGGAGACACTTCCAAATATATAATATGTAACTTTTTTCTACTCATATCTTTTGATAACTGCATTCTGAGCAGTTGTTCTAAACCATTCCCTCTGTTCTAGCTTGCTGGGTTTAACATGATCAAAGCTGCAGATCCCCTGACGGAACAGGAGCGGATGTCACAAAGGGCAACCACACCAGCACCGGCACCGGCTTCCCACTCTCCTGCATCAGCACCGGTTCCTGTACCAGCTCCGTTTACTGCATCTACCCAGCAGTCCCCTACATCAGCATTGGTTCCTGTAGAGGCCCCATATACTACACATGCCCAGCAGGCTCCTGCATCAGCACTGGTTCCTCTAGCTGCACCGTTTACTGCACCTGCCCAACAGTCTCCTGCATCAGCACCGGTTCCTCTAGAGGCACCGTTTACTGCACCTGCCCAGCAGTCTCCTGCATCAGCACCAGCTCGTGTACCAGCCCAGGCTCATGCACCTGCCCCAGCCAGATCACCGAGGTCTCAGCTCATTGCTGTGGCCACCCGTGTGGTGACCAGGACGCATCTGAAGGCTATGTTCGTGAGTATATGACAGCATAACTGCTCTTATCTTGATGTCTTCTCTGCTCAAAGTCTCACATGGTTCAGTGCATTGGTGCCATTGACTAATTTTTGGTGGTATCTCTTGCTTTGAATCAGAAATTGCCTAAAAGTATCTCCAAGGATCTCAATGCTGGCCGAAGGGGCAAGATATCCCTCGTCATGGAGAGTGAAGGTCTCACCGTGGAGGGACGGTACTCTGTCAGTCCCACAGATGGCCGCTTGGCTGTTACTTCCAGGTGGAAAAAGTTCATTGACGGTGCCAAACTTCGCATTGGATCAAAGTTGAAGGTCAAGATCTTTCGATGCCGCTGTGACATGCTGGTCATAAAGTTCGCGGTTGTCTAGTTCTGTTGTCCCATGAGCCCTTAGCAAATGCATTTGTAGTTATACTTATATAAGGTTATCTTATCTGAACTGCTAATTAATTGTATGGGTGGTAAAACTCTGGCAAGCTTTTGCTCTTAGCAAGTATGTATGTATGATCAGCTATTATGATAACTAATGTTTGTGTTCATCTTAATTTGCATTTCCCTTTTAGAAAAAAACTTAATTTCTATTTTGGCTGACCTGTTAGAGAACTATCAGATTGAACCCACAACATGATTCATATAGATTCATTACACCGAGCCACATGTCTTGACCTTGCGATACACTACTTCCATTAATTAGTGCAAGAAGGCTTACCTGAGCTGCCTGAACCATGGCAGATTCGAATCCACCTTATCTATCTAGAAATACAACCTTTGCAGAAAGAGGATTTGCAGTATGGGGAGGCTGACATTGGGGACCCATGAGCCAGCAGCGTCGTCAACGTTTTAAAGGTGGCAGGAGATCGAAAGAAAAAATAAGCCAAAAATCAGTTGGTAAACAAATTCAAGAAAAGAAACATTTACCTTTCTGAGAGGATGACATGCGGGACCCATGAGGCAGCAGCATCCTCAACTATTTCAAGGCGGCAGGGGATCAAAATAAAAAAGGAAATAGCCAGAAATTAATTAGGGTAAAAAATAAATCCATCAAAGGAAACTTTTATTGTTCATAGAGGATGACATGTGGGACCGACTTGCCAGCTGCGTCGTCATCGTTTCAAAGGGGGCAGGGGATCAAAAGAAAAAGACAAATAGCCAGAAATTAGGGGAAAAAAATAAATCCAACAAAGAAAACTTTTATTGTTCATAGAGGATGACATGCGGGACCCATGAGCCAGCAGCTTCCTCAACGTTTCAAAGTCGGCATGAGATTGAAAGAAAAAGTCAAGTGACATAATATCAGGAGCCAAAAATAATCCAAGAAAAGAAACTTTATTGTACATAGAGGATGACATGCGGGTCCCATTTTGTAGCAGCGGTCTCAACGCTTCCAAGGCGGCACAGGACCGAAAGAAAAATGAAGTAGCCAGAAATCAGGGTGTGAAAAAAATCCAAGAAAAGAAAGATTTCAATTGGGCTGTATCTGGACATCTGGGCCTTCGAACTATACTGCTGGGCCTTTTGACTCGTACAATTTCAGCCCACTCCAAAACAGGAAAGGTCGGATTTTTCTCAAAAAAAAAACAGGAAAGTCCTATGCTTCGCAAAAACAAAAAACAAGGAGATTCAACATATAAGTTTGTTTATGTAGATATAAAGATTTAATTTATCCGTTTGCAATAGCTCAGAGCGAAATACAACGTTTATTGTCTGCAAAATAAAATATCACATGTTTCTTGTACGGGGAGGCTGACATCGGGGACCCATGAGCCAGCAGCGGAGTCAACGTTTCAAAGGCGGCAGGGGATCGAAAATAAAAAAAGCCAAAAATCAGTTGGTAAAAAAATACAAGAAAAGAAAACATTTATCGTTCTGAGAGGATGACATGCGGGACCCATGAGGCAGCAGCATCCTCAACGTTTCAAAGTCGGCATGAGATCGAAAGAAAAAGGCAAGTGACATAATATCAGAGCCAAAAATAATCCAAGAAAAGAAACTTTATTGTACATAGAGGATGACATGCGGGTCCCATTTTGTAGCAGCGGTCTCAACGTTTCCAAGGCGGCAAAGGACCAAAAGAAAAATGAGGCAGCAGCATTCTCAACAATTCCAAGGCGGCAGGGGATCAAAAGAAAAATAAAGGAAATAGCCAGAAATTAATTAGGGTCAAAAATAAATCCACCAAAGGAAACTTTTATTGTTCATAGAGGATGACATGTGGGACCGACCTGCCAACAGCGTCCTCATCGTTTCAACGGGGGCAGGGGATCAAAAGAAAAAGGCAAATAGCCAGAAATTAGGGGTAAAAAATAACTCCAAGAAAGGAAACTTTTATTGTTCAGAGGATGACATGCGGGACCCATGAGCCAGCAGCTTACTCAACGTTTCAAAGGCGGCATGAGATCGAAAGAAAAAGGCAAGTGACCAAATATCAGGAGCCAAAAATAATCCAAGATTAATTGTACATAGAGGATGACATGTGGGTCCCATTTTGCAGCAGCGGTCTCAATGTTTGTAATGCGGCTTGAGATCAAAAGAAAAAGAAAGTAGCTAGTAATTAGGGGTGAAAAAAATCCAAGAAAAGAAAGTTGATGGACATAGAGGATGACATGCGGGTCCCTTGAACCAACAGCTTACTCAACGTTTCAAAGGGGGCAGGGGATCAAAAGAAAAAGGCAAGCCAAAAATCAGAGGGTGAAAAAAAATCCAACAAAGGAAACTTTTATAGCACACAGAGGATGACATGCGGGTCCCATGAGCCAGCAGGTACCTCAACGTTTCAAACGTGGCATGAGATCGAAAGAAAAAGTCAAGTTACCAAATATGAGGTGCCAAAAAAAACTCCAAGAAAAGAAAGTTGATTGCTCATAGAGGATGACATGCGGGTCCCATTTAGCTGCAGCGGTCTCACCGTTTGAGAGGCGGCAGGGGATCGAAAGAAAAAGTCAAGTGACCAAATATGAGGTGCCAAAAATAATCCAAAAAATGAAAGTTTTATAGTACATAGAGGATGACATGCGGGTCCCATTTAGCAGCAGCAGTATCACTGTTTGAGAGGCAGCAGGGGATCGAAAGAAAAAGTCAAGTTACCAAATATGAGGTGCCAAAAAAATCCAAGAAAAGAAAGTTGTATAGTACATAGTGGATGACATGCGGGTCCCATTTAGCAGCAGCGGTATCACCGTTTGAGAGGCAGCAGGTGATCGAAAGAAAAAGTCAAGTGACCAAATATGAGGTGCCAAAAAAATCCAAGAAAAGAAAGTTTTATAGTACATAGAGGATGACATGCGGGTCCCATTTAGCAGCAGCGGTATCACCGTTTGAGAGGCAGCAGGTGATCGAAAGAAAAAGTCAAGTGACCAAATATGAGGTGCCAAAAAATCCAAGAAAAGAAATTTTTATAGTACATAGAGGATGACATGCGGGTCCCATTTAGCAGCAGCGGTATCACCGTTTGAGAGGCGGCAGGGGATCGAAAGAAAAAGGTAAGTGACCAAATATGAGGTGCCAAAATAATCCAGGAAAAGAAAGTTTTATAGTACATAGAGGATGACATGCGGGACCCAGTTAGCAGCAGCGGTATCACCGTTTGAGAGGCGGCAGGGGATCGAAAGAAAAGGCAAGTGACCAAATTTGAGGTGCCAAAAAAACTCCAAGAAAAGAAAGTTGATTGCACATAGAGGATGACATGCGGGTCCCATTTAGCAGCAGCGGTCTCAACGTTCCAAGGCGGCAAGGGATCAAAAGAAAAGGAAGTAGCCAGAAATCAGGGGTCAAAAAAATCCAAGAATAGAAAGAATTTTGGTTCATAGAGGATGACATGCGGGACCCATGATCCTGCATCGTAAACGGCTCGATCGGAGAACGTTGAACGAGATGGCGCGATCTAGAAAAAAACAATGCCAGAGAGGCTGCCATCTGGGCCCTACATCCCTCGGCGGTGCGGATTTGCGTTGACTCGGCCGGCGAACCCGAGATTTCGAGATGCACCACGTCCCGGGCCACCATACGCCACGTTTTGGCCGCTTTCGTCGGGCTAGGTGGCCTCAAAAACGAGAAAAAAAAGTTTTGACATGCACCACGGAGGGACCAAAATCGTCGGCCATGGTACACCAGCAACCACGGCGCGACTTCAACTTCGTCGGCCATGGCAACTTTTCTTGTGTTTAGTCACTCTAAAATGAAGCTTTTGGGAGGTTCTTGAAATTTCCATGTTTGAAACCCAAAACCACTTCTCTTCATGATTTACTTCATAAAACATAGTTTAATTAGAGTTTTAGGGGTAGATATATACATGATTTTTCTGGTTTGAATATATATGTCTCTAGACCTTTGTTTATCAACTTGAATGCTTAATATACATATGACATAAGAATGCTATGTGCTTTGGTTTTTCATTCTTTTGATTTTTTTTCTGAATTTTTAGGGCCATTTGAATCTTGGTCAAATCCTTGGTTTGACCAAGATTTAAACAAGTTTAAAACATAAAAATGAAAAGGGAAGTCTGTATCCTTCTTAGTCACTCTAAAATGAAGCTTTTGGGAGGTTTTTAAAATTTCAATGTTTGAAACCCAAAACCACTTCTCTTCACATGCTTGACTTCATAAGACAGAGTTAATTAATTTAGGGGTTAATTAGGGGGTATAGATACATGATTTGTGTGGTTTGAATATGTATGGACCTTATTTATCAACAACTTTAATGCTTACTATATGACATAAGAAAACTATTTGCTTTGGTTTTTCTTTTTTCAATTTTTTTTTCAATTTTGATGCCCATTTGAATCTTGTCAAATCCTAGGTTTGACCAAGATAATTTAAACAAGTTTAAAACATGAAAATGAAAAGGGAAGCATGGATCCTTCTTAGTCACTCTAAAATGAAGCTTTTGGGAGGTTTTTGAAATTTCCATGTTTGAAACCCAAAACCACTTCTCTTCACATGCATGCTTGACTTCATAAGACAGAGTTTAGGGGTTAGGGGGTATAGCTACATGATTTGTCTGGTTTGAATATGTCTACACCTTGTTTATCAACTTTAATGCTTACTATATGACATAAGAAAACTATGTGATTTGGTTTTTCATTTTTCTGTTTTTATTTTTCTGCCCATTTGAATCTTGGTCAAATCCTAGGTTTGACCAAGATATAGACAAGTTTAACACGTAAATGAGTTAACTTGGATTTCCTACCCTTGAATCCATAGGAAACTTTGTTCTAATGCACTATTATAATCAACCGAGTTTTTACACCAACAGGTCTGTCACTTACGTGTGGTGCCCACGCTGAGGTCCCACACTTCAGTGAGCACAAGTCACGTGCAATAGGTACGCAAACTCCCAGCCATTTTCTTTGTCAAGAGAAGACGCATCAGGATGCGTATTGGAAGTCTGTGGGTCCTTCTGTTCCTTCGGGTCCCTCTCACAAAAAAAACAAATCTCTCTCATTCTCGGCCTCGCTCGACTCGCTCGCTCGCTCGCTCGCACCTCCTGCTCACTGACAAACCCTGCACAAAAGTCAACATCATCACCCGAAAAAGGGGAGACACCATAATTCTCTCCCTTCTTCTCTCCTTCCGAGTGATCCCTCTTCCTCCGAGTTTCACTCGACGGGCAAACACCCATGTGCTGCATAGTAATAATAAAAAGGTAGTACTCGTAGAAAAATCGATATACGAATCTGTAATTAAATAGGTTAAACTAGGGTTTTGCCCAGTTCTACAGATCAAGGGTTCAAAAAATCCAACTACGGGGTTCGAACAACACGATTCTAATCCAAGAATTTTTTCGACCTAGGTCACCCAAATGGCCTCAAACTATAGGGTTAGCATCTAGTGCAGTATGTGTGAAAATGTATGCACTATGTGTGCTATAACTTGTATGTCTTTCATATTTGAACCAAATTTGAATAAGTTTGAAATATTTGAAAAGGGGCTTTTGGCTTAAACGTTTGAAACCAAAAACCACTTCTCTTCATGCATGCTTGACTTCATAAGACAGAGTTTAGCTAGGGTTAGGGGATATATGCATGATTTTCCTGGTTTGAATATGTCTAGACCTTGTTTATCAACTTAATTGAATGCTTACTATATGACATAAGAATACTATGTGACTTGTTTTTTATTTTTTGATTTTTTTAAAATTTTATGCCCATTTTAATCTTGGTCAAATCCTAGGTTTGAACATGGTTTAAACAAGTTTAAATCATGAATATGAAAAATTAAGCATCTATATATCCTTCTTACTCACTCCAAAATGTAGCTCTTGGGAGGGTTTTTCGAAATTTCCATGTTTGAAACCAAAACCACTTCTCTTCATGCATGCTTGACTTCATAAGACAGAGTTTAGGGTTAGGGGTAGATATATACATGATTTTCTGGTTTGAATATGTCTAGACCTTGTTTATCAACTTGAATGCTTACTATATATATATGACATAATAATGTTATGTCCTTTGGTTTTTCATTCTTTTGTTTTTTTATGAATTTCCATGCCCATTTGAATCTTTTGGTCAAATCCTAGAGGTTTGACCAAGATTTAAACAAGTTTAAAACATGAAAATGAAAAGGGAAGCTTGTATATCCTTCTTAGTCACTCTAAAATGAAGTTTTTGGGAGGTTTTTGAAATTTCCATGTTTGAAACCCAAAACCACTTCTCTTCATGCTAGACTTCATAAGACAATTTAATTAGGGGTTAGGGGTAGATACATGATTTGTCTGGTTTGAATATGTCCAAACCTTGCTTGTTTATCAACTTGAATGCTTACTATATGACATAAGAATGCTTACCATATGTTTGAATTTTAAAAGCATATAGTCTTCTTATGTCATATAGTAAGCATTCAAAAGGTTTTCTTTGAGAGAGTAGCATGCATTCAGAAGTTGATAAATAAGATTTGGACATATTCAAACCAGACAAATCATGTATCTACACCCCCTAACCCTAAACTCTGTCTTATGAAGTCAAGCATGAAGAGAAGTGCTTTTGGGTTTCAAACATGGAAATTTCACAAACCTCCCAAAAGCTTCATTTTACAGTGACTAAGAAGGATCCAGGCTTACCTTTTCATTTTCATGTTTTAAACTTGTTTAACTCTTGGTCAAACCTAGGATTTGACCAAGATTTAAATGGGCATAAAAAATCAAAAAAACAGAAAATGAAAAACCAAATAACATAGCCTTCTTATGTCATATAGTAAGCATTCAAGTTGATAAACAAGGTCTAGACATATTCAAACCAAAAGCATGTATCTACCCCTAACCCTAAACTCTGTCTTAAAGTCAAGCATGAAGAGAAGTGGTTTTGGGTTTCAAACATGGAAATTTCAAAAACCTCGCGAAAGCTTCATTTTAGAGTGACTAAGAAGGATCCATGCTTACCTATTCATTTTCATGTTTTAAACTTGTTTAAACCTTGATAAAACCCAGGATTTTACCTATTTAATCATAGATTCATAGGTCGATTTTTTACTTTTTTATTTTTACTATGCAGCACATGTGTGTTTGCCCGTCCAGTGAAACTCGGAGGAAGAGGGATCACACGGAAGGAGAAGAAGGGATAGCAGTCACGGGGCCCCTCTTATTATTTATGGTGTATATCTTTTTTCTGGTGATGTTGACTGTTGTGCAGCGTTTGTCAGTGCGCAGGAGGTGCGAGGCTGCGAGCGAGCGAGTCGAGCGAGGCCGAGAATGAGAGAGATGTTTTTTTCTTTTTCTTTTCCGTGAGAGGGACAACAGAAGGATCCAGAGACGACTTCCACTACGCATCCTGGTGCGCGTCTTCTCTTGACAAAGAAGATGGATGGGAGTTTGCGTACCTACTAATCTACTATAGTACTACTACTACACAAGAACCATATACATGTCAAACTTTTCAATCATGACCCACATGCATTTTATGTATATATTCACAACTTTTAATGCATGCATGAAAACTCAGCAAAATATGTGCATTTTGGGTTGTCGCACATAAATGTGCTTTTACTTGTCTGCCACCAATCCAATTTTCATGTGAGGGGGAAACATGACACACGATGGACATTTCCAATGTTTCACGAATTAATTATCTCAATTTGCATCCATATATATATGCGCCTGGTTACTGAAAGATCGAACCAAAGGTGAACTTGAAACGTTTTCATTTTCATGTTTTAAACTTGTTTAAATCTTGGTCAACCCTTGGATTTGACCAAGATTCATAAAAAATTCAAAAACATAGTCTTCTTATGTCATACAGTCAACATTCAACTTGATAAAACAAGATCTAAACATATTAAAAGAAGAATCATGTATCTACCCCCTAACCCTAAACTCTGTCTTTTGAAGTCAAACATGAAGATACGTGGTTTTGGGTTTACAAAATGGAAATTTCAAAAACCTCCGAAAAGCTTAATTTTGGAGTGACTAAGAAGGATACATGCTTACTTTTTCATTTTCATGTTTTAAACTTGTTTAAAGCTTGGTCAAACCTAGCTAGCTTGGATTTGACCAAGATTCAAGTGCGCATAAAAAATTCGAAAAAACCCCCAAAAATGAAAAACCATAACACATAGTCTTCTTGCGTCACATATATTGTAAGCATTCAAGTGTTGATAAACAATATCTAGACATATCAAACAAGAAAAATCATGTATCTATACCCCTAACCCTAAATTTGTCTTATGAAGTCAAGCATGAAGAGAAGTGGTTTGGGTTTTCAAACATGGAAATTTCGAAAACCGCCCAAAAGCTTCATTTCGGACTGACTAAGAAGGATCCATGCTTACCTTTTCATTTTCATGTTTTAAACTTGTTTAAATTCTTGTTCAAACCTAGGATTTGGCCAAGATTCAAATGGGCATAAAAACAATCGAAAAAATCAAAAATGAAAAACCAAAGCACATAGTCTTCTTATGTCACATAGTAAGCCATTCAACTTGATAACAAGGTCTAGACCTATTCAAACCAGAAAAATCATGTATCTACCCCTAACCCTAAACTCATCTGTCTTATGAAGTCAAGCATGAAGAGAAGTGGTTTTGGGTTTCAAACATAGACATTTCAAAAGCCTCCCAAAAGCTTCATTTTGGAGTGATTGAGAAGGATCCATGCTTAATTTTTCATTTTAATGTTTTAAACTTGTTTAAATCTTGGTTAAACCTATGATTTGACCAAAATTTGATTCGGCATGAAAATTCAAAACAAATCAAATAAATAAAAAACCAATGCACATAGTACATCTTCTTATGTCATATACTAAGCATTCAAGTTGATAAGCCAGGTCTAGACATATTCAAACTAGAAAAATCATGTATCTACCCCTAACCCTAAACTCGATTTGTCTTATGAAGTCAATCATGAAGAGGTGTTTTGGGTTTCAGACATGGAAATTTCAAAAACCTTCCAAAAGCTTCATTTTGAAGTTACTAATTAAGAAGGATCACTACAAGAAAAGTTTGGCAACTTTTCTTGTAGTGGATCCAGGCTTAATTTTTCATCTTCATGTTTTAAATTTTGGTCAAACCTAGGATTTGTCCAAGATACAAATGGGCATAAAAATTCAGGGTAGCATCATACCCCCCTCCTTCCCGCGTAGAAAAAGTGTTAGGCGAGTAGTAGAATGGCATGACCAACAAGTTTCAAGTAAAATTTTGAATATGACCAAAATATACCAATTGATAGATGTGTGTGACCCAAGATTGAGCCATGGTACATTTTGCCAACAAAGTAGCAATTGAGTTGGCTTTCTACCTTAGTAGGCGTGCATTGGAAGGATGCATTATGCCGGCAAAGTTTTCAAACGTTCAAACTTTTCCGGTTTCTCATACAGTATTTGGCTCCTTGAGAAGCATTGATGTGATCATATAAGGTTATCCAAAACTTCGCCTTTCCCGTATTTGCCCGAGCACTCGACACCCCTCGTCCCATGGCGACTCCTCCAGCCATAGCCCCGTGCACCCAGGCTCCACGACTCAGCCTCGGAGGGGTGTGCGCTAAAAGCTCGCAAATGTCTGTGTGCCATTGGTGTGCGATGAAGCAGGCGGCTCTGTGTCTTGCTGTGGCTAGACTCCTGGCGCCCTTTGATCTAGGAGAGGGAGAGGAGGGAGGGGGTCCCATGAAGCGGCGGTGGCCCAGGTATCGGCGGCAGCCCAGGCAGCAGCGGCAAAGTGGGCTGGTCGGAGCATAGGCATGCGCCGGGGGCGAACCTCGCCGGGTGAGGATGCTTCCATTGTGAAGAAGCACTTGCCATCCAGGGCTTCGGGTTCGCCAACAAACTCAGCGCCTCGGTCCATGGCGTTGCCGTCGTGGGGACGTCGGGGGCGGCGGCGACGTGCTGCAGCCCCAGCCTTTAGTGGGGACCAAAGTGCGACCGACCACATCACGGCGTCGGCAGCATTGGGGATGCCGATGGGCATCCACTGCCACACACAGATTTGGGAGGTTCTGGCCGGGCCGAGTTCCAAACTTCCATCATCGGAGCCGAGGGCTTGGTACTTCAAATTCCGAATCAGGCAATCCTTCGACCCCAATCAGCTTCTGCCTGTGGTCCAAATCCGAGATATCTTGGCGGCAGCTATGCTGGTTAAGCTTAGCCGGACAGCGGCAATCGACGATCTGCAAAACCTAGATGCCTTCCGAGGATTTGCAGCAGCCGTCAATGCACTCGTGGAGGCATCGCATGCTGGTAGCAGCGGCGAATGCGGGTATGTTGTTTTACTCCCTTTGTATGCTTTTGTCATAAAAATCAATTTGCTAATTCTCATTCGATTGAAAATCAGACCCATTCACCATCAACTCTCAAACAGTGGACACTAGTAATATGTAGAACTAGAAATTACACAAGATTTCTGTACTGCTAGTACTATTACTTCGACGCTACATGTTGTTTACACGAGGAAATTGCACAAACTACCGCTTATTGCTGCCTTCGTTGCTTAAAACACTTTTTAAAACTGTAATTTTTTTCCGCACAAACCACCAACTATCGTGTTCTGTTGCAGGGAATTTCAAATTTAGGATTGAGCTGTTTAAGAGCAAATCAGATGATCGGGGACCACCAACTACTATAGTTTTAATTGCAAATAGAATAGATTTTGCAAAATTATGAAACGCACATAACGTTTGAATTACTACAATTTTTTTGAAGGTTTGATATTTTCATCATTTTTGTGTGAATCTTACACCAAGTAACACAACTTTCAGACGGAATACAAAATATTTTCAAACTTCCTAGATTTGATAGCTCAAATATTTTTAATTACTAGTTTTTCAGTATTTTAAAAAGTCGAAACACTATATTTTGGCTGAATGTTAGAAAATATATTTCATGATTATCCCATATTAGTTAAGAAGTACATAAACTAGTAGTAGTAATAAAGAACAGAGGGAGTTTATGGAGATACATCCATTAAGGGCATGTTAGTGTGTGTTGGTGTATTACTTATGCCTTCTTTGGTTAATACACTTCTCAAGTGATCCCCGCAAACCCTCTATTCTTGCCTAGAATACAAAAACTCCCCATCAAAGTATTAGTGCATTTTTTGGATGAGTATTCGAGAGGATTGGGTGAACACCAAGGATTTGCATAGGGAATTGGTACAATTGAATCCTTGGCTGTTTGATTTGTAGGATTGTTTCCGATAGGAATTTTTCCTAAGGATTTCTTTGCACAGATTCCATAGAAAATTAAACATCTACTCATACCTCTTTTTAAGAATGCTTTACTTTTCCTATGGTGGAATCAAACAAAGTTTGGATTCTATGAATTCCTATAGGATTGGAGTGGACATGACATTGCAATCCTACATTTCCCTATTCCTACATCTTTCGGTAGGCATTTGCCTAGAATAAATAACCATGTGTATTACGGAGTAGCAATAAAATATAGGTTTATTTCTCTAAAGCATCTTGCACTGTACTAGTACATGGCTTAAGAGACAATATTTTTACCATTTTTTTGCGAGAAGACAATATTATTACCATAGTTACTAAGTACATTTTATTGGATGATGAAGTGATAGCCCTCATCAATGCATTGTGAATTATTAGGGCATGGGTCACACGTGATTTACGAGTACACCGCACGATCGAGAGCCGCCGTCCCTCTTTGCTTTTTACCGATGCGGCGGAGCTCCTCCCCACACCCACGAATAACTGAAAGCCACAACTGCTGGGGAAAAGTCTTGCGCCGAGAAAATCTACAACCGTGGTTGAGTACATGTGTTTCTTAAGATACGAGTGCTCCAATGCATTTTTTCTTTCCTTTTACTAATTTACCTTGAAAATCCTGCACGTCCACTTATTTGTGGACGGAGGGAGTATCACGCCAAGAGGAAGTAGGACAATAGTGGGCGCTTATAGCCCGCCTACGTGGTACTTTTGCCAGCTGTTGGCTCTTCTATTGTTCTTGCTCTAAAGAAACCCCGATTGTGAAAGGCCAAGGCGTACTTCTTTTGGTCACGCAAAATTCAAAATACTGCCATGGACATTGAATTGACATGACAACACATAGCTTGGGATGTCCAAATTTGCACGTTAGACCAGTGACTTGTTCTTCACCTTTTCAGAGGGAACAGTGACTTTTTATTATGGGTCTATACACTTTCCAAGAAACAGGAGGAGATGCTGTAGAGTGTAGAGGAGCGAAGTCAAGCGCCCCGCCCCCACCTGCCCTATTTCTGTTCACCTCCATCGTCTACCTCCGCCCCCGCCCGCACCAATCGACCACCTTCCATAGCACGCGCCAGTGCCGCCGCCATGCAGCTTTAGAATCAATTCCACCGCCCAGTTTGAGAGCCTCCGTTCTTCATCTTCCCCGCCACCTGCCGCCATCGAACCCAAATTAAACTCCAATCAGTTGAACCCAAACCTCATAGACCCACCCCCTGCCCTGCGATGGCGGCATCGAACAAGGAAAATGATGACTCTGAACTGTTTCAGAAGGTCTTTTCCGAAGGTCCCCTTGAAGAACTCGTAACAAGATGCGACGTCATCACCGCCGCGAGCCTCGTCGGTTCGTCCAAACTATTTTTCGACTCTGCAAATGATAGTGCAACTCTATCTTTTTCTCTCCCGTTTGGCCTCCCATGTGTTCTTCATTCTCACCCGACGAAGGTAGCACGGGATTGCAAGCTGACGCCGCTGGACAGGTTCTCCTCCGACGCTGTGATGCCAGACGGTACGGGTAAGCAGTGGGTAGGTGCCAATGGAGATTGGGTTGCCATGGTTGACACTGGCTTTCCTGCTTGCAAATGGAAACTTGTCAACGTCTACACTCGCCGTGAAATTCCTCTCCCTGTGCCGTTTGAAACCACCCACATTCCAAATATATACCACCACAACCTTCGTGCTATTATATTTCACAAGATATATATTTGCCAAGTTCCCACAGCTGCTGGGGGGTACAAAAATTTCTCTCTTGTTGCTGTTTTTGACATCAGAGTTGCCCTCCTTTGCGGCGAAGATTCTGGATGGACAGTTCTTACAGAGCCCAAGTCCCACATCTTTTACAATTACAGCGATGCAATTCTCCACAATGGGCTTGTGTTTGCCACAACTCATACTGGCACTGTTCACGCATGGAATCCTCAGCAAGCTGGTAATTTTCCTCCGGACGTAAGTAGTGTATGATGAGCTTCATTATTCATGGCTGTAAAGATAATTTTAATGCACAAACTTATTAATTTTCGAACCTGACTGATCTGACTTGGAGGCTTGGGGCATATTTGCTTCGGATGAAATTTCATTGGTATTTAGACTTTTTATTCGAGATGATTACCATAGAAAAATTTGAGGATTGTATAATTAGGAGTTTTATTCTCAGATTGAATTATGTTGGATTTTGACCTCTACTTGAACTTCTTGAAATGAATCCTTTGGTTTCCCATGTGATGTACTGAAATACACCAATATGCTGTATTATTGAATGGAAATGCCATTATATCATCCCATCTGAATCCTAATGCGTTTTCCCAATTCTTACGTTTTCAGATTTGTGCAAACCAAACATACCCTTCTTAACAGTAATTTCGTTTTCAAGCAGGTCCTCCGCTGATCGTAGAGCCACCGCCCATTGTGTTTGAATGGCGGTGTGCACTTGATGATGCTCTTGGCCATGATCACGAGGTCGATTATGGCATGTGGTGGTTAGCAAGATCTATAGATGGTTCTAGACTTCTTCTGATCCATACACTGGGCATTGCTGATGAAAGGGAATATTCCTGTAAAGTTTGCCATACTGCTTCTGATCGTCGTGTTCATCATGGTCGCACTGTTGGCAACTATGCTTCTGGGTTTGGTTGCCTGGTGTTCACGAAGGACACTAGTAAGTTAAATGAAGGTATTCCATGGGAAAAGATTGATGACCTTGGAGAATATTCTCTTTTCCTTGGAGTGAACTATCCGATTATGCTGCCATTAGGCGGTGCAGATGTTGTCCCAGGATGTCTGACGAGAAGAAATTGTGTGTACACCTTGCCGAATGAAGCATGGCTTCGCAATTCGCAGCTGCCTGAAATATGCCGATTCAGTCTGAATCGTGAAGATTGCGCCGTTGGTTTCCAAACCAACGCCTTGGAGAAAACATGCAAAACAAAAAAAGATAGGTACCTGGTAAAGACACCGCTTTGGTTCATCCCAAACTTCGCCAACGCCCCGGATTGGAACAAGTGTGATGTTTAATTCTGAAACAGGGCCTGCAGCCATTGTAGCTACTGATAGTATGTAATTTCATAGCTAATGAACGAGGCAATTGTGGTCTACTAGTTACAACTGTTTTGTAAAGAGGTGGTCTATAAGTATACCCCTCTCTTCATTGATGCATTTGTGGTCTACATGATGGTACTCTTAAATATATGGGTGTGGCTCCTCAACACATAATGTGGGGGTATTATTGTGTTAAAGTTGAAGGCTTGATCAACTATAGGTTCACTTCTCTAGTTACATTACTAGGTACTCCGGTTGGCTATGTTGTGATGAAATTGTGTTCTGTTGTTCGGTGAAGACAAAAGTAGAACTATGGTATGCTTATGTTTAAGAGCAAGCGAGGGTTTAGCTTGAGATGTTAAAATTCAGATTTGAACTATTTTTTGATATGGAAATTTGAAATATATATGGTACTGTATATGATTATGTGTAACAACAAGCGACGAAAGGGCTGATGCTCCTATTCCTTGTCGGCGGGAGGACTATGTGTGCGGCGACTTGAGCCAAATTAGAAGGCCATAGCTATGTTGATTGGTCCTTGAAGTTGGAGGGGCTAGGATTTCGGATGAGCGGAGTGGGGGAAGTTGTTGCTCATGGAACATAAGTCCTTAAAATAGTAATGTTAGTATATAGGAGTACAAGGTATATACTTGTACTATTTTAGTACTATAATAAGTATATCGGGTTCATCAAAAAGAATTATCTCGGGTTCACAACCACGTGGGGTCAAGGTGAGGGAAAGTTGGTCAATACCTCTTACCGCTATATCCCCGCCCCAAGTTCTAATGCGCAAGTGCTGTTATTTTTTTAAGGGAAATAGTGGTTCCTCTCCCCCGGAAACATGCCCCGCATCTCCACCTCCTAGTATCGTAGTACTACTACTGCATCTTCTCCAAAAAAAACCCTCTTCTGTCTCTTTCTCCCGTTCACCCCTCTCTCCCTTGCATTGGATTACCGACTCCAATGAAGCAGAAGCGTAAGATTGAGGAGATTCCTGATTGCTACCACCAGTCCATGGGGTGGGGCAACCTCCACTACCCACTGGTGGAGAACATAGCCGAGCGGGCGGATATCCTCAGCACTGGTCGCCTCGCTCGAGGCATGATCGGCATGCGGCATGCCATCCGCGGAGCGCATAAGGTTCCGTTCGGTTTACCGAGCCTGCTCCACTGCGACCCCGAGACATGGCCAGACGACCGCGACAATACTGTAAGAGTATTTATTTATTTACTCATCTCGTTTCAGCTTGTGTTTTTTCAATCAACTTTTCTTATTGCCAAACATCATGCATGAATTTAGACTCAACATAATCACCTGATTTGGGAGTACTGTAAGGTTTGCTGCCTTCACTATGCACATGTACTCTTCGGAATTGCTTTATTTATCCATTACATCTGTGCTTCAGTTCTGCACAATCCGCTCTTCATTCTGTCGAATACCTTGCATGCATAGACAATTTTGAAACAAATCCTATTTGCAGGGCATTCACGCGTTGCTGATGCCATTAGACAAGCCGACAGTTCCAGCATTTATCCATACCAAGGAGGAACTGGATGGACATGGACCCATGCACTGGGTGGGTTGTAACGGCGACTGGGTGGCATTTGTCCAGCAGGACGGGCACTTGACGATCCGCAACATATACATATCAGATACTATTATACCTCTTCCATCTCTGCAAGATGCAGGAATTTCTTTGGGCCCTACTAGTGAATGGTGGCATGGCAGCCCACCATTCCTGTTCAAATACAAAATAGATAAAAGTTTGGAACTGCTCAAAGTACGGATCGTCAAGAGGCCGTACAAAGATGATCTAGCAGGGCCATGGCATTACGAGGTAATCGTTGTATTTGACGAATTGATCGCTATCCTACAAGCGCCCCTAGAAAAGGAGTGGAATATCCTGAGAAACCCTGAATTCTTTGATAGAAACAGCTATGTCGATGCCATGGGCATTCCTGGATATGGTACAAGTTCACACCTACATCGTGTATACGCAGTTACATATCCGTATGGAGATGTTCTGGTTTGGGAACCATATACCTGTGGTGAGTCTTTGTTTTATGTCTTAACTAGTAAATGGCATGCTGCACATGTTGGACCAATTACGATTCGCAATACTGATGTATAAAAGTTGCGTTCTAAATGTTGTTCAAACTTTCAATACAACTAATAATTTGGTTATACCATCAAAATAAGTGTGAGCATACAGTTTATAAATATGAACAAAAATTTGGAACCTTTCTTAATCACTATCAAGTGGGACGTGTGATATCGGTGTGAGACTGCTCTGATTTTTCTTCATAATGGAAACATGACGGTTCTAGAAACACGTGGACACTGGTGTGGTATTTTTTTCACGCGAATACCTCTAATCCCAACCGTTAGATTTTGGACACCAACAGTTGGAATTGCTGCTACATGTCTTGTTAAAAACTGGTGCCTTATAGTAGTAGAAAATAGAAGATAGAAGAGAAGAGATAATTTTCAGTGTAGTTCCTACTTGCTGCATTGTGGTTGATCTTTGTGCATTGCAGGGACACATGCAGCCCCGCGTCTCATTGACGCCCCTGTCATTGAAGATGAAGAAGCAGAAGTGGCTGCAATTTTCGCTCAAATCGAGGGAGATGCTGTCATGGAAGATGATGAAGCAAATGTGGCTCAAGGCGATGGAGGTGCCGATGAAGATAATGATGCTGATGAAGAAGAATTAGAAGAAGAAGAATTAGAAGAAGACGAATTTGATGATGAAGAATTAGATGATGAAGAATTAGATGATGATGGTGATAATCATAATTATGAAGATGAAGATGTATTTCTTGGATTTTCTGACCAGCGCACTTGGTTCCTGGCACCAATGAGAGCAGAGTCCATTACTGGTGAATCTGATCTCGCGTGGATTCAGGTTAAAGGTTATCGGCCCATCCTCGGTCCTCCAATATTACATATGGGTAACAAGCTGAGGTCTTATCCTTTGGTACGGTGCTACGTTTTCTTGAGATCTGCCCATACCTTGGACCCTGTAGAAGAGGCAAGGTGGGAAAGATTGAACAATTTGAAGGGGCGTTCTTTATTTCTTGGACTCAATCACCCAATTTTCATGCCACCCAAGAAAAGTTGCCATGGCCGACGAAGTTGAAGTCGCGCCGTGGTTGCTGGTGTACCATGGCCGACGATTTTGGTCCCTCCGTGGTGCATGTCAAAACTTTTTTTTCTCGTTTTTGAGGCCACCTAGCCCGACGAAAGCGGCCAAAACGTGGCGTATGGTGGCCCGGGACGTGGTGCATCTCGAAATCTCGGGTTCGCCGGCCGAGTCAACGCAAATCCGCACCGCCGAGGGATGTAGGGCCCAGATGGCAGCCTCTCTGGCATTGTTTTTTTCTAGATCGCGCCATCTCGTTCAACGTTCTCCGATCGAGCCGTTTACGATGCAGGATCATGGGTCCCGCATGTCATCCTCTATGAACCAAAATTCTTTCTATTCTTGGATTTTTTGACCCCCTGATTTCTGGCTACTTCCTTTTTCTTTTGATCCCTTGCCGCCTTGAAACGTTGAGACCGCTGCTGCTAAATGGGACCCGCATGTCATCCTCTATGTGCAATCAACTTTCTTTTCTTGGAGTTTTTTTGGCACCTCAAATTTGGTCACTTGCCTTTTCGATCCCCTGCCGCCTCTCAAACGGTGATACCGCTGCTGCTAACTCGGACCCGCATGTCATCCTCTATGTACTATAAAACTTTCTTTTCTTGAATTATTTTTGGCACCTCATATTTGGTCACTTACCTTTTTCTTTCGATCCCCCGCCTCTCAAACGGTGATACCGCTGCTTGCTAAATGGGACCCACATGTCATCCTCTATGTACTATAAAACTTTCTTTTCTTGGATTTTTTTGGCACCTCATATTTGGTCACTTGACTTTTCTTTCGATCACCTGCCTCTCAAACAGTGATACCGCTGCTGCTAAATGGGACCCGCATGTCATCCTCTATGTACTATAAAACTTTCTTTTCTTGGATTTTTTTGGCACCTCATATTTGGTCACTTGACTTTTTCTTTCGATCACCTGCCGCGTGATACCGCTGCTAAATGGGACCCGCATGTCATCCTCTATGTACTATAAAACTCTCTTTTCTTGGATTTTTTTGGCACCTCATATTTGGTCACTTGACTTTTCTTTCGATCCCCCGCCTCTCAAACGTGATACCTGCTGCTAAATGGGACCCGCATGTCATCCTCTATGTACTATAAAACTTTCTTTTCTTGAATTATTTTTGGCTCCTCATATTTTTTTCACTTGCCTTTTTCTTTCGATCTCATGCCACGTTTGAAACGTTGAGGAACCTGCAGGCTCATGGGACCCGCATGTCATCCTCTATGTACTATAAAAGTTCATTTTCTTGGTTTTTTTCACCCTCTGATTTTTGGCAATTTCTTTTTCTTTTGATCCCCTGCCGCCTCTCAGGGTGATACTGCCTAAATGGGACCATGTCATCCTCTATGTACTATAAAACTTTCTTTTCTTGAATTATTTTTGGCTCCTCATATTTGGTCACTTGCCTTTTTCTTTCGATCTCATGCCACGTTTGAAACGTTGAGGAACCTGCTGGCTCATGGGACCCGCATGTCATCCTCTATGTACTATAAAAGTTCATTTTCTTGGTTTTTTTTCACCCTCTGATTTTTGGCAATTTCTTTTTTCTTTTGATCCCCTGCCGCCTCTCAAACGGTGATACCGCTGCTGCTAAATGGGACCCGCATGTCATCCTCTATGTACTATAAAACTTTCTTTTCTTGAATTATTTTTGGCTCCTCATATTTGGTCACTTGCCTTTTTCTTTCGATCTCATGCCACGTTTGAAACGTTGAGGAACCTGCTGGCTCATGGGACCCGCATGTCATCCTCTATGTACTATAAAAGTTCATTTTCTTGGTTTTTTTTCACCCTCTGATTTTTGGCAATTTCTTTTTCTTTTGATCCCCTGCCGCCTCTCAAACGGTGATACCGCTGCTGCTAAATGGGACCCGCATGTCATCCTCTATGTACTATAAAACTTTCTTTTCTTGAATTATTTTTGGCTCCTCATATTTGGTCACTTGCCTTTTTCTTTCGATCTCATGCCACGTTTGAAACGTTGAGGAACCTGCTGCTCATGGGACCCGCATGTCATCCTCTATGAGCAATCAACTTTCTTTTCTTGGAGTTTTTTTGGCACCTCATATTTGGGCACTTGCCTTTTCTTTCGATCTCATGCCACGTTTGAAACGTTGAGGAACCTGCTGGCTCATGGGACCCGCATGTCATCCTCTATGAGCAATCAACTTTCTTTTCTTGGAGTTTTTTTGGCACCTCATATTTGGGCACTTGCCTTTTTCTTTCGATCTCATGCCACGTTTGAAACGTTGAGGAACCTGCTGGCTCATGGGACCCGCATGTCATCCTCTATGTGCTATAAAAGTTTCCTTTGTTGGATTTTTTTTCACCCTCTGATTTTTGGCTTGCCTTTTTCTTTTGATCCCCTGCCCCTTTGAAACGTTGAGTAAGCTGTTGGCTCAAGGGACCCGCATGTCATCCTCTATGTCCATCAACTTTCTTTTCTTGGATTTTTTTTCACCCCCTAATTACTAGCTACTTTCTTTTTCTTTTGATCTCAAGCCGCATTACAAACATTGAGACCGCTGCTGCAAAATGGGACCCACATGTCATCCTCTATGTACAATAAAGTTTCTTTTCTTGGATTATCTTTGGCTCCTGATATTTTGTCACTTGCCTTTTTCTTTCGATCTCATGCCGCCTTTGAAACGTTGAGTAAGCTGCTGGCTCATGGGTCCCGCATGTCATCCTCTACGAACAATAAAAGTTTCCTTTCTTGGAGTTATTTTTGACCCCTAATTTCTGGCTATTTGCCTTTTTCTTTGGATCTCCTACCCCTTTGAAACGATGAGGACGCTGTTGGCAGGTCGGTCCCACAAGTCATCCTCTATGAACAATAAAAGTTTCCTTTGATGGATTTTTTTGAACCCCTAATTAATTTCTGGATATTTCCTTTTTTTTCTTTGATCCCCTGCCGCCTTGGAATCGTTGAGGATGCTGCTGCCTCATGGGTCCCGCATGTCATCCTCTCAGAACGGTAAATGTTTCTTTTCTTGGATATTGTTTACCAAATGATTTTTGGCTTATTTTTTCTTTCGATATCCTGCCGCCTTTAAAACGTTGAGGACGCTGCTGGCTCACGGGTCCCACATGTCAGCCTCTATGAACAATAAACGCTGAGGACGCTGCTGCCTCATGGGTCCCGCATGTCATCCTCTCAGAACGAAAATGTTTCTTTTCTTGGATTTTTTACCAACAGATTTTTTTTTTTCCATCCCCTGCCGCCTTTAAAACGACGCTGCTGGCTCATGGGTCCCCGATGTCAGCCTCCCCGTACAAGAAACATGTGATATCTTGATTATTTTGCAGACAATAAACAGTGTATTGCGCTCTGAGCTATTTCAACGGATAAATTAAATCTTTATTTTTACATAAACAAATTTATATGCTGAATCTCCTTGTTTTTTGTTTTTGCGAAGCATAGGACTTTCCTGTTTTTTTTAGAAAAATCCGAACTATCCTGCTTTGGAGTGGGCTGAAATTGTACGAGTCAAAAGGCCCAGCAGGATAGTTCGAATGCCCAGATGTCCACATGCAGCCCAATTGAAATCGTTCTTTTTTGGGATTTTTTTCACCCCCTGATTTCTGGCTACTTCATTTTTCTTTTGGTCCTGTGCCGCCTTGGAAACGTTGAGACCGCTGCTGCAAAATGGGACCCGCATGTCATCCTCTATGTACAATAAAATTTCTTTTCTTAGATTATTTTTGGCTCCTGATATTTGGTCACTTGCCTTTTTCTTTCGATCCCGTGCAGCCTCTCAAACGGTGATACCGCTGTTGCTAAATGGGACCCGCATGCCATCCTCTATGTACAATCAAGTTTCTTTTCTTGAATTATTTTTGGCTCCTGATATTTGGTCACTTGCCTTTTTCTTTCGATCTCATGCCACGTTTGAAACGTTGAAAAACCTGCTGGCTCATGGGACCCGCATGTCATCCTCTATGTACTATAAAAGTTCATTTTCTTGGTTTTTTTTCACCCTCTGATTTTTGGCTATTTCCTTTTTCTTTTGATCCCCTGCCGCCTTTGAAACGTTGAGGACTCTGCTGGCTCATCGATAAAACTTTCCTTTATTGGAGTTTTTTTACCCCCTGATTTCTGGCTACTTTCTTTTTCTTTTGATCTCAAGCCGCATTTGAAACGTTGAGACCGCTGCTGCTAATTGGGACCCGCATGTCATCCTCTATGTACAATAAAGTTTTCTTTTCTTGGATTATCTTTGTCTCCTGATATTTTGTCACTTGCCTTTTTCTTTCGATCTCATGCCGCCTTTGAAACGTTGAGTAAGCTGCTGGCTCATGGGTCCCGCATGTCATCCTCTACGAACAATAAAAGTTTCCTTTCTTGGAGTTATTTTTGAACCCTAATTTCTGGCTACTTCCTTTTTCTTTTGATCCCGTGCCGCCTTGGAAACTTGAGACCGCTGCTGCTAAATGGGTCCCGCATGTCATCCTCTATGTACAATAAAATTTCTTTCTTCGATTATTTTCGGGTCCTGATATTTGGTCACTTGCCTTTTTCTTTCGATCTCATGCCGCCTTTGAAACGTTGAGGAAGCTGCTGGCTCATGGGTCCCGCATGTCATCCTCTATGAACAATAAAAGTTTCCTTTCTTGGAGTTATTTTTTACCCCTAATTTCTGGCTACTTCCTTTTTCTTTTGATCCCCTGCCGCCTTTGAAACGTTGAAGACTTTGCTGGCTCATGGGTCCCACATGTCAGCCTCTATGAACAATAAACACTTCCTTTCTTGGAGTTATTTTGTACCCCTAATTTCTGGCTATTTGCCTTTTTTCTTTCGATCCCCAGTCGCCTTCTAAACGTAGAGGACGCTGCTGGCTCGTGGGTCCCAGATGTCAGCCTCCATGGACAATAAACCTCTCCTTTGTTGGATTTATTCTTCACCCTCTGATTTTGGCTATTTCCTTTTTCTTTTGATCCACTGCCGCCTTGGAAACATTGAGTAAGCTGCTGACACATGGGGCCCGCATGTCATCCTCTATGTACAATCAACTTGCAAGATCTTCGAGCGAAAGAGCTTGTATTAGTGGGACCCATATGTCAACCTCTATGTACAATAAAAGTTTCCTTTCTTGGATTATTTTTAGCTCCTGATATTCGGTCACTTTCCTTTTTCTTTCGATCTCAAGCCGCCTCTGAAACGTTGAGTAAGGTGCTGGCTCATGGGACCCACATGTCATCCTCTATGTACAATAAAGTTTCTGTTCTTGGATTTTTTTACCCCTGATTTTTGGTCACTTGCCTTGACGCTGCTGGCTCATGGGTCCCACATGTCAGCATCTATGAACAATAAACCTTTCCTTTGTTGGATTTATTGTTTACCCCTAATTCTGGCTATTTGCCTTTTTCTTTTGATCCCCACCGGCCTTTGAAAACGTTGAGGAACCTGCTGGCTCATGGGACCCGCATGTCATCCTCTATGTACTATAAAATTTCTTTTCTTGGTTTTTTTTCACCTTTGATTTTTGGCTATTTCCTTTTTCTTTTGATCCCCTGCCGCCTTGGAAACGTTGAGTAAGCTGCTGACTCATGGGACCCGCATGTCATCCTCTATGTACAATCAACTTTCTTTTTTTGGAGTTTTTTTACCCCCTAATTTCTGGCTACTTTCTTTTTCTTTTGATCTCAAACCGCATTTGAAACGCTGAAACCGCTGCTGCAAAATGGGACCCGCATGTCATCCTCTATGTACAATAAGTTTCATTTCTTGGATTATTTTTGGCACCTGATATTTGGTCACTTGCATTTTTCTTCCGATCTCATGCCGCCTTTGAAACGTTGAGTAAGCTGCTGGCTCATGGGTCCCGCATGTCATCCTCTACGAACAATAAAAGTTTCATTTCTTGGAGTTATTTTTGACCCCTAATTTCTGGCTACTTCCTTTTTTCTTTTGATCCACTGCCGCCTTTGAAACGGTGCGGATTCTGCAGACTAATACAAGCTTTTTCTCTCCAAGATCTTGCAAGTTGATAGATTAAATCATGGAATTATTAGGATATGTTTTAAATTTCAAATCCACTTTATGAATTATTAAAAATACCGTTATCCATGTGGGTATGGAGCGAACAAGGATTTTCATATTGGGCATGAGCAGTTTCAAAAATTGGAACCCAATAATTCAAAATAACTAAAAACAACTTTTATGTAGAATCTCCGCGTTTTTTTCTTTTGCCATTCATAGGATCTGTGTTTCATTAGAAAAGGGCCGAAATTGCATGAGCAGAAAGGCCCATTTGTAGTTATTGGGCTTCGACGGCCGGAGCAAGTAGGCCGAGAGCAATTACCATGTAGATGGCCGTTGGCAACCCAAAGTGAAATATTGGGCCCAACAGGGGAAGGCTGAACAGTACTATTTTCTAATTGGAAGGTGGTACATGGCGTAATCCTGCCAAAAAAAAAGATGGACACGGGTTGCTGAAATTTGCCCATCTGCGCCTAATATCGCCGCCGCGGCTCCGCTTCCGCCGCCGCCGCCATGCCTCGTCTCGCGTCGAGCTCGCGGTACTGCCGCGTCTCGGGCACGGGGTACCGCGGCGTCCGCGCGCGCCCCAAAGGTACGTATTACGCGGAGATACGTGACGGCGGCGAGCGCATCGGCCTCGGCACCTACGAGACCGCGCACGAGGCCGCGCGCGCGTACGACGCCGTGGCGTGGCGGCTCGGGCGCCCGCGATCGTCGATGAATTTCCATGACGTGTGGACGCGCCAGCAGGCCGAGGATCTCGCGCCGCCGCCGTACATCGTTAGACAGGAGGAACAGCGCCGCCGCCGCGAGACGGAGCGCCGTTTGCGCATTGCCGAGCGGGACGAGCGCGCGGCGCGCGAGTGGGCGGCCCGCTTCCCCGAGGACGTAGCCGCCGAGAACGAGCACTTCCGCAGACGGAGGGCGGAGAAGGCTACGAGGCGGGCTGCGAAGAAGGAGGACCGCGCACAACGGAGGGCGGAGAAGGCGACGAAGCGGGCCTTCATCGAAGCGCAGCTCGCCGGGCCGACCACCATTGGCGAGGACGACCCCCGTTGGATTGACCTCTTCTCGTCGGATCCGGTGTCGGGCACGACACCGGACTCGTCAGATGTCGAGTTTTAGTTTAGTTTTATCGCACTACTTTGTACAAATATGAACTACGGAGTATCTATCAAGCTAATTTTATCCTATTTTATGTCTATTTCTAGTCTTTATTTGATCTTCTGTTTTACTGCACTCTATTTTTCATTATATTCTGTTTTTGGCGCTGCATTATAGCGCCTCTGAAAATACGCTGTTTCAGCCCTGCATTTGGCCGCCACAGTTTGCAGCTTCCGGTGAAGCTATTGCCGGCTCCATGCGCAGCATCAGCCCACAGCGCCAAAATATAGAGCCACTGCTGGAGTTGCTGTAATATGTTTGTCAGCAGGAGCTTACCTAATTAGTGAAAAAGATGTTCAGCGTGGGATTCGATAAAAGGATCTTCATGTTTTTTTTCCTAGCGATCCTAGTTCGGACTTTTGATTGTGTTGGCTAGTGCATGAAGCTTGACACCTGTATTATGTGATCCTGATATGAGGATAAGAACACCTTCAGGTTGCATTGCTAATGGTGTCTACTGCAGCAGTGGCGTACCTTCAATGGAGACTGATGCAAGAGAGTTGGTACTGGTGAACCTGCACCTGACATCATCGTGCCACCTGAAGTAGGTTGTGTATTGGGATTAGACTGATAAGCATAGCACCTTGCAAAGAACAAGATGCTGCTAGTGTTGGTTAACGTGATTTTACGACAAAAGTCATGTATGCTCAACAGGTGCCGTACCTAGTTTGGATATTGTGTTGTTACCCTTTTGTGGTTTGGTGTTTGTCCAACATAGAAAGCTACTCTTTTCCCGTGTAAGTGTTATTATGTGAACAAAAGTTGTATGTACATATATATCGGTCAGAGAACCAAGATTGCATATTCTTGCCTGGTTATAACACATAAGTCATAATAACAATTAAAGAGAAAAGGAACATTTGCCTTTGCAATGTGATTGTGCCAAGTAGATTAGACAACCAACCACAAACATTACAGGTCAACAGCCAAACGCATGCGAAAGTCCTAAGGTAAGCTCCATAATACATGTTGAAACCAAAAGCCTAGAAACCATAAGAAAGGTAGCTCCACATCACAGTTCCACGACAGCAGCATACTGATCATAAAACATATATCAAGTCAGGACAGCTGCACCACTGGGTAAGCATCCATGGGGTCTGGCTCAAGAGCGAAGACTGTGTGAATGCTGCAAAATGTGGCTCTTGCCTCACCCCACCCATACATCTTATCATGGAACCTTACCAAATCAGCATGAATCATCTTGACATAAACATAGCTCCTCTCTCCATGCTGATGGGATTGAACAATGCGCCAGTTGCAGTGCTTCAGCTTGTCAAACAGTATGCAGGAGATAACGAAGCATGCTGGCTGGTCTTTTGTAGTGACAATGGCTTGGAGTAGCTGGTCCTGTGAACCACCCAACTGGATCTTTAGAGCTTGAAGGACAGTCCGTGCCATATAAGCTACCGTTGCTGACTTCAGCTCGGGTTCAGGTGAATGACAGCTGACATCTTGTCCTCGAGATGCAGATCCTTCTTGATCAGATTCAGCGGAATCATCACCACTACTTACAGGTGCATCAGGTTCTACAGAAGGCACATCAGGTACATGCTCCAGTTCATAGGAGTTGGGTGGGACAGCACTGTTTGCTGAAATCTCTACAATACCAGCTCCAGGTAGACCACCAGTATCTACAGAGGGTAAACCACCAATATCCACTTCAGAGGATTCTCGTGGCACGACACCTTTCGCTAGAGGCTCTACCCTACCAGCTCCAGGTCCACCACCAGTCAGTACTGTGGGCATAGTCATGACGGGTTCTACCAATACAAAACCTCCTTCGGGTGGCGTGGCAACTTCGGGTGCAGGAGCATCAGTAGCAACTCCAGCATCAGCACCAGTTACATCGGTCTTGACAATAGGTAAACCGTCTTGCTCTAGTTCAGAGAATTCCCGTGGCACGACACCGTTCACTAGAGGCTCTACACTAGCAGCTCCAGCTGCACCACCAGTTTCTTCAGCAGGGGGTAAACCCAATCCACAACCTTCTTCATGTGGCACGATGATGCCACGTATAGGCTCATCAGTACCAGGTCCAGCTGCATCAGTCTCCATAGACAGTAAACAAGGTGGCGTCGGAGGTTTAAAAGACTGGCATGCCATTTCACCTTTGTCATCAGACAATATAGAGTTTTCTTCAACTCTATGTTTCTGCAATAATAAGCACATGAACAGAAATTAGACCAGAGCATCTAGCCATCTAACGGGGGCAGCAGCAAAACAAGCGTCGGTCCATATGTTTACCTTGTCATCTGGGATATCAGAACACACAGATTTAGAAGTCATTTCACATAGCATCCGCTTTTTCGTTCCTTCCCCTACGTCCATCTGGAATAAGTAATACTATTGATCACATAAAACTAATTAATCAAATATATGCATATGTTGAGAAGTTTGCACGGCAAATTGTGGATTCTGCTTTCATCACCTACGAATCATCGTTCTATATATTTACCTTGTCATCTAGGATATCAGAAGTCACAGAATGAGAAGTCATTTCACTAAGTATCGGTTTTTTCGCTCTTTCCCCTCCATCCATCTGCAATAAGAAGTAATATTGATCACATAAAGCCAATTCAACGAATATATGCATATGTTGAGAAGTTTGCACAACAAATTGTGGATTCTACTTCCAATCACCAAGTAATCTCGTGAGAAATGCATGATCAAGATATGTTTCTCCCTCTTGATCGACATCTGCATCTCCATTAAGACTAATCATCGTGCGATGGTGCTAGCGCATACACTTCCAATCACCAGACAAGCAAAAAATTGTTGATTCTAGTAATGCTTAATCAGCAGTGGCCATGGAACGACCACAGATCGACCAAGCAAAAAAATAAATCATCAGCCTACTGACCACCAGGCAAAACAAACTAGGCCCATACATGGCCTCACAAATCATCATCAAACGTCGATCAAACTAGCAAGTTTGAACATGGATTACTAATTTATTTTCTGATAAAGTGAGTATATTAATATCGAAAGATATTGATTACACTGAGCCTCTGCAACAACGCAATACCTTACTGGTAGTACGGATGCACATGGATTCCTAATACTCCCTCTGTTCGGTTTTAATTAGTCGACGCGAGGGAGAGAAGAAAATGAACTGTCGATGCTTTCAACTAGAGTCAATTAAATACGAACGGAAGAAGTACGTAGTAGTATTGACAAATATCCGGATCTAGTCTAAAAACAAATTGGCATGTAAATCCTAGTAGTCTACTAAACTAGGATCAATACCCTAGATTAGGGTTGCAAGCGGCGTCCGCGAATCGTCCCGCAAAGCAGAAAATTAGAGCAAATAGTGGTTGAGATTAGAGCAGATTTAAAGCACTCGCACTGAAACTAGCTAGCCCGCTACCCACCCCGCTTGACACCCTGCCCTAGATGTGAATCTACACCAAATATTCAAACAAGGATGAGCAACCGCCAATAAAATTTTATCCGCACATCATCATCTCTACCATACAAAAGGGTATGGTGATTTCACATACAGCCATTGTTGCCGCGGGACGAGGATGAGTGATGCGCCGCGGAGAAGGTGCCTCACGCCTCTGTCGCCGCCGCCGTCGAAGAGGAAGTCGAAGCCGCGCGATTGTGGTCCGTCGCCGATATGGAGGTGGAGCTACTAGGGAAGAGATGGAGGTGGAGGTGGAGAGGGAGTGATGGTTTGTACTAGTGGCGGCCGGTGAGATAGTTATAAATACAGCCTCTCTCTCTTTTTTGGCAAGGAATGCAGCTTCTCTTGGAAGGCAACGAGGCAACGCACTCCAGATTATAATAATATGGACGGAGAAATTTGGACGCATCTGTGTTGTCTTGTCAAATGAATCACCAGGATTTGCTTTTAGTACTCCAGATTTGGGCGACCCAAGGAAGTAGAGATAGTAATGTACGCCATCTAGCTGCACGCTATCAAATCAAATAAATGGTCATGCCATTTACTTTTAAGATGGTGCAGCAGTTATTCTGACCAAAGAAACATGCACGTCTGCTGATTATTTCTGATGGGTATACATTTACCGTCCGCTAGCAAAGATTGTTTGGCACATTGTTCTTATGGCTTTCAACATCACACCCCTTAATAATATTATTAATCAATGTTTGGGCAATCAATTGAGTGTGTTAATAAAAAATTAAAACCCACAAATCCAACTGTACTATTTTTAGGGCCATATGAAGGACAAGGAATGATTTTAAATGCCATATGGAGTACCTCCAACCATGTGAAATATGGTTCTGTCATGCAGGTGATACCCATGGCTTCGCATTGGATCTGTATGTTGTCCTACATACAGTCAACTATGAAGTACCACGATTTGGTTTTTGGGTGCAACCGGCTAGAGAATGATGCACGGGTTTGTACAGCCAGTACAATTCACATTAAGATTTTCTGATAGGATGTTGATGTGTATATGTAAGAATCATACACTAGAATGTCTTCTATGTTTAGATGGTTGATCTACGTTTATACTTTCTGTGAACCATGAGGTTAAGACCTTTGTACTGTAATAAAGATTGCTAAATAACAGTATATATGTATGCCTCTAGGGACACTGAAACAGCCAAACAACCATGCATGTGTATAGACCGTATTTGATCAAATTAAAAGAAGCGCCTGGGTTCATGCAAATAGCATAAATTTATCACCTAAGTACATTAGCTATAAATAGTTAAATAGGAGTCAAGACCAACTGAGCTAGCTAGTAGTATGATCCTACTATTACATAAATATCCCTAACTCTGATTGTCTTTGTTCCAGTCCAGCGCGTTGGTGTAGCTTGGGATGAACCAAAACCCCGTATGCCAGTTGGCCCCTGGACCGCTGCTTGAGAAAGATATGCTTTGGTGGTCTTCGCCATTTAGACTGAAGCGGAAAATTTCTTGATGTGATGTGTCAAACTGAGAGCCAATGGCCTGAGGCGTGGTGTAGATGCAGTTTCTTCTTGTCAAATATCCTGGGGGAAATGTTGCACCACCCACTGGCATGAAAATCGGATAGTTCAACCCAAGGAACATAGAATAGTCTCCAAGATTAGTAACCCTTTCCCACGGGTTGGCTGGAAGTAACCGACTAGTGTCATTCGAGAATACAATGCAGGTATACCCCGAATAGCTGTGAACAGCGCGACCGCAATGGACAGAAGGGGTACTATCATAATGAGTTGGAGCACCGTCAGCGTTAAAATCCATTACGCCACGTGCATAGACCAGGAGAAGTCTAGAACGATCTTGAGATCTTGCCAGCCACCACGTACGACTATTAGAGTCAAAATCATCATCGTCATCAAATCCAGCCGTCCACGGAATGAATGGAGCAGGGAGCACTATAGGACCTTGAAAAAGGAAAGAACACGTCACATGAAAATATATTTCATGATTTATCTACTAGTGATATTGATTTGATATTGGGATGCCAATACTAGTACTTTATAAAATCATGGTCGAACATAAGATGGTTTGAAATATATTTCGAACATCTTGGTAAAACTTCATATGGATTTAAAACATGTTCCCGAAAATATTGGTCCAAATTTTAGATGGTTTGAATATAGTACTCCTTATTCTCTAGAACCGGGGGAATATAAACAAATGAAAGTCTTTATCAATATTGCATGGCACCTTTATTGATTCTATTTCTACTCTACCTTAAATTTTCTAGGGAGTAATAATAAAGAAACTTAATTACTAGGGGGCCTTTTTCCTAAGGAACAACATGCACATTAGACCATACTAAAATTCCTATAGATGTTAAATTCTATATATGTCCATACCACAAGAGGGTTATGGTGTGCGCCTATGGAATTCCTTTAAGCCAAAAGATGCCAAGACAGTTCAACAAATAAGAGGTGAAATACTATATAAGTTACGTATATAAAAAAGATAGGGAGGAAATGTTACCAAATTGATTAGGATCCCATGCATAAACATTTCCAAGCTCAGTAACGGCGAACACAAGTCCGTTATGTATAATTGCATCGCAGTATATGGCGCCGTACTGAAACTGGTTTTCAAGAAATATCCATTCACGAGGATATTCGCCATGGAGGTAGGCAATTGCAAAGTCGAAGATTGCGACAAGGGAGAAATCTTGATACCCCCTAGCAGCTGTAGGAACTTGGCAAATAGCTATCTTCTGCAGTTGAATAGCAGAACGCTGATACTCGAATATAAGTGGATTGTGTGTGGTTTCCAACTTGTTCCTCAAAGATGGAAGCTTAATCTTGCGATGAGTGTAGACATTGAGGAGGTTCCACTTGCCTTCGGGGCCAACCATGGCGATCCAATCTCCATTGGCGCCTGCCCGCTCCTCATCCTTACCGTGTGGCATTAGGCCATCATAGGAGAACCTGTCCAGCGGCAGTAGTTTGCACTTGCTGTGCACCGGCAAATCCTCCTTGAACACCGCCCATGGTTTATCCGCCGGGTCACAACAGAGAACACACGGAAGGCCAAACGGCTGAGAAGCAGGCAGAGTGGCACTGTATTTGGCTGACTGAAGAATACTTTTGGAGGAACCGACTAGGGACGCGGCGGTGATGGCGTCGCACTGGCTGATGAGCACTTCAAGGGGGCCTTCCGTAAACACCTTGTGAAACAGCCCAGATCCACAGACCCTGCTCGATTTCGCCATCGCAATGAGGCAGGTGGTACAATGGGGTTGGTATTTTCTTGGGAGATCTACTGATTCGAACTTTGGGAGAGAGATGGCGATCAATGGCGGCAGGTGGGGGTTTGAGTTGGAGAACAGAGGCTCTCAAACTGGGCACTGCTGGATAGGATGCGAAAGCGCCATGGCGGAGACGCAGGCGCGTGCTATGGAAGATGGGCGGAGTGGGGATAGACGACGGAGGTGAACCGAGACGCTCATATACTGCCTACTGCAGTTTCGAGGAGAGTGTGAATGTGTTCAAAAAAAGAGGAGAGTGTGAATGTGTTCAAAAAAAGAGGAGAGTGTGAATGTGACCCGACACCCGAGTAGGAGCCGAGCAGACGGACTATAGGAGTAGCCCCATCATTACAGAACATTAATCGTGCTTCCTACAATAAATAAGTGAAACACCCCAGGCTTGTGTTGTCTAATCAAATCGATGGCCATGTCAGTATTATGGTGAACAAATAAAACAAATACACACCAACCTTGTTCTTTTTGCAACGTACACCAACATAGCAAGGCATCAACCTTCTCGCCATCAACTACGACTCCGTGGCTCCGTCCCACCAAAGTTGTCTCAACTTTGTAAAAAAAATACATCTATCCATCTAAATTTTAACAAAGGTGAGACACTTTTGGTGGGACCGAGGGAGTACAAAAAAACTTCACTACTCCATGCTAGTATCGGCCACTAATTCAAATTTCAACTGAAGGCGTGCTATTTTATGGTCCTGAAAATTGCCAAAAAAAATACAACCCAAAAATGCAACAGATCCATGTTAAGGGGGTACACCCTACGCAATATACATTAAGAAACTTTGAAACTTCAGCGACCTTGTAAGAATGCCCATGACAGTGCAGTTTTGCCAAATTAGGAAGAGACGAAATATGAATTCAACCAAAGAAATCTAAACGAATCCTTAGACAATAGCATAGTTAACACGTTCAGAAAAAAATGATGACTCCAAAAGAACAACATTAGCAAGAAATACTCCATTTTAGTTTGAATTTGCAGTCACATACATAACTAGTAGTACTGCCAAAATACTATAATACTCCGAGCTGCATTCTAGCACTCCAACTAGCTAGCTAATAGTTCTGGAGTAGTAGTACTACTATACAAGTCCAAAATACATCCGAACGAACCCTACTTCGAACTAAACTACTCCCTCCGATCTTCGAGTAACTACATTGCAGTATGACTAAACGAAGATTATTGTATAACCTTCTTGTTGATGCAAACGCAGATAGGCAACACACGCTGCCCTCCATTCTGCTTCGCGTAACGGGGCGGCACCGCCAGGAAAGAAGTGAGCTGCTGCAACATGATCGAGCTAGGCGTCGGGGAGCTCGTCGGCTCGATTACCGCCATCAAGGTGTCCGTCGAGAGGTCACTGGTCCCAGCCGTCGCCGGCGCCGGCGGACCAATCACCAACAGCTGCGCCTTGTACATCGGAAACAAGCACGCGGCCGACCTGATGCACACACAGGACACAATGGTGGTCGGGCCGAGCGCTCCAACGGTGATGGCGAACACGCTACCGTCTTCTTCCCCACTGCCGATGAACAGGTGTCCCCGCGGTTGTACCGGAACACGAACTATGCACCAGGCGGGTATGCCATACTGGAACGTAAACACTGGGATGGAGTGGGATGCTTGGAGGTGTACCAGGAGCTCCCGCGGCGGGCCGGTGAAGCTGCAGCCGGTATTGATGGCCTCTGTGCAGCCGCACGGACCATGCGGGCACGCGATATAGTGCTTGTAGGACTCCGTGGAGGCGACCAAGCTCTGGCAGCCGACGCACTTGACCATTGCCCCAGATCGATTCGACGGCGGCAATCTTGGCCCAGATCGATTCGACGGCGGCAACCACGCCGGCTGCTCGCACTTCTTGCACGGGTTCGGCGCAAGCTCGCCGACGCAGCGCCGACAGCCCATATGACCGCCCTTGCACTGCACGGAACAACGTACGTGGCATCAGTTGTCATTGACATTTCTCACAGGTGAACCTAAGAATGAAATCGGAAGGGAGCGACCTTGGATATGGGGGGTTTGAAGGGCAGCAGGCAGAGGGGGCACAAGAAGAGGGCCTCCTCCATCTTCAGAGAAGAGTGATCGGGAAAACGAGAACGGGATGGGTTCTTTTTTTTATACATGCCTTGGAGTGGAGTATGGATACTACTACTTATAGGAAGAACTTCCTTGCTAAGAATCGGCGTCGGCCGTACGCAAGCATAGATGCACCAGCGGCTCTGCAGTTTGTCAAAATAAAAGGACAGAGCTGCAGTGACTTGAAGTCTCCAAATCTCATTGTGACTTGGTGCCACCATCTACCAACCATTTGAGATCCAACGTTCCAAACTAATCTCTTATTTCGAACCTAAAAACAAAAATTATGAAAAAAATCCAGTAAAATGTAGATGCCTTGTTCTAAAATCTGTGAATATTTCATCCCACTCGGACGATTAGCTTGTGATTAAAGAGCTTTTTACGTATACGAGCACTAGTTTAAACTAAATACTCCCTCTGATTCATATTAATTGACTTCAATATGGATGTATCTAGAACTAAAATGTGTCTAGTACATCCATATTAGAGTCAATTAATATGAACCGGAGGGAGTATATATTTGCTCACAAACCTTTGATTCAAATCGAATGAAACTTCACCAAAATATAAATCGAAATATGCACGATTAACTGGAAGTTCTTGAAATATTTCTGAGCAATTATAATAATTATTTAGGTTAAAATCCTAAGTCGATCGCATACATTGGATCTGAGATGGATGGTGGATGGTGGCACCAAGTCACTGTGAAACTTGGAAGTATCAAGTCAGTGAAGCTCTATCCCAAAATAAAAGCTTCGTGAAGGGGGCAGTTTGGTTCAAAAAAGAAGACAGTGCCAAGCAGTTGTCAAACAATACCCATATAGTCAAATGTACTCCCTCTGATTCAAATGAATTGACTCAACTTTGTCTAGATATATGGATGTATCAAGTCACTGAAGCTAAAATAAAAGCTTCATGAAGGGGGAAGTTTGGTTCGAAAAAAATACAGTGCCAAGCAGCTGTCAAATAGTACCATAACGTCAAATGTACTCCCTCCGATTCAAACGAAATGACTCAACTTTGTATTTTGCATGTTAAAGGTTTTTCGTAAAACTTGGCCAATCTTAACATAGTTTGCCTTTCTAAAAAAAGATATAAGCCCTAAGGCTCCTTTGATTCATAGGATGGGAAAACCATAGAAATATGGAAAACATAGGATTGAGATTTAATGGCTAGTTGAATCATATAGGAAGATGAGTTGTGTTTGATTGTGCCAAAGGAAATTTTCCATGAGGTATGACCTAATGTTTTATTCTTATAGGATTTGCACTGCAAGATTCCTATAGGATATGTTCCTATGAATCAAACAACTAGTGTGGGGAAAATTCACATGTGATCTAAATCCTACATAATTCCTATACAAATCCTATATATGAATTTTAGTTGTTAGGTCACTTAAAATGACTTCACTTGAAGAGTTACATTTTTGTTTTTTTCTGAATTAGTAGTGATGCCTAACCATATATATACCTAAACCAAGAGAATCAGCATAAACTTATGTATATTAATAGTAAGCGCATATATGAATGTTTTTTATCTACAAACCCAGGGTCATATATATGTACATAGAAACATGCATATATGCTAGTTTTTGTACCTTGGTGTGTTCCTCTTTTGGGCTATCTCTTTTTTGTTCACCGATTCACAACCAACGCCCTAGATTAATTTGGCACTTAAAAAATAACATTTTGTTTTTGGCGCACTAACACAAATAGTAGTAGCACGGTCAACACTGTAGAGAAGTACAAAATAAATGTGTGTGGGAAAAAATGACTTAAAGTGACCATTACATTGAGAAAAAGGGTAGAACCAAGCATTGCACAGGGAAAAAGCAGTGTAGTGCCCAGAAGAAAAAAACAAGTTGGGTTATACTCCCTCCATCCTGAAATAATGGGTGTAGAGTTAAAATTTGTCCATAAAAGAGTGTACTTCTCGTTTTGCAATGCACTTCAAAATTTGTCCACAAAAGAGTGGTAGTAAAAAATATTTCTTTCTCATCACGAGGGATATAGTTTCTTCACGACTAGTACGTACTACCTCCATCACAAAGCTTAAGTCTTTTTTTAAGAGTCAAAGCAAGTAAAGGTTGACGAAAATTTAGAACAATCTATCAACTAATATAATATTTTGTAGATACCATACCAAAAAAAATCGTTGTCTATGTATTGATATTAATTTTGTATTTTGCATGATAATGATTTTTGGTAAAATCTTAGTTTACCTTGACATAGTTTGAGCTTCTAAAAATAATATAAGCCTTACGCTTTGGGATGGAGGTAGTAGTATTTAGCATAATATGGTTTTCTTATTTACTACATGCATTTAGATCATTGGAGGTGGAAAAGTTGAAGAGGAAAGTGATGGTCGATGACAGTTTCCCAATGTAATAATAAAATCCTTAATATGACTTGAAAACCCACACGTACGCTCTTTCTAGGACAGAGGCAGTATGAGGTAATGCACCCACGCGCTGTCATCTGCCGGTTCGTGCTATGTCTCCCAAATCTTGAAATATCGTCAGTTATCCATTTCACGTCCACACTTCTCCCTCTCTCCACGGACTAGGAAAAAACCCTCTCTTCACTTCCCCTTCCCATTCCACCGATGGAGAGCCCAACCGACGCCGTCAACGCAGCGAAAGCGAAAGCCGCGCGGCTGGCCTTAGCCGCAGAGGAGGCGTGCAGAGCCGCGACCGCAGCACGCATGGCCGCAACGGCGGCGATCATTGCCGCAGCGGATGCCAAAGACGAAGCGGAGGCCATTGCCGAAGGTCGGGCCATCGGTCGCTCATCGGCATCTGATGCTGTTGGTAGATGGGTCCACTCTCTTGGGAAGCATCCCCTAGATGACGAGGAGGAGGTTGAACTCATCTTTGAACCGCCGCCGCCGACCTTCGACGAGAATATCGTCGACGAGGGGGAGGAAGTATGTTCCGATTCACCTCTCTCCCTTATTCAACATAGCCCTGTATCGATTTGCGCTATGGTCTCTCCCTCTTTTTTTTGCGCTATAGCGTTTTGAATTAGCGTCAGAATCTTTTTAGATTCATATTCAGTATTAGTTGCAACTGCTACATATTTGCTTCACATCCGATTCACCTCTCTCCCTTATTTAACATAGCCCTGTATCGATTTGCTCTATGGTCTCTCCCTCTTTTTTTTGCGCTATAGGGTTTTGAATTAGCGTCAGAATCTTTTTAGATTCATATTCATTATTAGTTGCAACTGCTACATATTTGCTTCACCTGTTTATTTGGCATGTATCAGGTTGCTACTGATGAGGTTGACAGCGATGTCGAGTCGCGTCATAGGAAGGCCAGGGCCACTCTCAACAAGCTTAAGGCGGGGAAGTTCGACAAGTATTGGAGTGAACCCTGGACTGGTGCCAGGAACAGCTGCCCCTTCTGCACAAAGAGCATAAAGGTTGACTTTCGAAGCGTCCTGCAGCATGCCGAAGCCGGTGGGTCCGGCTGTCTCAAAGTTGGGGAAACTGTTAACCGATCCGGCTTCATAGCCAACCACATGGCCTATGGGCTATTCCTAAGGAAGAAATTGAACCAAGCTATCGAGACCGGTCGTGTGCCTCCTCCCAAGCCCAAGCCACCAAAGATTAAAGGTATGGGCAGCAAGAAGCAGAAGAAGCGGGACCGGGAGGAGGCGACAGGAAGAAGATGGTAAATATACTCCGTAACTGTTGTGCATGTTTGTCTCTCCTACTGCTTCAAAAGCAGCATCTTTTGTTGAACTCTGTTTATGTTTGCTGCTCAGCAGCGTTTGTGGTGAACCTATTAGCTTAATTAGGGGTTGTTGAACTATGTCTGTGTTGAACCTTGCTTAATTAGGTTGTGTTGAACTCTGTTTGTGTTGGCGTGGGCAGGGGGGCATGATGCTACCCTGAATTTGCGGGACCCCCAAAAAACTTGCAAATACGAGTGATGCATCCAAAAGGAACAAACTTTTACATGGTAGACCCCAGTCTGAAAGCAAGAAATGCGATCGGGTCCTTAACAGCCACCGCCCGGATTGATCGGGTATTTTGCCTGCCTACCGCATGTGACTTGTGCTCACTGAAGTTTGGGACCTCACGCATGGGCACCACACGTAAGTGACAGACCTGTTGGTGTAAAAACTCGGGTGATTATTATACTGCATTAGTACAAAGTTTCCTATGGATTCAAGGGTTGGAAAGCCAAGTTAACTCATTTTCATGACTAAGAAGGAGCCAGGCTTACTTTTTCATTTTCATGTTTTAACTTGTTTAAATCTTGGTCAAACAAAGGATCTGACCAGGATTCAAGTGGGCATAAAAATTCAAAAAAGAAATCAAAAAAAAAACCAAAGCACATAAGCTTCTTATGTCATATAGTAAGCATTACAGTTGATCAACGAAGTCTAGACATATTCAAACCAGAAAAATATTGTATATACCCCCTAACCCTAAACTCTGTCTTATGAAGTCAAGCATGAAGAAAAGTGGTTTTGGGTTTCAAACATTGGAAATTGAAAAAACTCCCAAAAGCTTCATTTTGGAGTGACTAAGAAGAATCCAGGCTTTCATTTTCATTTTCATGTTTTAAATTGGTTTAAATCTTGGTCAAACCTAGGATTTGACCAAGATTCAAATGGACATAACAAATTCAAAAAAATCAAAACCAAACACATAGTCTTTTGATGTCATATAGTAAGCATTCAAGTTGATAAACAAAGTCTAGACATATTTAAACAAGAAAAATCATGTATATACTTGGCCCCTAACCCTAAACTCTGTCTTATGAAGTCAAGCATTAAGAGGAGTGGTTTTGGGTTTCAAACATGGAAATTTAAAAAACCTCCCAAAAGCTTCATTTTGGAGTGACTAAGAAGAATCCAGGCTTACTTTTCATTTTCATGTTTTAAACTGGTTTAAATCTTGGTCAAACCTAGGATTTGACCAAGATTCAAATGGGCATAACAAATTCAAAAAAAAACTAAACACATAGTCTTTTGATGTCACATAATAAGCATTCAAGTTGATAAACAAGGTCTAGACATATTCAAACCAGAAAAATCATGTATCTACCCCCTACCCCTAAACTTTGTCTTATGAAGTAAAGCACGGAGAGATATCATTTTGGGTTTCGAACATGGAAAATTTAAAAAAACCTCCCAAAAGCTTCATTTTGGAGTGAATAAGAAGGATCCACACTTACTTTTCATTTTCATGTTTTAAACTTGTTTAAATATTGGTCAAACCTGCAAGGATTTGACCAAGATTCAAATGGGCATAAAAATTCAAAAAAAAATAAACCGAAAACCACTTCTCTTCGTCCTTGACTTCATTAGACAGAGTTTAGGGTTGGGGTATATACATGATTTTTAATGTTTAAATATGTATAGACTCCGTTGATCAACATGAATGCTTACTATAACTTAAGAAGCTTAATTATGTGCTTTGGTTTTTCATTTTTTGAATTCTTTATTGAATTTTTATGCCTATTTGAATCTTGGTCAAATCCTAGGTTTGACCAAGAATTAAACAAGTCAGTAACATGAAAATGAAAAAGTAAGCCTGGATCCTTCTTATTCACTCAAAAAATGAAGCTTTTGGGAGGGTTTTTGAATTTTCCATGTTTGAAACCCAAAACCATTCCTCTTATATGCTTGACTTCATATATATCACAGAGTTTAGCCTTAGGGGGTATATACATGATTTTTCTAGTTTGAATATGTCTAAACCTTGTTTATCAACTTGAATGCTTACTATAAACCAAAAATTCATGTATCTACACCTAACCCTAAACTATGCATGAAGAGAAGTGGTTTTGGGTTTCAAACCTGGATATCTCAAAAACCCTCCCAAAAGCTTCATTTTGGAGTGAATAAGAAGGATCAAGGCTTAATTTTTCATTTTCATGTTTTAATCTTGTTTAAATCTTGGTCAAACCTAGGATTTGACCAAGATTCAAATGGGCATAATTTAAAAAAATGAAAAATCAAGGCACATAGTCTTCTTATGTCATATAGTAAGCATTCAATTAAGTTGATAAACAAGCTCTGGACATATTCAAACCAGAAAAATCATGATGAATCTACCCCCTATATATCCCTAAACCCTAACTTATGAAGTCAAGCATGAAGAGAAGTGGTTTTTGGTATAAATCATGGAAATTTCATATTCATGTTTATTAAACTTGTTTATATATATTCAGAAAAAACAAAAAATGGAAAATCAAGGCACATAGTCTTCTTATGTCATATATATAGTAAGCATTCAATTAAGTTGATAACAAGGTCTAGACATATTCAAACGAGAAAAATCATGTATCAAGCTACCCCTAACCCCAAACTCTGTCTTATGAAGTCAAGCATGAAGAGAAGTATGTGGTTTTTTGGTTTCAAACATGGAAATTTCAAAAACCCTCCCAAGAGCTTCATTTTGAAGTGACTAAGAAGCATACATGCTTACTTTTTCATATTCATGTTTTTAACTTATTCAAATCTTGGTGGAACCAAGGATTTGACAAAGATTCAAATGGGTATAAAAATTCAAAAAAACAAGGTCTTCTCTTATGTTATATAGTAAGCATTCAATTAATTTGATAAACAAGGTCTACTATTCAAACCAGGAAAATCATGTATCTACCACTAACCCTAAACTCTGTCTTATGAAGTCAAGCATGCATGAAGAGAAGTGGTTTTTGGTTTCAAGCATGGAAATTTCCATGTTTGAAACCCAAAACCACTTCTCTTCATATGCTTGACTTCATATGACAGAGTTTAGCGTTAGGGGGTAGATACATGATTTTTTGGTTTGAATATGTCCAAACCTTGTTTATCAACTTGAATGTGTAATATATATATGACATATATAAGAAGACTGCATGCTTTGGTTTTTCATTTTTTGATTTTTTTGAAATTTTAAGCCCATCTGATTCTTTGTCAAATAATAGGTTTGACCAAGATTTAAACATGTTTAAAACATGAAAATGAAAAAGGTAAGCCTCCATCCTTCTTAGTCACTCCAAAATGAAGCTTTTTGGAGGGTTTTTGAAAATTCCATGTTTGAAACCCAAAACGACTTCTCTTCGTGCTTGACTTGATAAGACAGAGTTTTGGGTTAGGGGTAGATACATGATTTTTCCGGTTTGAATATGTCTAGACCTTGTTTATCAACTTAAATGCTAACTATATGACATCAGAATGGGCATAAAAATTTAAAAAATTTAAAAATGTAAAACCAAAATTTAATTGGGAGGAAAGGGTACATGAATTACAATTAAAAAACAAGGTAACTTAAATACTTGGATGCCCCAAGATGTGTGGAAGCCCAAAACAATGGCAAAACATATCATGTGCGCATGCTGCATCCAATTCAAGTAGAACACATAGTAGGCACCGATAGTTTGACCTAAATTTGAAATCAAAGAGAAGGTGGTTAGAAAAAATCAAAATTGGCAAAGCAAAGCATGAAATCAAAAAATTGTGATGCACTCTAGCTATGAAAAGTATCAAACAATGCAAACCAAAATGATTTTTTAGAGGAACTAGCATAGTGGCCTAAATGCGAGGGCATGACCTTAATATAATATATTATTAGATGTTTCCGTTGAAGAATTTGCATGTATCTTGAACAATCATAATATGCTCAGTGGGTAGCACTTGAACAATAGGTAGCTTTAATCATCCATATTCTGCGGGTGCACGATTATAACTCGATTTCAAAAATTAAAAAGACACTATAAGTTGCTCTTTTTGATCTTACAGTACAATCGAGATTGTTGGCAGATGCAAATTTGGATTAGCATGCGATCGATATATACTATGTTTTCTTATGTACATTTATATGAGACATTTTTTTCTTGCAATAGGCTAGACTCAAAGAAAATATCTTTAGAGCAAAGTGTGATGTATCGTTTTTTTTGCTATTTGTATGGCAAAAGATAAATAATTCTAAATGGAGAACCATGTTATCTAAAAATATGACATTCAATTAAATACAAACAATATAGATTTAAGATATCCATCTAATGGATTATTGCTAAGCCGACTAACAAAATGTATCTCTCATAGAAAACATCCTTACGGATCGTAATACTATGAAGAAAATCATCTCTGCAAGTAAAAATGATGTTAGAAATAACACCTTCATACAAAAAGCATCGGTCCTCAGACTGAACTAAAAATAATAAATTAGTGATCCATGCTGAATTGAATCATGGAGATTGAAGGTAAAACTAAAGAAACGACATTAATTCTTAAAGAAGGAATCTTAAAGAATTAATGATATTCAAGGTGAATATGACCTGAAAACAATGAAAAGGAAGACCTTCAAATCTCGTGCCAAGTGCTAGCTACCCAATTCTATGTCATTGCTCTGAAGTCATTCTGATGACAACCGAACACATACCATCCCATATCATTTATTTGCAAGTCCTGGTAGTACTTAGTTCACTTGATAAATGACATTTTAATGAAGACAATGTTCCATGAAAAGAAAGACAAACATCTTCTCGACCTCAGATTCAATAATATCTTCATTTGCAAGAAAGTATTAGTTTTATGTTATTCGTTTGAAACGATACTTGTCAAGAGAATAAACTTCGGTATACATGATGCTGAGTTCCATGTACTAAGAAATAAGCAATATTATTGGTGAAATAAGTAGTTTATGCGGCTTGGAGTATTGCCTGGTCAATCGTCAACATTACACAATATATTCAGAAAGTCGATGTTACACTTTTGTTGTGTATCCTCCCTGATCAAGAGAAATGAAGGCAAGTAAAGCTACATAAACTATATAAACTAAAATGAACATAATTTTTCAAATCATTCTCTATTTGCAAGTATAATTATAACAACGGTAGAGAGAGAGAGAGAGAGAGAGAGAGAATTTCAAAGAGAGTGCTGATTAGTCAGACATCTAAGAGCATCTCCAGCCGCGTCCCCCAAACCGTCCCCCAAACACGCGCGGATTGAGCGTTTGGGGGACGTGTTGTTCGTGCGCGTTTGGGGGACGTCGCTCCCCAGTCGCGTCCCCCAAACAAAATTTCGGAAATTTTAAACTTAACTAGATTCGATTAGATTCGTCCAAACTTACATAGATTCGAACGAAATTTGACTAAATTTAAACTAAACCTAATCTAGAACCACTTGCGGCGGCCGGAGGCGTCGTAGTACTGCTGGAAGTTGTACATCTCGTCGGTGACGACCTCCTGCTTGACGCGCTCGTCGACGGGCTCGTCCACGGGCTCGTCCTTCACCAAGCCGCTTGGTCCTGCCTCGCCGTCGTCGGTGAGGTCCACCAGCGGCTTGCCGGAGTCGCGGATGGACATGGCGATCGCCGCGTCCAGGTCGCCCCTCCAGGCGTCCTTGTCGTCCATGGACGCCAAGAACGCCGCCCGCAGCCCTGGGCAGTCCTCGGGGTCGTCGCTGCTGGCGATGAGCCGCTGCTGCCGCTCGTACTCCGCCAGCAGCGCCGCCTGCGACGCTTCCTCCGGCTCCTCCTTCACCTCCGGCTTCGGGATGAGGAGGGCGCCGCCGCGCCTCCCTTGCTGCCGCCCGCTGCCGCTACCGCCACGCCTCGTGTTGACGGGCGTCGCCGGCTCCTCCTTGACCTCCCGTTTGGGGACGGTGTAGGGCGCCGACCGGTACGACGAGGACGGCGTCGATCGCGCCGGTCCCGAGGAAGAAGAGTGCGAGGAGGACGAGTACGTCGTCCTCCTCGGCTGCCATTGAGGAGACGCCGGCGGCGACGACGGCATCTCCAGCCTTGGAGCGCCGTTGCGGAGGCCGCGGATGACGTTCTCGAGGGTGCGCCCCGGAACGCCCCAGAACAGGGCGCGGCCTTCCCTGTTCCAGCTGTTGGGGCCGCCGACGAGGTTGTCGGTGCTGTGCATCTCGACGTCGTACTTCGCCTGGAAGTACGTCGTCCACCAGGCGTCGTTGTCGTTGACCGCCCACGTCGGATCCCGCCGCTCCTCGGCGGTCAGTTGAGCCCGACGGGCCTTGATGGCGTCCCTCCATTGGTCCGTGCCCGGCTTCGGCGGCGGCGGAACGCCAATGCCGTTCACGGCCATCTTCCAGCCGCCGCTGCTTGGCAGCCGCATGTCCGGCGGGACTGGATACCGGGCGTGGTACAGCGCCCACGCCTCCGCCACGGTGAGGCTGCCGCGGCCGAAGCCGTTCGCCGCGGCGATCTTGCGGGAGGACGAGCTCGACATTTTTGGAGCGGCGAGGAGAAGATCTGGGAGGGGGAGGCGGCGGCGACGAGAAGGATTATGAGCGGCGAGAACTGCAGGGCGTCTTAAAACAGCGGCGGCAGCGGGTGGTTGCACGCAATAACTCCGGCGCGGACGGCCACGCGGCCATGCACGACGAGACGCGTCCCTGCGTCGCCTGGGAAAACAGGGACGCCATTAACGTCGCTTGACCAAAGGTAGGCGACGGGGTTTTAGCTTTCCGTGCCGCTGGCGCGTGGGCCCGCGCCGTTGGCCTCGCTGTTGTCCGGCGTCCCCGGACGTCCCTGTAGGACGGGGAGGCTCGGGCGCGGACACCGTCTCGGCCAGCGCCGGACAGGGCTTTGGGGGCGCGGCTGGGACGCTTTTTTGGTCCCGGCGCCCCAATCCTTTGGGGACGCTTTGGGGCGCGACTGGAGATGCTCTAAGGATGCCGGTAAATCAGTTAATCTGGCCGTGCAGTACCATGTGATTCTAAAACTATTACTTTATTCATTTTCTCAATTGATCGCAATCTAAACTACAAAAGGAATGAGTATGCATATTAGTTGGCGCAAAACTGTTGAAGAAGCTAACTAATGAACATTCATATAAACATTTCATTGTGATATATTTGAATCAATTATAAAGTGTATCTTACAGTCAAAGCAGTTTGTTATTTGTCTTTAAATTAATTTTCATAAAGACCATATTTTGGTTAAGAACATCTTGTCTTTTGGTTAAGAACATCTTGTCCTTATTCTTCTTTTAGTATAACCAATGTGGACTCAGAGTGAACTCTAAAATATGTTGCATTATATCTAAGAGTAATATTGATACATTGTACCTCCCGAGACAAACAAAGTACAATTGGTGTGGTAAAAAATAGTTTAGCAGGGTTTGAGGGTTTAAAGATCAGAAAATATCCCATGTGAGCAAATCATGGGCAGCTTCCATTGCTCTTAGGATTCAAAATACAGTAGAAAAAATTCAACATCCAATATTTTTTTTGGAAGTTCCTATGAGTTGGGACTAACAAATGAACTTGGTAACATGTGATTAAAAAGGTACAATTATAATAGCAGAAAGTAATCATGCGAGGAAAGCATAGATGAGCTAATACAACTAAGAAATGCTTCCATGTGTGTTAACAGGCGTCATAATCCCCACTTTCACTCTAAGGCCTGCATGATATGCATCAAAAGTGTGCACGTATTTTCTAAGTGCGGAACATAATTTAATTTGCTCTTATATAACAACTTACCATTATCATGGTTGAGAGAGCTTGTGCTAATACTCAAGCTAGAATCCACTTCATACTTGTACATTTTGCCTTCCAAATAAATATCCCAAAACTCTGAAGGAGAAAATGTCTAAATTCTCGATAGTTTTAGAATCCTAGGTTGACAGGCAAACTGCTAACATATGATAACGTATACCAACAAATTGGTAACTTCTATGTTATAAGAGAAACAAAAGAAAATAAAACATCCTTAGCTTGTAAATGTCAAGACTGCAACAATCATTTTAAGTTCAGATATTACTCGTAGAAACTAATGTTGTGTTGTAGGAAGGAATCGAAAAACAAATATGCTCGTCCCTAGGAAATTGAGCAAATAGATTATCCGTGCAGTTAAAAATGTAATACATCAGGATGTAAGGAAAAGCAATATATATGGCTACCTTATACTGAAGTCTAATCATAAAAGTAACATGTACCACAACATCTGATCTGCAGCTACTAATAGACCTGTCAGCGCCATATGACCCTAACAGTGAGCTTCAATTGCAAAAAGGGTGAGGAGAGAAATAACAGATAATCGTTTGTACTTCCCTTGGTGAGATCGGGTGATTATTTTACAGGCTATTTTCTTCTTCTTTTGTTGTGCCTGATAAACTGAGAAATTAGTGGAAAGGTCCGGCCTCTAGAATCAAGATATGTAGGAGGTGAGAAGCACTAACCATAGTATCAGGTGCGTGGAGAACTGGAGATATATGATCGAAATCGTGCCATCGCGCCTAGAGATGAGGTGCTTGCAGGTTGATTCCGGCACCTATCTATGAAAAATTGATGACTTTCTCCATCATCCACGAATAAAATCTAAGATCTATACAAATTTCATATTTCTCTACTGATAGATCATAGACGAATCTGAATAAATTTCCACGCTCAATGTCGTCAATGGCGCCAAAGAACAAGCTCGTGGTGGTGTGATTTTTACCAACGAAAGTTGAGTGGAAACGAAAGGCTGGCAATTTGCATGATCATACAAACTGGAATCATTGCATGGGGAAACATATGCATACCTTAGTTTGAATTACGTGGAGAATGGGCGCTCGGAGGCAACAAAACACGGCTGCCAGCTTGCACGACGGAACCGATGAAACATACAAATTGGAATCATTGCACCGGAAGCATATGCATACCTTTGCACCATATTGTGTTCTAATTACGTGAAGGATGGAGGGCTTAGGACAGCAAGGCAGCGGCCAGAACTTGCATGGAGAAGAAGTGCCAGATCGTTGCTTAATTAAAGTGAACAATGGATCGCTAGGACGGCAACCATGTGCCGCCAGCCTTGCACGGAGGAAAAGAAGTCAGATCTGTTTAGGGTTTGAAAAACATACTTTCCTACCGTGACGGTGGCAAAGATGGAATTTTTCTTTCAGTTCAATACCAAATTGCTATTTCGCTGATCCGTCGGCTATAAATTTCTAGAGCGTAAAATAGATGGCCGGATTTTTCTGTTTATTGTGGGATTTTCTAGCTAATTCTGTAATTTCTGGTTAGCCCGTAATTTACTTTTAATATATAATAGATACTAGTTCAACTTATTTAATTTTTTATTTGTAGGCCAAAATCAAACCCCGTAGTTGGATTTTTTTTTCAACTTGATCTGTAGTACTGGGGAAAACCCTAGTTTATAACCTATTTAATAATAGATTCGTAGTCGATTCTTTTACTTTTTTATTATTACTATGCAGCACATGTGTGTTTGCCCGTCGAGTGAAACTCGGAGGAAGAGGAATCACTCGGAAGGAGAAGAAGGGAGAGCAGTCACGGGGCCCCTCTTATTGATGGTGTATATTCTTTTTCTGGTGATGTTGACTGTTGTGCAGGGTTTGTCAGTGCGCAGGAGGTGCGAGCGAGCGAGCGAGTCGAGCGAGGCCGAGAATGAGAGAGATTTGTTTTTTTGTGAGAGGGACAACCGAAGGATCCAGAAGGACCCACAGACTTCCAATACGCATCCTGATGCGTCTTCTCTTGACAAAGAAGATGGCTGGGAGTTGGCGTACCTGTTGCACGTGACTTGTGCTCACTCAAGTGTGGGACCACACGCGTGGGCACCACACGTAAGTGACAGACCTGTTGGTGTAAAAACTCGGTTGATTATTATAGTGCATTAGAACAAAGTTTCCTATGGATTCAAGGGTAGGAAATCCAAGTTAACTCATTTACATGACATTATTTTTTCCATGAAGCAAAGTTAACACTATCAATTGGTACATTTTGGAGTGACTAAGAAGGATCAATGCTTACTTATTCGTTTAATTTCACGTGTTAAACTTGTCTAAATCTTGTTCAAACCTAGGATTTGACCAAGATTCAAATGGGCAGAAAAATAATTAAAAAACAGAAAAATGAAAAACCAAATCACATAGTAAGCATTCAAGTTGATAAACAAGGTCTAGACATATTCAAACCAGACAAATCATGTATCTATACCCCTAACCCCTAAACTCTGTCTTATGAAGTCAAGCATGTGAAGAGAAGTGGTTTTGGGTTTGGGGGTATATATACATGATTTTTATTGTTTAAATATATATAGACTTTGTTGATCAACATGAATGCTTAATTACTATATGACATAAGAAGTTTATGTGCTTTGCTGTTTCATTTTTTGATTTCTTTTTTGAATTTTTATGCCCATTTGAATCTTGGTCAAATCCTAGGTTTGACAAAGATTTAAACAAGTTTGAAACATGAAAATGAAAAAGTAAGCTTGGATCCTTCTTAGTCACTCCAAAATGAAGCTTTTGGGTGGGTTTTTGAATTTTCCATGTTTGAAACCCAAAACCACTTCTTCTCTTCATGCTTGACTTCATAAGACAACGTTTAGGGTTAGGGGGTAGATACATGATTTTTCTGGTTTGAATATGTCTAGACTTCGTTGATCAACTTGAATGCTTAGTATATTACATAAGAAGACTATGTGGTTTGGTTTTTGATTTTCTTGATTTTGTTTGATTTTTTATGACCATTTGAATCTTGGTCAAATCCTAGGTTTGACCAAGATTTAAACAAGTTTAAAACATGAAAATGAAAAAGTAAGCATGGATCCTTCTTAGTCATGACAATGAGTTAACTTGGCTTTACTACCCTTGATGAATCCATAGGAAACTTTTTGTACTAATGCAGTATAATATTCTGGTTTGAATATGTCTAGACCTTGTTTATCAACTTAATTTGAAAGACATACAAGTTATAGCACACATAGTGCATACATTTTCACACATACTGCACTAGATGCTAACCCTATAGTTTGAGGCCATTTGGATGAGGTCGAAAAAATTCTTGGATTAGAATCGTGTTGTTCGAACCCCGTAGTTGGATTTTTTTGAACCCTTGATCTTTAGAACTGGGCAAAACCCAAGTTTAACCATGCAAGATTCAAATGGCCCTAAAAATTCAGAAAAAAATCAAAAGAATGAAAAACCAAAGCACATATATAGCATTCTTATGTCATATGTATAGTAAGCATTCAAGTTGATAAACAAGGTCTAGACATATATATTCAAACCAGAAAAATCATGTATATATCTACCCCTAAAACTCTAATTAAACTATGTCTTATGAAGTCAATCATGTAGAGAAGTGGTTTTGGGTTTCAAATATGGAAATTTCAAGAACCTCCCAAAAGCTTCATTTTAGAGTGACTAAGAAGGATCCAGGCTTATCTTTTCATTTCATGTTTTAAACTTGTTTAAATCCTGGTCAAACCTAGGATTTGACCAAGATTTATGGGCATAAAATTCAAAAAAATCAGAAAAATAAAAAACCAAAGCACATAAGCATATTCAAGTTGATAAACAAGGTTTGGACATATTCAAACCATACAAATCATGTATCTACCCCTAACCCTAAACTCTGTCTTATGAAGTCAAGCATGAAGAGAAGTGGTTTCGGGTTTCAAACATGGAAATATCAAAAACCTCCCAAAAACTTCATTTTAGAGTGACTGAGAAGGTTACATGCTTCCCTTTTCATTTTCATGTTTTAAACTTGTTTAAATCTTGGTCAAACCTAGAATTTGACAAGATTCAAATGGGCATCAAAATTCAAAAAAATCAGAAAAAGAAAAACCAAAGCAATTGTTTTCTTATGTCATATAGTAAGCATTAAAGTTGATAAACAAGGTCTAGACATATTCAACCAGACAAATCATGTATCTATACCCCTAACCCCTAAACTCTGTCTTATGAAGTCAAGCATGTGAAGAGAAGTGGTTTTGGGTTTCAAACATGGAAATTTCAAAACCTCCCAAAAACTTCATTTTAGAGTGACTAAGAAGGATACATGCTTCCCTTTTCATTTTCATGTTTTAAACTTGTTTAAATTATCTTGGTCAAACCTAGGATTCGACATGATTCAAATGGGCATCAAAATTAAAAAAAACAGAAAAAGGAAAAACCAAAGCAATAGTTTTCTTATATATGTCATATAGTAAGCATTAAAGTTGATAAACAAGGTCTAGATATATCCAAACCAGACAAATCATGTATCTACCCCCGGCCTGTCGATCTTATGAAGCTAGTCTACTAGCATGAAGGGAACTCGTTTTCGGTTTCAAACATAGAAATTACAAGAACATCCCAAAAGCTTCTCCATTTTAGAGTGACTACGAAGGATACTGACTTCCCTTTTCATTTTCATGTTTTAAACTTGTTTAAATCTTGGTCAAACCAAGGATTTGACCAAGATTCAAATGGGCCTAAAAATTTAGAAAAAAATTCAAAAAGAGAATGAAAAACCAAAGCACATAGCATTCTTATGTCATATGTATAGTAAGCATTCAAGTTGATAAACAAGGTCTAGACATATTCAAACCAAAAAATCATGTATATATCTACCCCTAACCCTAAACTGATCTGTCGATCTTATGGAAGTCAATCATGAAGAGAAGTGGTTTTGGGTTTCAAACATGGAAATTTCAAGAACATCCCAAAAGCTTCATTTTAGAGTGACTAAGAAGGATCCATGCTTACTTACTCATTTTCACGTGTTAAACTTGTCTAAATCTTGGTGAAACCTAGGATTTGACCAAGATATGATTCAAATGCGCAGAAAATTAAAAAAATCAGAAAAATTAAAAACCAAAGTACATAGTCTTCTTATGTCATATAGTAAGCATATTCAAGTTGATAAACAAGGTTTGGACATATTCAAACCATACAAATCATGTATCTATACCCCCTAACCCTAAACTTTTTCTTATGAAGTCAAGCATGAAGAGAAGTGGTTTTGGGTTTCAAAGATGGAAATTTCAAAAACCTCCAAAAACTTCATTTTAGAGTGACTGAGAAGTTAGCATTAAAGTTGATAAACAAGGTTTAGACATATTCAAACCAGACAAATCATGTATCTACCCCTAACCCTAAACTCGGTCTTATGAAGTCTAGCATGAAGAGAATCGTTTTGAGTTTCAAACGTTTAAGCCAAAAGCCCCATTTCAAATATTTCAAACTTATTCAAAGTTGGTTCAAATTTGAAAGACATACAAGTTATAGCACACATAGTGCATACATTTTCACACATACTGCACTAGATGCTAACCCTATAGTTTGAGGCCACTTGGATGAGGTCGAAAAAGTTCTTGGGTTCAAATTTGAAAGACATACAAGTTATAGCACACATAGTGCATACATTTTCACACATACTGCACTAGATGCTAACCCTATAGTTTGAGGCCACTTGGATGAGGTCGAAAAAGTTCTTGGATTAGAATCGTGTTGTTCGAATAGTTGGATTTTTTTGAACCTTGATCTGTAGTACAGGGCAAAACCCTAGTTTAACCTATTTAATTATAGATTCGTATATCGATTTTTCTACCTTTTTATTATTACTATGCTGCAGATGTGCGTTTGCCCGTCGAGTGAAACTCGGAGGAAGAGGGATCACTCGGAAGGAGAGAAAAAAGGCAGAGCATTATGGTGTCTCCCCTTTTTCGGGTGATGATGATGATGTTGACTGTTGTGCAGGGTTTGTCAGTGCGCAGGACGTGCGGGCGAGCGAGTCGAGCGAGGCCGAGAATGAGATAGATTTTTTTTAGAGAGGGACAGAAGGATCCAGAAGGACCCACGGACTTCCAATACGCATCCTGATGCGTCTTCTCTTGACAAAGAAGATGGCTGGGAGTTGGCGTACCTATTGCACGTGACTTGTGCTCACTGAAGTGTGGGACCTCACGCGTGGGCACCACACGTAAGTGACAGACCTGTTGGTGTAAAAACTCGGTTGATTATAATAGTGCATTAGAACAAAGTTTCCTATGGATTCAAGGGTAGGAAATCCAAGTTAACTCATTTACATGACATTATTTTTTCCATGAAGCAAAGTTAACACTATCAATTGGTACATTTTGGAGTGACTAAGAAGGATCAATGCTTACTTATTCGTTTAATTTCACGTGTTAAACTTGTCTAAATCTTGTTCAAACCTAGGATTTGACCAAGATTCAAATGGGCAGAAAAATAATTAAAAAACAGAAAAATGAAAAACCAAATCACATAGTAAGCATTCAAGTTGATAAACAAGGTCTAGACATATTCAAACCAGACAAATCATGTATTTATACCCCTAACCCCTAAACTCTGTCTTATGAAGTCAAGCATGTGAAGAGAAGTGGTTTTGGGTTTGGGGGTATATATACATGATTTTTATTGTTTAAATATATATAGACTTTGTTGATCAACATGAATGCTTAATTACTATATGACATAAGAAGTTTATGTGCTTTGGTGTTTTTTTTTTGATTTCTTTTTTGAATTTTTATGCCCATTTGAATCTTGGTCAAATCCTAGGTTTGACAAAGATTTAAACAAGTTTGAAACATGAAAATGAAAAAGTAAGCTTGGATCCTTCTTAGTCACTCCAAAATGAAGCTTTTGGGTGGGTTTTTGAATTTTCCATGTTTGAAACCCAAAACCACTTCTTCTCTTCATGCTTGACTTCATAAGACAACGTTTAGGGTTAGGGGGTAGATACATGATTTTTCTGGTTTGAATATGTCTAGACTTCGTTGATCAACTTGAATGCTTAGTATATTACATAAGAAGACTATGTGGTTTGGTTTTTGATTTTCTTGATTTTGTTTGATTTTTTATGACCATTTGAATCTTGGTCAAATCCTAGGTTTGACCAAGATTTAAACAAGTTTAAAACATGAAAATGAAAAAGTAAGCATGGATCCTTCTTAGTCATGACAATGAGTTAACTTGGCTTTACTACCCTTGATGAATCCATAGGAAACTTTTTGTACTAATGCAGTATAATATTCTGGTTTGAATATGTCTAGACCTTGTTTATCAACTTAATTTGAAAGACATACAAGTTATAGCACACATAGTGCATACATTTTCACACATACTGCACTAGATGCTAACCCTATAGTTTGAGGCCATTTGGATGAGGTCGAAAAAATTCTTGGATTAGAATCGTGTTGTTCGAACCCCGTAGTTGGATTTTTTTGAACCCTTGATCTTTAGAACTGGGCAAAACCCAAGTTTAACCATGCAAGATTCAAATGGCCCTAAAAATTCAGAAAAAAATCAAAAGAATGAAAAACCAAAGCACATATATAGCATTCTTATGTCATATGTATAGTAAGCATTCAAGTTGATAAACAAGGTCTAGACATATATATTCAAACCAGAAAAATCATGTATATATCTACCCCTAAAACTCTAATTAAACTATGTCTTATGAAGTCAATCATGTAGAGAAGTGGTTTTGGGTTTCAAATATGGAAATTTCAAGAACCTCCCAAAAGCTTCATTTTAGAGTGACTAAGAAGGATCCAGGCTTATCTTTTCATTTCATGTTTTAAACTTGTTTAAATCCTGGTCAAACCTAGGATTTGACCAAGATTTATGGGCATAAAATTCAAAAAAATCAGAAAAATAAAAAACCAAAGCACATAAGCATATTCAAGTTGATAAACAAGGTTTGGACATATTCAAACCATACAAATCATGTATCTACCCCTAACCCTAAACTCTGTCTTATGAAGTCAAGCATGAAGAGAAGTGGTTTCGGGTTTCAAACATGGAAATATCAAAAACCTCCCAAAAACTTCATTTTAGAGTGACTGAGAAGGTTACATGCTTCCCTTTTCATTTTCATGTTTTAAACTTGTTTAAATCTTGGTCAAACCTAGAATTTGACAAGATTCAAATGGGCATCAAAATTCAAAAAAATCAGAAAAAGAAAAACCAAAGCAATTGTTTTCTTATGTCATATAGTAAGCATTAAAGTTGATAAACAAGGTCTAGACATATTCAACCAGACAAATCATGTATCTATACCCCTAACCCCTAAACTCTGTCTTATGAAGTCAAGCATGTGAAGAGAAGTGGTTTTGGGTTTCAAACATGGAAATTTCAAAAACCTCCCAAAAGCTTCATTTTAGAGTGACTAAGAAGGATACATGCTTCCCTTTTCATTTTCATGTTTTAAACTTGTTTAAATTATCTTAGTCAAACCTAGGATTCGACATGATTCAAATGGGCATCAAAATTAAAAAAAAAACAGAAAAAGGAAAAACCAAAGCAATAGTTTTCTTATATATGTCATATAGTAAGCATTAAAGTTGATAAACAAGGTCTAGATATATCCAAACCAGACAAATCATGTATCTACCCCCGGCCTGTCGATCTTATGAAGCTAGTCTACTAGCATGAAGGGAACTCGTTTTCGGTTTCAAACATAGAAATTACAAGAACATCCCAAAAGCTTCTCCATTTTAGAGTGACTACGAAGGATACTGACTTCCCTTTTCATTTTCATGTTTTAAACTTGTTTAAATCTTGGTCAAACCAAGGATTTGACCAAGATTCAAATGGGCCTAAAAATTTAGAAAAAATTCAAAAAGAGAATGAAAAACCAAAGCACATAGCATTCTTATGTCATATGTATAGTAAGCATTCAAGTTGATAAACAAGGTCTAGACATATTCAAACCAAAAAATCATGTATATATCTACCCCTAACCCTAAACTGATCTGTCGATCTTATGGAAGTCAATCATGAAGAGAAGTGGTTTTGGGTTTCAAACATGGAAATTTCAAGAACATCCCAAAAGCTTCATTTTAGAGTGACTAAGAAGGATCCATGCTTACTTACTCATTTTCACGTGTTAAACTTGTCTAAATCTTGGTGAAACCTAGGATTTGACCAAGATATGATTCAAATGCGCAGAAAATTAAAAAAATCAGAAAAATTAAAAACCAAAGTACATAGTCTTCTTATGTCATATAGTAAGCATATTCAAGTTGATAAACAAGGTTTGGACATATTCAAACCATACAAATCATGTATCTATACCCCCTAACCCTAAACTTTTTCTTATGAAGTCAAGCATGAAGAGAAGTGGTTTTGGGTTTCAAAGATGGAAATTTCAAAAACCTCCAAAAACTTCATTTTAGAGTGACTGAGAAGTTAGCATTAAAGTTGATAAACAAGGTTTAGACATATTCAAACCAGACAAATCATGTATCTACCCCTAACCCTAAACTCGGTCTTATGAAGTCTAGCATGAAGAGAATCGTTTTGAGTTTCAAACGTTTAAGCCAAAAGCCCCATTTCAAATATTTCAAACTTATTCAAAGTTGGTTCAAATTTGAAAGACATACAAGTTATAGCACACATAGTGCATACATTTTCACACATACTGCACTAGATGCTAACCCTATAGTTTGAGGCCACTTGGATGAGGTCGAAAAAGTTCTTGGATTAGAATCGTGTTGTTCGAATAGTTGGATTTTTTTGAACCTTGATCTGGGGCAAAACCCTAGTTTAACCTATTTAATTATAGATTCGTATATCGATTTTTCTACCTTTTTATTATTACTATGCTGCAGATGTGCGTTTGCCCGTCGAGTGAAACTCGGAGGAAGAGGGATCACTCGGAAGGAGAGAAAAAAGGCAGAGCATTATGGTGTCTCCCCTTTGTGTGATGATGATGATGTTGACTGTTGTGGGGTTTGTCAGTGCGCAGGACGTGCGAGCGAGCGAGCGAGTCGAGCGAGGCCGAGAATGAGATAGATTTTTTTGTGAGAGGGACAACCGAAGGATCCAGAAGGACGGACTTCCAATACGCATCCGATGCGTCTTCTCTTGACAAAGAAGATGGCTGGGAGTTGGCGTACCTATTGCACGTGACGTGGGCACCACACGTAAGTGACAGACCTGTTGGTGTAAAAACTCGGTTGATTATAATAGTGCATTAGAACAAAGTTTCCTATGGATTCAAGGGTAGGAAATCCAAGTTAACTCATTTACATGACATTATTTTTTCCATGAAGCAAAGTTAACACTATCAATTGGTACATTTTGGAGTGACTAAGAAGGATCAATGCTTACTTATTCGTTTAATTTCACGTGTTAAACTTGTCTAAATCTTGTTCAAACCTAGGATTTGACCAAGATTCAAATGGGCAGAAAAATAATTAAAAAACAGAAAAATTAAAAACCAAATCACATAGTCTTCTTATGTCATATAGTAAGCATTCAAGTTGATAAACAAGGTCTAAACATATTCAAACCAGACAAATCATGTATCTATACCCCTAACCCCTAAACTCTGTCTTATGAAGTCAAGCATGTGAAGAGAAGTGGTTTTGGGTTTCAAACATCGAAATTTCAAAAACCTCCCAAAAGCTTCATTTTAGAGTGACTAAGAAGGATACATGCTTCCCTTTACATTTTCATGTTTTAAACTTGTTTAAATTATCTTGGTCAAACCTAGGATTTGACGAAGATACAAATAGGTGGGCACAAAATTCAAAAAAATCAAAAAATGAAAAACCAAATCACATAGTCTTCTTATGTCATATCGTAAGCAATCAAGTTGATAAACAAGGTCTAGATATATCCAAACCAGACAAATCATGTATCTACCCCCTGTCGATCTTATGAAGTCTAGCATGAAGGGAAGTCGTTTTGGGTTTCAAACATTGAAATTTAAAGAACATCCCAAAAGCTTCATTTTAGAGTGACTAAGAAGGATACAGACTTCCCTTTTCATTTTCATGTTTTAAATTTGTTTAAATCTTGGTCAAACCAAGGATTTGACCAAGATTCAAATGGCCCTAAAAATTCAGAAAAAAATGAAAAGAATGAAAAACCAAAGCACATAACATTCTTATGTCATATGTATAGTAAGCATTCAAGTTGATATACAAGGTCTAGACATATATATTCAAACCTAGGATTTGACTAAGATTCAAATGGGCATAACAAATTCAAAAAACAAAAACCAAACACATAGTCTTCTGATGTCATATAGCAAGCATTCAAGTTGATAAACAAACTTGTTTAAATCATGGTCAAACCTAGGATTTGACCAAGATTCAAATGGGCATAATTTTAAAAAATGTAAAATCAAGGCACATAGTCTTCTTATGTCATATAGTAAGCATTCAATTAAGTTGATAAACAAGGTCTAGACATATTCAAACCAGAAACATCATGTATCTAGCTACCCTAGCCCTAAACTCTGTCTTATGAAGTCAAGCATGCATGAAGAGAAGTCGTGGTTTTTGGTTTCAAACATGGAAATTTTAAAAACCCTACCAAGATCTACATTTTGGAGTGACTAAGAAGGATATATGCTTAATTTTTCCTATTCATGTTTTATTAAACTTGTTTAAATCATGGTCAAACCTAGGATTTGACCAAGATTCAAATGGGCATAAAAATTCAAAAAAAACAAAAAATGGAAAATCAAGGCACATAGTCTTCTTATGTCACATTAGTAAGCATTCAATTAAGTTGATAAACAAGGTCTAGATATATTCAAACCAGAGAAATCATGTATCTACCCCTAACCCTAAACTCTATCTCATGAAGTCAAGCATGAAGATATGTGGTTTTTGGTTTAAAACATGGAAATTTCAAAAACCCTCCCAAGAGCTTCATTTTGGAGTGACTAAGAAGGATATATGCTTAATTTTTCATATTCATGTTTTCAACTTGTTTAAATCATGGTCAAACTTAGGATTTGACCAAGATTCAAATGGGCATAAAATTAAAAAAACAATAAAATGCAAAAACCAATGCACATAGTCTTCTTATGTCATATATATAGTAAGCATTCAATTAAGTTGATAACAAGGTCTAGACATATTCAAACGAGAAAAATCATGTATCAAGCTACCCCTAACCCCAAACTCTGTCTTATGAAGTCAAGCATGAAGAGAAGTACGTGGTTTTTGGTTTCAAACATGGAAATTTCAAACCCTCTCAAGAGCTTCATTTTGGAGTGACTACGAAGGATACATGCTTAATTTTCATATTCATGTTTTAAACTTGTTTAAATCATGGTCAAACCTAGGATTTGACCAAGATTCAAATGGGCATAATTTAAAAAAATGTAAAAGCAAGGCACATAGTCTTCTTATGTCATATAGTAAGCATTCAATTAAGTTGATAAACAAGGTCTAGACATATCAAATTAACCAGAAAAATCATGTATCTACCCCTATATATCCCCAAACTCTGTCTTTATTGAAGTCAAGCATGAAGAGAAGTGGTTTTTGGTTTCAAGCATGGAAATTTCAAAAACCTCCCCAAACTTCATTTTAGAGTGACTAAGAAGGATACAAGCTTGCCTTTTCATTTTCATGTTTTAAACTTGTTTAAATTATCTTGGTCAAATCTAGGATTTGACAAGATTCAAATGGGCAAACATATGATAAGTGATGCAAATATCATTTCTAAGTGCGGGCAAACCAGAGATATGTGGTTTTTGGTTTCAAACATATTCAAACGAGAGAAATCATGTATCTACCCCCTAACACTAAACTCTGTCTCATGAAGTCAAGCGCATGCATGAAGATATGTGGTTTTTGGTTTCAAACATGGAAATTTCAAAAACCCTCCCAAGAGCTTCATTTCGAAGTGATTAATTAAGAAGCATACATGCATGCTTACTTTTTCATATTCATGTTTTAAACTTATTCAAATCTTGGTGAAACCTAGGATTTGACCAAGATTCAAATGGGTATAAAAATTTAAAAAATAAAAAAAAGGTCTTCTTATGTTATATAGTAGGCATTCAATTAAGTTGATAAACAAGTTCTAGACATATTCAAACAAGAAAAATCATGCATGTATCTACCCATAACCCTAAACTTTGTTTCATGAAGTCAAGCATGAAGATATGTGGTTTTTGGTTTCGAATATGGAAATTCAAAAACCCTCCCAAGAGCTTCATTTTGAAGTGACTAAGAAGCATACATGCTTACTTTTTCATATTCATGTTTTTAACTTATTCAAATCTTGGTGGAACCAAGGATTTGACAAAGATTCAAATGGGTATAAAAATTCAAAAAAAACAAGGTCTTCTCTTATGTTATATAGTAAGCATTCAATTAATTTGATAAACAAGGTCTACACATATTCAAACCAGGAAAATCATGTATCTACCACCTAACCCTAAACTCTGTCTTATGAAGTCAAGCATGCATGAAGAGAAGTGGTTTTTGGTTTCAAGCATGGAAATTTCCATGTTTGAAACCCAAAACCACTTCTCTTCATATGCTTGACTTCATATGACAGAGTTTAGCGTTAGGGGGTAGATACATGATTTTTTGGTTTGAATATGTCCAAACCTTGTTTATCAACTTGAATGTGTCGTAATATATATATGACATATATAAGAAGACTGCATGCTTTGGTTTTTCATTTTTTGATTTTTTTGAAATTTTAAGCCCATCTGATTCTTTGTCAAATAATAGGTTTGACCAAGATTTAAACATGTTTAAAACATGAAAATGAAAAAGGTAAGCCTCCATCCTTCTTAGTCACTCCAAAATGAAGCTTTTTGGAGGGTTTTTGAAAATTCCATGTTTGAAACCCAAAACGACTTCTCTTCGTGCTTGACTTGATAAGACAGAGTTTTGGGTTAGGGGTAGATACATGATTTTTCCGGTTTGAATATGTCTAGACCTTGTTTATCAACTTAAATGCTAACTATATGACATCAGAATGGGCATAAAAATTTAAAAAAATTAAAAATGTAAAACCAAAATTTAATTGGGAGGAAAGGGTACATGAATTACAATTAAAAAACAAGGTAACTTAAATACTTGGATGCCCCAAGATGTGTGGAAGCCCAAAACAATGGCAAAACATATCATGTGCGCATGCTGCATCCAATTCAAGTAGAACACATAGTAGGCACCGATAGTTTGACCTAAATTTGAAATCAAAGAGAAGGTGGTTAGAAAAAATCAAAATTGGCAAAGCAAAGCATGAAATCAAAAAATTGTGATGCACTCTAGCTATGAAAAGTATCAAACAATGCAAACCAAAATGATTTTTTAGAGGAATACTAGTTCAACTTATTTAATTTTTTATTTGTAGGCCAAAATCAAACCCCGTAGTTGGATTTTTTTTTCAACTTGATCTGTAGTACTGGGGAAAACCCTAGTTTATAACCTATTTAATAATAGATTCGTAGTCGATTCTTTTACTTTTTTATTATTACTATGCAGCACATGTGTGTTTGCCCGTCGAGTGAAACTCGGAGGAAGAGGAATCACTCGGAAGGAGAAGAAGGGAGAGCAGTCACGGGGCCCCTCTTATTGATGGTGTATATTCTTTTTCTGGTGATGTTGACTGTTGTGCAGGGTTTGTCAGTGCGCAGGAGGTGCGAGCGAGCGAGCGAGCGAGCGAGGGCGAGAATGAGAGAGATTTGTTTTTTTGTGAGAGGGACAACCGAAGGATCCAGAAGGACCCACAGACTTCCAATACGCATCCTGATGCGTCTTCTCTTGACAAAGAAGATGGCTGGGAGTTGGCGTACCTATTTGCACGTGACTTGTGCTCACTCAAGTGTGGGACCACACGCGTGGGCACCACACGTAAGTGACAGACCTGTTGGTGTAAAAACTCGGTTGATTATTATAGTGCATTAGAACAAAGTTTCCTATGGATTCAAGGGTAGGAAATCCAAGTTAACTCATTTACATGACATTATTTTTTCCATGAAGCAAAGTTAACACTATCAATTGGTACATTTTGGAGTGACTAAGAAGGATCAATGCTTACTTATTCGTTTAATTTCACGTGTTAAACTTGTCTAAATCTTGTTCAAACCTAGGATTTGACCAAGATTCAAATGGGCAGAAAAATAATTAAAAAACAGAAAAATGAAAAACCAAATCACATAGTAAGCATTCAAGTTGATAAACAAGGTCTAGACATATTCAAACCAGACAAATCATGTATTTATACCCCTAACCCCTAAACTCTGTCTTATGAAGTCAAGCATGTGAAGAGAAGTGGTTTTGGGTTTGGGGGTATATATACATGATTTTTATTGTTTAAATATATATAGACTTTGTTGATCAACATGAATGCTTAATTACTATATGACATAAGAAGTTTATGTGCTTTGCTGTTTCATTTTTTGATTTCTTTTTTGAATTTTTATGCCCATTTGAATCTTGGTCAAATCCTAGGTTTGACAAAGATTTAAACAAGTTTGAAACATGAAAATGAAAAAGTAAGCTTGGATCCTTCTTAGTCACTCCAAAATGAAGCTTTTGGGTGGGTTTTTGAAATTTCCATGTTTGAAACCCAAAACCACTTCTTCTCTTCATGCTTGACTTCATAAGACAACGTTTAGGGTTAGGGGGTAGATACATGATTTTTCTGGTTTGAATATGTCTAGACTTCGTTGATCAACTTGAATGCTTAGTATATTACATAAGAAGACTATGTGGTTTGGTTTTTGATTTTCTTGATTTTGTTTGATTTTTTATGACCATTTGAATCTTGGTCAAATCCTAGGTTTGACCAAGATTTAAACAAGTTTAAAACATGAAAATGAAAAAGTAAGCATGGATCCTTCTTAGTCATGACAATGAGTTAACTTGGCTTTACTACCCTTGATGAATCCATAGGAAACTTTTTGTACTAATGCAGTATAATATTCTGGTTTGAATATGTCTAGACCTTGTTTATCAACTTAATTTGAAAGACATACAAGTTATAGCACACATAGTGCATACATTTTCACACATACTGCACTAGATGCTAACCCTATAGTTTGAGGCCATTTGGATGAGGTCGAAAAAATTCTTGGATTAGAATCGTGTTGTTCGAACCCCGTAGTTGGATTTTTTTGAACCCTTGATCTTTAGAACTGGGCAAAACCCAAGTTTAACCATGCAAGATTCAAATGGCCCTAAAAATTCAGAAAAAAATCAAAAGAATGAAAAACCAAAGCACATATATAGCATTCTTATGTCATATGTATAGTAAGCATTCAAGTTGATAAACAAGGTCTAGACATATATATTCAAACCAGAAAAATCATGTATATATCTACCCCTAAAACTCTAATTAAACTATGTCTTATGAAGTCAATCATGTAGAGAAGTGGTTTTGGGTTTCAAATATGGAAATTTCAAGAACCTCCCAAAAGCTTCATTTTAGAGTGACTAAGAAGGATCCAGGCTTATCTTTTCATTTCATGTTTTAAACTTGTTTAAATCCTGGTCAAACCTAGGATTTGACCAAGATTTATGGGCATAAAATTCAAAAAAATCAGAAAAATAAAAAACCAAAGCACATAAGCATATTCAAGTTGATAAACAAGGTTTGGACATATTCAAACCATACAAATCATGTATCTACCCCTAACCCTAAACTCTGTCTTATGAAGTCAAGCATGAAGAGAAGTGGTTTCGGGTTTCAAACATGGAAATATCAAAAACCTCCCAAAAACTTCATTTTAGAGTGACTGAGAAGGTTACATGCTTCCCTTTTCATTTTCATGTTTTAAACTTGTTTAAATTATCTTGGTCAAACCTAGGATTCGACATGATTCAAATGGGCATCAAAATTAAAAAAAACAGAAAAAGGAAAAACCAAAGCAATAGTTTTCTTATATATGTCATATAGTAAGCATTAAAGTTGATAAACAAGGTCTAGATATATCCAAACCAGACAAATCATGTATCTACCCCCGGCCTGTCGATCTTATGAAGCTAGTCTACTAGCATGAAGGGAACTCGTTTTCGGTTTCAAACATAGAAATTACAAGAACATCCCAAAAGCTTCTCCATTTTAGAGTGACTAAGAAGGATACAGACTTCCCTTTTCATTTTCATGTTTTAAACTTGTTTAAATCTTGGTCAAACCAAGGATTTGACCAAGATTCAAATGGGCCTAAAAATTTAGAAAAAATTCAAAAAGAGAATGAAAAACCAAAGCACATAGCATTCTTATGTCATATGTATAGTAAGCATTCAAGTTGATAAACAAGGTCTAGACATATTCAAACCAAAAAATCATGTATATATCTACCCCTAACCCTAAACTGATCTGTCGATCTTATGGAAGTCAATCATGAAGAGAAGTGGTTTTGGGTTTCAAACATGGAAATTTCAAGAACATCCCAAAAGCTTCATTTTAGAGTGACTAAGAAGGATCCATGCTTACTTACTCATTTTCACGTGTTAAACTTGTCTAAATCTTGGTGAAACCTAGGATTTGACCAAGATATGATTCAAATGCGCAGAAAATTAAAAAAATCAGAAAAATTAAAAACCAAAGTACATAGTCTTCTTATGTCATATAGTAAGCATATTCAAGTTGATAAACAAGGTTTGGACATATTCAAACCATACAAATCATGTATCTATACCCCCTAACCCTAAACTTTTTCTTATGAAGTCAAGCATGAAGAGAAGTGGTTTTGGGTTTCAAAGATGGAAATTTCAAAAACCTCCAAAAACTTCATTTTAGAGTGACTGAGAAGTTAGCATTAAAGTTGATAAACAAGGTTTAGACATATTCAAACCAGACAAATCATGTATCTACCCCTAACCCTAAACTCGGTCTTATGAAGTCTAGCATGAAGAGAATCGTTTTGAGTTTCAAACGTTTAAGCCAAAAGCCCCATTTCAAATATTTCAAACTTATTCAAAGTTGGTTCAAATTTGAAAGACATACAAGTTATAGCACACATAGTGCATACATTTTCACACATACTGCACTAGATGCTAACCCTATAGTTTGAGGCCACTTGGATGAGGTCGAAAAAGTTCTTTTCAAATATTTCAAACTTATTCAAAGTTGGTTCAAATTTGAAAGACATACAAGTTATAGCACACATAGTGCATACATTTTCACACATACTGCACTAGATGCTAACCCTATAGTTTGAGGCCACTTGGATGAGGTCGAAAAAGTTCTTGGATTAGAATCGTGTTGTTCGAATAGTTGGATTTTTTTGAACCTTGATCTGTAGTACAGGGCAAAACCCTAGTTTAACCTATTTAATTATAGATTCGTATATCGATTTTTCTACCTTTTTATTATTACTATGCTGCAGATGTGCGTTTGCCCGTCGAGTGAAACTCGGAGGAAGAGGGATCACTCGGAAGGAGAGAAAAAAGGCAGAGCATTATGGTGTCTCCCCTTTTTCGGGTGATGATGATGATGTTGACTGTTGTGCAGGGTTTGTCAGTGCGCAGGACGTGCGAGCGAGCGAGCGAGCGAGTCGAGATGATTTTTTTTTTGAGAGGGACAACCGAAGGATCCAGAAGGACCCACGGACTTCCAATACGCATCCTGATGCGTCTTCTCTTGACAAAGAAGATGGCTGGGAGTTGGCGTACCTATTGCACGTGACTTGTGCTCACTGAAGTGTGGGACCTCACGCGTGGGCACCACACGTAAGTGACAGACCTGTTGGTGTAAAAACTCGGTTGATTATAATAGTGCATTAGAACAAAGTTTCCTATGGATTCAAAGGTAGGAAATCCAAGTTAACTCATTTACATGACATTATTTTTTCCATGAAGCAAAGTTAACACTATCAATTGGTACATTTTGGAGTGACTAAGAAGGATCAATGCTTACTTATTCGTTTAATTTCACGTGTTAAACTTGTCTAAATCTTGTTCAAACCTAGGATTTGACCAAGATTCAAATGGGCAGAAAAATAATTAAAAAACAGAAAAATTAAAAACCAAATCACATAGTCTTCTTATGTCATATAGTAAGCATTCAAGTTGATAAACAAGGTCTAGACATATTCAAACCAGACAAATCATGTATCTATACCCCTAACCCCTAAACTCTGTCTTATGAAGTCAAGCATGTGAAGAGAAGTGGTTTTGGGTTTCAAACATCGAAATTTCAAAAACCTCCCAAAAGCTTCATTTTAGAGTGACTAAGAAGGATACATGCTTCCCTTTACATTTTCATGTTTTAAACTTGTTTAAATTATCTTGGTCAAACCTAGGATTTGACGAAGATACAAATGGGTGGGCACAAAATTCAAAAAAATCAGAAAAATGAAAAACCAAATCACATAGTCTTCTTATGTCATATCGTAAGCAATCAAGTTGATAAACAAGGTCTAGATATATCCAAACCAGACAAATCATGTATCTACCCCATCGATCTTATGAAGTCTAGCATGAAGGGAAGTCGTTTTGGGTTTCAAACATTGAAATTTAAAGAACATCCCAAAAGCTTCATTTTAGAGTGACTAAGAAGGATACAGACTTCCCTTTTCATTTTCATGTTTTAAATTTGTTTAAATCTTGGTCAAACCAAGGATTTGACCAAGATTCAAATGGCCCTAAAAATTCAGAAAAAATGAAAAGAATGAAAAACCAAAGCACATAACATTCTTATGTCATATGTATAGTAAGCATTCAAGTTGATATACAAGGTCTAGACATATATATTCAAACCTAGGATTTGACTAAGATTCAAATGGGCATAACAAATTCAAAAAACAAAAACCAAACACATAGTCTTCTGATGTCATATAGCAAGCATTCAATTTGATAAACAAGGTCTAGACATATTCAAACCAGAAAAATCCGGTATCTACCCCTAACCCTAAACTCTGTCTTATGAAGTCAATCACGAAGAGAAGTCGTTTTGGGTTTCAAACATGGAAATTTCAAAAACCCTCCCAAAAGCTTCATTTTGGAGTGAATAAGAAGGATCCAGGCTTACTTTTCATTTTCATGTTTTATACTTGTTTAAATCTTGGTCAAACCTAGGATTTGACCAGGATTCAAATGGGCATAACAAATTCAAAAAAATAAAAACCAAACACATAGTCTTCTGATGTCATATAGCAAGCATTCAAGTTGATAAACAAGCTAGGTCTAGACATATTCAAACCAGAAAATTCATGTATCTACCCCCTAACCCTAAACTCTATCTTATGAAGTCAAGCACGAAGAGATGTCGTTTTGGGTTTCAAACATGGAAATGTCAAAAACCCTTCCAAAAGCTTCATTTTGGAGTGAATAAGAAGTCAAGCACGAAGAGAAGTCGTTTTCATGTTTTAAACTTGCTTAAATCCTGGTCAAACCTAGGATTTGACCAAGATTCAAATGGGCATAAAATATAAAAAAAACAGAAAATGAAAAACCAAAGCACATAGTCTTCTTATGTCATATAGTAAGCATTAAAGTTGATAAACAAGGTCTAGACATATTCAAACAAGAAAAATCATGTATCTACCCCTAACCCTAAACTCTATCTTATGTAGTCAAACATGAAGAGAAGAAGTGGTTTTGGGTTTCAAACTTGGATATTTCAAGAACCTCCCAAAAGCTTCATTTTAGAGTGTCTAAGAAGGATCCATGCTTACCTTTTCATTTTTCATGTGTTAAACTTGTTTAAATCTTGGTCAAATCTACAAATGGGCATGAAAATTCAAAAAAGAAATCAAAAAATGGAAATAGATGGGCATAAAAATACATTTTTTGCCAACATTGTGAATAAGTAAAATGGTACACTGATATCATTTTGCATATATAGGAGTAAAAAACTTGAGTATTCAAAGTTGATGGCCGTGAGAAGATTCACATACAGTATGTGCCAAAATATGTCTTCACAAGAAAGTTCGCTACAGATCCTGCATGAACCCTTCCCAAGTGGGTACAAAAACAAGCAAACTCATACAGTTTAATTTTGAATTCATTAGGATAAAGCTCAATTATAAAACCATATGTAGATGTGGATCGAGATAAAACACTGCAACTTGATTTGGACATCTTTCAGGGTCTAGCGTACATGTGAAAATTGAAGTGGTTGTAGATTGGTAGAGACACTTCACAAAAGACCACTCGTTTTGCCCTCCTTGTGCACAGATGAAATGGGGAATCCATTTTTTATTGCCAACACATGACCCAAAAAATCTACTACTACATCCCCGTTTGAAAATATATAGGTGTCTCACTTATGTCTTGATACATGCATTTTAGTCAGAGATACATACGTATCCATACAAATTTGAGATGCATATTTTTAACCTAGGGGCATATATGAATCTTTAGCAGGTGCGTTTTTTTACTAATCCATATGGAATATTTTGATAAAACCCTTTTAGAAGGCTTTGTTAAGGCCTCAAGGACAATGAGTTGGGAGGAGGCCAGGTAGACTGTAGCTAGGCATTGATTCGGAATTTATGATGCTTGCGACTTGCTTGCGTGGCTTGTTGATTTCCCAGGTGACGCAGCTTTTTTTGACTGCCCAGCCATGGATAGGTCATAGGAGTGCAGAGCTGTAGGCGGTGCGGATAAGTACGCGGGGCATTGATGATGTAGGTGTGTTCGGTTGCCCACGCGAGTGCAGAGCTGTAGGGTTATGCGAGTAGGCCTTTAAACTGGGAGGTGGCACAAGAAGATTTTAGTAAGGAATGGTTCCTTTCCAGAGGAATGGAATGGTTCCATCCCCGCGTTCGGTTTGGACAAAAAGGAGGTACAGAATGGTACTTTTTTTTGTTCGGTTGGAGGAATTGGAGAGCAGAACGGAATGTGGTTAAACTAAACTTTTGTCTAAGAATCGTAATTAACAATGGCAAATAGCCTTTTAAATCTTAAAATCGTAATTAACAACGCCTAATGGCCTTTTTAATCTTAAAATCGTAATTAATGTTATTTTTTGTATGGTCGGGGAATTTGGAGAGTAGAACGGAATGAAGTTAAAGTTTAATCTTTTGTCTAAATATCGTAATTAATAGTGGCCTTTTTAATCTCAAAATCATAATTAACAACAACTAATAATTTTTTTGGTTGGATTAGTGAAGTGCTTTGTAATTAATAGCGGCTAAGTAACAGCCGTTCCACCACATTCCACCGATTCGGTGGAATGGGTGCATTCTGCATATGGGGAGAATATTCCCTTTCGAGGAACCACTCGGTTCCGTTCCATTCCACAACCGAACACAAGAATGGGCTCTAGGTGCGGAACGGTTCCATTCCATTCCACTTGGTTCTGGAACCGAACACACCCTAAATGCGTTGCAATGGAAAATGACAGTGTGTGGTGGCCTGATGGTGAAGAAGAAAGGTCGGGCGAAGAGTTGTTGGCTAGAGTCGGTTTTATACGAATCGACGAGGTGCGGGATAGTTTGATTTTAAGGGCTCCTTTCATTCACAGGATAGGGAAATCATAGGAGTAGGAATGTAGGATTGGGATTTGGGATGACATGTGTAGTTAAATCCTATAATAAGATGAGTTGCGTTTGATTGCGCCAAATGAATTTTTCCATGAGGTAGGACCAAATATTTAATCCTATACTAGGATTTGCACTACTTGATGATTCCTATAGGATTATTTCCTATTGGATATGTTCATATGAATCAAACTACTAGTGTAGGAAATATTCCTATAAGATCTAAATCCTATTATCTTATACCAACCTAATATGAATCAAAGAAGCCCTAAAGGATTTTCGAAGGAATCATGTACGAAGTATGATTTTTCTAAGTCACCCAACATATATACTAGGAATAGAACTAAGTAGTACCATATACTTAGGCCCGCATGCACAAATATTAAGTGTGGATTGAGGAAGTCGACAACTTGGGAAAAAACTTTCGCAACTGCACACCTATGTTACCACCCTTGCGACGCTAATTGTCGTAGAGCTGACCTAGAACGAACTCTTGTCTCGGTTAACATGAGAGAGATAAGGGATAAATACAATTGTGATACACTTTCCTAATATTTTGTTGAATGAGATAATCTTGTGTTTTCCTAATAGGGTTAATTAAGTACACATTTGGCAGCTCGTGTGTTGCATACGTTGGTGAACTTTAGACCCCAACTATATATTATTATTTGAACTCACCTCTAACACTTAATTATGTATAATAAGGTCCCTAACTGACCTCAAACACAATTAGGTATAACAGCGGTCCATAACTAACCTCAAACACTTAATTAGGTCTAACATTGCCCCCTTAGACTACCCACAATGGGAGTATCATAGGTAGTACACTATCATGCATCTCATGCTTGCAAAAAAGCTGATGTGGCACTGCAATTAAAGATGAGAGAGAGGATTATAATATCATAGGTAGATACCGTATCATAGCACGTAGTACTAGAAAATTTAATGTTAAATAATCTTGTACATAGATCTGCATTGAGATTCTACAAATCAATTAATATAAGAAGATTATGATACTAGTACATGATACCATGCATCGTTGACATAGTAACATGTAGTATTAATTGTATCATACACACCATACTTTTATATATGATACTATGCATTGTGACTAGTATTACAGACCTCATATATACGCTTACTTAGGTCAAACAATGGTCTTTTAAGTAGTATCGGTTTAATGAAGGTTGACCTATTTTTAACTTCATTTGTGCACTAGTAGATATGATTTGGCCCATTTTTATCCATAGGCTCATCTGATGTGATGTCTGCTATATATATTGTCTTCGATGAGTATCACGCGCATTACATACTCATACCATAGAACGAAGATGAAACCCCTTACCCTCAGCGACGTACGCAACATGGTGTTTGGGTTGAATGGCCCACCCTATTTTAAAATGTTTAGTTAATTAATTATGTAAAAAATTATCACATATAAAGTGGAAAAAAGAAAATTAGTAAGGTGTGCCCACCTGGCCTACGGTTGTTTTGTGCGTCCTCCACTGCGTACTCCTCTTGATCTGTGACGATGAACATAGTTCTTTAGAACACATGCAACACTTACAGTTGATAGGCCGTTGCAAAGCTAATCAATGATAAAACCTGCTTTTATAATCCATTGTACTTTGATTTAATTAGTCCCTCTAATGGACCCCAACTATGTGTGCTTGAGATTTAGCAAAATGCTTTGCCGCCGTGCCACATAACAAATAATAAACAGACCAATCAAGTTTTTATCATTGCTAGACCTAACTAAGTGTTCAAGTGCTCAATTTTGACCACATTAGAGTTGAGGGGCCAAACATAATTCTTAAATACGTGAGGGACCGAACATATACTTCTAAACACCCGAGGGACAAGACAAATTTGAGTACTATTGTTATTATTAGACTAGTCACAATGGGGAGTATCATATAATAGTATCATACATATGATACTAATGTACGATATTATTTTCACAGTCCATAGTATCATCATGTAGTAGTATAATATGTTACATGTATTTAGGGATTTGTAGAATCTCAATACAAAAGTGTGTACAAGATTTGTTTGGCAGTAATTTTTCTAGTTCTACATGATATGATACGATATCTACCTATGATACCACTATCGTCTCTTTCATCATTAACTGATATGACACATCAACATTTTGCATGCATGTAGTGCATGATACTACTTATGATATTGCCATTGCGAGTAGTCTCCCTTTGTCCTAGAGTACAATGCCAATTTGTTTTCAGAGGCAAACTTAGACTAATACTTGGGCCCGCCAATTATGAGTTGCATGTCATTCAAAACTATATCATCGGATGCTTGTTTCGATGAACTTTCCAATGGTATATTTTGCGGATGTCATAAAATTAGGCTGGTCATACTATTTCTATAGTGGGTAGTATCATGGAGTAGTATCATAGTAATGCTACATTTATTATTTTTTAGAATCTCAATGCAAATTTGTGTACAAGATTTGTTTAGCATTAAGTTTTCTCGTTGTTTGCGCTATGATACAGTATCTACCTATGTTACACTAATCTCCTCTCTCCTACTTAATTAGCTGCCACATCAACATTTTTGTGGGACCAATGTGTATGATACTAGCTATGATACTAGCACTATCATGTGGGTACCTAAATCTCGAGTCAAAGTTTGACACGAAACCGATGTGGACTTTATTCATGGTGGAAGGGAGTAACAATCATAAGCACATTATTATTATTGTTTGAACAACATTTTATTTGATGTGCCATAAGAAGTTTAGAAACTCCTAGCCTGCGGAGGTGGCGTTTTGGCACACGCGTGCATATGCACCAATTATAGAAAATGATTAAAAAAATTATATAAATGTTAATTTTTTTGGTATACATTGTGACATCATATGTTCGTTCACAAGTTTTCGTGGAAAAACGACATTTTGTGTGGCGTGTAAAAAAAGGCAAAAAATATACTGTACGTAGTCGTGTTACAACATCAAAATTTGTCTTTTTTATAGGAGCCACATAATTTTTTTGTGAGAAAACTTGTGTACCAACATAAAATGTCTAGATATACATGTAAAATTTTAGTTTAGAATTTTTTGACACTTTGAAATATGGATTCACATAATGGGAGCATATGCTCCTATGAGGCAAAGTGCATTTCCGCTAGCCCCCGCCATTTCTTATATCTCTATATTGTCTATATATCTATACCTCTACCCCCTTGGATTCCTGAACAGACGTACAGTACTAGTAGGGCCTACTATTTATTATTATTACATACTCTAAAAAAAAAACCTACTGCAGCCAAAATTTAATATCATCGAGCGGTAAAATTCCCCGCCAACGCCCAAATATCTCGCGCCGCAAAGTTTCAGATCTGCGAATATTTTTTTCCTCAAAAGAAGGACTGCGAAATTCCCTTCTACTCCTCTATCGCCCAGCTTCGCCCAGCTTCGCCCTAGTTTCGCCCGCAAGCCCTCAGAGAAACCGCCCCTCTTGCCTACCTCCAGATCTTCCCGGCCGCCGCACTTCGCCGTTCAAGCTGCCACGGCTTCAAACCCCGAGGCTGCCCTATCCGCTTGATCCGCACCTACTCCGGCGTCCACCGCACCGTATCTCGTTCGCCGACTCTATCGACCACCGCACCTGACCAGCTTCGCCGACACCGACGCCCCCGTGCACTGCACATCATCTGCTTCACCGACCTTCTAGTTCGGCCGGCGCGCTGAACACTTCATCGACCGCCCAGCATGTCCTTCTCCGACCCCCCAAGATCTGCTTCCCCGGCACCCACCGCAACAGCAGTCCCCTCGCCGACCTCCACGTCACCCGTAAGAACGCGGAACACGTCTAAACGCCGCCCAGAAATAGGTAACCAGACATCCCTGCGCGTTTTGTTCTGTTAGGAGTATTGCAGCTGACTGTATTTCTGAATTCGTGCTATATTTCTAACTTACAAGTGCTTTCGTTGATAACCACCTCATCCTTTAGGTTTAAACACGACGCATAAGTATGTTTTTCCGTGACCAAACCCACCCATTCGCTGAAACTCTACATGGTATCAGAGCCTAGGTTTCCTTCCTGCTAGCCGCCACAAACAGTACCAAACAAGTTCTTCCTTTGATCACAAAACCCACCGTTGAGATGTAGAAATCCAGGCGGCGGGAGGCCGCATCAGGTGCTCTGCGTGGGTTGCGGCTATCACACACAGCGATGTGAGCTGTGTGAGATCGGCGGCTGCTCGCGCGGGGAGAAAGAAGAGGGTGAAGATCGTTTTGGTTTAGAAAGGAGAGAAGAGGAAGTGAATCCGTGGCAGAGAGATCTGGATCCGTGTGAGGGGCAGAAGTTGGAGGCGTGCGGAGTGGGGCGAGCCTTTGAGCGCAGGGCGGAGCCGGAGGTTGGTGCTGGACGTTGACCAGCGCGAGCCGGTCGATGTGGCCAGGTGCGGTCCGCCAGGTTGGCCAGGGCGCGCAGACGAGGCGCCATCCGAGTGGAAGTGAGGAGAAAATGGAGATGTGAGGCTGTGAGGATATGTGGTGATGGAGTTGATGAGGCTGCGGTTGAGTCGTGATGGAGTTGATGAGGCTGCGGTTTAGTGGTGATGGTGATGGTTGTGGATATGTCCAGGGGAAAGGCATGCGTGCCTGAGGTGAGACTGGTTGAGGCCTGACCGGGGGATAGGCATGGGTGCTTGAGGAGTGGATGGTTGAGGCAGGAGTTGGCTGGGGGTTTGTGGGAGAGACGGAAGAGGTGGCCGGGCAGAGTGGAGAAGAGAGGCTGAGGACATTGAGGCGAGTGTGGATGGTTCTGCGGAACTTGTGTGGTGAGGCAGCCGGGGTTGTTGAGGACGTGTATGGTTAGGAGTTGTGCGTATCCCAGATGGTTGAAGCTGGATATCTTCGCTGCTGATGAAGAGATGAATCGAGATGACAAGATGATGGAAAGTGCAATGCTGTCATGTATCCTAGGAGTTATGCTGAATGTTCATTACTGGTAGTTGTCATATGTGTCATGTTGTTGTTGCAAGATGGCCATGGTTGTTTACCCATGATCATCTTGAGGGGGTGTGTTGGACCATGAGTGAGTTTAGTAGTAGCGCTGTAGTAATATTGTATCCAGTGTGAGGCCCATAGAGGCCCATGTCCAGTAGTATTGTAACCCTAACTCAGATGATATAAATACACAGTGTGGTGGTCTGAGTAACCTAACCCACCCATTCGCTGAAACTCTACAAAATATGAGCCACCAATCATGAGCCGTTGAATGCTCTACATGTCCACGATTGACAACAACAACAACAACAAAGCCTTTATTCCCAAACAAGTTGGGGTAGGCTATACAAGTCCACAATTGACACGATTACAATTTCTCACTATTTGGCCGTAGGCTACTGCTCTAGTTACATCATGTTTGATATCTTTCTGCGATCCTGTATTACATGTTTATGCACGTCATAATGCTTCTACTACTATTTGGTGTCAATTTAATTATAGCAAAGCCGTGACTCGTAACTGTTTGTTGTTATTACACGTGCAGCAGGCACATCTTACACTCATAAACGTAGAGTAAAGCTCGCCTATAATCATGTAAGTACCTGCTGTTTTTTGTATATTGCTTAATGCAAACTTCTATATCTTGGACCTGTTTCTGTTTACAATTGGCCTCTCCTTCATGCAGAGGAGAAACAGTGAGGCACCAGGTTCTTCTGTCCAAGTACCCGATGAGGTCCGTGTGACTCAAAAAAAAGCTCACGTAAGTTCCCTGTTTTTTTTGGAATGTTAATTTACCTCCTGTGCATAGTTCAATTGCATCATTTTCTGTATGTTGCACTACCTAAGTTGCCTAATGGAATCTAATAAAATATAAACAATGACCATATGGAACATTGCACACTGCCTTTGACCCATCTGGCATCCGGCATGCCTGGGTATAAGTTACATGATTTGGCTATGTTAATACAAGTCCTGAAATTCTATTATGTTAATTTTTTGCCTGTTGCTTCATTGAGTTTGCCTGTTGTTCCATGGCTAGTGCATGAAGTTTGATAGAAATGATCCTAGCTGAAATGATGCACTTTGTGTTTTTTTATTGCTTTATTCCTAACCTAGCTTCCTATTCTACTTGAAACATGATTGCTTTATTCCTAACCTAGCTTCCTATTCTACTTGAAACATGGTGAAAAAATAGTTATATTACTTGTTTAAATGTCTAGCTTTGTTTTTCTGAGTCCCATTGACATGATGTGGTATATCCATATTCAAATGATCTGGCTGTTTATATAATACGCTCCATGTTCAATTGCTTCATTCAGTTTCTAGTAATCTATTATACATGATGCACATGGTGCTACTTGTTATATGCCCTTTTTTGTTTGAGTTTGATCATGAATTCAAGATTAAGCATTGCCTAAACGTTGACCAACGTAGGAAGATTCCCTCCCTTGTCTATACGTTGTGAGATAGATGATGAGACCTCTCTAGCAGCGAATTTATACGCGCTAGATAACACCCCGTTTAATTCGGTCCTGTTGGGACTCGAACCCGGGTGGGCTGGCTGCGCACTCGCAAGCCTTGCCACTGAGCTAGCACTCAGTTCTCAGATTAAGCAATGCCTCGTTATGCTTAATTTAAATGTTATGGCACTTCATACAAGCCATACAATTAATTGTTGCATTGACCTTCTGCGATGTCGAAGGCACTATCTGAGTCATGCTTAAATCAATCATACATTATTTTCCTAATAGTATCAAATCCAACATGCACATCTTTTGACTGTATTTGGCTATTTGCTAGATTTCTTCTGTGCAGTGACCTGGCTTCGTTATTGGGCACATGATGTCTAGTTGCTTGGTTCATTGTATACATCATCGCCATGATCTAGTTTGGTTTGTTCTAAGAGGCATGTGGCTTAACTGGTTTCTTTGTTGTATCTGCCCATGGTTCTTTCAAAATTATGTCAACAATGCTGTTTGTTTGCCTTGTATTGTATTGCATTTTAACTTGTTTTGTCTTAGTTTCAGCCTGCAAACAAAGCTGTAATGTCAGTAGGGACAACCCATTTATCAAGTGTTGCGGTCATTTCACAGAGCAACAGTGACAGTGGCACGTGCTCTCATTGGTCCACTGAGTCCGGTACACCAACCATTCCAGAAGAAATAGATGTACGAGGCTCTATTTTTGATTGCTTGTTGTGTTATATCAGCTCAATGATGTTCTTGAAATTGGAGGTCTTTTATTGCATCATATGATGTTGTAACTTGTTTTATCTAAATTTCAGGCTTCAAATAAAGCTACAATGCCAGAAGCAAGGGCCAATGCCTCAAGTATTGATGTTTCACAAAGCAGCAGTGAGAGTGCATATTGCTCGCATAGGCCCATGGTATCTATTGGTCAACTTAATCCGGCACAAAGAGATTTCGGGGATGCACTCCAAGAGGCAGTTGATATATTTGGGCGGGAAAACAAAGATGCTGATGAATTAATTGCCAAGACACGCCAAGAGATACATGAATTGAAAAATAGGCAAACTTTGACAGAAAATGTTCTAAAGAATCTCCTATGCACTTGTCATGGTAAGCCAGTTGTGATGTGTCTGGGAATTGAAGGTGTCTAAATAAACTTTGATTCTGTTGTTCAGTCAAGTGGACTGCTGATGCCAATGCTGTAACTAATTACTGCTCAAAATTTCGTTCAAAATTTCGTGGTCTGTAATAATTGCAAATTTTGTTGTTGTACTAAAATTAGATATGTTCCATGTGGCTGCTGTATTTTGTGTGAAATAATATCCTGATGTGTACTTCAATTAAACCATAAATCGACTGCATGCTGAAAATTTGAATCTGAGCGCACGTGTGAACTGTTTTCTGCTCGTAATGCAATAACGGCTGTTTCTTGGAAGGACTACGTACATGGGTGAAAAGTTAGAGAAGCTACAGTACTCTAACTTGAAGGTGAAAAGTTAGAGAAGCTACAGTACTCTAACTTTCCTTCCCCCAAACCATATGTCTAAAATCCAAATAATTTAAATTAATTTGCACAATACAAACTTGTGTCTTGCATTTGAAGTAATTACATGCAGAGAAAATTATGGTGTAATAAAATTTAGTTTAGTTTTTAAACATCTACAGTAATCACCTTTATTAGTTAAAGACAGTGCATAACCTTGTACTTATGCTACAGAAGCCTGACTTTGCTTCTTTATTTTTCCTGACTTAGCTCCTTCACGTTAGAGGATACGGTTCCCGTACATGGTAGCCCATTAATAATTATGCCTGCTAGCAAGATAGATGGTCCTTATTATAGTCAGGCATGTCAACTTGTATGATTAAAAGTAGTTCGTACACATTAAATCTACCATCTGCATTTTTCTCTGTAATAACTTTTCTTTTTACACAACTCAAAACTTGTCTGGCTAATATGAAATTTGAGATGGCAAAACCCGGGAAAGATAAAGATATCACCAAAAACTCTTTCCTGCGAAATGCTGGGTTTTGAAGCCCAAGTCCAAGTCTTTCTCTGCTCAAGTTTTGGAGGAACAACTCCAAGTAGAACGAGTTGCAACAGCTATGCTAAGAACAAAAGTTGACATGTTGAGATCGAGATTAGAAGCATGTGATGCCCTACTGCACGAGGCCAATCAAGTTCGTTATAATCTCCCAAAGACTAAGAAAATGCCATAGATAATTGGAGATGAACACTAACATAGTGAGTACATTGGTCTTGTGAAATGTTTCCTTAGATTAAGGCACCGTTCAGACTTTTGTTGGTGGATGCATTTATCTGCGGTTGGGATCAACTTGGTAGTTGTTCCTGTGGATGTTATATAAATTAATTGCCTAGCCTTTTTTGAATCAGTTCGAACTTAAATGGTATCATAGCCAAGGTCTCAAGTTTGAATTGTCGAACGTGTGGTTTAATTTAATCTCTGTCGGGCGGCAAAATCTCCCACCAATCCTGAAATATTTCAAACGCATTTTTGAATGGGATTAAGAAGATAGATCATGATCATGGTAGTGACCTATATTCAACGTGATGATGATTTGATTTTGCACTCGGCCATGAACAGAGGTACTAGTACGGTGTCACAATTTTTTATCATTATACTTGTACCTTAGCGAAATTCAAAATCTCATAGCGGCAAAACTTCCCGCCCACAAAATACAAAAATTTCACACGCTTCCAAATTCCCATTCTACCCCTGTGGAGATGACAGCAAAGTCGGTTGGTGAGGGGTTTGCCCGTCATTTTTTCGATCACCACCTCCCTAGCCCGGAAACCCTCCCAAAAAAAATACATTTCCTTCAGTCTCTCATCTGAGACCACCCACCGGAACTTCTCAAGTCCCTCTCTCTACCACCTCCACGACCACCGCACCGGAACATCCCCGCCGGACTTCCCTGGCCTACCCGAGCCCTCGCGATCCTCGTCATCCGGCTGCCTGCCGGAGCCGCTTCATCGACGCCGTCATCAACCGGACCGGATCATCCCCGCCGAACCTCGAAACCATATGCTCATCCAGCAGTCTACCGCAGTCGCTTCAGCTGCGGTATCGTCCACCCCGCCGGAGCCGCTTCGCCGGATCCGTCGTCCACCGCATCGGATCTTGCTCACCGACACCGCTGTGCATGAACCGGATCTGCTTCACCGGCGCAGTGCATGATCTAAACTCTTCTACTGTCGCTTTTCTATTGCTTGCCTGCAAGTTCTTGTTTAATCTTGGGGGAACCTGTTTGTGCTAACGACGCGCCGTTACGTTTTTGCAGATGAGATGAGTAACCATGAAGTGTAATGGCCGTCTCTCCAACCCCAAGTAGCACATGTAGCGTACTTCATCACCGGATCTATCAACCCCAGGAAGATCTGCTGTGACTCCCACAGAGTGCTTCTCCTAATGTAAGTCCCTTGTTTTAGCGCCATGTTCTGGGTTCAGATGCTTGTTTGTCTGAAGCTCTTTTAGTTCATTCCTAGCTATGACCGTAACACGTTGCTATTTTCTACTTCATTGCTAACTTTAAGCGATTGAACATTTTGGTTTGCATTCCCTGCTCTGTAGATGTAGCCATCATAACTTCTATCTTGCTCAGTCGTTGTTACAAAAATTATACTGTAGGTATTATAGTAACATCCTGCTATTATTTAGTTCATGGCCAATTTTAAGTAATTGCACATGTTGGTTCGCATTCCCTGCTCTATAGCTTTTGGCATCGTAACTTCTATATTTGGTTTACATTCCCTGCTCTGTAGATCTAGCCATCATAACTTTATCTTGCTCAGTCGTTGTTACAAAAATTATGGCCTGCTACTATGTTGTTTGTGCCAATTTTTTACTCCATGAACATGTTGGCTTGCATTCCCTGTACTACAGGTGATGCCATTGTTTTGTATCTAGTTCATTGTAAGCTAACAAAGTAAGGACTTAGTTTGGCATGCTATCACTCTGCTATCTAGCCTGTAGTACAAATAAACTTGTCATACTACTAGATAATAATTTTGCGTGCCATCTTGTTCTTCAAAAGCTGCATTATTGACTTGTTTCTCTGACTTGGCATGACGCTCACATATGGAAAGCTGAACATATTGGTTTGCATTCCCTCTTATACAAGTTCACAGGTGATCCCACTATATTCTGTATCTGGTCCATCCTAAGCTCCAGCATTAACTATCCTCCATGTGTTGCTCATTACAAGTTTATATCCCGAAACATCTTGATTTGCATCCCCTTCACTATAAGTTCAGGAGTATTATTTAGTTCACGGCCAAAGTGAAGTAATTGCACTTGGCACATGTTGGTTCACATTCCCTCCTCTTTAGCTTTTGCCATCGTAACTTCTATTTTTGGTTTACATTCCCTGCTCTGTAGATGTAGCCATCATAACTTCATCTTGCTCAGTCGTTGTTACAAAATTTATAGCCTGCTACTATGTTGTTCATGCCAATTTTGTACTCCCTGAACATGTTGGTTTGCATGGGACTCGACAGTAGTAAGTCTGCTGTTTCATTCTAACATGCTCTGTTATATTGGCTGTTGGTATGCGGCATGCACTCTTTGTTTGCTTATTGTGCGCATTACAATGATCTTGTTATAACGACGAAATGATGAGTTCCAAATTCTTTGCCAAACAATATTGTAGTGTCTTTGCCTTTCCATTGTTGCTGTCTTAACTTGTAATGTCTTTGTTTCAGATATAGGTGCTGCATGGACAACTTAAAAGATTGCCGGATCGCTTCATTGTATTGCTAGGTTTAATTACCATTCAATTTCTCTGGGTTCTGTAATATTTTTTTCAATGCCTTGCAGCTGATGTAATATTTAGTTAGTTTTTATAGTTCTTTCGCGCATTTTTTCTTTGGTGCTTGTGGTAAGTGAGGCTATCCGACAGAAATCAATGCTGCGTAAATATTCTCAGTATCTAAATCACGAATTCCCATCCCTTAAACGGCCCAATCAAGCGAAATCACATATGTGCCTGCCCGCAAAATCCTAAAGCGCATATTATGCCGGCATATAAACAGCAACTAAACGGGCTGGCCCACTTACTTCTTGGGCCAGCCCATTTGATTTACGGTGGACCCCACACACTAATTGGGCTGGCCCACTTGCTTTAAGGTGGACCCCACCAACTACTGGGCCCCCACTAATTAGTTGGGCCAGCCCATTTGCTTTTTTGGAGGACCCCACGTAATAAATGGGCCGGCCCTTTAAGAGGAAAGTGGGACCCACCTGTTTATTGGGCCGGCCCACTATCTTGTTGGGCCGGCCCACTTGCTCTATGGTGGTCCCACATGGTAAATGGGCCGGCCCTTTAAGTGGAAGGTGGGACCCACTGTGTTTTTGCCCCCACTAACTTGTTGGGCCGGCCCACTTTCTATATGGTGGACCCCGCATACCAAATGGGCCGGCCCATTAGGAATGTGGGACCCACTGTGTTTTTGGCCGGCCCACTATCTTGGTGGGCCAGCCCACTGGCTATATGGTGGGCCCCACGTACTAAATGGGCCGGCCCTTTAAGGAAAGTGGGACCCACTGTGTTTTTGGCCCACTATTTTGTTGGGCCACTTGCTATATGGTGGACCCCACAAACTTAATGGGCCGATCCTTTATGGAAAGTGGGACCCACCTGTGTTTTTGGCCACTAGCTTGTTGGGCCGGCCCACTTGCTATACGGTGGACCCCACACACTAAATGGGGCCTTCTAACAGGAAAGTGGGACCCATGTTTTTGGCCCGGCCCACTTGCTTCTTGGGCCGGCCCATTCTGTAAGGTGGACCCCACATGTTAAATGGGCCGGCCCATTTAAGTTTTGACCAGTCAACCTTAGAGGTTAGGCCCGGCCCACTTAACTAATGGACCAGCCCAGCTATATAGTTGACCGGTCAAACTATGTCATCTGGCCCGGCCCGCTTAAGACGTGGCAGGCCTCGTGTGGGCCTACCATCTACCACGGGGTTTCAGCGGTTAACGCCGTTAACTGCCAGTTAACGGCGTCTGCCACGTGTGAGTTTGCATGACGTCAGCAGTCAACGGGCTCCCGAAAACACTTCCGCAACGGTCCGATTTTCCGTGGCGGAAGGGCGCCCAAGCGCGACGGACCGAAAAAATCGTCGTTGGACTTTGCCTGACGCAGTTTCGACAACAGAACCCATATCGTCGGGTTAGGCCCATAGGCGACGAAAAATACCCCTTAGTGGACGATTTTGGGACGTTGTCTATCAGAACTTTTCATGCTACCCCCGCCAGTCGACGCAGAGGCTGCAGAACCAGATTTCCAATTGTTCAAACCTGACTGTGTCTTTGCTACCCACAATCGCGCCCGTGATACATGGATACGTCCAAGGCCAAATTGGTGCAGAATGCACGTCAATGGAGGTCCTGCCATAGGCTCAAGATTGCAGTACAAAAAAGAGAAGACTGAACATAGAGCCGAAGCACCCATGTGGTTCGTCCCAACACTTCCACCTGTTTTTCCTTGAGAAATAAGAGACAGATGGTGACCTTATTTTATAGAGAAAACATAGTGTTCGTGAACTTAACCTCATGAACATTCGCTGTTCGGTTTTTGCTGAAATCAAAATTTTGCAGAGATGAAGATCTTTGTTTGAATCCCGTGCTGAACATATTTTTCACAAATTAGCTACCCGTATTGTGATGAATACATGCTGGTTTGTTGTTTGGTGCAGTAGCAGACATGAAGATCTTTGTCCTGAATACCACAATGGACATCTTTTTTTTCTTCAAAAATTAGCTAAGCTCACGCTATTAGGCGCAAATGCCTATTAAGAGATTTGGTGCTCTTGGGCACCATTGCTCCTGCTATTTTAGAAAAAAATAAAAAAAATATTTATTTGTTCAAAAAATTAGAAAACAAATCATGGAGTAGCTAATGAATTGTCCCATAAACGTGCAAAATTTCAGTTTCAAATACAAAAAATTCTGGGCTACACAAAAGTAACAAACGTGTGGATCTGGGTATGCATATTTCAAATCTCCAAATTTCAACAGATTTTGTCTTTTTTGTGTAGTCTACAATATAAAGAATATCATATTAAAATTTTACACGCTTGTAGGTTACTTTATTTATTATGTCTACATTCATTTTCAGATTTTTTTGAAACAAATATGTATGCTATTTGATTTTTTTTAAACAGCAGAGCACTGGTGCCCATTAGCCAAAGACACTTTTCGCAAATGCCTACAATAAAGGAACGGATGGTGACCTTATTTTATAGAGAAACCATAGTGTTTGTGAAGTTAAAGTCATGAACACACGCTGTTCGGTTTTTGGTGAAATCAAAATTTAGCAGAGATGAAGATCTTTGTTTGAATCCCGTGATGAACACATTTTTCCTAAATTAGCTACCAGTATTGTGATGAATACATGCCGGTCTGTTTTTCGGTGGAGTAGCAGACATGCAGGGGATCGAAAGAAACGGCAAAGTAGCCAGAAATCAGGGGTCAAATATAAATTCGAGAAAGGAAACGTTTATTCAACAGTCAGGCTGACATGTGGGACGTATCTTGCAGCCGCGGCCCCAACATTTATCATTCAGAGAGGATGACATGTGGGACCCACGAACCAGTATCGTTCTCGGCGTTTCTCAAAGGGGGCAGGAGATCGAAAGAAAAAGGCAAGTAGCTCGAAATCAGGTGTCCAAAAAATCCAAGAAAGGAAAGGTTTATCGCACAAAGAGGCTGACATATTGTACCCAGTTTGCAGCAGCGTCATCAACGTTTCAAAGGCGGTGGAGTTCGAAAGAAAAAGGCAAATAGCCAGAAATTAGGGGTCAAAAATAAATCCAGCAAAGGAAACTTTTATCGTACAAAGAGGCTGACATGTGGGACCCAGCCAGCAGCGTCCTCAACGTTTCTAAGGTGGCAGGCAATGGAAAAAAGGCAAATAGCCAGAAATTAGGGGTCAAAAATAAATGCAACAATAGAAACTCTTATTGTTCATAGAGGCTGACATGTTGGACCCATGAGCCAGCAGGGCCCTCAACGTTTCAAAGGCGTCACGGGATCAAAAGAAAAGAACCAAGTAGTCATTAATTAGGTGTCAAAAATAAATCCAAGAAAGTAAATGTTTTACTTTTCATAGAGGCTGTCATATGGGACCCATGAGCCAGCAGCGTCCTCAACGTTTCTAAGGCGGCTGGGGATCGAAAAAAAAGCGAAGTAGCCATTAATTAGGGGTCAACTATAAATCCAAGAAAAGAAATGTTTATTGTTCTTAGAGGCTGACATGTGGGAGCTATGCGCCAGCAGCGTCCTCATCGTTTCAAAGGCGGTCGGGGATCCAAAGAAAAAGGCAAATAGCCAGAAATCAGGGGTAAAAAAAAATCCAAGAAAAGAAATATTATTGTTCATAGAGGCTGGCATGTGGGACCCATGAGCCAGCAGCGTCCACAATTTCAAAGGCGGCACAGGATCGAAAGAAAAAGGCAAGTGACCAAAAATCAGGGGGTAAAAAATCCAAGAAAAAAACTTTATTGTACATAGAGGATGACATGCGGGTCCCATGAGCCAACAACTTACTCGTCGTTTCAGAGGGCCGAGGCGGCATGAGATCGAAAGAAAAAGGAAAGTGACCAAATATCAGGAGCAAAAAATAATCCATGAAAAGAAACTTTCATTGTACATAGAGGATGACATAGGGTCCCATGTTGTAGCAGCGGTCTGAACGTTTCAAGGACGGCATGAGATCGAAAGAAAAAGGCAAGTGACCAAATATCAGGAGCCAAAAATCAAGAACCAAAAAAATCCAAGAAAAGAAACTTTTATTGTACCTTTGAGAGTCGGCATGAGATTGAAAGAAAAAGGCAAGTGACCAAATATCAGGAGCCAAAAACCTAGAAAAGAAACTTTTATTGTACATAGAGTATGACATGCGGGTCCCATGACGCTGCAGCATCCTCAACGTTTCCAAGGCGGCAGGGGATCAAATGAAAAGGAAATAGCCAAAAAGCAGAGGGTGAAAAAAATCGAAGAAAAGAAACTTTTATTGTTCATAGTGGATGACATGTGGGACCCATGAGGCAGCAGCATCCTCAACGTTTCCAAGCAGCAGGGGATCGAAAGAAAAAGGAAATAGCCAAAAATCAGAGCGTGAAAAATAATCCAAGAAAAGAAACTTTTATTTTACATAGAGGATGACATGTGGGTCCCATTTTGCAGCAGCGGTCTCAATGTTTCATATGCGGCTTGAGATCAAAAGAAAACGAAAGTAGCCCGAAATTAGGGGGAATAAAACTCCAAGAAAAGAAAGTTTTTTGTACATAGAGGATGACATACGGGTCCCAAGGCGGCAGGGGAACAAAAGAAAAAGGAAATAGCCAAAAATCAGAGGGGTGAAAAAAAATCCAAGAAAAAAGAAACTTTTAGAGTTCATAGTTCATAGAGGATGACATGCGGGTCCCATGAGGCAGCAGCGTCCACAACGTTTCCAAGGCGGCACACAGGACCAAAAGAAAAAGGATGTACCCCTGCTGGGCCTTTTGATCAAAAAATAATCCAAGATAAGGAAGATATAAATTGGGGCTGCCTGGCCATCTGGGCCTTCTAACCTGCTGGACGTCTTTTGACTCGTACAATTTCAGCCCACTCCAAAACAAGAAAGTCCTATGCTTCGCAAAAACAAAACAAAAACAAGGAGATTCATATTAGTTCGTTTATGTAAAAATAAAGATTTAATTTATCCGTTTGCAATAGCTCAGAGCGAAATACACTTTTTATTGTCTGTAAAATAATCAAGATATCACATGTTTCTTGTACGGGGAGGCTGACATCGGGACCCATGAGCCAGCAGCGTCGTCAAAGTTTTAAAGGCGGCAGGGGATCGAAAGAAAAAATAAATCAAAAATCAGTTGGTAAAAAAATCGAAGAAAAGAAACATTTATCGTTCTGAGAGGATGACATGCGGGACCCATGTGGCAGCAGCATCCTCAACGTTTCCAAGGCAGCACGGGATCCAAAAAAAGGCAAAATAGCCAGAAATTAGGGGTCAAAATAACTCCAAGAAAAGAAAGGTTTATCGTCCATAGAGTCTGACATGTGGGACCCATTAGCGAGCAGATTCTTCAACGTTCAAAGGCGGCAGGGGATCAAAAGAAAAAGGAAGTAGCCAGAAATTAGGGGTAAAAAATAACTCCAACAATGGAAACTTTTATTGTTCATAGAGGATGACATGCGGGACCCATGAGCCAGCAGCTTCCTCAACGTTTCAAAGGCGGCATGGGATCGAAAGAAAAAGGCAAGTGACCAAATATCAGGAGCCAAAAATAATCCAAGAAAAGAAACTTTATTGTACATAGAGGATGACATGCGGGTCCCATTTAGCAGCAGCGGTATCACCGTTTGAGATGCGGCAGGAGGTCTCGAAAGAAAAAAGGCAAGTGACCAAATATCAGGAGCCAAAAAAATCCAAGAAAAGAAAGTTTTATAGTACATAGAGCATCAGCGGTATCACCGTTTGGGAGGCGGCAGGGGATCGAAAGAAAAAGGCAAGTGACCAAATATGAGGTGCCAAAAATAATCAAAGAAAAGAAAGTTTTCAACGTTTCAAAGGCGGCAGGGGATCAAAAGAAAAAGGAAGTAGCCAGAAATTAGGGGGCAAAAATAACTCCAAGAAAGGAAACTTTTATTGTTCGTAGAGGATGACATGGGGGACCCATGAGCCAGCAGCTTACTCAACGTTTCAAAGGTGGCATGAGATCGAAAGAAAAAAACGCAAGTGACCAAATATGAGGTGCCAAAAATAATCAAAGATTTATTGTACATAGAGGATGACATGCGGGTCCCATTTTGCAGCAGCGGTCTCAATGTTTGAAATGCGGCTTGAGATCAAAAGAAAAAGAAAGTAGCTAGAAAGTAGGGGGTCAAAAAAAATCCAAGAAAAGAAAGTTGATGGACATAGAGGTTGACATGCGGGTCCCATGTGCCAGCAGCTTACTCAACGTTTCAAAGGGGCCAGGGGATCAAAAGTAAAAGGCAAGTGACGAAATATCAGGAGCCAAAAATCAGAGGGTGAAAAAAAATCCAAGAAAACAAACTTTTATAGCACATAGAGGATGACATGCGGGTCCCATGAGCCAGCAGGTTCCTCAACGTTTCAAACGTGGCATGAGATCGAAAGAAAAAGGCAAGTGACGAAATATCAGGAGCCAAAAATAATTCAAGAAAAGAAACTTGATTGTACATAGAGGATGACATGCGGGTCCCATGTGTAAGCAGCTTACTCAACGTTTCCAAGGCGGCAGGGCATCAAAAGAAAAAAGGAAATAGACAAAAATCAGAGAGTGAAAAAAACCATAGAAAAAATGGAAACTTTTATTGTTCATAGAGGATGACATGCGGGTCCCACGAGCCAGCAGGTTCCTCAAAGTTTCAAACGTGGCATGAGATCGAAAGAAAAAAAGGCAAGTGACCAAATATCAGGAGCCAAAAATAATCCAAGAAAAGAAAGTTTATTGTACGTAGAGGATGACATGCGGGTCCCATTTTGCAGCGGTATCACCGTTTGAGAGGCACGGGATCGAAAGAAAAAGGAAAGTGACCAAATATCAGGAGCCAAAAATAATCCAAGAAAAGAAATTTTATTGTACATAGAGGATGACATGCGGGTCCCATTTTGCAGCAGCGGTCTCAACGTTTCCAAGGCGGCACAGGACCAAAAGAAAAATGAAGTAGCCAGAAATCAGGGGGTGAAAAAAATCCAAGAAGAAAGATTTCAATTGGGCTGCATCTGGACATCTGGGCTTTCGAACTATCCTGCTTGGCCTTTTGACTCGTACAATTTCAGCCCACTCCAAAACAGGAAAGTTCCGAATTTTCTAAAAAAACAGGAAAGTCCTATGCTTCGCAAAGACAAAAAAACAAGGAGATTCAACATATAAGTTTGTTTATGTAAAAATAAAGATTTAATTATCCGTTTGAAATAGCTCAGAGCGCAATACATTGTTTATTGTCTGCAAAATAATCAAGATATCATATGTTTCTTGTACGGGGAGGCTGACATCGGGGACCCATGAGCCAACAGCGTCGTCAACGTTTTAAAGGCGGCAGGGGATGGAAAGAAAAAATAAACCAAAAATCTGTTGGTAAAAAATCCAAGAAAAGAAACATTTTCGTTCTGAGAGGATGACATGCGGGACCCATGAGGCAGCAGCATCCTCAGCGTTTATTGTTCATAGAGGTTGACATGTGGGACCCGTGAGCCAGCGGCGTCCTCAACGTTTTAAAGGCTGCAGGTGATCGAAAGAAAAAATAAGCCAAAAATCGTTTGGTCAACAAAATCCAAGAAAATAAACATTTACCGTTCTGAGAGGATGACATGCGGGACCCATGAGGCAGCAGCATCCTCAACGATTCCAAGGCGGCAGGGGATATCCAGAAATTAATGAGGGGTTCAAAATAAATCCATCAAAGGAAACTTTTATTGTTCATAGAGGATGACATGTGGGACCGACCTGCCAACAGCGTCCTCATCGTTTCAAAGGGGGCAGAGATCAAAAGAAAAAGGCAAATAGCCAGAAATTAGGGGTAAAAAAAACTCCAAGAAAGGAAACTTTTATTGTTCGTAGAGGATGACATGCGGGACCCATGAGCCAGCTTACTCAACGTTTCAAAGGCGGCATGAGATCGAAAGAAAAAGGCAAGTGACAAAATATCAGGAGCCAAAGATAATCCAAGAAAAGAAACTTTATTGTACGTAGAGGATGACATGCGGGTCCCATTTAGCACGGTCTCAGCGTTTCAAATGCGGCTTGAGATCAAAAGAAAAAAGAAAGTTGATTGTACATAGTGGGTCCCATGAGTCGCAGCTTACCATACGTTTCCAAGGCGGCGGGGGATCAAAAGAAATAGCCAAAAATCAGAGGGTGAAAAAAAAAAGAAAATAAACTTTTATAGTACATAGAGGATGACATGCGGGTCCCATGAGCCAGCAGGTTCCTCAACGTTTCAAACTTGGCATGAGATCGAAAGAAAAAGGCAAGTGACCAAATATGGGAAAAAAAATAATTTTATAGACAAAGAGTTTGAATATCGCGGCATCAAAAGAAAAAAGAAATTGCCAAAAATCAGAAAAAAAACCAAGAAAATGAACTTTTATAGTACATAGAGGATGACATGCGGGTCCCATGGGCCAGCAGGTTCCTCAACGTTTCAAACGTGGCATGAGATCGAAAGAAAAAGGCAAGTGAAAAAATATCAGAGCCAAAAATAATTCAAGAAAAGAAAGTTTTATAGTACATAGAGGATGACATGCGGGTCCCATTTAGCAGCAGCGGTATCACCGTTTGAGAGCGGCAGGGGATCGAAAGAAAAAGGCAAGTGAAAAAATATGAGGAGCCAAAAATAATTCAAGAAAAGAAAGTTTTATAGTACATAGAGGATGACATGCGGGTCCCATTTAGCAGCAGCGGTATCACCGTTTGAGAGGCGGCAGGGGATCGAAAGAAAAAGTCAAGTGACCAAATATGAGGTGCCAAAAAAATCCAAGAAAAGAAAGTTTTATAGTACATAGAGGATGACATGCGGGTCCCATTTAGCAGCAGCGGTATCACCGTTTGAGAGGCAGCAGGGGATCGAAAGAAAAAGTCAAGTGACCAAATATGAGGTGCCAAAAATAATCCAAGAAAAGAAAGTTTTATAGTACATAGAGGATGACATGCGGGTCCCATTTAGCAGCAGCGGTATCACCGTTTGAGAGGCGGCGGGGATCGAAAGAAAAAGGTAAGTGACCAAATATGAGGTGCCAAAAATAATTCAAGAAAAGAAAGTTTTATAGTACATAGAGGATGACATGCGGGTCCCATTAGCAGCAGCGGTATCACCGTTTGAGAGGCGAGGGGATCGAAAGAAAAAGGCAAGTGACCAAATTTGAGGTGCCAAAAAAACTCCAAGAAAAGAAAGTTGATTGCACATAGAGGATGACATGCGGGTCCCATTTAGCAGCAGCGGTCTCAACGTTTCCAAGGCGGCAAGGGATCAAAAGAAAAAGGAAGTAGCCAGAAATCAGGGGGTCAAAAAAATCCAAGAATAGAAAGAATTTTGGTTCATAGAGGATGACATGCGGGACCCATGATCCTGCATCGTAAACGGCTCGATCGGAGAACGTTGAACGAGATGGCGCGATCTAGAAAAAAACAATGCCAGAGAGGCTGCCATCTGGGCCCTACATCCCTCGGCGGTGCGGATTTGCGTTGACTCGGCCGGCGAACCCGAGATTTCGAGATGCACCACGTCCCGGGCCACCATACGCGACGTTTTGGCCGCTTTCGTCGGGCTAGGTGGCCTCAAAAACGAGAAAAAAAAAGTTTTGACATGCACCACGGAGGGACCAAAAATCGTCGGCCATGGTACACCAGCAACCACGGCGCGACTTCAACTTCGTCGGCCATGGCAACTTTTCTTGTAGTGCTTGTGTTGGTGTTAAATTCAAAAGTTTAGTTCAAGAAATACCATGAGGTTCATGGTAGAAATATTTATTTGTTAAAGACATGGAAAAGATAAGTCAAGGATGGTTTCTTAATTTGTAGTTGAATAGATGTTCATATGTTATGGCAAGGATTACCATATTATGATCTTTTATAAGATCAAGGTTGATCCTTGATTAATATGTTGTTGTGTTGGTTTTAATTCCATTTGATCTAACCCCTTAGATCAAATCATCTCTACCCAAAACAAGGTTTTATCAAAGTCACATTGAGGTTTATAGAGCTTGATCAAGTTGACTGAGCTACTTCAGATTCCACCATCTGATCCCCAAGTGAAACTTAACTGTGAAGTTACTTTCCAAAAAATTCTTGATGAGATTTGCAATGCAATATCACATCTTCATCTGTGATACCCCAATACCTGGGATTTTCCTCTACCCCCACTAAACTCTCCACTCCGGGATCCCCTCCATCCCACTGCCATCTGCCATTACTGCTCCTCCATCGAGAAGGGCCCGGGATGGGCTCATCTCTATAGCTATGTATCTATGTACTTCAATACAATAATCTCATGAGCTGCCTTACATGATTGAGATTCATATGATGATGCTTGTAATCTAGATGTCATTATGCTAGTCAAGTGGGTTTTACTTATGTGATCTCCGGAGACTCCTTGTCCCATGTGTGTAAAGGTGACAGTGTGTGCACCGTGTGGGTCTCTTAGGCTATATTTCACAGAATACTTATTCACTGTTATGAATGGCGTAGTGAAGTGCTTATTTATATCCCTTTATGATTGCAATGTGTTTTGTATCACTATTTATCTATGTGCTACTCATGTGATGTTATTAAAGTAGTCTATTCCTCCTGCATGGTGTAATGGTGACAGTGTGTGCATCGTGTAGTTCTTGTCGTAGATTATGATCATAATCTCTTGTAGGTTATGGAGTTGATTATCGCTATGATAGTATTGATGTGATTTATGCCTCCTTCATAGTGTGATGGTGACAGTGTGCATGCTATGTTAGTACTTGGTCTATTTTGCAAAGATCTATTATACTCTAAGGTTACTTAAACATGAATATCGAATGTTGTGGAGCTTGTTAACTCCGGCATTGAGGGTTCGTGTAATCCTACACAATTAGTGGTGTTCATCATCCAACAAGAGTATATGTAGCACAAGGAAAGAGAACTTATTTATTATGTGATCAATGTTGAGAGTGTCCACTAGTGAAAGTATGATCCCTAGGCCTTGTTTCCACCACAAAGAATTGCTTCCCACGCCAGCAAGCTATTTTCTGGCGCCGCTTGTTTACTGTTTTACTGCATCTTTACTTTCTGCAATATTACCACCATCTATACCACCTGTGTTTTACTATCTCTTCGCCGAACTAGTGCACCTATACATCTGACAAGTGTATTTGGTGTGTTGGGGACACAAGAGACTTCTTGCTTTGTGATTGCAGGGTTGCTTGAGAGGGATATCTTTGACCTCTTCCTCCCTGAGTTCGATAAACCTTGGGTGATCCACTTAAGGGAAAACTTGCTGCTGTTCTACAAACCTCTGCTCTTGGAGGCCCAACACTGTCTACAATAATAGAAGCACCCGTAGACATCAAGGACACACGGGGATTTTAGTCTAGTGCTTTCGCTTCATACGGCTGATTAATCTTCATTGTTTTGATAAGTGTTGTGTGGGTGAACCTATGCTAATGCACCACCCTTCCTAGGACTAATACATACTTGTGATTATACCCCTTGCAAGCATCCGCAAATACAAGAAAGTAATTAAGATAAATCTAACCACAGCCTTAAACTCTGAGATCCTGCTATCCCTCCTGCACCGATATACTAACGGGGGTTTAGGTTTCTGTCGCTCCGGCAACCCCACAATTAGCAAACGAATACAAGATGTACTCCCCTAGGCCCATAAAGGTGAAGTATCATGTAGTCGACGTTCACATGACACCACTAGAAGAGTAACACCACAACTTAAATATCATAACATTGAATACTACTCAACAATAATTCACTACTAACATTTAGACTTCACCCATGTCCTCAAGAACTAAACAAACTACTCACGAGACATCATATGGAACATGATCAGAGGTGATATGATGATGAATAACAATCTGAACATAAACCTTGGTTCAATGGTTTCACTCAATAGCATCAATAACAAGTAGAAATCAATACCGGGAGAGTTTCCCCTATCAAACAATCAAGATCCAACCCTAATTGTTACAGCGGTGACGAGATGCAGCGGTGGAGATGGCGGTGATGATGATGAAGATGATGGTGATGATGATGGAGATGATGTCTCATGACTCGATGACGATGGCGATGGCGTCGATTTCCCCCTCCGGGAGGGAATTTCCCCGGCGGATTCCTGCCCGCCGGAGAGCTCTTTTCTCTCTGGTGTTTTCCGCCCCGCAGAGGCGGCTCTGTCAATTCTCCGTAACTCCCTGTGCCTTAGGTTTTCGGGGAGATGATGTACGCGAAGGAGAGGAGGCCAGAGGGGGCTGTGGGCCCCCTCCCCACAAGGCGGCGCGGCCAGGCCAGGGCCCGCGCCGGCCTATGGGGGGCCCATGGCGGCCCCTCTCGGCCCCTCCTTTTGGCTCCCTTCGTCTTCTGGAAAAATAGGATTTTTCGTATAATTGCCGTCAATTGTTGATCTTCCGAAATATGGTGTCCTGACGGTGCTTTTTCCAGCAGAATCCTGACTCCGGTGAATAATTCTCCAATGATCATGAAACATGCAAAATAGATGAAATAACATAAGTATCATCTCTAAATATGAAATATATCAATGAATAACAGCAAATTATGATATAAAATAGTGATGCAAAATGGACGTATCAACTCCCCCAAGCTTAGACCTCGCTTGTCCCCAAGCGAAACTGAGCTCAATAAACAAGACCACATGTTTATGGAGTGAAGAGTCGATAAATAAAATACGGACAAGAAGCATCATATTGATTCACACAAGATATTCTAGTAAACATCCTCCTCATATAACTCAACTTGAAATAAGTAAAGAGAAATCACAAATAGAGGTGCATAGGAAATCATAAATGGTTATGGCAAACTTTGTTCTTGGTCAGAGAACTACTAACGGATTGTACTTATCTTCTAAGCAAAGCTTTCATATTAGAATTTATATAGCAGGGCTTTCATCCTCAATCATAACAATCTCCTCATAATCATTGATAACTTTCAAAGTCATATTCATTCAGATAAAATTTGTACTAAACAAGAAAGCATAAAAGACATGATTAACTAGATCATAGCATAAATGGTTGGTTCACAACAACTCAATTGCTTGCTTAAGATAGAGGGAAATAGGTTTACTGACTCAACATAAAAGTAAAAGATAGGCCCTTCGCAGAGGGAAGCAGGGATTAAATCATGTGCTAGAGCTTTTCAAGTTTTGAAATCATATAAAGAGCATAAAAGTAAGATTTTGAGCGGTGTTTGTTGTTGTCAACGAATGGTAGTGGGCACTCTAACCCCCTTGCCAAACAGACCTTCCAAGAGCGGCTCCCATGGAGGGACGGCATCTCTACCAGCAAGGTAGATCATCCCCCTTCTCTTTTGTTTACACATGTATTTTAGTTTTATTATGGATGACACTCCCCCCAACCTTTGCTTTCACAAGCCATGGCTAACCGAATCCTCGGGTGCCTTCCAACATTCACATACCATGGAGGAGTGTCTATTGCAAAATTAAGTTGCTTACTAATAAATCAGGGCAAAACATGTGAAGAGAATTATTAATGAAAGTTATTAATTGGGGCTGGGAACCCCGTTGCCAGCTCTTTTTGCAAAATTATTGGATAAGCGGATGTGCCACTAGTCCATTGGTGAAAGTCCGCCCAACAAGATTGAAAGATAAAACACCACATACTTCCTCATGAGCTATAAAACATTGACACAAATAAGGAGTAATATAGTTTGAATTATTTAAAGGTAGCACATGAAGTATTTACTTGGAGTGGCGCAAAATACCACATAGTAGGTAGTTATGGTGGACACAAATGGCATGGGTTTGGTCTAAGGTTATGGATGTATGAGAAGCATTCCCTCTCAATACAGGTCTTTGGCTAGCAAGGTTGGGTAGCAAGCATAAAGGTTGAGGGAAACAAACAAATATACATGTGATAGAAACAATCATGCATCTTTCTCATAAGCACAAGCAATTTTAACTTCAGAATACTAACTCATTAGCATAAAGATAATAGAGTAATATATCTACATGTATTTCCCTTTTCTATTTAAACATCAAGGTGTTGTTGCTATTGACCAATGCTAAGTTTGCCAAAACCAAATAGATTTACTTGATGCTCCCAAAGTGATATCAATACTAATGTCAAGAGTGATCATATAATAGAAATTGCAAACTAAAATAAGGTGTGCAAAAAGTAAATGATAAGACTTCTCATTAATATTCCATAACGATAACTCACACCAACGGATACATAGATAACCAACTAAGAGAGAGATACTTCCACACTGCAAACTATTCTATATGATAACTTCCCTACTCATGATATGACACTACTTGATAGTAAAAGATAAAGATAGTGATGATGTGATACCGCGGCACTCCCCCAAGCTTGGAACAAACCAAGGGGATGCCAATACCGATGATGAATTACTCCTTCGATGGCGATGGTGGTGGATTCTTCTCGACAAGCTTCTTAACAAGTTCCTTTAAATCCTCAATCTCATAGGTGAGGTTGCGAATCAGCTCCGAGTTGTGCTCAACGCGGCTCATAAGCATGTCAGATGGCGAGTCCCAACTCTTAGAGTTGTTTCCCCACCCTTCAGCTTCAGGTTTCATCTCTCCTGCAATGTTAGAACGATCTATATCCCAACCACTTGGCAACACTACCTTGGGGGTCCTTTCAGTTTGACGATTGCAGATTAGATTGCGGAAAGGGTGGTAATTGCCCGGAGAAGATGTCCTTGGAGCTAAGAAGCGACGTGGAACTGCTCCTCCGGTAGCGATCCGTGCACTTCTCTTGGTGTTGGACGGATTTGATATCACGCCAATGCTTGCAATGGTGGCACGCGGGTGTACTCGCGGAATTTCCTCCACTTCTTCCTCATCTTCGCTCTCGACTTCTTCCTTCAATTCAGGGTCTTGAATATCTTCCTCCAAAGGTCCCTTGTCTTTGTTGTTGGAGACCATGGTGCTTCTAGATCAAAACAGATCCTGGCAGAAAACAGCTCGAAACAAAACACGACGAGAAAACGATATACGGACCTCCAGGAGTCCGGGGGATTATATAGCAAATATTTTTACGACAAAAGGAAGGTTCCAGGCCGAAAACGAGTGGAAACGGGACGCCGAGGGGCTGTCCCCATAGGGCGGCGCGGCCAGGGTGGGGCCCGCGCCGGCCTATGGTGACGGGCCCTCGCGCGTCTCCTCCACTCCGTTTCGATCCCGTAATTTTTCATATTTTCCATAAACAGCAGAAATATTGTTCGGAAAGCTAAACGCGGACTTTTTATTATTAAAACTGTTACCTATTCAAAGTCGGACTCTGCAGAACTGTCAATTTGATCTTTGATGAAAGCTTCCGGAGTTATCACTTGAATAACATCAATATCTTCATTATAAGAATCTCCAGAAATATAATGCTTGAGTCTTTGTCCATTCACTACTTGTGTGGCGTTACCTTCCAAAGAGCTAATTTTTATTGCCCCTGAACGATATACCTCCTCAATAACATATGGTCCTTCCCATTTTGAGAGTAATTTCCCTGCAAAAAATCTGAGACGAGACCGATACAATAGGACTTTATCTCCAACATTAAATTCTCTTTTAATAATTCTTCTATCATGCCACTTCTTAACTTTCTCCTTAAAAAGTTCAGCATTTTCATAAGCTTCACTTCTCCATTCATCTAAAGAACTCAATTGTAGCAACCTCTTCTTACCGGCAAGTTTAAAATCTTTATTAAGTTCTCTTACAGCCCAATAAGCTTTGTGCTCTAGTTCTAAAGGTAAATGACAAGCTTTTCCATAAACCATTTTATAAGGAGACATTCCCATAGGGTTTTTATAAGCAGTTCTATAAGCCCACAATGCTTCCTTTAACTTACTAGCCCAATTCTTTCTAGATTTATTAACAGTCTTTCCCAAAATAGCTTTAATTTCTCTATTCGATAATTCTACTTGCCCACTAGTTTGAGGATGATAAGCTGAAGCAATTCTATGATTAATACCATATTTGGCAAGAGTTTTTCTAAAACCACCATGAATAAAGTGAGAACCTCCATCAGTCATAATATATCTAGGTACTCCAAATCTAGGAAATATAACATCTACAAGCATTTTTATAGAGGTCTCACCATCAGCACTTTTTGTAGGTATAGCTTCTACCCATTTAGTAACATAATCAACATCGACAAGTATATGAGTGTTACCTTCTGAAGAAGGGAAAGGACCCATGAAGTCAAATCCCCAACAATCAAATGGTTCAATAACAAGAGTATAATTCATAGGCATTTCATTGCGTCTAGAGATATTACCAACTCTTTGACATTCATCACAAGATAAGATAAACTTCCTTGCATCTTTGAAAAGTGTTGGCCAATAAAAACCTGATTGTAGAACCTTTTGTGCGGTTCTATCTCCGGCGTGATGTCCTCCATAAACACTACCATGACATTTACTCAATATCTCTTGTTGTTCATATTCTGGACACATCTTTGCATAATACCATCCACTCCTTCTTTATATAAGTGTGGGTCATCAAGAACTAAACGAACTACTCACGAGACATCATATGGAACATGATCAGAGGTGATATGATGATGAATAACAATCTGAACATAAACCTTGGTTCAATGGTTTCACTCAATAGCATCAATAACAAGTAGAAATCAATACCGGGAGAGTTTCCCCTATCAAACAATCAAGATCCAACCCTAATTGTTACAGCGGTGATGAGATTCAGCGGTGGAGATTGCGGCAATGATGATGAAGATGATGGTGATGATGATGGAGATGATGTCCAGCTCGATGACGATGGCGATGGCGTCGATTTCCCCCTCCGGGAGGGAATTTCCCCAGCGGATTCCTGCCCGCCGGAGAGCTCTTTTCTCTCTGGTGTTTTTCCGCCCCGCAGAGGCGGCTCTGTCAATTCTCCGTAACTCCCCGTGCCTTAAGTTTTCGGGGAGATGATGTACGCGAAGGAGAGGAGGCCAGAGGGGGCTGTGGGCCCCCTCCCCACAAGGCGGCGCGGCCAGGCCAGGGCCCGTGCCGGCCTATGGGGGGGCCATGCCCCTCTCGGCCCCTCCTTTTGGCTCCCTTCGTCTTCTGGAAAAATAGGATTTTTCGTATAATTGCCGTCAATTGTTGATCTTCCGAAATATGGTGTCCTGACGGTGCTTTTTCCAGCAGAATCCTGACTCCGGTGAATAATTCTCCAATGATCATGAAACATGCAAAATAGATGAAATAACATAAGTATCATATCTAAATATGAAATATATCAATGAATAACAGCAAATTATGATATAAAATAGTGATGCAAAATGGACGTATCAACTAACATGATCAAGATCATCTATTTGTAATGCTACATGTTGTGTTTGGTGGGATCCGATGAATATAGAATATTATGTCAAGTTGATTATCAATCTATCATATATGTGTTGTTTATGTTCTTGCATGCTCTCCGTTGCTAGTAGAGGCTCTGGCCAAGTTGATACTTGTAACTCCAAGAGGGGGTATTTATGCTCGATAGTGGGTTCATGCCTCCATTGAATCTGGGACAGTGAAAAAGTTCTAAGGTTGTGGATGTCCTTGCCACTAGGGATAAAACATCAATGCTTTTTCTAAGGATATTTGTGAGAGCTCCTACTGTGGTACTATATTAAAACATCAATGCTTTGTCTAAGGATATTTGTGTTGATTACATTACGCACCATACTTAATGCAATTGTCTGTTTGCAACTTAATACTGGAAGGGGTGCGGATGCTAACCCGAAGGTGGACTTTTTAGGCATAGATGCATGTTGGATGGCGGTCTATGTTCTTTGTCGTAATGCTCTGATTAAATCTCATAGTGATCATCATGATATGTATATGAATCTTTATTTGTCAATTGCCCACCTGTAATTTGTTCACCCAGCATGTTATTTATCTTATTAGAGAGACACCACTAGTGAACTGTGGACCCCGGTCCATTCTTTTACATCTGAAATACAATCTACTGCAATCTTTGTTCTCTGTTGTTCTTCGCAAACAAACATCATTCTCCACATCATACGTTTAATCCTTTGTTTTCAGCAAGCCGGTGAGATTGACAACTTCACTGTTAAGTTGGGGCAAAGTACTGTGATTGTGTTGTGCAGGTTCCACGTTGGCGCAGTAATCACTGGTGTTGCGCCGCACTACACTCCTCTACCAACAACCTTCACGTGGCCCTTGACTCCTACTGGTTCGATAACCTTGGTTTCTTACTGAGGGAAAACTTGTTGCTGTATGCATCACACCTTCCTCTTGGGGTTCCCAACGGACGTGTGCTTCACGCGTTATCAAGCTCTTTTTCTGGCGCCGTTGCCGGGGAGATCAAGACACGCTGCAAGGGGAGTCTTCCACATCCAATCTCTTTACTTTGTTTATTGTCTTGCTTTACTTTATTTTATTTTCTGTCTTGTTTGCTTCATATAAAAAACACACAAAAAAATTAGTTGCTTTACTTTACTTTATTTTCTGTCTCGCTATCTCTATATCAAAAACACAAAAAAATTAGTTACTTGCATTTACTTTATTTACCTTTTGTTTATTTCATCATGCTTCATCCTAAGTTTACTTTGAAAGATATACCGGTAGGGCAAGGGTCTATCATTGGAAGAGATAATATAGAAGAATTTTTCACTCATGTTAGTATAGTTGAAGATTTTGAAGATAGATCCTTGGTAGAACTTGCTCCTAATTATGAAATTGCTACTGCCTCTTTAGTGCACATGTTGGAAGCTAGATTTGTTAATCTTAATCCAATAATGCAACATATGTTTCTTACACTCTCTGATATGGAAATGGGAGAAAAGAGGGATTTTGTTTTAGAGGTCCTTCTTAGAGAATTTGGTGATATAGCTAAAGAAGCTAGAAAAGTTTTTATTAAGCATAAGAGGCTTGGCTTTTATACCGATTTTGCAAAAACACTTGAAAAGATGGACATGGATAGATTAAAGTACACTAATAACGTCAATGGTGAGGGGGAGATTAAAGTACCGATACCTAGTAAGCTCCTAGGGATGCATGAAGCTCTAGAAAATAACTATGCTTGGCTTGTTCCTGAAAATTTGTTTGATGAGAATAGTAAGCCTAAGAGCAATGAAAGAGGAGTTACTTACATAGACCAGATACAATGCATTGTTGAGAAAACTCCCAACTCCCCTGGTAATGATGTTGATGCTTCCTCTCTTGATGTTACTTGATTTGCACTTTCTGCGCCTAGCTGAAAGGCGTTAAAGAAAAGCACTTCTTGGGAGATAACCCATGGTTTTATTTTACTACTGTATTGTTGAGTCGTGGAAGTTGTTACTACTGTAGCAACCTCTCCTTATCATGTTTTTGTGCCAATTAAAGTCTCTATAGTAAAGTTGATGCTAGATTTGGATTACTGCGCAGAAACAGAATTGCTGTCTGTCACGAATTTGCGTAGATCTCTCTGTAGAAAAATAAAAAAAATCTTCCAATTTACGTGTGTGATCCTCAGATATGTACGCAACTTTCATTAGTTTTGAGTTTTTCCATCTGAGCAAGTTAAGTGCCTCAGAAAAATTCGTCTTTACGGACTGTTCTGTTTTGATAGATTCTGCCTTTTATTTTGCATTGCCTCTTTTGCTATGTTGAATGGATTTCTTTGTTCCATTAACTTTTAGTAGCTTTGTGCAATGTCCAGAAGTGTTAAGAATGATTATGTCACCTCTGAATATGTGAATTTTTGATTATGCACTAACCCTCTAATGAGTTTGCTTTAAGTTTGGTGTGGAGGAAGTTTTCAAGGGTCAAGAGAAGAGGATGATACAATATGATCAAGAAGAGTGAAAAGTCTAAGCTTGGGGATGCCCCGTGGTTCATCCCTGCATATTTCAAGAAGACTCAAGCATCTAAGCTTGGGGATGCCCAAGGCATCCCCTTCTTCATCGACAACTTATCAGGTCACTTCTAGTGAAACTATATTTTTATTCCATCACATCTTATGTTCTTTACTTGGAGCGTCTGTTTGTTTTTATTTTTGTTTTGGTTTGAATAAAGTTGGATCCCACAATCCTTGTATTGGAGATATTACGCTCCGCTTTTTCATATGGAACACTTGTGTTCTTAGTTATGCTTTAATGTTCATGGCGAAGGCTGAAAATTGCTTCGTTGATTGCTATTTGGTTGGAATCAGAAAATGCTTCATATGGTCTTGAATAATTTGATACTTGGCAATTGTTTTGAGCTCTCATAGATCATGTTTAAGCTCTTGCATCATGTAGTTTAAATCTATTAGTGGAGAACTACTATAGAGCTTGTTGAAATTTGGTTTGCATGATTGGTCTCTCTAAGGTCTAGATATTTTCTGGTAAAGTGTTTGAACAACAAGGAAGACAGTGTAGAGTCTTATAATGCTTGCAATATGTTCTTGTGTAAGTTTTGATGTACCTGTTCATACTTGTGTTTGCTTCAAACAACCTTGCTAGCCAAAGCCTTGTACTGAGAGGAAATGCTTCTCGTGCATCCAAACACCTTGAGCCAAAACCCATGCCATTTGTGTCCACCATATCTACCTACTATGTGGTATTTTTCTGCCATTCCAAAGTAAATTACTTGAGTGCTACCTTTAAAATTTCATTCCTTTGTCTTTGCAATATATAGCTCATGGGAAAATAGCTTAAAAACTATTGTGGTGATGAATATGTAGCTATGTGTTTTAGTTCTTATAAGTTGCTTGTTGAGCGGTAACCATGTTTCTGGGGACGCCATCAACTTTTTACACCTTTGTTGAATATCATGTGAGTTGCTATGCATGTTCTTCTTGTCTGAAGTAAGGGTGATTTATCATGATCAAATGGTTTGAGTATGCATATGTTAGAGAAGAACATTGGGCCGCTAACTAAAGCCATGTATCATGGTGGAAGTTTTCAGTTTGGACATTCATCCTCAATCTCTTATGAGAATATTATCTGTTGTTGAATGCTTATGCATTAAAGAGGAGTCCATTATCTGTTTTCTATGTTGTCCCGGTATGGATGTCCTAAGTTGAGATCTATTAAAAACGAGAAATCAAATGCGATTTATCTCCTTGGACCTTTGTACAGGCGGCATAGAGGTACCCCTTTGTGACACTTGGTTGAAACATATGTTATGCAATGATAATCCATGTAAATCCAAGCTAATTAGGACAAGGTGCGGGCACTATTAGTATTCGATGCATGAGGCTTGCAACTTGTAGGAAGTTTTATGCATAACACATATGAATTATTACTACCGTTAACAAAATTGTTTCTATGTTTTCAAAATAAAAGATCTAGCACAAAAATAGTAATCCATGCTTCCCTCTGCGAAGGGCCTTTCTTTTACTTTATGTTGAGTCAGTTTACCTACTTCTTTCTATCCTAGAAGCAAACACTTGTGTCAACTGTGCATTGATTCTTACATGTTTACTTATTGCACTTGTTATATTACTTTATCTTGACAAATATCCATGAGATATACATGTTACAAGTTGAAAGCAATTACTGAAACTTAATCATCCTTTGTGTTGCTTCAATGCCTTCTACTTTGAATCTATTGCTTTATGAGTTAGCTCTTATGCAAGTCTTTTTGATACTTGTCTTGAAAGTACTATTCATGAAAAGTTTTGCTATATGATTCAGTTGTTTAGTCATTATCTTTTGTTAGCAATCTATTGCTTTGAATCACTCCATTCACTTCATATGCTTTACAATAATGTTGATCAAGATTATGTTGGTAGCATGTCACTTCAGAAATTATTGTTGTTATCGTTTACCTACTCGAGGGCGAGTAGGAACTAAGCTTGGGGATGCTTGATACATCTCCAACGTATCTATAATTTCTTATGTTCCATGCTAGTTTTATGACAATACCTACATGTTTTGTTCACACTTTATGATGTTTTGATGCATTTTCCGGCACTAACCTATTAACAAGATGCCGAAGCGCCAGTTGCTGTTTTCTAGAAATCCTACAAAGGAAATATTCTCGGAATTGGACGAAATCAACGCCTTGGTCTTATTTTTCCACGGAGCTTCGAGAAGACCGAAGGGATACGGTGGCCACGAGGTGGTGACACCACAAGGCGGCACGGCCAAGGAGGGGCCCGCGCCGCCCTATGGTGTGGGCCCCTCGGGCGCCCCCCTGCGTTGCCCTTCCGCCTACTTAAACTCTCCGTCGCGAAAACCCTATTACCGAGAGCCACGATACGAAAATACTTCCAGAGACGCCGCTGCCGCCAATCCCATCTCGGGGATTCAGGAGATCGCCTCACCCCGGAGAGGGAATCATCACCGAGGGCTCTACATCACCATGCCCGCCTCCGGACTGATGCGTGAGTAGTTCATCCTTGGACTATGGGTCCATAGCAGTAGCTAGATGGTTGTCTTCTCCTCTTGTGCTATCATGTTTAGATCTTGTGAGCTGCCTAACATGATTAAGATCATCTATTTGTAATGCTACATGTTGTGTTTGGTGGGATCCGATGAATATAGAATACTATGTCAAGTTGATTATTGATCTATCATATATGTGTTGTTTATGTTCTTGCATGCTCTCCGTTGCTAGTAGAGGCTCTGGCCAAGTTGATACTTGTAACTCCAAGAGGGAGTATTTATGCTCGATAGTGGTTCATGCCTCCATTGAATCTGGGATAGTGACAGAAAGTTCTAAGGTTGTGGATGTGTTGTTGTTACTAGGGATAAAACATCAATGATTTGTCTAAGGATATTTGTGTTGATTACATTACGCACCATACTTAATGCAATTGTCTGTTGTTTGCAACTTAATTCTGGAAGGGGTGCGGATGCTAACCTGAAGGTGGACTTTTTAGGCATAGATGCATGCTGGATGGCGGTCTATGTTCTTTGTCGTAATGCCCTGATTAAATCTCATAGTGATCATCATGATATGTATATGAATCTTTATTTGTCAATTGCCCACCTGTAATTTGTTCACCCAGCATGTTATTTATCTTATTAGAGAGACACCACTAGTGAACTGTGGACCCCGGTCCATTCTTTTACATCTGAAATACAATCTACTGCAATCTTTGTTCTCTGTTGTTCTTCGCAAACAAACATCATTCTCCACACCATACGTTTAATCCTTTGTTTTCAGCAAGCCGGTGAGATTGACAACCTCACCGTTAAGTTGGGGCAAAGTACTGTGATTGTGTTGTGCAGGTTCCACGTTGGAGCCGGAATCACCTGTTGTTGCGCACTACACTCCTCCACCAACAACCTTCATGTGGCCCTTGTCAGACTGTTAAGTTGAACTTCCACTTAAAGCTTCATATTACACTAGATTGCAACTTGGATAGTGGACTATGCCTTGAACTACAAGTTTTCTGCGCACTAGCTTCATACAAAGCCTAGACCGATACTAGGCTGCCGCGAGGCTTCCTCGCGGTTTGGAGCTTATACGTCATACTCCAGGGCCTTTCATGAGTTTACTAGAGAGCACCCAACTCTCATAGATTGCGACGTTTAACAATCAGACTCATATAGGTGTGTTCTTCAAAAGATGTTCTGCAGGACAACATCTCTGCTAAAATAAGCCACTTAGAACACATTAAGATAATTATCAACCTGCCATGCAGATTAGGAGAGTATTGCATCTTACGGAGTGGTAAAATTGCTATAGGGATATATACTCTCCTCCCAGCTGACCAACAGCTTGTCTCCCAGCTCTAATTCACGGGATCTCCGATCACATAGAGTGGGTTACCACCGTGGGCAGCTCATAGTGTGGGTCTCATACCCATCTCCCTCGATGCATTTTCTATCACATTTCGTGATAGTCCCTTTGTGAAGGGGTCTGCCAGGTTTCTAGACGTATGGATATAATCCAATGCTATAACTCCGGAGTTTCTCATTTTCCTGACAGTTTTCAGTCTCCTCTTCACATGCCTTGATGACTTCATATTATCCTTAGAACTGTTTACTTTGACGATCACAGTTTGATTATCACAGTTCATAGGAATAGCGGGTATTGGTTTCTCAACCACAGGTAAGTCCATCAAGAGCTCACGAAGCCACTCTGCTTCAACAGTGGCTGTGTCTAATGTTGTGAGTTCTGCTTCCATAGTTGACCTCGTAATGATGGTCTGCTTGCAAGACTTCCAGGAAACAGCGCCACCTCCAAGTGTAAACAAATAACCACTTGTGGCCTTAGTCTCATCAGCATCAGATATCCAATTTGCATCACTATAACCCTCAAGTACCCTTGGATACCCAGTATAGTGAATGCCATAACTCGCAGTGCCTTTCAAATAGCGCAAAACTCTCTCAAGAGCATGCCAATGAACATCTCCAGGTCTAGACACAAAACGGCTGAGTTTACTTACAGCAAAGGAGATGTCAGGCCTCGTGGCGCTGGCTAAATACATAAGCGAGCCAATGATCTGCGAATATCGCAATTGATCTCTAGCAATTCTTTTATTCTTACGAATTATCACACTAGGATCATAAGGCGTTGGAGAAGATTTGCAGTCGCTATACCCGAAGCGACTCAGGATCTTTTCCACATAGTGGGACTGAAGCAATGTAATCCCACCATCGTCATCCTTCAGCAGCTTGATGTTTAAGATCACATCAGCTACTCCCAAGTCCTTCATCTCAAAACAACGAGATAGGAACTCCTTGACCTCCTTAATCACAGTAAGGTTGGTCCCAAATATCAATATGTCATCGACATAGAGACAAAGAATAACTCCCTCGCCCCCACCATGGCGATAGTATACACACTTGTCAGCTTCGTTTACAACAAAGCCTTCAGCGGTTAAAGTTCTTTCAAACTTCTCATGCCACTGCTTAGGCGCTTGCTTAAGCCCATACAAAGACTTCAACAACTTACACACCTTTCCTTCTTGACCATCTACTACAAATCCATCAGGCTGCTCCATATAAATTTCCTCATCGAGCTCTCCATTTAGGAAAGCTGTCTTAACATCCATTTGATGAACGAGAAGACCATGGGAGGCAGCCAAGGAAAGTAGTACTCGAATAGTGGTCAGTCGAGCTACAGGTGAGTATGTATCAAAGAAGTCTTCGCCTTCTTTCTGAGTATAACCCTTGGCCACAAGTCGTGCCTTGTACTTTTCAATAGTACCATCGGGCCTAAGCTTTTTCTTGAACACCCACTTGCATCCTACAGGTTTGCACCCATAAGGACGATCAGTAACCTCCCAAGTTCCATTAGCTAAGATGGAATCCATCTCGCTACGGACAGCTTCCTTCCAGTAGTCAGCATCCTGAGATGCATAGGCTTCTGAAATAGAAGTGGGAGTATCATCCACGAGGTACACAATGAAATCATGACCAAAGGACTTTGCAGTCCTCTGTCTCTTGCTCCTTTTGGGAGCTTCATTGTCGTCCTCCACAGGATTATCATAGTGTTCTATCGCAATGGTAGGTTCAGGAATTGTAACTAACTCCTGACTTGATGAACTAGGCATCTCCTGATTTGATGAGCTAGACTTGTCTTTCATGGGAAAGATGTCCTCAAAGAAAGTCGCATCATTCGACTCCATAATTGTACCAACATGCATGTCGGATACCTCAGATTTTACTATCAAAAATCTGTAGCCAATGCTATGCCTCCAAGAGCAGAGGAACACAATCCAAGTTTCCCTTAAGTGAATCACCCAAGGTTTATCGAACTCAGGAGGTAAGGTCAAAGATATCCCTCTCAAGCAACCCTGCAATTAAGATACAAGAAGTCTCTTGTGTCCCCAACACACCTAATACATTTGTCAGATGTATAGGTGCACTAGTTCGGCGAAGAGATAGTGAAATACAAGTAATATGGATGAATATGAGTGGTGATAACAATCTGAAATAAATATGGCAGCAAGCAAACATGTAACAGACTTGTTGGAAACGGTGTTTCAATGCTTAGAAACAAGGCCTAGGGATCATACTTTCACTAGTGGACACTCTCAACATTAATCACATAATAAATAAATAACTTCTCCTCACTTGTGCTACTTTCAAACACTCTCTTGTTTGATAACAAACACCATTCATTGTGTAGGGCTACAAGAGCTCCCTCAAGCCGAAGTAAACAAGCTCCACAACATCCGGAGTTCATATTAAAGTAACATCTAGAGTGCATAATAGACCGTTGCAATTTAGACCGAGTACTAACATAGCATACACACTGTCACCAATAGCTATGAAAGGAGGAATAGATCACATCAATACTATCATAGTAATAGTTAACTCCATAATCTACAAGAGATTACAATCATAACCTACGCCAAGTACTACATGATGCACACACTGTCACCTTTACATCATGGAGGAGGAATAGACTACTTTAATAACATCACTAGAGTAGCACATAGATTAATAGTGATACAAACTCATCATATGGATCTCAATCATGTAAGGCAGCTCATGAGATCATTGTATTGAGATACATGAGAGAGAGATTAACCACATAGCTACCGGTAGAGCCCTCAGCCTCGGGGGAGAACTACTCCCTCCTCATCATGGGAGACAGCAGCGGCGATGAAGATGGCGGTGGTGTCGATGGAGATGGCTCCGGGGCAATTCCTGTCCCGGCGTGCCGAACAGAGACTCTGTCCCTCGAAACGGAGTTTCGCGATGGCGGCGGCGCCCCTGGAGTCTTTCTGGAGTTTCGTCAATTGGTGTAGGGTTTTCACGTCACGAAGGATTTTATAGGCGAAGAGGCAAGGGGGTGCCTGGGAGGCCCACCCCATAGGGCGGCGCGCCCGCCTCCTAGGCTGCGCCCCTGTGTGGTGTGGGGGCCCTGGGCCTCCTCTCCAGCTCCCCTTCGGTGTTCTGGTCCGTCTCGGTGAAATAAGATGTTTGGCTTTTGTTTCGTCGAATTCCGAGAACATTGCCCGAACAGCCTTTCTGGAACCAAAAACAGCAGAATAACAGGCGGCACTTCGGCATCTTGTTAATAGGTTAGTCCGGGAAAATGCATAAAATCATTATAAAGTGTGAGCAAAACATGTAGGTATTGTCATAAAACTAGCATGGAACATCAGAAATTATAGATACGTTGGAGACATATCAAGCATCCCCAAGCTTAGTTCCTACTCGCCCTCGAGTAGGTAAACGATAAAAAGAATAATTTATGTAGTGACATGCTACTTACATAATCTTGATCATACTATTGTAAAGCATATGAGATGAATGAAGTGACTCAAGGCAACGATCTATAGTTTGCTAACAAATAGATAACATATAGCAAAACTTTTCATGAATAGTACTTTCAAGACAAGCATAAAAAAGTCTTGCATAAGAGTTAGCTCATAAAGCAATAAATTCAAAGTAAAGGCATTGAAGCAACACAAAGGATGATTAAGTTTCAGCAATTGCTTTCAACTTTCAACATGCATATCTCATGGATAATTGTCAACACAAAGTAATATAATAAGTGCAAATAAGCAAGTATGTAAGAATCAATGCACAGTTGACACAAGTGTTTGCTTCTAAGATAGAAAGTAGGTAAAGACTCAACATAAAGTAAAGATAGGCTCTGAGAGGGAAGCTGAAAGTATAGAGATGGTAAACCTAGAGGGGGTGAATAGGTTTCTACAGATTTTAATTCTTTCTTTGCAATATTAGGCTTTGCGGAATATAAAGGTGAGCCTAATGCAAACTAGGTGAAGCAACCTATATGAGGATACAACTAACTCGAGCACGAAGGCTCTCACAGGCAGTTAAATCACAAGTAAGGAGTTCGGTTAGAGATAACCGATAGCACACGGAGACGAGGATGTATTCCCGTGTTCCCTTGCTTTGCAACAAGGTACGTCACGTTTGGAGGAGTGGAGGTCCCACGAAGGATTCCCCGCGCCACGAAGGCTCACCCTATTCTCCGGAGCCTATCCCACGAAGGAATAGCTCTCTCACTTGTGGTAGACTTTGAGGTAGCCTCCAAACCTTCACAATCTTGCCCGGAGCAGATCCACAGCCCGGATGCTTCCGGACTCCTCTTGCCCACCTAGGGTTTCCAAGGAACCCTAGGAAGCAAGCTTCTTGATGAATACAAGGGGGAATAAGATTTGGCTTGGTAGAACGGTAGATCGGGTCCTCCTCTATCGTTTCCCCGGAGGGATTTGAGTTTGGGTGGAGGAGGAGAGAGATCTGAGGCTTTTGGTGTTTCTAACAATGGAGCATGGAAGAAGGAGCTCAAGAACAGCTTGTAGTGTAGTGCCTAACTGTCTAGAGGTAGGAGAAGGGCTATTTATAGTGTTCTTCGAAATATGGCCGTTGCCACTTGCCACCTCAGCATTTTTCCTCGACAAACCCGGTTGACCGGGCCACAGACCGGACAGCCCGGTCCAGAGGCCGGTCAGACCGGATCAGTGACCGGAGCTCCTTTGCGTCGTCCTGGTGCTTCTCCGGTTGGTGTCCGGTTGCTGCCCGGTTGCCGCCCGGTCGACCGGACGGAGCGCCGGACCCGCCGGTCAGGGGCCCGGTTGACCGGTCGCAAACCGGATCTGCTGGCTCCTCCATTGGAACCCGGTTGCCGCCCGGTTGACCGGCCAGCACGCCGGACTGGCCGGTTGCTGGCCCGGTTGGACCGGGCTGGTGACCGGATTTCTCCTGTAGCCCCCTTTTGATTGTTGTTGAAATGGGGGGTCTCCTTTAGCCTTCTTGTTCCTTTGATACACCATTTACGCCTCATTGCCTAATACCTGAGATTATCCTTATAAACACATTAGGCCAAATACTTTAGCACGGTGTCATCGTTACCAAAATAATGGATAAGGGTGAAATACCCTTACAATCTCCCCCTTTTTGGTATACGATGACAAACCGAGCTAGAGTCACAAATAGATATTATGATAAGCTCTAAACCTTGATTCCATATAAGATATTACGAAAGCTCCCCCATAATGTGTGCACTTGGAGAATTTGCGTTTGAATGCAAAGTGCACCATTTGTGAAACATGAGAAGCTCCCCCAATATCTTTAGGAAACAAGCATGGTATGGAGATGTGCATATCAAGATATATAAGCATAGCACACATAATCATCCTAACATAGAGTAGCACACATAATCATCCATACATGAATTATTGGAAATAGCAAATGGTTCTTGAAAAATCAAAGCAAATAAGCACAAGCCATATAAAATCCAAATAAAGCAACTCCCATGGCTTGTGATAATCAAAGAACCCCGTGGTTCCCTAGACTCTACTCTCTTCTCCCCCTTTGGCATCGGAACACCAAAAAGGCGAAGGAAAAAGTAGAGATGCTATCGCACCCATCAATAGAACTCATGCCCGGTGGAGTAGGAGCCCTCGTCATCATCACCGGCAGCCGAATCAACTTCATCCTCATCACCATCATCATCAGCAGGAGGAGGAGTAGGAGTACGAGCAGTCCTAGGAGGAAGACCACCATGAGCATACATGGAGAAGTCAAAGTTCTGGATCATCTCATCGGTGATGGGAGGCATCTCCCACTGAGGTGCAACCACAGGTGCCAACTCGGGTCCAGGAGGAGGAACAGGGACATTCCTAGTAGCCATAAACTCGTTCTGTCGCCTCCTGGTCTCCTGGTTCAAAGCAAGACTCTGATGTGCAACATCATTAGTGTTCTTGCACATTTGCCACATGCTAGAGAAGAAGCGAGCGGCACCATGCTTGGGGCGCCGAGAGTAGCTGGAGCTAGCATCATGATCATGGCGTTCCTTGGAACGGCGCTCAGCAGTGGGCATCATGGAGGGAACATCCGGACGAGTGGCCTCCTGAGTGGGGATCTTGAAGGCGTCCATGATGACTTTTTCACCAATAACGTTCCGAGGAGCGGGAACAATGTAGTTGATGAGCCGCTGAACATACTGGGCGTAGTTGGGAGTCATACGGTCCATAACTGCTCTCTTCAGTTCACAGTAGATAAGATCACAGCCATCAATCTTCCTTACCCTGTCAGGATGACAATAGTACATCAAGTTGAGGTGATAGTTCCGGACTTCACTGGAGTCGCCAGACTTGCTGATGAGGTTCTCTCGGAACAGCTTGGCAAGGACAAGGTATGAGTAGTACATCCCAGAGATAGTGGGAGGTCCAGCTGTAGGGTTCGCAGGGTAGCAGAAAGAGATGTCACCCCTAGTAAGCCTGGACCGTGAATGAATCCTGTACCCTGGATTACTGTCATCACCACAACCCATGGCTGCACGGAACTGAGAGTAGGTGCATGAGTACTTTGTCTTGCCGGTCATCCAGGTGAGGGTGCGGTCCTCATCATCATGGAAGAAGACGGTGCAGTGAAATTGACGGACAAGGAGTGGACAATAGGTAGGATCATCTTGGGTATCATCAGGCTTGAGGCACACAAGGTCATACACTCCCAGATTCTTCAAGGTTTGAACCACAAAACGGTACTTTGTGGCTTCATGCAAGGCAAGCTCGGCAGGATTGATGGCCTTGGGTGATACAATATTACCATGCTTCATATACTCATGAGAATCATAGTAACCCTCCCAGAGGACTGCTTGTGTGTTGGTCCAGAAGGCCTTGTCCGAACGAGTGTAAGTTGGCTTTGCAAAGCGATACGGATTGACTGTCCTCCATGCCTTCCACTCAAGGCGGTTTGCAGCCCCAACATTGACGGTTGGCACTACCTCATCATCCTCTTGGGCAACATGCTTATCCTTGTGCTTGGTAGCAACAGACTTGGTTCTACCCCCAACTGAGCTGCCACCGTCAGTACCCTGCTGAGCTGGAGGGGGAACGCGGTTACTAGAACGGCGAGGAGGATTAGTCCTTCCTCGCTTGGAGACATTGCCACGTGTCTCACTCTCACCACTCCAACTACCTGTGAATGAGAAAAAAGAGCCGGGATAGTAGTGGGGTAAGCGTACATGTCATCAATAAGAGAGAAGCCAAAAGAGCATAGCATATATTCAAGTGTAGTGATGAAATTGTGCGAAAAACTGGGCAGCTCGGCGCACAGGCCGGTCAAACCGGGCAGCAGACCGGACTGGCCGGTTTGCGACCGGTTGACCGGGCCATGCACCGGGTCGGCCGGTGGAGCGGCCGGTTGACCGGGCGTGTGACCAGATCTGTCGAGTTGTGATGTTGTGCCCAGATTTTCTACCACAAAACCATGCAAAAGCTCATAAACTTGAATATAGACTATAGCAATATAGTGGAGAAGTGCATTGTGGTGTGAGACACTCTAAAGGCATGAGGACTTTACAAACCCTAACCCTAAATTTTCTCAACTTTCCTCAACATGTGGCAATGGGAGAGGGAAATCAAGAAGGAGAGGGAATAGAAGGGAGATTTACCCGATGACATGGTCCTTGTTGCTCAAGTGAGCAAGAAGAACACGGGAAGAGGGCTTGAGGGCCAAATCCCCAAGATCTTCCAAACGAACTCGAGAGGGACCAAATCCCTTGGTGAAGAAGCTTGAGAGACCCCGATCTACGGTTGGGTGAAGTTTGGGGAAGAACTAGTGGTGGGAAGGACCTAGGCTGTGGTGGAGATGGTCAGGGCGCCGGCCATGGAGGTTGGAGATTGGGGAACAATGGGAAAGATCCCAAGGGGTATCCCTTCCCCAATATATAGGAGGCTGCGCGACCGGTCAGGAGTCCGGTCAGACCGGACTGGTGACCGGCTGACCCGGCCCAGACCCCGGTTGCCGCCCGGTCAACCGGACCATCCGGTCAGGGACCCGGTCCAACCGGGCCAGGGACCGGCCCAGCCCAGAATTTTCTAATTTTGCCTCGTTTTTGCCCCTATGCTTTGTGTAAATGTGTGTGAGTGCTCAAATGATGACATGTACATATAGATAGATAGATGATGATGAGATGAGCATAGACATGGGGTAGGAAACACAAAGTTCTCTAGGCATACCCATTGGAGAGAAAATCCAAATAAGATGTGAATAGCAACAATGGGCATGATTCGAAGTGTATATCAAGAATCATAAGTCATTTTGGAGTGATTTTTGCAATAAGATCATTTAGCCTTGTATATCCAAATCAAGTTGCAATTTAGACTAAATGAGGGGCGGGGGATTACTCCCCCTATGTGAAAGCGCAAATGTCATGTGACCTCGAAGAGACGTGCTTGGGTCCATATAATGACATTGGGTCTATTTATGTTGCACACATGGGTATGCATCATACCAAGACATGGTAAGATGACTATCCCCATATGTGCTATGCCTCTAAGCTAGATAGTTAGATAAATGCAAGAATATAGTGCAAGAAGTTGATTCAATCCAAGTTTTTAGGATCAAGAATACCAAGTTCTCCTCTCAAGTTTACAAACCGGGCTTCATCCAAAGGCTTAGTGAAAATATCCGCCAATTGGTAGGTTGTTCCCACATGAGTGAGATCAATATCCTTATTGGCAACATGATCACGTAGGAAGTGATGGCGAATGTCAATATGTTTGGTGCGACAATGTTGAACCGGGTTATTGGCGATCTTTATTGCACTTTCATTGTCACATAGAAGAGGCACCGTACCAAGAGACACACCATAGTCTTTCAAGGTTTGCTTCATCCATAACAATTGAGTGCAACAAGATGCCGCGGATATATATTCGGCTTCGGCGGTGGATAAAGCGGTGGAGTTTTGTTTCTTGGATGACCAACTCACCAATGACCGGCCAATAAATTGGCAAGCCCCGGAGGTAGACTTCCGGTCAACCTTATCACCGGCCCAATCGGAGTCCGAGTAGCCAATGAGTTCAAAGGTTGACCCCTTTGGATACCATAGCCCGAGAGTAGGAGTGAGAACAAGGTATCTTAGAATCCGTTTGACCGCCATCAAATGGCTCTCCTTAGGAGCGGATTGAAAACGAGCACACATCCCTACACTTAGCATGATATCCGGCCTAGAGGCACAAAGGTAGAGCAAGGATCCTATCATGGAACGGTATACCTTTATGTCCACATCCTTCTCACCGTCACATGAGCCAAGTTGCCCCTTTACGGGCATGGGTGTCTTCATTGGGCTTGCATTGGTCATGTTGAACTTCTTGAGCATGTCCTTCACATACTTTTCTTGAGAGATGAAGGTGCCTTTTGCAAGTTGCCTCACTTGGAAGCCGAGGAAGAACTTCAACTCCCCCATCATGGACATCTCAAATTTCCTAGTCATCAATTGCTCAAAAGCTTTGTTATGATTGGGGTTAGTTCCACCAAATATAATATCATCAACATATATTTGACATATAAACAAGCCACCCCCTTTAACCCGCTTGGTGAAAAGGGTGGAATCGACCGTACCCATGCAAAACCCATCATGTAGTAGAAAATCCCTAAGGAACTCATACCAAGCACGTGGAGCTTGCTTGAGACCGTAGAGTGCCTTATGGAGTAAATACACATGGTTGGGTCGGCATGGGTCTTCGAAACCCGGGGGTTGAGCTACATATGCGGTTTCTTTTAGAGGACCATTCAAAAATGCACTTTTCACATCCATTTGGTATAGTTTGAAATTGTGGAAAGATGCAAATGCAAGCAAAAGACGAATAGCTTCAAGACGGGCTACCGGCGCAAAGGTATCCTCAAAGTCCATACCTTCTATTTGGGCAAACCCTTGCGCCACTAACCTTGCTTTATTTCTAATGACAATGCCATCCTCATCTTGCTTGTTCTTGAACACCCATTTGGTCCCAATGACATTGATGCGATGATCCTTGGGTCTCTCAACTAGAGACCATACTTCATTGCGGGTGAAACACTCCAATTCTTCTTGCATGGCAATGACCCAATCCGGATCAACCAAGGCTTCATGTACCTTGAGTGGCTCAAAACTAGAAACAAACGCATGATGTTGACAATAAGTCATAAGTAATGCATGGTGTCTACGAGTTACCACTCCTTTTGAGATGCTACCAAGGACAAGATCCACTTTCATGTCACTTGCCCTTGTAGCCGCCTTGATCTTCCGAATGGTTCCTTCATGATCAATGAATTCATCTCTTGCTAATACTTGATCATGAGGGACAACTTGAGCTTGAACATGAGTTGAAGATGTTTCTTGATCATCATCATGATCTTGCTCAGTGGGTTGAGGGCTTTCTTCTTGTTCTTCGGGATGTGGCTCATCTTGAGTGGAGGATACATCTTGGGTTGCACTTGATGGTTCAACTTGAGTTGAGCTAGGCTCAACTTGAGGTGAGCTTGATACTTCTATTCCATCACCTTGATCATCACTATGTACTTCCATGGGCCGGATGTGTCCAATGCCCATATGCTTGATGGCACTAGATGGATCATCATCATTACCTGCAACACATGGAACAACTTGCTCCACTTGGGAGCCATTATCCTCCAAGAACACCACGTCACAAGATACTTCAATAGTCCCAGTGGACCGGTTGTAGTATCTATAGGCGTGAGAGTTCTCCGCATATCCAACAAAAATGCCCTCTATAGTTCTAGTTTCAAATTTACCAAGCTTCCCTTTATTGTTCTTAACAAGACATTTGCATCCAAAGACACGAATGTACGTGACATTAGGCTTGTTACCTGTGAGAAGCTCATATGGAGTTTTGTTGTGGAGGGGGCGGAGGAAGAGCCGGTTGGAGTAGTGGACAGCTGTAGAGATGGCTTCTCCCCAAAAGTTGTGGGGTGAGTTGAATTCACTCAACATGGTTCTTGCCATCTCAATGATAGTCCGGTTCTTCCTTTCAACAACACCATTTTGTTGAGGGGTATATGGAGCTGAAAACTCATGCTTGATGCCCTCATCATCAACAAACTCTTGCATAGTGTAGTTCTTGAACTCGGTGCCATTGTCGGTCCTAATTGCCTTGATCTCGGATTCATATGTACGTTGAGCTTTCTTGGCGAAGGTGATGAACTCCCTATGGGTCTCATCCTTAGACTTAAGGAGAAAGACCCAAGAGTATCTTGAGTAATCATCAACAATGACAAGTCCATACTTGCTCCCACCAAGAGTATCATAATGTGATGGCCCAAAGAGATCCAAATGAAGGAGCTCCAAAGGCCTAGATGTGGTGACGATACTCTTGATAGGATGTTTCTTCTTGAGTTGTTTTCCCGCTACACATGCACTGCATACACGATCTTTCTCAAAAGAAATGTCGGTTAGTCCAACAATGTGCTCACCCTTTAGGAGTTGTTTAAGATTCCTCATGTTAACATGACCAAGGCGGCGATGCCACAACCAACCTTCGTCATGCTTGGCCGCCATTAGACATGTGGAGGGAGATGGGCTCTCTTTCGAGAGGTCAACCACGTAAAGGTTGTTCTCCACATATCCAACAAGGACCAATTTGAGATTGTCACTCCTAAAGACTTGCACATAATACTTAGTAAAATATGAATTGTAACCGGCATCGGCAAGATGATATATAGAAAGCAAGTTATAACCAAGGTGTTCAACAAGCATGACCGTCTCAAGGCACAAGTCCTTAGAGATTGCCACCTTGCCATACCCAAGTACCTTTCCCTTTGAGTTGTCACCAAAGGTAATGCTTGACTTCTTGTTAATATCTTCAATGAATTGGTCAAGCACACCTCTTCCTCCGGTCATATGATTGGTGCATCCACTATCAAACACCCATTTTGGACCACCGGAGGAATACCCCTACAAAATCAAGTAGAGGATTTAGGAACCCATTGATTAATGGGTTCCCTAGTCATGGCAACAAGATCTTTTGGTACCCAAATTGAGTACCCTCTATAAGCATAGCCATTACGAGGACCAACATAGTTAGCATAAACATCACCATAATAATCAATAAATAAAGCATAGTGATTGTTTGGCCCCGTGCGGTCACCACTAGCGGCTTTGCCCTTTGGGGCTTTGCCATCATTAGTGACCTTCTTGTTCTTTTCTTGAGCGGGCTTCTCTTTCTTGTAGTTGTTCTTCTTGTAGGGCTTGGGGACATACCCAAGTCCATACTTTTGATTGTTTGACCTTTGCTTACTCAAAAGGTCATCCAATCCCATCTTACTCTTGGTTGTGGTGAACTTGGCAAGTTCTTTCTTCAACCTAACATTTTCCTCAAGAGTAGTTGCTTGCTCACAAGCCGATTCATTAGGATAATAGTTGAGACCATATTTGGTTACCAAAGATTCAAGATATGTATTGGTCTCAACATGCAAAGATAGTTCCTCTTGTAAACGAACATGTTCCGCAACAAGCTTAGCATGCTCACTAGTAAAGGTGGTGGAGGAACTAGCAACATTTTTATCAACAATAGAATCATTCATTGATTCAAGAGCTTTAGAGTAGGATTCTTGGAGTAGGTCATGGTTCTTTCCAAGTTTCTTGAGCTCATCCTTGACAAGCTTGTTAGCTCTTTCAAGGTGGTCAAGATCCCTAGTGAGAGAAGCATGAGCAACTTCAAGTTCCTCCTTTGATGCATTAAGCTCTTGGGTCAATGATTGAGCCCTTTCAATAGTTTCAAGATCCTTAACTTTATCTAGTTCATAAGTTTCAATTTGTTGCTTAAGACCTTGAGATATGCACCTTTCGGTTTTTAGCTCTTGTCTTAGGAGATTGAATCTCCTTTCCTTATCATTCAAATGATATTCTAATTCCTCAATGGACTCATCCTTTTCTTTGAGAGAGTCCATCAAGAAATCAAATTTGACAAGAGCTTCACCACGAAGGGTGCATCTAACATTGTAAAGTTCCTTAAGCACAGTTAATTCATCTTGATTTTCAGCTTCATTGTCAAGAACACTAGACAAAGAAGGTGGGGGTTCCATTACCTTGGTTTCTCTTGCCATAAGACAAGAGCCAATGGTTGTAGATGAGGAAGAGTCGTCGGAGTCATCATCTTGAGTTATTCTTGCCATAAAGGAAGAACCAACATCATTCTCCGTGGAGTAATCCTTGGAGTAGTCATATGTGAAGAGTGACCCGGGCTTAGAGAAAGCCAAACCGGCCACTCCGGCCTCCTTCTCCTCATCTTCCTCTTCTTCATCGGACAAGTACTCGGCCCCAACAAAGGCTCTTCCCTTGTTCCTCTTGTATCGGTCATTGATTGGGTTTGGCTTCAATCTTGGCTTGACCCCTTTGATGAACTTTGGCTTAACAACTGAGTTGTCAATTCAGCTGCACCTGGAAAAGCACTAGTAACAGGGGTGATGTGAAAGTAGCAGTAATATGAGAGCAATAGTAACAGTAACACAGCAGTAGTAGTAATATGAGAGCAATGGTACCAGAAAATAGTTGACATGTAGAACGAGTATATGATGATGAAAGATGGACCGGGGTTCCCAGCTATCTACACTAGTGGCAACTCTCCAATAACAAGTGTTGGGTGAACAAATTACAGTTGGGCAATTGATAGGATTGAAATAGCATTAAGAAAGAACATCAATTCATTAATCATGTAGGCATGTTTTCCATATTTAGTCGTACGTGCTCGCAATGAGAAACTTGCACAACATCTATTGTCCTACCAGCCGGTGGCAGCCGGGCCTCAAGGGAATCTACTGGATATTAAGGTACTCCTTTTAATAGAGCACCGGAGCAAAGCATTAACACTCCGTGAAAACATGTGTCCCTCACATCACCGCCATCCCCTCCGGTTGTCCCGATTTCTGTCACTTCGGGGCCTTTGGTTCCGGACAGTGACATGTGCATACAACTTGTAGATACAATCTAAGCAATAATTATAGAGCTCAAATCTAAGATCATGCCACTCGGGCCCTAGTGACAAGCATTAAGCATAACAAGATTGCAGCAACAATAACTTCACAAACTTTATAGATAGACTAATCATAATGTATCATCCATCGGATCCCAACAAACACAACACCGATTACATCAGATGGATCTCAATCATGTAAGGCAGCTCATGAGATCATTGTATTGAAGTACATGGGGAGAGAATACCAACTAGCTACAGCTAGAACCCGTAGTCCATGGGGGAACTACTCACGGAGCATGATGGAGGCGATGGCGTTGATGGAGATGGCTTCCGGGGCACTTCCCCGTCCCGGCATGCCGGGACAGAGACTTCTGTCCCCGAATTGGAGTTTCGCGATGGTGGCGGCGCCCCTGGAGTCTTTCTGGAGTTTCGTCAAGAGGTACGGTGTTTTTAGGTCGAAAGGGGTTATAGGCGAAGAGGCGGCGTCGAGGGGCACCAGGGCGCTCCTCATAGGCCGGCGTGGCCGGGGCCTGTCCACGCGGCCCTATGGTGTGGGGGCCCTGGGCCTCCTTCCGTCTCCCTTCGTTCTGGAGCCTCCCGGGAAAAATAAGATCTTTGGCGTTGATTTCGTCCAATTCCGAGAATATTGCCCGAACAGCCTTTGGAACCAAAAACGCAAAACAGAACTGCACTGTGGCATCTTGTTAATAGGTTAGTTCCGGAAAACGCATAAAAACATCATAAAGTGCAAGCAAAACATGTAAGTATTGTCATAAAACAAGCATGGAACGAGAAATTATGGATACGTCGGGGACGTATCAGCATCCCCAGCTTAGTTCTGCTCGTCCCGAGCAGGTAAACGATAAAAAGAATAATTTCTGTAGTGACATGCTACTTACATAACCTTGATCATACTATTACAAAGCATATGAAATGAATGAAGTGACTCAAGGCAATGATCTATAGTTGCTAACAAGTAGATAACATATAGCAAAACTTTTCATGGAGAGTACTTTCAAGACAAGCATCAAAAGTCTTGCACAAGAGTTAACTCATAAAGCAATAAGTTCATAGTAAAGGCATCGAAGCAACACAAAGGAGGATATAAGTTTCAGCGGTTGCTTTCAACTTTCAACATGTATATCTCATGGATATTGTCAACATAGAGTAATATGATGAATGCAAATATGCAAGTATGTAAGAATCAATGCACAGTTGACACAAGTGTTTGCTTCTAAGGTGGAAGGAATTAGGTAACTGACTCAACATAAAAGTAAAAGAATGGCCCTTCTACGGGGGAAGCATCGATTGCTATATTTGTGCTAGAGCTTTGGTTTTGAAAACATAGAGAGCATAAAAGTAAAATTTTGAGAGGTGTTTGTTGTTGTCAACGAATGGTAGTGGGTACACTAACTACCTCATCAACCGGACTCCCAAGAGCGGCTCCCATTTTATTTATTTTTGGGTGGCACTCCTTCCAACCTTTCTTTCACAAACCATGGCTAACCGAATCCTCGGGTGCCTGCCAACAATCTCATACCATGAAGGAGTGCCTTTTTATTTTAGTTTTATTATGATGACACTCCCCCAACCTTTGCTTACACAAGCCATGGCTAACCGAATCCTTCGGGTGCCGTCCAACAATCACAAACCATGGAGGAGTGTCTATTTAAGTTAATTAATTTGGGACTGGGAATCCCATTGCCAGCTCTTTTGCAAAATTATTGGATAAGCGGATGTGCCACTAGTCCATATGAGAGTCCGTCAAAAGTAAATGACAAGGTTGAAAGCTAAACACCACATACTTCCTCATGAGCTATGAAACATTAACACAAATTGAGAAGCATTTTGAATTATTTAAAGGTAGCACTCAAGCAATTTACTTTGGAATGGCAGGAAATACCACATAGTAGGTAGGTATGGTGGACACAAATGGCATAGGTTTTGGCTCAAGGATTTTGGATGCATGAGAAGTATTCCCTCTCGATACAAGGCTTAGGCTAGCAAGGTTATTTGAAGCAAACACAAGTATGAACCGGTACAGCAAAACTTACATAAGAACATATCGCAAGCATTATAATACTCTACACTGTCTTCCTTGTTGCTCAAACACTTTTACCAGAAAATATCTAGACCTTAAGAGAGATCAATTATGCAAACCAATTTTAACAAGCTCTACGGTAGTTCTCCACTAATAGGTTTAAACTACATGCAAAAACTTATGATCTACTTGAGAGCTCAAAACAATTGCCAAGTATCAAATTATCCAAGACATATGAGGCATTTTCTTTTCCCAACCAAATAAAGATAAATATTGTAGCTTCCAACTTTTATTCATTGAACATTAAAAGTAAAACGAAGAACAAGTGTTCATATGAAAAAGCGGAGCGTGTCTCTCTCCCAAACATGGATTGCTAGGATCCGAATTTATTCAAACATAAACAAAACGAAAAATAAACACACAGACGCTCCAAGTAAAGCACATATGATGTGACTGAATAAAAATATAGTTTCAAGGGAGGAACCTGATAAGTTGATGAAGAAGGATGCCTTGGGCATCCCCAAGCTTAGACGCTTGAGTCTTCTTGAAATATGCAGGGATGAACCACGGGGGCATCCCCAAGCTTAGACTTTTCACTCTTCTTGATCATATATCATCCTCCTCTCTTGACCCTTGAAAACTTCCTTCACAACAAACTTCTCATAAACTTCATTAGAGGGGTTAGTACTCAAAAAACTTTAATCCACCTTGGTCCTGTAGTGGCACATTGCAAGAACTCAATAAAACATTAGCTACAGCTCTCTATGTCTAGAAAAGCTCGCTTAAAGTCCACAAGAGACAATGCAAAAAACAGAGACAGAATCTGCCAAAACAGAACAGCCAGTAAAGACGAATTTTAATAAAATACTTCCGTTGCTCAAATCAGAAAACTCAAAACTAATGAAAGTTGCGTAAATATCTGAGGAACACGCACGTAAATTGGCATATTTTTCTGATTTTTCTACAGAGAAAACAGCCCAGATTCGTGACAGATAGAAATCTGTTTCTGCGCAGAAATCCAAATCTAGCATCAACCTTCGATTAGAGGCTTCACTTGGTACAACAAAACACAAAACTAAGATAAGGAGAGGTTGCTACAGTAGTAAACAACTTCCAAGACACAAATATAAAACAAAGTACTGTAGCAAAATAACACATGGGTTATCTCCCAAGAAGTTCTTTTCTTTATAGCCATTAAGATGGGCTCAGCAGTTTTAAATGATGCACTCGCAAGAAATAGTATTTGAAGCAAAAGAGAGCATCAAAAAGCAAATTCAAAACACATTTAAGTCTAACCCACTTCCTATGCATAGGAATCTTGTACACAAATAAATTCATGAAGAACAAAGTGATAAGCATAAGAAGATAAAACAAGAGTAACTTCAAAATTTTAAGCATATAGAGAGGTGTATTAGTACCATGAAAATTTCTACAACCATATTTTCCTCTCTCATAATAATTTTCAGTAGCTTCATGAACAAACTCAACAATATAACTATCACATGCAGCATACTTTTCATGATTTCCAAACATAGGTACTATTTCAAGAGAATCCACAGGAACATAACATTCAACCTCTTCCGGTAAGCATGGAGGACAATCAAATAGTGTAAGAGATAAAGAGTTACTCTCATTAGAAGGTTGACATGGGTAGCTAATCCATTCTTCCTCCTTTTGTTCGTCGCTCTCTTCTTCTTTTTCATCCAATGAGCTTTCAAGTTCATCAATTTCCTCCTCTTTTTCATCCAATGAGCTTTCAGGTTCATCAATTTCTTCTTCCACCGGTTCCTGCAAATTGTGAGTGCATTCTTGTGCATTAATGTGTCTCTCTTTATAATCAAGGATATAAGGATTCCTACTGTAGCATTCTATGCAAGAATTAAGGATAGTAGAGACATAATCTTTAAGGCCCTTACAAACAACACAAGTTTCATAATTCTCAACCATGAAGGATTCTATCTCGGAGGCTCCCATAAATAAGACAAATTGTTCTACCTCTTCGAACCCATAATGAATATAGCAATTCCGATTATAGTTCTTAATTAAAAATTCCTCACTAAAGCCACATTGAAATTTAAGATGTTTAGTATCCTGTTGAGAGCAACAGTTTATATTATGGCGTTCAAGCAAGATTTCAGCAATTGTATTCAATTTTTCTATCATAGCACTCATTATTTTACCAGTTCTTGATTCTCTATAATTATTATAACATTCTATAAGCTCCAAGTAGGTTGTGGGTTCTCCCATAACAGCAGTTTTTAATTTTTAGGTTTTTCAAATTTTTATGGATTTTTGGGTATATAGGGAAAATAAAACAAGACAAAAATAAACTAGACAAAAGTAAACTAAGCAAAGTAAAACTAGACAAAAATAAACTAAGCACAAATAAACTAGACAGAAATAAACTAAGCAAAGCAAAATAAATTAAAACAGAGAGAGAGGTAGAGTGTACTCCCCAGGTGAACTTATGAGTAGAGCTATGCCTCCCCGGCAACGGCGCCAGAAATAGTCTTGATGACCCACAAGTATAGGGGATCGCAACAGTCTCGAGGAAGTAAAACCCAAATTTATTGATTCGACACAAGGGGAGGTAAAGAATACTTATAAGCTTTAACAACTGAGTTGTCAATTCAGCTGCACCTGGAAAAGCACTAGAAACAGGGGTGATGTGAAAGTAGCAGTAATATGAGAGCAATAGTAACAGTAACACAGCAGCAGTAGTAGTAATATGAGAGCAATGGTACCAGAAAATAGTTGACATGTAGAACGAGTATATGATGATGAAAGATGGACCGGGGTTCCCAGCTATCTACACTAGTGGCAACTCTCCAATAACAAGTGTTGGGTGAACAAATTACAGTTGGGCAATTGATAGGATTGAAATAGCATTAAGAAAGAACATCAATTCATTAATCATGTAGGCATGTTTTCCATATTTAGTCGTACGTGCTCGCAATGAGAAACTTGCACAACATCTATTGTCCTACCAGCCGGTGGCAGCCGGGCCTCAAGGGAATCTACTGGATATTAAGGTACTCCTTTTAATAGAGCACCGGAGCAAAGCATTAACACTCCGTGAAAACATGTGTCCCTCACATCACCGCCATCCCCTCCGGTTGTCCCGATTTCTGTCACTTCGGGGCCTTTGGTTCCGGACAGTGACATGTGCATACAACTTGTAGATACAATCTAAGCAATAATTATAGAGCTCAAATCTAAGATCATGCCACTCGGGCCCTAGTGACAAGCATTAAGCATAACAAGATTGCAGCAACAATAACTTCACAAACTTTATAGATAGACTAATCATAATGTATCATCCATCGGATCCCAACAAACACAACACCGATTACATCAGATGGATCTCAATCATGTAAGGCAGCTCATGAGATCATTGTATTGAAGTACATGGGGAAGAGAATACCAACTAGCTACAGCTAGAACCCGTAGTCCATGGGGGAACTACTCACGGAGCATGATGGAGGCGATGGCGTTGATGGAGATGGCTTCCGGGGGCACTTCCCCGTCCCGGCAGGGTGCCGGGACAGAGACTTCTGTCCCCCGAATTGGAGTTTCGCGATGGTGGCGGCGCCCCTGGAGTCTTTCTGGAGTTTCGTCAAGAGGTACGGTGTTTTTAGGTCGAAAGGGGTTTTATAGGCGAAGAGGCGTCAGAGGGGCACCAGGGCGCCCTCCTCATAGGCCGGCGCGGCCAGGGGCCTGCCCGCGCGGCCCTATGGTGTGGGGGCCCTGGGCCTCCTCTCCGTCTCCCCTTCGGTGTTCTGGAGCCTCCCGGGAAAAACAAGATCTTTGGCGTTGATTTCGTCCAATTCCGAGAATATTGCCCGAACAGCCTTTCTGGAACCAAAAACAGCAGAAAACAGGAACTGGCACTGTGGCATCTTGTTAATAGGTTAGTTCCGGAAAACGCATAAAAACATCATAAAGTGCAAGCAAAACATGTAAGTATTGTCATAAAACAAGCATGGAACGACATATCGGAACGAACAAATGCTCTTCCCTTGTTCCTCTTGTATCGGTCATTGATTGGGTTTGGCTTCAATCTTGGCTTGACCCCTTTGATGAACTTTGGCTTGTCTACCCTTTTCTCATAAGGGCACTCATTTGCAAAGTGGCTCTCTTCATCACAATTGTAGCAAGTTCTCTTCTTCTTCTTGTCATTGAGGAGCATAGGCAACTTTCCCTTGTACTTCTTGGCAAAGAAGGCAAAGTCGGTAGCGATGTCACTAGTTGAAGTCATCTCCTCATCTTCTTCAATTTCATATTCTTCTTCTCCTCCATGGTCAGCTCTAGCCTTGAGAGCAAGGTTGTGTGACGCTTCATGGTTGTGTGAGGCTTCATCAACACGGTTCATTGCCTTGAGCCTCTTTCCGGCTTTGGCCATGTTTTCATTGGCGGCCACATAGGAGACTAGATCATCGGAGTTGAGATCGGCACTCTTGGTCATGATTTGCAAGTTGAGTCCAATGTTGGTGTCTTCTTGTTTGACGGCAATCATAGCAATGACCTTGGATTTTATGAAGGCTTCGTTCATCTCGAATCCGTCATTGTACTTCTCAGCACCAAGTCCCTTGACCCTTACTTTCAGAGCACCAAGCCTAGCATAGGCATCGAATACGGATTCTCCATCTCGAATCATGAACTGGTAGGCCTCTTGCTTTGCGGTCTCATAGAGAGATGATTGGATCAAATCGGTTCCCTCTTGGAGTACTACGATCCGATCCCACAACTCTTTAGCGGAGACAATGTCATCAACTTGATCTAGAAGCTTGCGGTTGATGCCACTTCTAATCTTGTCACGTGCGGATGCATTGAGTTGACGGTTGTAGAACTCGGTGGAGGTCAACCGAGTAGGATCTTGTGGCTCCCGGTATCCATGAAGAATGATCTCCCATAGCTCCACACTGCAGCTGCGAATATGAGATTCCATAGAAGATTTCCAATGTGGAAAGTGAGTTCCATCAAAATGGGGAACGGTCCCACTATGGTTTATATGAGGCATGGGTGAAGTGTTTCTAGGATAGTCATGGTTAACTTCATGGAAGGATTCCTTAGAGGCCGAAACCCCACTAGGAGCTCCTCCAGTAGTTAGGTTCTTAAGCATGACAGACATTTCTGCCATTTGGCTTTGTAGTTCATCCTCCTTTTTCTTCTTCTCGGCCTCATATGCCAAGAATCTAGATTTCATTTCTTTAACCGAAAGGTTAGAGTCATCATCTAGACCCTCGAATAGTTTATCCATCTCACTCTTAAGGCGGTGAAGCCCTTAAAAAGAGTCCAGGCTCTGATACCAATTGAAAGTATAGAGATGGTAAACCTAGAGGGGGGGTGAATAGGTTTCTACAGATTTTAATTCTTTCTTTGCAATATTAGGCTTTGCGGAATATAAAGGTGAGCCTAATGCAAACTAGGTGAAGCAACCTATATGAGGATACAACTAACTCGAGCACGAAGGCTCTCACAGGCAGTTAAATCACAAGTAAGGAGTTCGGTTAGAGATAACCGATAGCACGCGGAGACGAGGATGTATTCCCGTGTTCCCTTGCTTTGCAACAAGGTACGTCACGTTTGGAGGAGTGGAGGTCCCACGAAGGATTCCCCGCGCCACGAAGGCTCACCCTATTCTCCGGAGCCTATCCCACGAAGGAATAGCTCTCTCACTTGTGGTAGACTTTGAGGTAGCCTCCAAACCTTCACAATCTTGCCCGGAGCAGATCCACAGCCCGGATGCTTCCGGACTCCTCTTGCCCACCTAGGGTTTCCAAGGAACCCTAGGAAGCAAGCTTCTTGATGAATACAAGGGGGAATAAGATTTGGCTTGGTAGAACGGTAGATCGGGTCCTCCTCTATCGTTTCCCCGGAGGGATTTGAGTTTGGGTGGAGGAGGAGAGAGATCTGAGGCTTTTGGTGTTTCTAACAATGGAGCATGGAAGAAGGAGCTCAAGAACAGCTTGTAGTGTAGTGCCTAACTGTCTAGAGGTAGGAGAAGGGCTATTTATAGTGTTCTTCGAAATATGGCCGTTGCCACTTGCCACCTCAGCATTTTTCCTCGACAAACCCGGTTGACCGGGCCACAGACCGGACAGCCCGGTCCAGAGGCCGGTCAGACCGGATCAGTGACCGGAGCTCCTTTGCGTCGTCCTGGTGCTTCTCCGGTTGGTGTCCGGTTGCTGCCCGGTTGCCGCCCGGTCGACCGGACGGAGCGCCGGACCCGCCGGTCAGGGGCCCGGTTGACCGGTCGCAAACCGGATCTGCTGGCTCCTCCATTGGAACCCGGTTGCCGCCCGGTTGACCGGCCAGCACGCCGGACTGGCCGGTTGCTGGCCCGGTTGGACCGGGCTGGTGACCGGATTTCTCCTGTAGCCCCCTTTTGATTGTTGTTGAAATGGGGGGTCTCCTTTAGCCTTCTTGTTCCTTTGATACACCATTTACGCCTCATTGCCTAATACCTGAGATTATCCTTATAAACACATTAGGCCAAATACTTTAGCACGGTGTCATCGTTACCAAAATAATGGATAAGGGTGAAATACCCTTACAATCTCCCCCTTTTTGGTATACGATGACAAAACATAGAGAGCATAAAAGTAAAGTTTTGAGAGGTGTTTGTTGTTGTCAACGAATGGTAGCGGGTACTCTAACTACCTTATCAACCAGACTTTCAAGAGCGGCTCCCATGAAGGACGTTATCTCTACCAGCAAGGTAGATCATCCCTCTTCTCTTTTGTTTGCACATGTATTTTAGTTTCATTATTGATGACACTCCTCCCAACCTTTTGCTTACACAAGCCATGGCTAACCGAATCCTCGGGTGCCTTCCAACATTCACATACCATGGAGGAGTGTCTATTTGCAAAATTAAGTTGCTTACTGATAGATCAGGGCAAAACATGTGAAGAGAATTATTAATGAAAGTTAATTAATTGGGGCTGGGAACCCCGTTGCCAGCTCTATTGGATAAGCGGATGAGCCACTAGTCCATTGGTGAGAGTCTGTCAGAAGTAAATGACAAGATCGAAAGATAAAACACCACATACTTCCTCATGAGCTATAAAACATTGACACAAATAAGAGATAATAGCTTTTGAATTGTTTAAAGGTAGCACATGAAGTATTTACTTGGAATGGCAGAAAAATACCACATAGTAGGTAGATATGGTGGACACAAATGGCATAGGTTTTGGCTCAAGGTTTTGGATGCACGAGAAGCATTCCCTCTCAGTACAAGGCTTTGGCTAGCAAGGTTGTTTGAAGCAAACACAAGTATGAACCGGTACAGCAAAACTTACATAAGAACATATTGCAAGCATTATAAGACTCTACACTGTCTTCCTTGTTGCTCAAACACTTTTACCAGAAAATATCTAGACCTTAGAGAGACCAATCATGCAAACCAAATTTTAACAAGCTCTACGGTAGTTCTCCACTAATAGGTTTAAACTACATGGTGCATGAGCTTAAACATGATCTACTTGAGAGCTCAAAACAATTGCCAAGTATCAAATTATTCAAGACAATATGAAGCATTTTCTGTTTCCAACCAAATATCAATAAGTGCAACGGTTTTCAACTCCGCCATGAACATTAAAATAAAGTTAAGAACACCAGTGTTCATATGAAAAAGCGGAGCGTGTCTCTCTCCCACACAAGGATTGCTAGGATCCGAATTTATTCAAACATAAACAAAAATAAAAGCACACAGACGCTCCAAGTAAAGCACATATGATGTGACTGAATAAAAATATAGTTTCACTAGAAGTGACCTGATAAGTTGTTGATGAAGAAGGGGATGCCTTGGGCATCCCCAAGCTTAGACGCTTGAGTCTTCTTGAAATATGCAGGGATGAACCACGGGGCATCCCCAAGCTTAGACTTTTCACTCTTCTTGATCATATTGTATCATCCTCTTCTCTTGACCCTTGAAAACTTCCTCCACACCAAACTTTAAGCAAACTCATTAGAGGGTTAGTGCATAATCAAAAATTCACATATTCAGAGGTGACACAATCATTCTTAACACTTCTGGACATTACCCAAGGCTACTGAAAGTTAATGGAACAAAGAAATCCATTCAACATAGCAAAAGAGGGAATGCGAAATAAAAAGGCAGAATCTGTCAAAACAGAACAGTCCGTAAAGACGAATTTTTCTGAGGCACTTAACTTGCTCAGATGGAAAAACTCAAAACTAATGAAAGTTGCGTACATATCTGAGGATCACGCACGTAAATTAGCAGATTTTTTTGATTCTTCTACAGAGAGAAGGACGCGAATTCATGACAGACAGCAAATCTGTTTCTGCGCAGAAATCCAAATCTAGTATCAACCTTCTATCAGAGGCATTACTTGGCACAAAAACATGATAAAGAGAGGTTTCTACAGTAGTAACAACTTCCAAGACTCAACAAAACAGTAGTAAAAATATCATGGGTTATTGATACGTCTCCAACGTATCGATAATTTCTTATGTTCCATGCTACATTATTGATGATATCTACATGTTTTATGCACATTATATGTCATATTTATGCATTTTCGGGAACTAACCTATTAACAAGATGCCGAAGAGCCAGTTGCTGTTTTCTGCTGTTTTTGGTTTCAGAAATCCTAGTAACGAAATATTCTCGGAATTGGACGAAATCAACGCCCCAGTCCTATTTTTGCACGAAGCTTCCGAAGACCGAAAGGATGGCGCGTGAGATGTACACGTCCGTTGGGAACCCCAAGAGGAAGGTATGATGCGCACGGTGGCAAGTTTTCCCTCATGAAACCAAGGTTTAATCGAACCAGTAGGAGCCAAGAAGCACGTTGAAGGTTGATGGTCGCGAAATGTGATGCGGCGCAACACCAGGGATTCCGGCGCCAACTAGGAACCTGCACAACGCAACAAAGTACTTTGCCCCAACGAAACAGTGAGGTTGTCAATCTCACCGGCTTGCTGTAACAAAGGATTAAACGTATCGAGTGGAAGATGTTTGCAAAGAAAACAGTAAAACAAGTAGATTGTATGCTATGGAAAGAATAGGACCGGGGTCCACAGTTCACTAGAGGTGTCTCTCCCATAAGATAAAAGCATGTTGGGTGAACAAATTACAGTCGGGCAATTGACAAATAGAGAAAGGCATAATAATGCATATACATGACATGATAAATATAGTGAGATTTAATCCGGGCATTACGACAAAGAACATAGACCGCCATCCAACTGCATCTATGCCTAAAAAGTCCACCTTCAGGTTATCGTCCGAACCCCCTCCAGTATTAAGTTGCAAAGCAACAGACAATTGCATTAAGTATTGTGCGTAATGTAATCAATAACTACATCCTTAGACATAGCATCAATGTTTTATCCCTAGTGGCAACAGCACATCACAACCTTAGAACTTTCTGTCACTGTCCCAGGTATCAATGAAGGCATGAACCCACTATCGAGCATAATTACTCCCTCTTGGAGTTAAGAGTAAAAACTTGGCCAGAGCCTCTACTAATAACGGAGAGCATGCAAGATCATAAACAACACATGAACAATAGATTGATAATCACCATAATCATAGTACTCTCTATCCATCGGATCCCGACAAACACAACATATAGAATTACATATAGATGATCTTGATCATGTTAGGCAGCTCACAAGATCCAACAATGAAGCACAACAAGGAGAAGACGACCATCTAGCTACTGCTATGGACCCATGGTCCAGGGGTGAACTACTCACTCATCACTCCGGAGGCGATCATGGCGATGAAGAGTCCTCCGGGAGATGAATCCCCTCTCCGGCAGGAGGCGATCTCCTGAATCCCCCGAGATGGGATTCGTGGCGGCGGCGTCTGTAAGGTTTTCCGTATCGTGGCTCTCGGTGGGGGTTTCGCGACGGAGCTTTAAGTAGGCGGAAGGTCAACGCGAGGGGCCACACGAGGGGCCCAGGGGCTAGGTCGGCGCGGCCAGGGCTTGGCCGCGCCGGCCACCCCCTGGCCTCCTGGGCCCACTTCGTTAGGTCTTCGGTCTTCGGAAGCTTCGCAAAAATAGGACCCTGGGCGAAAGTTTCGTCAATTCCGAGAATATTTCTTTACTAGGATTTCTGAAACCAAAACAGCAGAAAACAGCAACTGGCTCTTCGGCATCTTGTTAATAGGTTAGTTCCAGAAAATGCATAAATATGACATATAATGTGCATAAAACATGTAGGTATCATCAATAAAGTAGCATGGAACATAAGAAATTATCGATACGTTGGAGACGTATCAGCATCCCCAAGCTTAGTTCTGCTCGTCCCGAGCAGGTAAAACGATAACAAAGATAATTTCTGAAGTGACATGCCATCAAAATCTTGATCATACTATTTGTAAACATATGTAATGAATGCAGCGATCAAAGCAAAGGTAATGACATGAGTAAACAACTGAATCATATAGCAAAGACTTTTCATGAATAGTACTTCAAGACAAGCATCAATAAGTCTTGCATAAGAGTTAACTCGTAAAGCAATAAATCAAAGTAAAGGTATTGAAGCAACACATAGGAAGATTAAGTTTCAGCGGTTGCTTTCAACTTGTAACATGTATATCTCATGGATATTGTCAATGCATAAAGTAATATAACAAGTGCAATATGCAAGTATGTAGGAATCAATGCACAGTTCACACAAGTGTTTGCTTCTTAAGGTGGAAGGAGATAGGTAAACTGACTCAACAATAAAAGTAAAAGAATGGTCCTTCAGAGGAAAGCATCGATTGCTGTATTTGTGCTAGAGCTTTTATTTTGAAAACATGAAACAATTTTGTCAACGGTAGTAATAAAGCATATGAGTTATGAAAATTATATCTTACAAGTTGCAAGCCTCACGCATAGTATACTAATAGTGCCCGCACCTCGTCCTACTTAACTTGGACTACCGGATCTTTGCATGCCATGTTTCAACCAAGTGTCACAAAGGGGTACCTCCATGCCGCCTGTACAAAGGTCCAAGGAGAATGCTCGCATTTCGGATTTCTCGCTTTTGATTATTCTCAACTTAGACATCCATACCGGGACAACATGGACAACAGATAATGGACTCCTCTTAAATGCATAAGCATGTAGCAAAGTTATTATTCTCATATGAGATTGAGGATATATGTCCAAAACTGAAACTTCCACCATGATTCATGGCTTTAGTTAGCGGCCCAATGTTCTTCTCTAACAATTTTGCATGCTCCAACCACTAAAATGATAGACCTTCAGACAAGACGGACATGCATAGCAACTCACATGATATTCAACAATAGTTGATGGCGTTCCCCAGAAGCATGGTTATCGCACAACAAGCAACTTAATAAAATATAAAGTGCATAAGTACATATTCAATACTACGATAGTTTTTAAGGCTATTTTGTCCCATGAGCTATATATTGCAAAGGTGAATGATGGAATTTTAAAGGTAGCACTCAAGCAATTTACTTTGGAATGGCGGGAAATACCATGTAGTAGGTAGGTATGGTGGACACAAATGGCATAGTGGTTGGCTCAAGGATTTTGGATGCATGAGAAGTATTCCCTCTCGATACAAGGTTTAGGCTAGCAAGGTTATTTGAAGCAAACTCAAGGATGAACAAGTGCAGCAAGACTCACATAAAAGACATATTGTAAACATTATAAGACTCTACACTGTCTTCCTTGTTGTTCAAAACTCAATACTAGATATTATCTAGACCTTAGAGAGACCAATTATGCAAACCAAATTTTAGCATGCTCTATGTATTTCTTCACTAATAGGTGCAAAGCATATGATGCAAGAGCTTAAACATGAGCACAACAATTGCCAAGTATCACATTATCCAAGACATTTTAGAATTACTACATGTAGCATTTTCCAATTCCAACCATATAACAAATTAACGAAGAAGAAACTTCGCCTTGAACATTATGAGTAAAGCCTAAGGACACATGTGTCCATATGCAACAGCGGAGCGTGTCTCTCCCACAAAGTGAATGCTAGGATCCATCTTATTCAAACAAAAACAAAAACGAAAACAAACCGACGCTCCAAGTAAAGAACACCAGATGTGACTGAATAAAAATTTCAGGGGAGGAACCTGATGATGTTGTCGATGAAGAAGGGGATGCCTTGGGCATCCCCAAGCTTAGACGCTTGAGTCTTCTTAAAATATGCAGGGATGAACCACGGGGCATCCCCAAGCTTAGAGCTTCTTGATCTTAGTATATCATTCTCCTCTCTTGACCCTTGAAAACTTCCTTCACACCAAACTTCAAGCAAACTCATTAGAGGGTTAGTGCATCATTAATAATTCACACATTCAGAGGTGACACAATCATTCTTTACACTTCTGGACATTGCATAATGCTACTGGACATTAATGGATCAAAGAAATAAATCCAACATAGCAAAAGAGGCAATGCGAAATAAAAGGCAGAATCTGTCAAAAACAGAACAGTCCGTAAAGACGAATTTATAAATGGCACCAGACTTGCTCAAATGGAAAAACTCAAAACTAATGAAAGTTGCGTACATATCTGAGGATCACGCTCGTAAATTGGCAGATTTTTTCGAATTTTCTACAGAGAATTATGCCCAGATTCGTGACAGACAGCAATGCTGTTTCTGTGCAGCGATCCCAAATATAACATCAACTTTGACATAGAAACTTTACTTGGCACAAAAACATGATAAGGAGAGGTTGCTACAGTAGTAAACAACTTCCAAGACTCAATAAAAAAAAAATTGCTGTAGGTAAAAACATGGGTTGTCTCCCATAAGCGCTTTTCTTTAACGCCTTTCAGCTAGGCGCAGAAAGTGCAAATCAAGTATTATCGAGAGATGGTGTGTCAACCTTACCTTGGGCTTCATCTTTACCTTTCTTAATGTTTTTCTTTCCTTTTGGTTTAGGAAATATATGATTCCCCCCTGGTATAGAGGTGAATTTCAGAGTGCCTTCTCCCACATCAATGACTGCTCCCAATAATTTCAGCAAGGATCTTCCGAATATGATTTTTCCTGTTTCAATAATAAGATAATCAATGGATATTGTTCTTCCACGAATGGTTGTATGCACACCTGCAGCTATTCCCTTAGGAATTATGATAGAGTTATCAATAAGAGCTATTTCTTCTCCCCCTTTATCGACTCCCCAAAGTTTCAAAGATTTATAAATGTTTTCAGGCATAAGGCAAAATTCATACATAATATCACAATAGGCATGAAGAGTTCGATCACCGATGACAATTTTAACAGAAGGGTCCCATGATGAAGGTTTAGGATTCTCTAAGACTTGTTCAAGACGATTACGAACACAGTGATAATTATCATTTAAGCGAGATGTACTTATCTCGAGATTGTTCAATCTATTATGAATGCTAATAAGGGCTGAATCAAAGTTATTAGCTGAATCATGTGATGCAACCAATTTCTTTATGGCATTAAAAGCTTGATCCCCATTACAATGAAGGAAATCTCCTCCTACTAAAGTGTCCAAAGCATATCTATAGCGAACCATAAGACCAAAATAAAAATTACTAAGGAGCAAACTTAGAGTCATTTGAGGTTCAGTTTTGCGATAAGAAGTAAAAATTCTAGACCAAGCATCCTTAAAACTCTCCTCATCCCCTTGCTTGAAAGTGAAAACTAAGTCTTCAGGTGAAGAAGTAACAGGTTCAGAGCTAGACATGGTAATAAAAGTAACTAAAAAAAAAATTTTGTATTTTAAATATAGAGTGCAGGACAATAAAGCAAACTAGATAGAGTAAATGCAAGTAACTAATTTTTTTGTGTTTTTGATATAGCAAACAAGATAGCAAATAAAGTAAAACTAGCAACTAATTTTTTTGTGTTTTGATTTAGTGCAGCAAACAAAGTAGTAAATAAAATAAAGCAAGACAAAAACAAAGTAAAGAGATTGAGAAGTGGAGACTCCCCTTGCGTGTCTTGATCTCCCCGGCAACGGCGCAGAAAAGTGCTTGATGCGCGTAGATGTACACGTCCGTTGGGAACCCCAAGAGGAAGGTATGATGCGCACAAAGCAAGTTTTCCTCAGTATGAAACCAAGGTTTAATCGAACCAGAGGAGCCAAGAAGCACGTTGAAGGTTGATGGTCGCGAAATGTGATGCGGCGCAACACCAGGATTCCGCGCCAACTAGGAACCTGCACAACGCAACCAAAGTACTTTGCCCCAACGAAACAGTGAGGTTGTCAATCTCACCGGCTTGCTGTAACAAAGGATTAAACGTATCGAGTGGAAGATGTTTGCAAAGAAAAGAAAACAAGTAGATTGTATGCTATGGAAAGAATAGGACCGGGGTCCACAGTTCACTAGAGGTGCCTATAAGATAAAAGCATGTTGGGTGAACAAATTACAGTCGGGCAATTGACAAATAGAGAAAGGCATAATAATGCATATACATGACATGATAAATATAGTGAGATTTAATCCGGGCATTACGACAAAGAACATAGACCGCCATCCAACTGCATCTATGCCTAAAAAGTCCACCTTCAGGTTATCATCCGAACCCCCTCCAGTATTAAGTTGCAAAGCAACAGACAATTGCATTAAGTATTGTGCGTAATGTAATCAATAACTACATCCTTAGACATAGCATCAATGTTTTATCCCTAGTGGCAACAGCACATCACAACCTTAGAACTTTCTGTCACTGTCCCAGGTATCAATGAAGGCATGAACCCACTATCGAGCATAATTACTCCCTCTTGGAGTTAAGAGTAAAAACTTGGCCAGAGCCTCTACTAATAACGGAGAGCATGCAAGATCATAAACAACACATGAACAATAGATTGATAATCACCATAATCATAGTACTCTCTATCCATCGGATCCCGACAAACACAACATATAGAATTACATATAGATGATCTTGATCATGTTAGGCAGCTCACAAGATCCAACAATGAAGCACAACAAGGAGAAGACGACCATCTAGCTACTGCTATGGACCCATGGTCCAGGGGTGAACTACTCACTCATCACTCCGGAGGCGATCATGGCGATGAAGAGTCCTCGGGAGATGAATCCCCTCTCCGGCAGGGTGCCGGAGGCGATCTCCGAATCCCCCGAGATGGGATTCGCGGGCGCGCTCTGTAAGGTTTTCGTATCGTGGCTCTCGGTGGGGGTTTCGCGACGGAGCTTTAAGTAGGCGGAAGGTCAACGCGAGGGGCCACACGAGGGCCCAGGGCTAGGTCGGCGCGGCCGGCTTGGGCCGCGCCGCCACACCCCCTGGCCTCCTCGTGGCCCCACTTCGTTAGGTCTTCGGTCTTCTGGAAGCTTCGTGCAAAAATAGGACCCTGGGCGAAAGTTTCGTCCAATTCCGAGAATATTTCTTTACTAGGATTTCTGAAACCAAAAACAGCAGAAAACAGCAACTGGCTCTTCGGCATCTTGTTAATAGGTTAGTTCCAGAAAATGCATAAATATGACATATAATGTGCATAAAACATGTAGGTATCATCAATAAAGTAGCATGGAACATAAGAAATTATCGATACGTTGGAGACGTATAACGAAGTGGGGCGACGAGGCGCCGCCACACTAGGGCCGCGCGGCTAGGGTGGGGCCCGCGCCGCCCTGGTGTGTGGCCCCCTCGTTCCGCCCCTTGACCTACCCTTTCGCCTACTTAAAGCCTCCGTCGCGAAACCCTAGTACCGAGAGCCACGATACGGAAAACCTTCCGGAGACGCCGCCGCCGCGAATCCCATCTCGGGGGATTCAGGAGATCGCCTCGGCACCCTGCCGGAGAGGGGAATCATCTCCCGGAGGACTCTTCATCGCCATGATCGCCTCCGGAGTGATGAGTGAGTAGTTCACCCCTGGACTATGGGTCCATAGCGAGCTAGATGGTCGTCTTCTCCTAATTGTGCTTCATTGTTGGATCTTGTGAGCTGCCTAACATGATCAAGATCATCTATCGTAATTCTATATGTTGTGTTTGTCGGGATCCGATGGATAGAGAATACTATGTTATGGTGATTATCAATCTATTATTTATGTGTTATTTATGATCTTGCATGCTCTCCGTTATTAGTAGAGGCTCTGGCCAAGTTTTTGCTCTTAACTCCAAGAGGGAGTATTTATGCTCGATAGTGGGTTCATGCCTTCATTGATACCTGGGACAGTGACAGAAAGTTCTAAGGTTGTGATGTGCTGCCACTAGGGATAAAACATTGATTCTATGTCTAAGGATGTAGTTGTCGATTACATTACGCATCATACTTAATGCAATTGTCTGTTGCTTTGCAACTAATACTGAAAGGGTTCGGATGATAACCTGAAGGTGGACTTTAGGCATAGATGCAGTTGGATGGCGGTCTATGTACTTTGTCGTAATGCCCAATTAAATCTCACTATATTTATCATATCATGTATATGCATTGTTATGCCCTTTTCTATTTGTCAATTGCCCGACTGTAATTTGTTCACCCAACATGCTTTTATCTTATGGGAGAGACACCTCTAGTGAACTGTGGACCCCGGTCCTATTCTTTACATCGCATACAATCTACTGCAATACTTGTTTTACTGTTTTCTTGCAAACAATCATCTTCCACACAATACGGTTAATCCTTTGTTACAGCAAGCCGGTGAGATTGACAACCTCACTGTTTCGTTGGGACAAAGTACTTTGGTTGTGTTGTGGGTTCCACGTTGGCGGCGGAATCCCTGGTGTTGCGCCGCACTACATCCCGCCGCCATCAACCTTCAACGTGCTTCTTGGCTCCTCCTGGTTCGATAAACCTTGGTTTCTTTCGAGGGAAAACTTGCTGCTGTGCGCATCATACCTTCCTCTTGGGGTTCCCAACGGTGAGTTACACGCCATCAAGCTCTTTTTCTGGCGCCGTTGCCGGGGAGATCAAGACACGCGGCAAGGGGAGTCTCCACTTCCCAATCTCTTTACTTTGTTTTTGTCTTGCTTTATTTTATTTACTACTTTGTTTGCTGCACCTAAACAAAACACAAAAAATTAGTTGCTAGTTTTACTTTATTTATTGTCTTGCTCTCTATATCAAAAACACAAAAAAAATTAGTTACTCGTCTTTACTTTGTTTGCCTAGTTTACTTTTTGCTTATTGCATCATGTTTCCTTTTAATTTTACCACAAAAGACATACCGGTAGGACGTGGGTCTATAGTTGGGAGAAATAATATAGAAGAATTTTTCAATCATGTTAGTATTACTGAAGATTTTGAAGATAGACACTTGGTAGAACTTGCACCTACCTATGAAATTGCTGCTGCTGCTTTAGTTCGCATGTTGGAAACTAAATTTGTTAATCTCAATCCTATAATCCAACACATGTTTCTTACACTCGGTGATATGGAAGAAGGGGAAAAGAAAGATTTTGTTTTAGAAACTCTTCTTAGAGAATTTGGTGGTCTAGCAAGAGAGGCTAGAAAGGTCTTTGCTAAATTTAATATGCTAGGTTCTCATACTAATTTTGTTGGTCTCCTTGAAAAAATGGACATGGATAGAATAAGATACACTAATAATATTAATGATGGTGGGGAGATCAAAGCACCAATACCATGTAAACTCCTAGCTATGAATGATGCACTAGAAAATAACTATGCTTGGCTTGTTCCTGAAAATTTGTTCGATGAGAATAGCAAGCCCAAGACTAATGAAAAGGGAGACGCTGAAACTTATGTATCCAATATACTATGCTTGGTTGAGAAAACTCCCAACTCTCAAGGTAATAATGTTGATGCTTCTTCGTTTGAAAATACTTGATTTGCACTTTCTGCGCCTAGCTGAAAGGCGTTAAAGAAAAGCGCTTATGGAAGACAACCCATGTTTTTACTACAGTACTTTGTTTTATATTTGAGTCTTAGAAGTTGTTTACTACTGTAGCAACCTCTCCTTATCATGTTTTGTGCCAAGTAAAGTTTCTATGTTAAAGTTGATGTTATATTTGGGATCGCTGCGCAGAAACAGCATTGCTGTCTGTCACGAATCTGGGCCTAAGTCTCTGTAGAAAATTCTAAAAAATCTGCCAATTTACGAGCGTGATCCTCAGATATGTACGAAACTTTCATTAGTTTTGAGTTTTTCTATTTGAGCAAGTCTGGTGCCATTTTAAAATTCGTCTTTACGAACTATTCTGTTTTGACAGATTCTGCCTTTTATTTCGCATTGCCTCTTTTGGTATGTTGGATGAATTTCTTTGATCCATTAATGTCCAGTGGCTTTGTGCAATGTCCAGAAGTGTTAAGAATGATTGTGTCACCTCTGAACATGTAAATTTTTAATTGTGCACTAACCCTCTAATGAGTTTGCTTGAAGTTTGGTGTGAAGGAAGTTTTCAAGGGTCAAGAGAGGAGTATGATATACTATGATCAAGAGGAGTGAAAGCTCTAAGCTTGGGGATACCCCGTGGTTCATCCCTGCATATTTTAAGAAGACTCAAGCGTCTAAGCTTGGGGATGCCCAAGGCATCCCTTCTTCATCGACAACATCATCAGGTTCCTCCCCTGAAACTATATTTTTATTCGGTCACATCTTATGTTCTTTGCTTGGAGCGTCGGTTTGTTTTGTTTTTGTTTTTGTTTGAATAAAATGGATCCTAGCATTCACTTTGTGGGAGAGAGACACGCTCCGCTGTTGCATATGGACAAATATGTCCTTAGGCTTTACTCATAATGTTCATGGCGAAGTTTCTTCTTCGTTAAATTGTTATATGGTTGGAATTGGAAAATGCTACATGTAGTAATTCTAAAATGTCTTGGATAATGTGATACTTTGCAATTGTTGTGCTCATGTTTAAGCTCTTGCATCATATACTTTGCACCCATTAATGAAGAAATACATAGAGCTTGCTAAAATTTGGTTTGCATATTTTGTCTCTCTAAGGTCTAGATAATATCTAGTATTGAGTTTTGAACAACAAGGAAGACGGTGTAGAGTCTTATAATGTTTACAATATGTCTTTTATGTGAGTTTTGCTGCACCGGTTCATCCTTGAGTTTGCTTCAAATAACCTTGCTAGCCTAAACCTTGTATCGAGAGGGAATACTTCTCATGCATCCAAAATCCTTGAGCCAACCACTATGCCATTTGTGTCCACCATACCTACCTACTACATGGTATTTCTCCGCCATTCCAAAGTAAATTGCTTGAGTGCTACCTTTAAATTTCCATTCTTTACCTTTGCAATATATAGCTCATGGGACAAAATAGCCTTAAAAACTATCGTAGTATTGAATATGTACTTATGCACTTTATCTCTTATTAAGTTGCTTGTTGTGCGATAACCATGCTTCTGGGGACGCCATCAACTACTCTTTGTTGAATATCATGTGAGTTGCTATGCATGTCCGTCTTGTCTGAAGTAAGAGAGATCTACCACCTTAATGGTTGGAGCATGCATATTGTTAGAGAAGAACATTGGGCCGCTAACTAAAGCCATGAATCATGGTGGAAGTTTCAGTTTGGACATATATCCTCAATCTCATATGAGAATAATAATTGTTGCTACATGCTTATGCATTAAAGAGGAGTCCATTATCAGTTGTCCATGTTGTCCCGGTATGGATGTCTAAGTTGAGAATAATCAAAAGCGAGAAATCCAAATGCGAGCTTTCTCCTTAGACCTTTGTACAGGCGGCATGGAGGTACCCCTTTGTGACACTTGGTTGAAACATGTGTATTGCGATGATCCGGTAGTCCAAGCTAAGTAGGACAAGGTGCGGGCACTATTAGTATACTATGCATGAGGCCTGCAACTTGTAAGATATAATTTACATAACTCATATGCTTTATTACTACCGTTGACAAAATTGTTTCATGTTTTCAAAATAAAAGCTCTAGCACAAATACAGCAATCGATGCTTTCCTCTTTGAAGGACCTTTCTTTTACTTTTATTGTTGAGTCATTTTACCTATCTCTCTCCACCTCAAGAAGCAAACACTTGTGTGAACTGTGCATTGATTCGTACATACTTGCATATTGCACTTGTTATATTACTCTATGTTGACAATATCCATGAGATATACATGTTGTAAGTTGAAAGCAACCTTAATTTTCCTTTGTGTTGCTTCAATACCTTTACTTTGATTTATTGCTTTATGAGTTAACTCTTATGCAAGACTTATTGATGCTTGTCTTGAAGTACTATTCATGAAAAGTCTTTGCTTTATGATTCACTTGTTTACTCATGTCATTACCATTGTTTTGATCGCTGCATTCATTACATATGTTTACAAATAGTATGATCAAGATTATGATGGCATGTCACTTCAGAAATTATCTTTGTTATCGTTTTACCTGCTCGGGGACGAGCAGAACTAAGCTTGGGGATGCTGATACGTCTCCAACGTATCGATAATTTCTTATGTTCCATGCTACATTATTGATGATATCTACATGTTTTATGCACATTATATGTCATATTTACGCATTTTCTGGAACTAACCTATTAACAAGATGCCGAAGAGCCAGTTGCTGTTTTCTGCTGTTTTTGGTTTCAGAAATCCTAGTAACGAAATATTCTCGGAATTGGACGAAATCAACGCCCAGGGTCCTATTTTTGCATGAAGCTTCCAGAAGACCGAAAGGATAATGAAGTGGGGCGACGAGGCGCCGCCACACCAGGGCCGCGCGGCCAAGGTGGGGCCCGCGCCGCCCTGGTGTGTGGCCCCCTCGCCGCCCTCCCTTCGCCTACTTAAAGCCTCCGTCGCGAAACCCCCAGTACCGAGAGCCACGATACGGAAAACCTTCCAGAGACGCCGCCGCCGCGAATCCCATCTCTGGGGATTCAGGAGATCCGGCACCCTGCCGGAGAGGGGAATCATCTCCGGAGGACTCTTCATCGCCATGATCGCCTCCGGAGTGATGAGTGAGTAGTTCACCCCTGGACTATGGGTCCATAGCAGTAGCTAGATGGTCGTCTTCCCTAATTGTGCTTCATTGTTGGATCTTGTGAGCTGCCTAACATGATCAAGATCATCTATCTGTAATTCTATATGTTGTGTTTGTCGGGATCCGATGGATAGAGAATACTATGTTATGGTGATTATCAATCTATTATTTATGTGTTGTTTATGATCTTGCATGCTCTCCGTTATTAGTAGAGGCTCTGGCCAAGTTTTTGCTCTTAACTCCAAGAGGGAGTATTTATGCTCGATAGTGGGTTCATGCCTTCATTGATACCTGGGACAGTGACAGAAAGTTCTAAGGTTGTGATGTGCTGTTGCCACTAGGGATAAAACATTGATTCTATGTCTAAGGATGTAGTTGTCGATTACATTACGCACCATACTTAATGCAATTGTCTGTTGCTTTGCAACTTAATACTGAAAGGGGTTCGGATGATAACCTGAAGGTGGACTTTTTAGGCATAGATGCAGTTGGATGGCGGTCTATGTACTTTGTCGTAATGCCCAATTAAATCTCACTATATTTATCATATCATGTATATGCATTGTTATGCCCTTTTCTATTTGTCAATTGCCCGACTGTAATTTGTTCACCCAACATGCTTTTATCTTATGGGAGAGACACCTCTAGTGAACTGTGGACCCCGGTCCTATTCTTTACATCGCATACAATCTACTGCAATACTTGTTTTACTGTTTTCTTGCAAACAATCATCTTCCACACAATACGGTTAATCCTTTGTTACAGCAAGCCGGTGAGATTGACAACCTCACTGTTTCGTTGGGACAAAGTACTTTGGTTGTGTTGTGCAGGTTCCACGTTGGCGCCGGAATCCCTGGTGTTGCGCCGCACTACATCCCGCCGCCATCAACCTTCAACGTGCTTCTTGGCTCCTCCTGGTTCGATAAACCTTGGTTTCTTTCTGAGGGAAAACTTGCTGCTGTGCGCATCACTTGGGGTTCCCAACGAACGTGTGAGTTACACGCCATCAGTTATCTCCCAAGAAGTGCTTTCTTTATAGCCATTAAGATGGTCTCAGTAATTTTAATGATGCTCTCGCAAGAAATAAGGGCTGCAGCAAAAGAGAGCATCAAGAAGCAAATTCAAAACACATTTAAGCCTAACTCGCTTCCTATGCAAAGGAATCTTGTACACAAATAAATTCATGAATAACAAAGTAGCATAGGAAGACAAAACACGAGTAACTTCAAGATTCTCAACATAAAGAGGGGAAACTTAATATTATTAAGATGCATATAACCATGTTTCCCTCTCTCATAATAACTTTCAGTAGCATCATGAACAAACTCAACAATATAACTATCACATACAACATTCTTGTCATGAGCTACATGCATAAAATTATTACTCTCCACATAAGCATAATCATTACTATTAATTGTAGTGGGAGCAAATTCAATAAAATAGCTATCATTATTCTCATCACCATAATCATCATATATAGGAGGCATATTGTAATCATAATTAATTTTCTCCTCAATAGTAGGTGGACTGAAAATATCATATTCATCATTGTAAACATCATATATAGGAGGTAAAGTATCATCAAAGTAAATTTTCTCCTCCATGCTTGGGGGACTAAAAATATCACAACCAGCTTCCCCAAGCTTAAATTCTTCCATAGCATTAGAAATAATAGTGTTCAAAGAGTTCATGCTAATAACATTGCTACAACTATTTTGCAAACAAAGTTCCATGGGTTTTTTAATTTTCTCTTCAAACACATCATGTCCTAATTCAAGATAAATACTATAAAGATCTCTATTTTTTGTTTTCTATTAAGCCTAACTAGTGAAAATAAAAACAAGAAACAAAAAGATAAAATTGCAGAATCTAAAGGAGATACCTTCGAGCACTCACACACCGGCAACAGTGCTAGGAAATAGCTTAGTAGTCGGAGGATGTGAATACCTTTTACCTTACCTCCCCGGCAACGGCGCAAGAAAATAGCTTGATGTCTACTCACGCTTCTATTCCTATAGACAGTGTTGGGCCTCCAAGAGCAGAGGTTTGTAGAACAGCAACAAGTTTCCCTTAAGTGAATCACCCAAGGTTTATCGAACTCAGGGAGGTAGAGGTCAAAGATATTCCTCTCAAGCAACCCTGCAATTAAGATACAAGAAGTCTCGTGTGTCCCCAACACACCTAATACATTTGTCAGATGTATAGGTGCACTAGTTCGGCGAAGAGATAGTGAAATACAAGTAATATGGATGAATATGAGTGGTAATAACAATCTGAAATAAATATGGCAGCAAGCAAACATGTAACAGAACTTGTTGGAAACGGTGTTTCAATGCTTAGAAACAAGGCCTAGGGATCATACTTTCACTAGTGGACACTCTCAACATTGATCACATAATAAATAAATAACTTCTCCTCACTTGTGCTACTTTCAAACACTCTCTTGTTGGATAACAAACACCATTCATTGTGTAGGGCTACAAGAGCTCCCTCAAGCCGGAGTAAACAAGCTCCACAACATCCGGAGTTCATATTAAAGTAACCTCTAGAGTGCATAATAGACCGTTGCAATTTAGACCGAGTACTAACATAGCATACACACTGTCACCAATAGCTATGAAAGGAGGAATAGATCACATCAATACTATCATAGTAATAGTTAACTCCATAATCTACAAGAGATTACAATCATAACCTACGCCAAGTACTACATGATGCACACACTGTCACCTTTACATCATGGAGGAGGAATAGACTACTTTAATAACATCACTAGAGTAGCACATAGATTAATAGTGATACAAAGCTCATCATATGGATCTCAATCATGTAAGGCAGCTCATGAGATCATTGTATTGAGGTACATAAGAGAGAGATTAACCACACAACTACCGGTAGAGCCCTCAGCCTCGGGGGAGAACTACTCCCTCCTCATCATGGGAGACAGGCGGCGATGAAGATGGCGGTGGTGTCGATGGAGATGGCTCCGGGGGCAATCCCCGTCCCGGCGGCGTGCCGGAAAAGAGACTTCTGTCCCCCGAAAAGGAGTTTCGCGATGGCGGCGGCGCCCCTGGAGTCTTTCTGGAGTTTCGTTAATTGGTGTAGGGTTTTCACGCGACGAAGGATTTTATAGGCGAAGAGGCGGCGCAAGGGTGCTGGGGGCCACCCCATAGGCGGCGCACCCGCCTCCAGGCCGCGCCCTGTGGTGTGGGGGCCCTGGCCTCCTCTCCGGCTCCCCTTCGGTGTTCGGTCCGTCGGTGAAATAAGATGTTCGGCTTTTGTTTCGTCGAATTCCGAGAACATTGCCCGAACAGCCTTTCTCGAACCAAAAACAGAAAACAGAACTGGCACTTCGGCATCTTGTTAATAGGTTAGTCCGGAAAATGCATAAAATCATTATAAAGTGTGAGCAAAACATGTAGGTATTGTCATAAAACTAGCATGGAACATCAGAAATTATAGATACGTTGGAGACGTATCAATACCTCAGATTTTACTATCAAAAATCTGTAGCCAATGCTATGAAATGCATATCCCAGAAGAACACAATCCACGGTTTTTGGTCCAAGCTTGCGCTTCTTGGGTATCGGCACATTTACTTTCGCCATACAGCCCCAAGTTCGTAGGTAAGAGAGTTTCAACCTTTTCCTTTCCCATTCCTCAAAAGGGGTAATGGTTTTGTTCTTTGTGGGGACACGGTTTAGGACATGACATGCAGTCAATATCGCCTCCCCCCACCATGCCTTGGATAGACCCGATGTATCTAACATGGCGTTAACCAAATCAGTTAGAGTACGGTTCTTTCTTTCGGCCACCCCATTTGACTGAGGTGAGTAGGGAGGCGTCCTCTCATGGATAATACCATGTTCCGCACAAAAAGAATCAAACTCGTTGGAAAAATACTCTCCACCACGATCAGACCTTAGCCGCTTGATCTTTCGATCAAGTTGGTTTTCTGCTTCAGCTTTAAAGATTTTGAAGTGATTAAGAGCTTCATCTTTAGATTTCAGGAGGTACACATAACAATATCGAGTAGAGTCATCAATTAAAGTCATGAAGTATCTTTTCCCTCCTTTTGTCAATTCACCATTCATTTCACAAAGATCCGAATGTATAAGCTCCAGCGGTGCCAAGTCTCTTGCCTCCGCAGTCTTGTGAGACTTACGTGGTTGCTTAGCTTGCACACATACTTGGCACTTGGATTTCTTGACAATAGCAAATTTCGGAATTATATTCATATTCGCTAGCCGCGTCATGCACCCAAAATTAATATGACAAAGTCGTGAATGCCAAATATCGGACTCACTATCATTGCAAACATGATTAATAATTTGAGTACATAAGTCTGACAAAGATAAGCGGAACAAGCCTCCGCACACATAACCCTTTCCAACAAATTGTCCACACTTGGAAATTACAACTTTATTGGACTCAAAAACCAACTTAAAACCATCTCGACATAAAAGCGATCCGCTAACGAGATTCTTATTAATGGAAGGAACGTGCTGCACATTCTTCAGCTGGATGGTCTTTCCCGAAGTAAACTTCAGATCCACCGTACCAACACCACGAACAGAAGCACGTGAGCCGTTTCCCATCAGCACGGAGGAAGTCCTTGCGACCTGATAAGAAGAAAACATAGAGACATCAGAACATACATGTGTATTGGCTCCGGTGTCTATCCACCAATCAGGAGAATTACATACTGAAAGGACAGTAGGGGAAATACCGTACCCAACGTCCTTCATCTCAGTATCAACGCCAATAACAACATTTGCGGACTTGCCGCTGTTCCCACGCCGATCATGGCGTTCTGGGCAATCAGGAGCCCAATGTCCAGGAGCGCCACAAACATGGCAGTTCCCTTTCTTCTTATAAGGAGTCTTCCTCTTGAAGTTGGTTGAGTTGGAGGCTTTGTTCTTCTCGTCAAACTTGCCTTTTCCATTGTTCTTATTCTTAGACTTGTGAGATTGGAAGTTCTTCTTCTGTACCACATTGGCACTGGAACCTCCCTCAAAACTACGAGCGCGTGTGTCCTTTGCTCTCGCCTTCTCTTCCACATGAAGCGAGCCAATGAGATCCGAAACGGAAAACTCTTGTCTCTTATGTTTCAGAGAAGTAGCAAAGTTCCTCCACGAAGGAGGAAGCTTGGCAATAATGCCACCGGCCACAAATTTGTCCGGTAAGGTACACTTAAACTGCTCGAGTTCTTTGGCAAGGGACTGAATCTCATGAGCCTGCTCAACCACGGAGCGCTCATCAGTCATCCTGTAGTCATAGTATTGCTCCATGACATACAGTTCAGTGCCAGCGTCCGAGACCCCAAATTTGGCCTCGAGCGCATCCCACGCATCTTTACCATGGTCGAAAGCCATGTACGGGTCAACAATGTTGTCCCCAAGAATGCTGAACAAGGCCGCCTTAAACATGGCGTCGACCTTCTCAAACTTTTCCTGCTCCTCTGCAGAAAGAGGCCCCTCAGGTCTAGCATCTGTGGCGCTAAAACAGCCTAGGTTTGTAAACCATAGAACTGCCTTTGTGCGCCACCTCTTGTAATGCATACCATCAAAGAGGGGAGGTCGAGTAGCGGCAGCAACGCTGCTTGAATTGATTTGCCTATAATCAGGTTTTTGGATTGTTGAATATATAAGCAAATATCCATATGAAATAATCCGTACAAGTAATTGATAAATCATGACTATGAAAACAACAAATAAACTAATCGTGCAGACTAGTAAGATAGATGAACATATCACATCTAAACAAGACAAACCGATCGCATCTACCACAGAAACTAGAAGAAGAAACTCTAACAGAAACTGAAAGAGAAACGACAAGATCACATACTTCACAGCAGCGTCGTTGTCGCCCATGTTGAGGTTGCCGAAGAAGTCGCTGAGGTCCGGGAAGAAGTTGTCGGTGTGGAGGAACTCGTCGTCCGATGACGACGTCGTGATGCCAGTAGTCGCGTCGGAGCGTGTAACATCCCAAAAATTCAAAGCAATGAAGAAAGTCAATTTCCCTTTTTCCAAAATTTTGAGCCAACAAAAACTTGGTTTGATTTTAAATTGTGTGCATAGTGTTCATGCATGAATGTTTTGATGTTGCCATGAATGTTTGTTTGAAGTGTTTGAAAATGTTTCTAAACCAAAACCAATATTGGATCGAAGAGAAACAAAGCAAAAGAAAATAAAATAAAAATAGAATCACATATGAGCATATGGCCACATTTGCAAATATTAACATATGCCATGTTTACTTTGCTTAGATGGTTTGAAACCATTAATAAAATCAACCTAATACTCATTGAACCCAAAACAATAACATTTGAGTCAAAGGAAAGCAAAACAAATAAAAATAAAAATAAAAATAAAAATCAAGGCACATATGATAATAGTCACTTCTGCAAATATTATCAGGATGCCTATATTGAGCCCCTTTGGTTTTTCTTTTCTAAACCAGACACCATAATCTTTTTGTCCAGATCCCAAGTACACATAAAAGTGAGTAAATTGGTGTTGACCAACCTTGCTGAGTCATTCTCAAATGCTTATAATAAGCAACCAAAGTGCCAACATTGAAACAGATTCAACATTGCGTAGACTTCTTCTGTACATATCTAGCTACAATTTAACGCCATAATTTTCTGGAGAAATAGAAGTCTGAGGTTTTGAAATTTTTAAAATTTTGAAAGTGGAGAGAGCACTGGTCCACCAAATCCCTATCAGACCGCTGCAGCTTACTGTATTTTCTACTCGACCATGAGTCGTCGTGGATGACGTGCATGCAGCTAGCTAGGCGGCATTCAACGGTCTAATCCAACGTAACGTTCATCCAGGCTATAAGCGCCGACATGGGTCTTGCTCCAGGCCTGGAGGATGCTGTACGTAGCAGGGTAGCTAGTGTGGACTGGACTACTAGCTTCGCAGTTTCACGTCAGGGCATCTCCAGCGGGCCGACGCATCTCGGACGTTCGAAAATGTCCGTTTGCGTCGGCCCGCGGACGCGTTGTGGCCCAGACCGACCGTTTGCATCGGGGGTAGCTCCAGCGGTGCGGACGCATATTTTATCCGGGGACAGCGTCAAGGTCGCTAATGGCGTTTTACGTCCCGTCGAGGACTGCCGCCGGCGATTAACTGTTCCCGCGCGACGACGATCGTTCCCGCGCGCGCCCAATACATTCGCAAGTTTCGCCGGGCCAACGCCGTTTCCCGCCCCGCCGTGGCTATATACGGTGGACACCGCCGGGTGCGACGGGCACACCTCACCCTACCATCCATCCATGGCGGACCACATGAGTTGGGAGCAAGTTGTTGACATTTGCCGCCAGCTCCACCCGGAGGAGGAGGAGGACGAGGTAGCTGCCGCGTTGAGGCCCAGCAGCTGGACCTGGAGGTCGCGGAGGCGGAGGCGGCAGAGCGCGCGGAAGGGCGCCTCGCGGCGACCAGGGCGGAGATCGCCAACGCCATGGCCGAGCTCGCCGACGCCAGGGCCGAGCTCGCGGAGGCGCGGGCGCCCATCGCGACCCCGCGGACGACGACCCCCCCGCCGCTTCGAGTGCGCCGGTGACCAGCGGGTTCTGCTCGCGTCCTTCGAGTCCCTGGCGGGGACGCCCAGCGCCGCCAAGCTTTGGTGGCGGAGGAGGAAGCCGCCAGCTATGCGGCGGCCATGGCTAGGGGGTTAATGTGCTCCGACCTGGACTCGCTCCAGCGTAGGGGCCGTTCTCCCGCGCGGGTCGAGCAGGAGAACCGGGAGCTGGAGGTCGCCATCGCCGCCAGGGACGAAGCTGTGGCGGCGGCGGCTAGGGGGACAGGCCGCTTCGTCGCCGCGACGTGGCGGCGATCTAGGCGGCGGTCCAGCGGAGGAGGACGCGGCGGTCCAGCGGCGGCGGAGGAGGAGGCCCGGCGGCGGCGGTCCAGAGGCGGCGAGGAGGAGGAGGGCCGGGCGACGGCGGAGGCGGCGGCTGCCAAGGTGGCCTTGCGACGGTGACGGCCTCCCGTGGGACAGCTCTCGGCGAGGCCCTCGAACGCCGCAGGCGCATGACGAGATGTCCGTTCGCCGGCGTGCGCAGCGGAGTGTGCAAGAACGCTCCCGCTCGAGACGGCGCCGGCCCATCCGGCGGCTAGTAGTAGGGCGCCACTGCGAGTAACCGAGGCTGGTGTAGGCCGCGCGACGGCGAGTAGGTACGGCCGTTGTAGTTTTAGGTTAACTCGACTAACCATCTCTGTAAAGATGGTCCTTTTGGGCAATCAATAGTAATCAAAAAATATTTTGCTTATCTACTCACTGCCGACCGGGCCCGGATGTACCAACGCGGACATTTTCCGACCACCGAGACGCAAACCTGGCGCATATTTGGGCCAGGTTTGCGTCTCCGCGACGGCCTCCACTGCGTCGCTTCTTGAGCGAGGACCCAGACGCATTTCCAGTCACGGTGAACGAAAACGGTCGCTCAACAACCATTTAGGTCGCGCCGCTGGAGATGCCCTCAGAGTCATTTGCATGCACGCATGACCCGGCAGATATGGCTCGTGTTTTTCAGGAAGATACTCCTAGCTAGATAGCCTGTGGCTGTGGGGATTACTGGAGGGATAGACGGATGGATTGATTGAGAGGTGCATTGCCTGGATAAACAGGTGCATCTCGTCCAATCCATCGGGACTTGGAAGAACAGTGGACGAGCACAAGAGTGGATCGATGCTCGAGCAGCGCGTGCCCCCTCGTCAGTTTTGTGAGGCAGCCGTTGCTCCAGCGTGTGGCGCTGTGCAATAAACAAGGCCGATGCTCTCATATCAGCATCACATCAGGTCAAGGCATCAGGTCGAGATCACATCGATCAGTGGCACTGCAGCCCTTCATTCAATAAACCTGAGCCGTGCGCGTGCATGGCCGCTGTGCGTGCGGCAGTCTAGTCTCAGGGACTCCAGGTAGTGATGTGAAGTGGAGTCGAGAGTCAGGGGGCACCCGGCCGGGGCGGCAGGGCGCGGAAAAGCTGGCGTGGGGTGCCGCCTCCGTTTGGGCAGGCAGCGGCTCGCCGGGACGCGTGCTTGGCATCAAAAGGCAGGGTCCCCTTCCTCTGTTTCACGTCTCTTCCCTGCTCCCTCGCGCGCCAGTTTGACCGCGGTCGCCGCGGTACTTGCTCGCCGGGCTCCACGTTCAGCCGGCCGGCGGTGGTCATCTGGGTATCCGCTGATCGACGTACTGATCGTACATGCTGTAACAGCGAGCAGGTTTCACGAGCCGCTGCGTGCGCTCCCCCCAGGGGCGGGCCCAGAATTTTGATTATGGGTATTCAAAATTGTAGAAATAATTATTATACGAAACAAAGTTTATAAAATAATTTTATTATGGAGTAATGATCACACATATCTCATATTTTCTTGAGAAACCTTCGCATTGAAGGATATTTGTGCCTGAAAAACATCTGAATTTACCAAAAATAAGTGTATTAAATGTGTAAATTCTTAAAATTTCGAACAATTGGAGCTAACATGAAAAATCAATAGTGGAACAAACACTATATTGATCTTGCTATAACAAAAATCCATGCACCGAAGTTATTTTGCAAAAAATAAACCAACAAAATGCATACATGGGGAGTTGAACTCAAGACCCAAATAATAGATAGTTCCAACCAAACCATTTAAACTACTTAAACACTCATGTCATAGTAGGACCGTTTGGCTTTTTATATATTCATTGAACATTTATATACATATCAAGATGTTTTTTCAAATCATTTGGGTATTCAGTTGAATACCCTTGACTTGAAGTGGGCCCGCCCCTGGCTCCCCCTATGAGAATGCGTGCGCCGACTGGCGAGGAACGGTAAATTGGATTAAAACTGATCCAAAACTGTAACATATTAATTATTTATCAAATAAACTCTCGATGAAACTAATTCACTAGGTTAAACCTTTTTTAGTAGCACTTAACAGGGGACGTTTTGCATGGTGGTGTAGTAAAGACCCATGCCTTACACCCCTGCCACTGGCAAGACTGGCCGCACACACGGTTAAGTAGCGCCGGGAGCTATCCTACGGAGCACAGCACCGCCGCTTTAGGCGCTATGCTCCTATTTAGGGTTTGCTTGTGTGGTCGGCACTGTCTCTTATTCCCCCACACATGGACATAGACCATAAGTTCGAGGTTGGCGGCCCCCTCTACTCCTCATCTCAAACACCGCTTCTAAAGTCTCCAAACCTGAAGTTTTTCTCCATTAATTTTGACCTTCCCTCTCCCCCCACGTAGTGCCTAGAGGTATTCTCCCCATTTCTTCTTGATTTTAACTGATTGAAATCTTATATTTTGGTGGGATTTGTCTAAATCTCGAAAACCCTACCATTTCAAATTAATCTGAAATGCATCGTTGAGTCTCGTTGCATTGACCAATGATGCAACCACGAGCCAACAAGTTCCTAGTCAACAAAGAAGTAGCCAGCAAACTCCTGGTGAACAAAGAAGTAACCAACAAGCACATTCAACAAAGAACTAGCCAACAAGCTCATGGTCAACAAAGAAGTAGCCAACAAACTCCTAGTCATCAAGGTCCTAGCCAACAAGCTCCTATTCACCGAGGTCCTAGGAAACCAAGAGGGAGCCAAAACGGACCTAGCGAACAAACATGAAACCAGCAACTTACAAGGGGTTGTGGTGCTGGTAGATCATAAATGCTTTGCGTAGGGCACCACGGTGTGGTCCAAACTGAAATGTGTCCATTTGTGATTTGGTAGAAGGAATGTTGGAGCCAGTGGCATGACTTTGAGTGATGTCCGAAGAACGATTTAGGAATGTATGGCTTAGCTCGCCAAACGGATGTGTCATAGTAATATTTGGACTTGGGAATGTCGTAGAGCTGGTTGTTGGGTTCATGGCAATCCTCAAGCAGCTGAGAGAATGAGACTTTGATTAGTGGTATGAATGTTTCTTATGCCTAGCCCTTTCATCTTTCGGCGCAAAAATGTCCTTCAGCAGGCTCGAGACAAAGATCCCTTGCTATATATAGGCTCCTCTCTAACACTGTCCACTAAGGTCTAATAATGGCCGTTAACTTCGCTAGAAATTTCTCAAGAAATATAATGTTTGACATGAAGTAGATAGGATTTGAGGCAAAAAATTATTTGATGAGAGTGAGCGGCATGGGACAATTTGCCGACTTTGTAGGTAGAAAGCTTAGACCTAAACTTTTCAAGAACAAAATCATAGGCCGAAGATCTGTTCCTAGATGGGAGGATGAGAGGGTGCAGAAGAACAAAGTTGTTGTCTATATACGGGACTAAAATTATTTGTAATGGATGCTCATGTGTGGTGGAACATGATTACGAAAGATAACAACTGATTTAGTCAAGTTTGTAGTTTGACCAGATCTGAACCAAAATGATTAATGATTTGGTTCATTGTGTTGGCTTCTGGATGCTTGCTTCGCCACAAAGAGATCGTCAAACATGAGTGAATGAATGGAGGGGCAATTTAGACCTAGTTTTATGCCTGGCAGATGGTTGTTGCACATGGCTTCTTGAAGGGCAAGTGAGATCTCATTGCTTGCGAGAACAAAAGGTACGGTGAAAGAGGGCAACCTTGTGATCCTGTCACTTCGGAACGAAAAGATTGGCCATTAATGATCATCGAAAATATGGGAGTTGAGATGCTTGCATGGATAAGATTTTATGAAATGTTTATGCAACCCTTTACGACAGGGCCTCAGTGATAAAGTTCCATTCTAGATGATCAAAAGCTTTGGCTAGATCAATTTTTAGCATAAAGGCAGGTTGTGTCCAAGAATTTAAAGTAAATGAGTGGATAATTTCTTGGGACACTATGATGTTGTTACTGATTCTTCTTCTTGCAATGAAATCTTGTTGGCTAGGATGAATATAATCAGGAAGATGAGGTTTGAGTATTTGTTGACGCGAAACCCACCGGCGGGCGATCGTCAACAAGTAGAGGGAACAACTAGGGCTGCGGCTGGCCCCACCTCGAGCGACGGCCCGCAAAGCCTCCTGGTCGCGCGCCGATGCAAATTGCAGGGCGTGCCACACCGACCTATACCGGTCGGAAAGGTGGATGATGCCTCGCTTAGTTTCCTGCGGGGCACACACGTACACGTTAAATACGAGCCTCGATCGGCTCTCAGGTTATCCTGTGAATCGGCTCATGGAGCCGATCCACCCATGATTCGTCCAAGGTGGCCGAATATATGGTGGTCCTGCTTGATCAAGATAAAGCATATGAGATCCACGACGATTTAGGGTTTTCACCGCATAATCGGATCATCCTACTCACGATTGGGCCTCGCGCTCGCGCACGGTGATCGTAAGCCAATCCTAGACAAGGCCTAAAAACCAACACGAGGTTGATCCTCGGAACATCCTGTCTAGGGCCAGCAAACACACCCTACGCCCGCTGGATCCTCCAACCCTTTGTAAGGCCTAACTATTGCAGATGTTAAACTAATCCTTGATGAATCAAGGAGCAACCGTAACGGATCAGATCTACTAAATAATGATCAAGCGGGGTGCCGCCCCCCACCCATGATGAGGTACAAGGACGGCTAGATGCGCAAGGGTTGCACTACGACAATATGATACTAAGAACAATGCTAACCCTAACACATCTATGATAACTACGTTGCTCGCCATCAAAAAGGCTTCAGCACGAGCAACGCATGAACAACGTAGGCAGGCTCGTGCTGCCTAGATCGCAAGATGCGATCTAGGCAGCATGGTGCTTACCGGAGAAACCCTCGAGACGAAGGGGTTGGCGATGCGCCGAGATTGGTTTGTGTTGAACGTTGGTTGTTGTTTATTCCATAAACCCTAGATACATATTTATAGTCCAGCGGACTTCTAATCGTGGGCGTGCACCAAACCGTGCACGAGATAAATTCTAACTTCTACATAACCTACTATAAAGATACACGGGCTAACTAGCCCAAACTTGATACACAAGGCCGATTCACATATCTCTCCCACGCATATATCGTCAAGTCCATCTTGATCGCGGCCCACCTCTGACTTGGTCAAATTCTGGTGATAACACATGCCCCCTGGTTTTGGAAATGACATTTCCAAAATCATTATGCTTTTCTCTCGTCGGGTCATGTCGTGGCAGAGCAGAACCGTCGCAGAGTCCTTCATCATGATAACTTGCCTTCTCAACTTCTCTGCACGATTTGACAGTTTTGGCACCACCCCCTCGGAAACTGTTCGAGTATTTACTCCATGCCCTTTTATTTAACCGCATCGAACAGTTCTCCTCTTCGTCCCCTTTCGCATTGGCATCCCAAAAAACCCTCCTGAGCCACCATGTCTTCTTCTTCCTCCGCCTCATCGGGCTTTCCCATCGAGTCCTCCTCTTCCCGCGAGCCGACGCCGGAGTGGAACCCAGCGGAGGTCCACGCGGCCAACACTCGCCGCGCCATCGAGGCCGGGGATGAGCCCAGCCATGATTTCTCCATCTGGTCAGAGGACGACAAGTCCCTGACTGATGGGGAGAGCGATCTCCGCTTCCTCGTCAAAAGGGAAGCGGTGGAAGAAAGCGAGGACGATCGCTTTCCCTGGGATGGGGCCACCTCCTCTGCGGAGGCGGTGGAGGAGGAGGAAGAAGAGGACGACAGCTCCTCCGACGAGCCGCCGGCCAAACGCCACTGCCTCTGGCCTGGGAACCTCAGCGACGTCGACAGCGACGATGACGACGCTGATGATGAAGATGAGGACAACGAGGGTCCTGTTGGCGGTCGCTGGAGCAGCGACGACGAGCGGGCGGGGAGCAGCGCCAACAGCAGCGGCGACGGCGACAACGACGAGGGCAGCGACGGCCCCTAGATAGGATCGTAGCATAGGGCCAATAGTAGTAGGCGGGGCAATGTATCCCCTAGGACTTCCTTTTGAGAGCAATCAGCTCTTTGTGTAAGAAATCTCGTCCATCAATGAAGAACTTTCCCAGTTTGATTTTGCCTTTAGCCGATTTTCCTCCGTCATGATTTTGCCGATTTGTCCCCCTTTGCCAATGCATAACGAGCCGATAGCAACGCACCGGTCCTTCGACATTTACCCTTCCATCCTTCAACTGATGATTCTCCTTCCGGTAGGTACAGGTCTGTTGCCCCCCGAGCCTTAATCAGGGCGAGGATAAAAGTGGACCATCCGAACCGGCCATCATCAGATTCCCCCTCGTAGCGCCATGTTAGCCGTTTTCAACAAAATCGGCTCTCCAGAACATCGATGTTTCAAGGCGAGCTGCCCTCCGAGCTACTCCAGCTTTCCACTAAAACAGGGTAAGAATGCTTACACGCGAGAAGCCCGTGCTCTTGGAAAGGTTTTGGAAGGATCAGCAGCTCCAGTTCCATTGATCCCCTGACAGTTATTCCTCTTGAGTCGATGTCCATGCATCGGCTTTTATATCCTTAAGTCGATGTCTGCTGCATCGGCTGTGCTCAAAATTTTTAAATTTTTAGGCCGATTTGTGTATCGGCCCCCATACTTGATAGTATTATCTCATATCCTCATGTTTTATCCACCTAGGTGCCCCCCGAGCCGATTCTGTCAAGAGAATTGATGGTATCGGCTCTTCAGGTAGTCCCTGTTGGGTCAAACGTTGATCCCAGGCAAAATAGATGGTGAGGATAATCTTGGCCGATTGCTGGAATCGGCCTCCACGTTGCTTGCTCAGTGGGGGGCCGATCGCAAGGATCAGCCTCGCCATGTTTGCTTATTGACGTAGTCTTGCTACTCGTCCAGGCCGGTGGATAAAACCAGCCCAATCTCTGACTTTATCACGTTGGTGCGCTTGCTGTTGTCCACCTCGGGTGCATCGTGTAATCGTGGAGCTCTACACTTCGCCGGACGAACGAGCACCATGTTTGTGCCAGCCGATGTTTCATCATCGGCTTTCCTTTGCTTGGGGCGCCACTCTTTTCTTTGCGGCAGTCCCTTCATCCAGGGTCCTCTGGACTTTCGCAGCCAGATCAGGTCGTGCCTTCCTCAGCGTGCAAGCATAACCTTTCGGCTTCCTCCAGACCGCGCAATCGCTGCACCCTGCGCTTTGTGAATGGCTGAGACCATCGTGGCACCACCTGGACGGTGGTACTGTCTTCTTCGTCTTCCCCTCGTCTTCCGAATCCTCGAGATCTTCCAACCGAGGGGTCTCAGCGTGTTTGCTTTGAGGCGGAGAGCCCCAACGCTGAACACGACACGTTGGCTGCCTCCTTCTTTTCGGTTACATTCGGGCTGTTGCCAGGTAATCGGCTCATTCCTGAATCCCAGCAGTGTCAAGAAAGCCACCTGCCCGTGTCGTCTTGCTCCCTGGCGTGGCGCTCCTGCCGCTCCTCATCGTGATTATGCCGACGATGCCTTCTGCCGTTTCTGGCCAGACGATCTCTTTCATCATCGTCGCCGTGTCGCCGGCGTTGGTCATACCGACTCACATACTTGTTGAGGAGGTGATCAGAGAGGGGTCGTTGATATCTTATGTTCTTCACTTCTCCCTCTGTGACGTAGCGCTTGCCATCTTGACGGAGCCGATCGCATGGAGCGGCCTCCTCTGTGTCTTTGCTATGAGAGCAGCTGCCCTCATCCCCGTCCTTCTCAGAGTGGTGTCCAAGCTCTACCATGTTGATGTTGGCTGAGAAATCTGGCTGGCACCCTCCGAGGTGGGTAAACTCCACCATGTTGACGGCGGGGAAGGGGTGTGTGTCGACCTTCATGGCGTACTGGTTAAAAATTAGTCGCCCATTTTCTATTGCCATTTGGATCTGCTGACGCCACACCCTGCAGTCGTTAGTGGTGTGGGTGAACGTGTTATGCCACTTGCAGTATGGCTTTCCGTTCAGCTCTTGCACCGTAGGGACCTTGTGGCCTTCGGGTATCTTTATTTTTCCTTCAGGAGCCAATCAAAAATTTGCTCCGTTTTGCTCAAATCGAAGTCGAATCCTTTTGCAGGCCCTGGTTGTTTCGCCCACTTGCAGGACACGGGTTTTGCCCCCCGGGTCCACTCAGCAATAGTGAACTCCTGATCTCTTGCAGAACCTTCATCTTTGTCCTTCTCGATCAGGGTGACGCGCTTGTACTTGTCCTGGTACAATTCTGGATGGCGCTGTTCATATGTTGTCCACTTCTGAACCATGTTTGTGTCTACCGATGCGTCTGCATCGGCATCAGCCGATGCCTGTGCATCGGCTTTCGCCTGTTTGGGGCGCCATACTTTCTTTGGCGGGCGCGCCTTCGTCTCCACTATTTGCTGGATTTTCGCGGCCAGATCGGGCCGCGCTCTTCTCAACGTGTACAGGTACTGTGCCTCGGCTTCTTCCAAGCTTCAGCCGCTGTACCGGCGCTTCTGAGAATGGCTGAGCCCATCAGGGCACCACCTTGGTCGGTGGTACCTATCTTCTTCTCCATCTGACTCCTCGAAGTCTTCTTCTTGAGATGACTCAGCTCGTTTACTCTGAGGTAGGAGAGGTCCTAGACGTTTGAACACTGAAACTTCGCTTGCCCCCCTTCTTCCTTGTTGTTTGCATTCTGGGCAGTTCTCGATTGTTGGCAATCGGCTCATTCCTGAGTCCCAGCAATGTTTGAAGAAGGGACAGCTCCAGTGCTTATCCACGTTGTCTTGCTCCTTAGACCTCCCTCGGCGCGACGTTCGTACCCGTCGTTGTGCCGCTGTTCTGACGATACCTCCTGTTTGCATCAGACCGACGATATCCTTCATCGTCGTTATCGTAGCGGCAACGTCGGTCGTACTGCTGTTCATATTTGCTGAGGAGATGCTCGGATAATGGGCGTGGATGCCGTATGTTTCTCACCTCCTCCTCGGCCAGGTATCGTTTATCGTCGTCTTGGGGCCGGTCGCGTGGAGCGGCCTCCTCTTCAGCTTTATCATGGGAGTGGCTGCTTTCCGCCTTGTCTTTGTCATGGCGGCTTGCGAGCCCTGCCATGTTGACACCAAAGGAGAACTCTGGCTCTTATGGGTGGCTAAGGTCCACCATGTTGACATCAGGCAACGGACGTGTGTCCCCGTTGAGCTTGATGCCGTGCGAATGGGTCTTCTCACAGAGCCGATGAGTTTGGTTTCGAGAGGCCTTGCCCTTGTTATGCTTCTTCTTGAGCTTGTCGGCCAGGTCCTCGTACTTGACCGGAGTGCTTTCCGCCATCTCGGATGTAGATGGCGATGTGGTGGATGTCGAGGATTGTCCCACCGTGGCGTGAGAATGTGTTGACGTCGGAAACCCACCGGCGGGCAGCGCTGGTCAACACCGAGAGCCGAACAACTAGGGCTGCGGCTGGCCCCGGCCCTCGAGCGACGGCCCGCAGCCTCCAGGTCGCGCGCGATGCAAAATTGCAGGGCGTGCCACCGGACCTATACCTGGTCAGGAAGGTGTGGATGATGCCTCGCTTAGTTTCCTGCAGGGCACACATGTACATGCAAATACGAGCCTCGATCGGCTCTCGGGTTATCTCGTGAATCGGCTATGGAGCCGATCCACATGATTCGTCCAAGGTGGCCGATATGGTGGTCCTGCTTGATCAAGATAAAGCATATGAGATCCACGACGTTTAGGGTTTCACCGCATAATCGGATCATCCTACTCACGATTGGGCCTCGCGCTCACGCACGGTGATCGTAAGCCAATCCTAGACAAGGCCTAAAAACCAACACGAGGTTGATCCTCGGAACATCCTGTCTAGGGCCAGCAAACTACACCCTACGCGCCGCTGGATCCTCCAACCCTTTGTAAGGCCTAACTATTGCAGATGTTAAACTAATCCTTGATGAATCAAGGAGCAACCGTAACGGATCAGATCTACTAAATAACGATCAAGCGGGGTGCCGCCCCTGCACCCATGATGAGGTACAAGGACGGCTAGATGCGCAAGGGTTGCACTACGACAACATATGATACTAAGAACAATGCTAACCCTAACACATCTATGATAACTACGTTGCTCGCCATCAAAAAGGCTTCAGCACGAGCAACGCATGAACAACGTAGGTAGGCTCGTGCTGCCTAGATCGCAAGATGCGATCTAGGCAGCATGGTGCTTACCGGAGAAACCCTCGAGACGAAGGGGTTGGCGATGCGCCGAGATTGGTTTGTGTTGAACGTTGGTTGTTGTTTATTCCATAAACCCTAGATACATATTTATAGTCCAGCGGACTTCTAATCGTGGGCGTGCACCAAACCGTGCACGAGATAAATTCTAACTTCTACATAACCTACTATAAAGATACACGGGCTAACTAGCCCAAACTTGATACACAAGGCCGATTCACATATCTCTCCCACGCATATATCGTCAAGTCCATCTTGATCGCGGCCCACCTCTGACTTGGTCAAATTCTGGTGATAACAGATTAGCAAGTGTTTTTTGCGATGATTTTATAGATAACATTGCATAGGCTGATAGGACGGTAATCCGCAGGAATGATGGGCACACGTTTTTTTGGAATTAATGCAATGTTAGTGTCTGATATGGGAGGCATAAGATATGTTTCATAGAAGCTCCGGGCAAGCATGGCAACATCTTCTACTATCCAGGCCCAAGTAACAAGGTAGAATTCGACATTAAATCCATTTGGACCTGGAAAATCTTTTTTCTTCATGTCCTTTAGAGTTTGCCATATTTCCTTTATCTCGAATTGTGTAGGGGAAATCATCCTGGTGATGTGGCATTGATGTGCTAATGAAAGGCATGCCATTGTTAGGATTGGCGATGAAAAAAATATAGCGAAAATAATTGACAAAGGTTTGAGCTATACCATATGGACTGAAGTGTGTGACGTATCGCTCATCCTTGATTGAGACTATTGTATTTCTCCTCATGCGCTTGAGAACTCTCTCCGTGGAAGTATGTTGTGTTTCTGTCTCCGTTTTTGCCTAATGATTTTTGGCTCTTTGAGAGTAGAATTCACTAAGTTTGGCCATTTCTTGCAAATACATGCTGGTGAGATTTTTGGAGATTCACCTTTAGAAGATGGTTGCCCATTGATTTACAAGATCATCTGAGAGGGTTGCATAGAATCATATGCACCATCACTCTCTCCTCACAGCCTGATATCCCTGTTTGGAAGTGGTCTAAGAGTGGTATTTTTACTGTCAAATCAGATTACACACAGCTCTACAAAAATGGGATAGATAGATCCTTCAAGTATTTGTGGAAAGCAAAAATTCTATTGAAAATCAAAGTCTGGTTATGGCTAATTTGACATAATGCCATAGACACTAAAGACAACATGAAAAGGAGAAAATGGGTAGGAAATAAAAAAAGTATCAGTTCTATGAAGAAGAGGAGAGTATTCATCATTTATTTTCTCACTTGTCCTGCTGCGAAATATACTTGGAGCTGTGTTGCTAGAACTATAGGTGCCACTGTTACCAGCCGATTTTGGCCAAATCAGGAGATGGGCTGTAAGTGAAGATGGGCTTGAAGGACGTACACATGGAGCATCTTTGAAGCGGCCTCGCGCGAGGAGTTTGGGCTTAATTGCCCGTGTATCTGTAATTTTATTAGATCGTATCGTGTTTAGAATTAGCAGATAGAGTCTGGCCCGTGCACGGTTAGGTGCACGCCTCAATTAGAAAGTCCCTTCGACTATAAATATGTATCTAGGGTTATCGGAAAAGGAGGACAATCATCGTTCAACAAACACAAATCAGGCGCATCGCCACCCCTTTCTTCGAGGGTTTCTCCCGTAAGCACCATGCTGCCTAGATCGCATCTAGCGATCTAGGCAGTATACGTTTATTCGTTACCTTGTACGTTTCGTGCTGAAGCCTTGTTGATGGCGAGCAGTACTATTTATCCTTAGGTGTTTAGGGCTTGCATTGGTGCTTTCGCGTGCATATCTGCGTGGCAATGCCGTCCCTCGACACCTAGCTGCCCTTACGTCTATCCAGGCGTAAGGGCAGCATCTTGCTTGTTCGTTACTTAGTAGATCCGATCCGTTATAGTTGCGCCTTCTGCAGGGATTAGTTTAATATCTGCATAGTTAGGCCTTATGCTGGGGTCGGAGGATCCGGTAGTGCGTTAGATGTTGTTCACCGTCCCTGCGAGGGATGTTCCGGGAATCAACGTTATGTTGGTTTTTAGGCCTCTCGTAGGGGTAGTTTGCATCATCTTCCGTAGCTGCTAGGCCCGATCACACGTAGGACGTTCCGGTTATGCGGTGAAAACCCTAAACTGTCGTAGATCGCTTTAGCTTTGTTTTGATCAAGCAGGATCCCCATGCCATTGTAAATCCAACGTGAAACATGGGGCGATCGGCTCCTTGAGCCGATCCACAGGCAAACCTGAGAGCCGATAGGGCTCGTATTTAATGTTTACGTGTCTACCATGCAGGAACAATCGAAGCACTCTAACACCTTCCTGGTCGGGTCCAGTCAGTGTGGCACGCCCTAGCAACCGCCAGGACGTGGCACGGAAGATTTGCGGGACGACGCGAGGTGCCAGGGTCCACTAGCGGCCTTGGGAGCCTCCCGGCTCTTCGTGTTGCTTAGCCATTGCCCGTCGGTGGGTTTTGGAGGGTAACACATTCTGGCACGCCCGGTGGGACAATCTTCTGCAACATCCACGTCAACACCGACATCCGAGATGGCAGAGGAACAGATCACATACGAGGATCTCCTCCTGATCATAAGAAGAAGTACGATGAGCTGAAGGCCATCGTTGAAGCCGAACTCATCGGCTCCTTTGAGAAGACCCGTTCGCACGGCGTCAGGTTCAAAGGATTCACGCCACAAGGCGTCCTTGATGGGTTGGATCTATCCCTCCCATCAGATGAACGTACCAGAGCCCTGCGACAGGAAATCAACTACGTGGTGGCTCACTCGCTACATCGGCATTCTGAGAGCCTGGTGAATTCTTTGGAGCGCGTTGCGCTCCGTGTGGTGCAAGAGATCATGGAGCGTCGGTACTCCCCTTCAGGACCTGTTCTAGGGACTCACCAAGGAGAGGTGCAACTCCACACCAGGCCACCATTGCCGTACTCGATGGCAGCTCCACAGCAACAAGGTTCACCGGCATACGTTGTCTACAAGGTCGGAGGTGATCCGGGCGACTACCAGTTCTTATATGAGCCGCCCAAGGAGATCCCACACGGATACGTGTGCACGTTTGTGCCGGACTGCAACAACTGGACGCAGGCGATCCAGGCTCCAACAGGAGGGATTGCCGGAGCAGGAGCCATTGTTCCGGCAGGAGGAACGACTGCAGCAGCGGGGGGTTTGGGAGCAGAAGCTGAGAAACAGGCGTGGCTAGCCAAGTATGCCACTGCACCAGTCCAAGAAAGCTCAGCTGCCACTACCTCCACCGCAGATCAGATCAGTGCAGTCCTGAGAGATCAGTTCGGCATCTTGCCGAAGAAGAAGATAATCGGCTATTCCAAGCCGTACCCCAATGAGTTTGACCTGATCCCACTACCACCTAAGTACCGGCTTCCGGACTTCAACAAATTCAGTGGGTCAGAAGGATCTAGCTCCATCGAGCACGTGAGCCGATACTTGGCCCAGCTGGGCATGGTTTCGGCATCGGATGAGCTACGGGTGAGGTTCTTCTCGCAATCCCTCACCGGTCCAGCTTTTGGATGGTACACCTCGTTGCAGCCAAATTCAGTACGATCATGGAAGCAGCTGGAGGAACAGTTTCACACCCAATATCATTCAGAAGCTACTGAAGCTGGTATTGCCGAACTAGCACAGGTTCGGCAGAGGCGAGGAGAGACAGTGTCTGAGTACATTCAGCGTTTCAGAACTGTCAAGAACCGATGCTATTCGGTTCATTTAACTGAGAAAGAAGCAGTCGAGCTGGCCGTGGCAGGCCTTGCAGCGTCATTCAAAGATCTGACGTTCCAAGTGGAGTACAACTCGTTGACGCACCTGGTCAAAGACTGACCTTATATGAACAGCGCCATCCAGAACTGTACCAGGACAAGTTCAAGCGCGCGATAACCCTGGTCAATGCCGATGAGGATGAAGATTCTCATGAAGATCTGGAAGTCGCAGTAGCCGAGTGGACTCGAACGCCGCACCTGTGTCCCGCAAATGGGTGAACCCGCCAGGGCCTCCAAGAGGGTTGGACTTTGATGTGAGCAAAACTGAACAGATCTTCGATCTGCTACTGAAAGAGAAGCAGTTGAAGCTCCCTGAAGGCCACAAGATCCCTACGGCACAAGAGATGAACAAAAGGCCATACTGCAAATGGCATCATACGTTCACGCACGCCACCAACGACTGCAAAGTATTGCGCGCACAGATTCAGATGGCGATAGAATCAGGCCGATTAACTTTCGGACAGTTTGCCATGAAGGTAGACATGCGTCCGTTTCCGGACGTCAACATGGTGGACCTAAGCCACTCCATAAGGGAGCCAGGGTTCTCTTTTGATGTCAATATGGCAGGGTTTGTGATCCGCCATGGCAAAGACAAAGCAGAGAGCAGCCACTCTCGTGGCAAAGATAAAGAGGAGGCCGTTCCACGCGACCGGCCCCAAGATGATGATAGACGGTACCTAACCGAGGAGGAGGTGAGAAGCATATCAGCGCCCACTCTCCGTGCATCTCCTCAACAAATATGAGCAGCAGTACGACCGACGTCGGCGCTACGACGAAGACGACGAAAGATATCGTCGGGCAGATGCAGCTGACAGAAGGTACCGTCAGCACGACAGAAACAACGACGGGTACGAACGTCGCGCTAGAGGGAGGTCAAGGGAGCAAGACAACGTGGATAAGCACTGGAACTGTCCCTTCTTCAAACATTGCTGGGACTCAGGAATGAGCCGATTGCCAACAATCGAGAATTGCCCAGAATGAAACAGCAAAGAGAAGGACAAACGAAGTTTCAGTGTTCGAGCGTCTAGGACCTCTCCCACCTCATAACAAGCGAGCTGAGTCATCTCAAGAAGAAGACTTCGAGGAGTCAGATGGAGAAGAAGATAGGTATCACCGACCAAGGTGGTGCCCTGATGGACTCAGCCATTCTCAGAAGCGTAGGGTGCAGCGGCTGCGGAACTTGGAAGAAGCCGAGGCACAATACCTGTACACGTTGAGAAGAGCGCGGCCCGATCTGGCCGCGAAGATTCAGCAAACATTGGAGACGAAGGCGCGCCCGCCAAAGAAAGTATGGCGCCCAAAACAGGCGAAAGCCGATGCACAGGCATCGGCTGATGCCGATGCAGAGGCATCGGCTGATACAAACATGGTATCCGTGATCCGGACGGAGTAGCAGGTCCAAGACATTGGACGTACGTGGCAAGGCCGATCCCTGCGATCGGCCCTCAAAAAATGAAAAGCAAAGGATCTTATCTCCAGCATGCCACGTAGCTACAGTGGAAATCCGAGAAGTTGCAAACCATCGTCAAACATTGCAATGGAAAGGGAGGCCGATTCCCGCAATCGGCCAAAATTATCCTCAACCTACCTTTGTATGTGTTCAGCATTGATCCAACAGATGCCTGAAGAGCCGATACCATCAATTACTTGACAGAATCGGCTCGGGGGGCACATAGATGGATGAGACACGAGGATATGAAGCTTGGAGTGGATGTCAAATGCCCAGCAGAACAGCTCAAATATGGGGGCCGATATGTAAACAAATCGGCCGTAAAAAATGGAAAATCCAAAAATTTTGGACACAGCCGATGCGTAGACATCGACTTAAGAATGAAAAGCCGATGCACAGCCATCGACTCAAGGGGCTTCGAGTTATAAGAAGCCTGATGAGGTAGTTTCGAGTTACATGGCGAGGCTCTACTCTGCGAGGACCTCCAACTGTTGGTGACTCAGGTCTTCTCTGCGAGGACCTCCAACTTCGTTTGCAAGCCTTCAAGTGTAGCGGTGCTAGCAGAAGCGTCAGTTTGGGCGCCCGAAACTGCCCATAGGCTTGACCAAGGTGACGATCTCAATATTCTCACCAGAAGCTGCATCGTTGATTTGAAGGAGCTCGGGGGGCATATACAGAGAAGGTACAAGGCGTACAAGACCGCGAAAATGTACCCAGGTGAGCCGATTCAGAAACTAATCGGCTGGTAAAAAATCGGACAAACGAAAATTTTCAGCATAGCCGATGCTTGGACATCGACTCTAGTACAATTACACAAGATCTACCAGCTGCATGTTCAAGATAATTCGGCAGTACTGCAGAAGCATCAGTTGCTGTTGGTGATTCATCTACAACATCGGCTTTCAGCGGAGGGAAGGTAATCAATGGGGGCAAGTTTGGCTGGTTCTGCATAGTGACTGCCTCAAATTACCTGCAAAGCCCTTTGTTCGATCTGCGCATCCTCACCACTGTCTCGCCTTGACCGAGGCTCGGGGGGCAGCTGGTCCTGGATGTTCTGCTTGTGAAGCCGATTGGGATATCATCGGCTGATCCTTCGCCGCAACTTTCTTCAACAAATGATGAATTCTTGAAGATTACCAGGTCTCAAAGTCGTCAGTTGAGGAATGGAAGGATGGATTACGTAGGACCGATGCGTTAACATCGGCTTATTAAGCATTGGTTAAGAGAATCGGCTAAATCAATTTGAGGAAAATCGACAAAGTCAAATTGGAGGAAATTCTTCATTGATAAAGGGGATTTCTTACAAGGAAGAGCTGATTACTCAAACAAAAGGGGAACAGATTGCTACTGCTAGTCTTATGCTAGTGAATCCCTACTCTAAGGGCTGTTGCCGTCTTCGTCGTCGCTGGGGTAGCTGCCCTCATCGCTACTGTTGACGAATTCCTCGTCGCTGCTACTGTGACCTTCAGCGGAGGCCTCTTCCTCGTCATCATCATCCTCCTCATCGGACCAGGCCCAGCCACGGATGCGCTTTGGCGGCGGTTCCTCGGAGGAGGTGTCATCCTCTGGTTCCTTCTTCGTGTCGGAGGAGACGTCTTCGTCTTCGTCGTCCTCTTCTTCTTCTTCTTCCTCTTTGGTGGAGGAAGTGAATTTACCCCGGAAGAGAGGGTCGTTGCTGTCGCTCTCCGCCTCTAGTTCTCCATCGATCAAGAACCGAAGATCATCTTCCCCGTCAGTCAGGGGCATGTCACCATCCGACCAGACGAGGTCTTCGGGTCGGCCTTCGGGCACGAAGTCGAAGTCAAATTCTTGCTCATCCCAATGCTCGGGAGCGCGCCGGTTGTATGCTTCCGTCTGATTGACCTCCGGCTCTCCCTCGCTTGCGGAAGAGGATTGGGAAGAGGAAGGAGAAGACATGGCTATGAAGGAGGAGGGTTTTTTGGCTGACGGCTGGTTTGGAGCAAGGGGATGAGGAAGAGAACTGTTCGATGCGGTTAAATAAAGGGGGATATATTGGAGATCAATGCTCGAACAGTTTCCGAGGGTATAGGGCCAAAATTGTCAAATCATGCAGAGGAGTTGAGAAGGCAAGACGTCATCATGGAGAATATTGCGACGGTTCTGCTCTGCCACGACATGACCCTTCGAAGGAGACAGATGGTTTTGCAATTATCATTATCAAAACCAGGGGGCATGTGTTACCACCCGATTTTGGCCAAATCAGGAGATGGGCCGTAAGTGAAGATGGGCTTGAAGGACGTACACATGGAGCATCTTTGAAGCGGCCTTGCGCTAAGAGTTTGGGCTAAATTGCCCGTGTATCTGTAATTTTATTAGATCGTATCGTGTTTAGAATTAGCAGATAGAGTCTGGCCCGTGCACGGTTAGGTGCACGCCTCAATTAGAAAGTCCCTTGGACTATAAATATGTATCTAGGGTTATCGGAAAAGGAGGACAATCATCGTTCAACAAACACAAATCAGGCGCATCGCCACCCCTTTCTTCGAGGGTTTCTCCCGGGTAAGCACCATGCTGCCTAGATCGCATCTAGCGATCTAGGCAGTATACGTTTATTCGTCAACTTGTACTGCTCGTGCTGAAGCCTTGTTGATGGCGAGCAGTACTATTTATCCTTAGGTGTTTAGGGGCTTGCATTGGTGCTTTCACGTGCATATCTGCGTGGCAATGCCGTCCCTCGACACCTAGCTGCCCTTACGTCTATCCAGGCGTAAGGGCAGCATCTTGCTTGTTCGTTACTTAGTAGATCCGATCCGTTATAGTTGCTCCTTGCCTGCAGGGATTAGTTTAATATCTGCATAGTTAGGCCTTATGTTGGGGTCGGAGGATCCGGTAGTGCGTTAGATGTTGTTCACCGTCCCTGCAAGGGATGTTCCGGGAATCAACGTTATGATGGTTTTTAGGCCTCTCGTAGGGGTAGTTTGCATCATCTTCCGTAGCTGCTAGGCCCGATCACACGTAGGACGTTTCGGTTATGCGGTGAAAACCCTAAACTGTCGTGGATCGCTTTAGCTTTGTTTTGATCAAGCAGGATCCCCATGCCATTGTAAATCCAACGTGAAACATGGGGCGATCGGCTCCTTGAGCCGATCCACAGGGAAACCTGAGAGCCGATAGGGCTCGTATTTAATGTTTACGTGTCTACCATGCAGGAACAATCGAAGCACTCTAACACCTTCCTGATCGGGTCTAGGTCAGGTGGCACGCCCTAGCAACCGCCAGGACGTGGCTGGAAGATTTGCGGGACGACGCGAGGTGCCAGGGTCCACTAAGCGGCCTTGGGAGCCTCCCGGCTCTTCGTGTTGCTTAGCCATTGCCCGTCGGTGGGTTTTGGAGGGTGTACCACTAACGACATGTCTCCTTTTTCCTGCTTTTTCCTGGTGGTTTCCATACTTTCTTCCTATCGCCGCAACGTCTAGATTGCAGGCATCGCGGCCATCTGCTGAGCAATTTGGAAACTACGAAACAAAGCTTGTTTCGATGGAAAATTTATCAAATCACTTGTAGACCTAATTTGTTACTATGTTATGTTTATGAAATATTAGAAGGATACCCGCGCTGCTGCAACGGAAATATTCTAAGAAATTATATTATCTAGATGAAATGGTATAATACATATGTAATATGAAATGTCTATAGAAGTATGCAATATTCAATTGGTCAAAATAGTTGAGATGCTAAATTTAATTCACATTATTTTTTATATTTGATGGCTATAAATTAGCTATGTGGACATTTTAATCAAAAAATGGCGACATAGATAGCTTGCATGCAAGAATACATCAATAATGAATGTTAGTGGCGATGACATGGACATTTGATTGGCTAATGTAATAGATGACGTGGACGGCTTGCATGTAGAGATAGACTAACATTAATTAGAAGAAGGGTTTTGCTTCATAAGAAGATTGGGCAGGTTTAAATAATTTGCAGACCAACATGCTCTCGGAAGGGTGCTGGCAACCTGGTGGTTGTGGCTCTTGTGGCTCTGCTTGCTCGGGATCAAATCCATCCAATCCTAGCATGCTCAACGTCACACCTCTAGTTTAGCTCCTAGAGATGAACAAAAATCATGATGACAATAATGCATGATGTCCTCTTAGGGTGTATTTTGTTGATGATTTCGGATGCTAGAAGATACCTAGTGGTGATGGAACATGCTAGATATATGTTTCCTTTGATTCGGTCTCCAACTTTGTTAATTCAGGGGCTGCTAAGTGGTGTGTTGTTATAGTTAAAACCTCTAGCTCCGTCTTCGCTCCGTAACTCATTTGAGCTTGGTACCCCCATCGCAGCGTAGGCGGCGCTTCCCTTCATTGCATCGAATGTTTTTTTGTTGTTCTTTCCGTTATGCTTATAATGGAAATCGATCCCACATGGTAGGTTTCGCATGAAAAAATTACGCAACCAAGCTCTTAAAAAGGATTTCTGCTGGAATGTGTGGGGACTACGCGTATGCTTTAGTTCTCATATATTCGAAATAATGCTTTTCACTCATAAAGCGTAAGTGTAAAATTTAGCATTACTTAAATGCTTATTTCAATTCTGTAGTATCGGATGCCCCTAAAGGGACTTCAATTCTATAGTATGGAAGAGTGGGTTGTTCAGCTTCAGATGTCTCACATGCCTTGCAGGTGACTAATATAGTAACAGTAAAAGGTAAATAAATAAATAAATAGAAAAATATAAATGGAAGGAAAAAGAGGAGAAACCTAACACGGAAGAAATCCTGTCTTTGACCACAACGGCCGACGCCTTGGCGCCTCTCACCTTCCCCGGAGGCACCGCCGAGGTCCCATCTCCCACCCCACTCCGGCTCGGGCAAATGCTCAAAATCCTTCTGATGGGACGGCGGTGGCGCCATGGGCGTCGTACCCTCCTTGGAGGCGCCATCTATGGGCGGTGGGTACCAGAGTGACGCCCGGCTGGGTGGGTTCCGTAGCAGATTGCACACCGTTGAGGAACCCCAAGCAGAAGGTATGATGAACACAATAGCAAGTTTTCCCTCAGAAAGAAAACAAGGTTTAATCGAACAAGAGGAGAAAGACATGACTTCGAAGGTGTTGCTAGCTGAATTTGGCAGGCGCACTATCAAGGCAGCAACAACAAGTAGTTTCAAAACAACACAACCAAAATACTTTGCCCCAACTTACAATGGAGGTTGTCAATCTCACCGGTTTTGTTGAACACAAAGGATTAAATGTATGGTGTGGAAAGATGATGTTTGTTTGTAGTGTAATTAAAGAGAACAGTTCTTGCGTAAGTAAACATAACACGATGATTTTATCAATGTAAAAGAAAGGACCGGGCCACAATTCACTAGAGGTGTCTCTCCATAAAGATAAATAACATGTTGGCTAAACAAATTACAGATGGACAATTACAACTGGGCAATTGACAGAATAAAGACCATACATGACAAGATGATTACTATGAGATTTATTCGGGCATTACAACATAATACATAGACCATAATCCAACTGCGTCTATGACTAATAATCCACCTTCCGATTATCATCCGAACCCTTCCAGTATTTAGTTGCAAGCAACAGATTATCGCATTAAGCAATGTGTGTAAAGTAAACAATAGAGTTATCCTTAGACAAAACATTGTTGTTTTCTCCCTAGTAGCAACAACACATTTACAATCTTAGAAGTTATTGTCAGTCTTCCAGAAAACTAGAGGCATGAACCCACTATCGAGCATAAATACTCCCCTTCGAGTTACAAACATTTACTTGGCCAAAGCATCTACTAGTAACGGAGATGCAAGATCATGAATAACATATGACAAGTATATAATCGATCTCAACATAGTATTCAATATTCATCGGATCCCAACAAACACAACATGTAGCATTACATAAATATGATCTTGATCATGATAGGCAGCTCACAAGATCTAAACATGAAGCACAAATTGGAGAAGACAACCATCTAGCTATTGCTATGGACCCATGGATGAACTACACACACATCACTTTGGAGGCGGGCATGGCGATGTAGAGGCATCCGGTGATGATCTCCCCCTCCAGCAGGGTGCCGGGAAGAGCTTCAGGACCCTCCCGAGCTAGCTAGGGTCGGCGATGGCGGCCACGACGGAACTTTTGTGGATGGAGGCTCGGGTGTTTAGGTTTTTCCCGAGATCGTGAATAGGCGGAAGGGCGAGCTCATGGATGCTCCGGGGCCCACACCAATCCATGGCGCGCCGTGGTCCGTGCCGCCAAGGCCTGGTGTGGCCGCCCGGTGGCGCCTCTTCGTCTCTCCTCTGGACTCCGTCTTCGTCACGGTAAAATAAGAACTTTGGCTTTTGTTGCGTCCCATTCTGAGAATATTTCCTATGCAACTTTTCTGAAACACAAAACAACATAAAACAAGGAACTGGCACTATGGCATCTTGTCAATAGGTTAGTGCCGAAAATGTATAAAGTGCTACGAAGTGTCAGCAAAACATATATAAATTAGTATAAAACTAGCATGGAGCATCAAAAATTATAGATACGTTTGCAACGTATCAGCATCCCCAAGCTTAACTCCTGCTCGTCCTCGAGTAGGTAAGTGATAACAAAAATAATTTTTGAGGTGACATGAAGCCAACACAATCTTGATCAAGTTATTGTAAAAGCATTGTGAGTTGGGATCAAAGTACTCTAAACATAGGCATGATAGATATAATTCTAACAATAGAACTTAGCAACTATGTTACAACATGAGAAGTAACTCAAACAAAGGATCATGAATAATAGTGCACTGAAAGCAACTGTTTGTTTTTGAGCATAGAGAAAACATAGCAAAGTGGTACTCAGCTTGTCCTTTATGAAGTAGCAAAACATAAATGCCAGGACACCTTTAAAGTTCAAAGGGTGACTAGATACAAGTAATTTGAGAACAAGCAATAACATAATTATGAATCAATCAATAATAAATTTTGGGACTATGCACATTATACTCAGAATGACAACTATGCTCTCTTAATTGGTGCATAAAGCAAGAAGATGAAGACTCAACATAAAAGTAAAAGAAAGGCCCTGCGCAGAGGGAAGCAAGATTACTCATGTGCTTTTTAAATGCAATAGGAGTGTTGAAAATATATATTTTGAGAGGTATGCATGTCTATGTCAACGAATGGCATCAAATGATCTATCATCATCCTTTCATATAGTGACCTCAAGAGCGGCTCCCATGTAGTTCTTCATTGCACACCATTATTTAGGATCTCTCTAGTACATAATGTGCGGAGCATTATTTGTTTATTTGTTTATTTTTTATTTTGTTTGGGATGGACACCCAGTTGCCTTGCTCTTTTGCAATATTAAGGACCAACATATTATTCATGCTAGTCACAAAATGAAGTCATGAAAAGACAATAAACCATTCAATACTTCCTCATGAGTTAAAACAAAACACAAAACATGTAGTAATGTTTGAAGGTTTAAAGGTAGCACATGATAACCCACAAGTATAGGGGATCGCAACAGTCTTCGAGGGAAGTATTACCCAATTTATTGATTCGACACAAGGGGAGACAAAGAATACTTGCAAGCCTTTGGAGTTGTCAATTCAGCTGCACTTGGAAACAGACTTGCTCGCAAGAGTTTATCGGTAGTAACAGTTTTATAGCAGTAGGAATAGTAAAATAACAACAGCGGTGAAATAAAGACAGCAGTAGTGATTATAGTAAACAGCAGGATTAAAATACTGTAGGCACAGTGACGGATTAACGGGCGTTGCATGGATGAGAGAAACTCATATAACAATCAAAGCAGGGGCATTTAATAATAAAACGGTATCCAAGTACTAATCAATCAATAGGCATGTGTTCCATATATAGTCGTACGTGCTCGCAATGAGAAACTTGCACAACATCTTTTGTCCTACCAGCCAGCCGGGCCTCTAGGGAAACTACTGAAATTAAGGTACTCCTTTTAATAGAGCACCGGAGCAAAGCATTAACACTCCGTGAACACATGTGATCCTCACATCACTACCATCCTCCGGTTGTCCCGATTTCTGTCACTTCGGGGCCATTGGTTCCGACAGCGACATGTGTACACTGATACGTCTCCAACGTATCGATAATTTCTTATGTTCCATGCTACTTTATTGATGATATCTACATGTTTTATACACATTATATGTCATATTCGTGCATTTTCTGGAACTAACCTATTAACAAGATGCCGAAGTGCCAGTTCCTGTTTTCTTGTTTTTGGTTTCAGAAACCTAGTAACGAAATATTCTCGGAATTGGACGAAATCAACGCCCAGGTTCCTATTTTGGTCCACATCCAACACCCGAGAGTCGCGTAGGGGGCCTGTGCCCCAGATGACATGGTGTGCCAGCTGGCTGGGCCCGCGCCACCCTATGGTGTCGTCGCCCCTTCGACCCTCTGCGCCGCCTCTTCGCCTATTTAAAGCCCCTGCATCGAAAACCCTTACGAGGAAGCCACGGCACGCGAAACCTTCCGCAGCCGCCGCCATCGCGAAGCCAAGATCTGGGGGACAGGAGTCTCTGTTCCGGCACCCTGCCGGACGGGGAAGTGCCCCGGAAGGCTTCTCCATCGACACCGCTGCCATCTCCACCGCCATCTTCATCACCGCCGCTGCTCCCATGAGGAGGGTAGTTCTCCATCGAGGCTCGGGGCTGTACCGGTAGCTATGTGGTTAATCTCTCTCCTATGTACCTCAATACAATGATCTCATGAGCTGCTTTACATGATTGAGATTCATATGAGTTTTGTATCACTACTATCTATGTGCTACTCTAGCAAAGTTATTAAAGTAGTTCTATTCCTCCTGCATGTGTGTAAAGGTGACAGTGTGTGCACCGTGTTAGTACTTGGTTTATGCTATGATCATGATCTCTTGTAGATTGCGAAGTTAACTATTGCTATGATAATATTGATGTGATCTATTCCTCCTACATATGCATGAAGGTGACAGTGTGCATGCTATGCTAGTACTTGGTTTAGTCTTTTGATCTATCTTACACTATAAGGTTACTTAAACATGAGCATTATTGTGGAGCTTGTTAACTCCGGCATTGAGGGTTCGTGTAATCCTACGCAATGTGTTCATCATCCAACAAAAGTGTAGAGTATGCATTTATCTATTCTGTTATGTGATCAATGTTGAGAGTGTCCACTAGTGAAAGTCTATTCCCTAGGCCTTGTTCCTAAATACTGCTATCACTGCTTGTTTACTGTTTTACTGCGTTACTACTGCATGTTTACTTCCGCAATATTACTACCATCAACTGCCCGGCAACAAGCACTTTTTCTCACAACTGGCGCCACTTTTCTCATACTACTGCTCATATATATTCATACCACCTGTATTTCACTATCTCTTCGCCGAACTAGTGCACCTATTAGGTGTGTTGGGGACACAAGAGACTTCTTGCTTTGTGGTTGCAGGGTTGCATGAGAGGGATATCTTTGACCTCTTCCTCCCTGAGTTCGATAAACCTTGGGTAATCCACTTAAGGGAAACTTGCTGCTGTTCTACAAACCTCTGCTCTTGGAGGCCCAACACTGTCTACAAGAATAGAAGCACCCGTAGACATCAAGCACTTTCTGGGCGCCGTTGCCGGGGAGGAAAGGTAAAAGGCACTCATACTCCGATTCCAGGTAACAGTACTTTTCTGGCGCCATTGTGTGTGTGCTCGAAGCTATTTCCTTTAGACTCTGCAATTGCGACATTTGGTTTCTTGTTTACACTAGTTAGGCATAATGGACAACAATGAGCTTCTTATTCTATTTCCTGATTTAAGACATGGATGGTTTGATGCAAAAATTAAAAAACCCATGGAACATATTAATATGAATGCTTTGAACACTATTGTTGCTAATGCTATGGAAAATTCTAAGCTTGGGGAAGCTGGCTTTGATGAGCATGATATTTTTAGTCCCCCAAGCATTGAGGAGAAAATTTACTTTGATGATACTTTGCCTCCTATTTATGATGATTATAATGATAGTAGTCTTTTGTTACCACCTGTTATGGAGGATAAATTTGATTATGATTACAATATACCTCCTATATTTGATAGCTACTTTGTTGAATTTGCTCCCACTACAATTAATAAGAATGACTATGCTTATGTTGGGAGTAGTAATTATTTTATGCATGAGACTCATGATAAGAATGCTTTATGTGATAGTTATATTGTTGAGTTTGCTCATGTTGCTACTGAAAGTTATTATGAGAGAGGAAAATATGGTTGTAAAAATTTTCATGTTACTAAAACACCTCTCTATGTGCTGAAATTTTTGAAGCTACACTTGTTTTATCTTCCTATGCTTGTTACTTTGCTCTTCATGAACTTGTTTATTTACAAGATTCCTATGCATAGGAAGCATGTTAGACTTAAATGTGTTTTGAATTTGCCTCTTGATGCTCTCTTTTGCTTCAAATACTATTTCTTGCGAGTGCATCATTAAAACTGCTGAGCCCATCTTAATGGCTATAAAGAAAGAACTTCTTGGGAGATAACCCATGTGTTTTTTTTACTACAGTACTTTGTTTTATATTTGTGTCTTGGAAGTTGTTTACTACTGTAGCAACCTCTCCTTATCATGTTTTTGTGCCAAGTAAAGTTTCTATGTTAAAGTTGATGTTATATTTGGGATCGCTGCGCAGAAACAGCATTGCTGTCTGTCACGAATCTGGGCACAGTTCTCTGTAGAAAATTCGAAAAAATCTGCCAATTTACGAGCGTGATCCTCAGATATGTACGCAACTTTCATTAGTTTTGAGTTTTTCCATTTGAGCAAGTCTGGTGCCATCTTAAAATTCGTCTTTACGGACTGTTCTGTTTTTGACAGATTCTGCCTTTTATTTCGCATTGCCGCTTTTGTTAAGTTGAATGAGTTTCTTTGTTCCATTAACTTTCAGAAGTTTTGTGCAATGTCCAGAAGTGTTAAGAATGATTGTGTCACCTCTGAACATGTGAATTTTTGATTATGCACTAACCCTCTAATGAGTTTGCTTGAAGTTTGGTGTGAAGGAAGTTTTCAAGGGTCAAGAGAAGAGGGTGATATAATGTGATCGAGAAGAGTGAAAGGTCTAAGCTTGGGGATGCCCCGGTGGTTCATCCCTGCATATTTTAAGAAGACTCAAGCATCTAAGCTTGGGGATGCCCAAGGCATCCCCTTCTTCATCGACAAATCAGGTTCCTTCTCTTGAAACTATATTTTTATTCGGTCACATCTTATGTACTTTACTTGGAGCGTCTGTGTGCTTTTATTTTTGTTTTGTTATCTTAGTTCTCTGAATAAGTTCATCCTTGTGTGGGAGAGAGACACGCTCCGCTGGTTCGTATGAACACATGTGTTCTTAGCTCATAATATTCATGGCGAAGTTTCCTCTTCGTTAAATTGTTATATGGTTGGAATTGGAAAAATGCTACATGTAGTAATTGGTAAAATGTCTTGGATAATGTGATACTTGGCAATTGTTGTGCTCATGTTTAAGCTCTTGCATCATATACTTTGCACCTATTAGTGAAGAAATACATAGAGCTTGCTAAAATTTGGTTTGCATAATTGGTCTCTCTAAGGTCTAGATAATTTCTAGTATTGAGTTTTGAACAACAAGGAAGACGGTGTAAAGTCTTATAATGTTTACAATATGTCTTTTATGTGAGTTTTGCTGCACCGGTTCATCCTTGTGTTTGTTTCAAATAAACCTTGCTAGCCTAAACCTTGTATCGAGAGGGAATACTTCTCATGCATCCAAAATCCTTGAGCCAACCACTATGTCATTTGTGTCCACCATACCTACCTACTACATGGTATTTCTCCGCCATTCCAAAGTAAATTGCTTGAGTGCTACCTTTAAATTCCATCATTCACCTTTGCAATATATAGCTCATGGGACAAAATAGCCTTAAAAACTATCGTAGTATTGAATATGTACTTATGCACTTTATCTCTTATTAAGTTGCTTGTTGTGCGATAACCATGCTTCTGGGGAACGCCATCAACTATTCTTTGTTGAATATCATGTGAGTTGCTATGCATGTCCGTCTTGTCTGAAGGATCTACCACCTTAATGATTGGAGCATGCATATTGTTAGAGAAGAACATTGGGCCGCTAACTAAAGCCATGAATCATGGTGGAAGTTTCAGTTTTGGACATATATCCTCAATCTCATATGAGAATAATAATTGTTGCTACATGCTTATGCATTAAAGAGGAGTCCATTATCTGTTGTCCATGTTGTCCCGGTATGGATGTCTAAGTTGAGAATAATCAAAAGCGAGAAATCCAAAATGCGAGCTTTCTCCTTAGACCTTTGTACAGGCGGCATGGAGGTACCCCTTTGTGACACTTGGTTGAAACATGGCATTGCAAAGATCCGGTAGTCCAAGCTAAGTAGGACAAGGTGTGGGCACTATTAGTATACTATGCATGAGGCTTGCAACTTGTAAGATATAATTTACATAACTCATATGCTTTATTACTACCGTTGACAAAATTGTTTCATGTTTTCAAAATAAAAGCTCTAGCACAAATACAACAATCGATGCTTTCCTCTTTGAAGGACCATTCTTTTACTTTTATTGTTGAGTCAGTTTACCTATCTCCCTCCACCTCAAGAAGCAAACACTTGTGTGAACTGTGCATTGATTCCTACATACTTGCATATTGCACTTGTTATACTACTTTATGTTGACAATATCCATGAGATATACATGTTACAAGTTGAAAGCAACCGCTGAAACTTAATCTTCCTATGTGTTGCTTCAACACCTTTACTTTGATTTATTGCTTTATGAGTTAACTCTTATGCAAGACTTATTGATGCTTGTCTTGAAGTACTATTCATGAAAAGTCTTTGCTTTATGATTCATTTGTTTACTCATGTCATTACCTTTGTTTTGATCGCTGCATTCATTACATATGTTTACAAATAGTATGATCAAGATTATGATGGCATGTCACTTAAGAAATTATCTTTGTTATCGTTTTACCTGCTCGGGACGAGCAGAACTAAGCTTGGGGATGCTGATACGTCTCCAACGTATCGATAATTTCTTATGTTCCATGCTACTTTATTGATGATATCTACATGTTTTATACACATTATATGTCATATTTGCATTTTCTGGAACTAACCTATTAACAAGATGCCGAAGTGCCAGTTCCTGTTTTCGCTGTTTTTGGTTTCAGAAATCCTAGTAACGAAATATTCTCGGAATTTGGACCAAATCAACGCCAGGTTCCTACCCGAAGCATCCAGAACACCCGAGAGCCGCCAGAGGGGGGCCCTGTGGGCCCAGATGACATGGTGGCGCGGCCAGGGCTGGGCCCGCGCCACCCTATGGTGTCGTCGCCCCTTCGACCCTCCTGCGCCGCCTCTTCGCCTATTTAAAGCCCCTGCATCGAAAACCCTTACGGAGGAAGCCACGGTACGCGAAACCTTCCAGAGCCGCCGCCATCGCGAAGCCAAGATCTGGGGGACAGGAGTCTCTTCGGCACCCGCCGGGACGGGGAAGTGCCCCCGGAAGGCTTCTCCATCGACACCGCTGCCATCTCCACCGCCATCTTCATCACCGCTGCTGCTCCCATGAGGAGGGAGTAGTTCTCCATCGAGGCTCGGGGCTGTACCGGTAGCTATGTGGTTAATCTCTCTCCTATGTACCTCAATACAATGATCTCATGAGCTGCTTTACATGATTGAGATTCATATGAGTTTTGTATCACTACTATCTATGTGCTACTCTAGCAAAGTTATTAAAGTAGTTCTATTCCTCCTGCACGTGTGTAAAGGTGACAGTGTGTGCACCGTGTTAGTACTTGGTTTATGCTATGATCATGATCTCTTGTAGATTGCGAAGTTAACTATTGCTATGATAATATTGATGTGATCTATTCCTCCTACATATGCATGAAGGTGACAGTGTGCATGCTATGCTAGTACTTGGTTTAGTCTTTTGATCTATCTTACACTATAAGGTTACTTAAACATGAGCATTATTGTGGAGCTTGTTAACTCCGGCATTGAGGGTTCGTGTAATCCTACGCAATGTGTTCATCATCCAACAAAAGTGTAGAGTATGCATTTATCTATTATGTTATGTGATCAATGTTGAGAGTGTCCACTAGTGAAAGTCTATTCCCTAGGCCTTGTTCCTAAATACTGCTATCATGCTTGTTACTGTTTTACTGCGTTACTACTGCTTGTTTACAATATTACTACCATCAACTGCACGCCACTAAGCACTTTTCCTCCCTCATCAACTACGCGCCAAGCACTTTTCTGGCGCCGTACTACTGCTCATATTCATTCATACCACTTGTATTTCACTATCTCTTCGCCGAACTAGTGCACCTATTAGGTGTGTTGGGGACACAAGAGACTTCTTGCTTTGTGGTTGCAGGGTTGCATGAGAGGGATATCTTTGACCTCTTCCTCCCTGAGTTCGATAAACCTTGGGTAATCCACTTAAGGGAAACTTGCTGCTGTTCTACAAACCTCTGCTCTTGGAGGCCCAACACTGTCTACAAGAATAGAAGCACCCGTAGACATCAAGCACTTTTCTGGCGCCGTTGCCGGGGAGGAAAGGTAAAAGGCACTCATACTCCGGTTCCAGGTAACTAAGTACTTTTCTGGCGCCATTGTGTGTGTGCTCGAAGCTATTTCCTTTAGACTCTGCAATTGCGACATTTGGTTTCTTGTTTACACTAGTTAGGCATAATGGACAACAATGAGCTTCTTATTCTATTTCCTGATTTAAGACATGGATGGTTTGATGCGAAAATTAAAAAACCCATGGAACATATTAATATGAATGCTTTGAACACTATTGTTGCTAATGCTATGGAAAATTCTAAGCTTGGGGAAGCTGGCTTTGATGAGCATGATATTTTTAGTCCCCCAAGCATTGAGGAGAAAATTTACTTTGATGATACTTTGCCTCCCATTTATGATGATTATAATGATAGTAGTCTTTTGTTACCACCTGTTATGGAGGATAAATTTGATTATGATTACAATATACCTCCTATATTTGATAGCTACTTTGTTGAATTTGCTCCCACTACAATTAATAAGAATGACTATGCTTATGTTGGGAGTAGTAATTATTTTATGCATGAGACTCATGATAAGAATGCTTTATGTGATAGTTATATTGTTGAGTTTGCTCATGTTGCTACTGAAAGTTATTATGAGAGAGGAAAATATGGTTGTAAAAATTTTCATGTTACTAAAACACCTCTCTATGTGCTGAAATTTTTGAAGCTACACTTGTTTTATCTTCCTATGCTTGTTACTTTGCTCTTCATGAACTTGTTTATTTACAAGATTCCTATGCATAGGAAGCATGTTAGACTTAAATGTGTTTTGAATTTGCCTCTTGATGCTCTCTTTTGCTTCAAATACTATTTCTTGCGAGTGCATCATTAAAACTGCTGAGCCCATCTTAATGGCTATAAAGAAAGAACTTCTTGGGAGATAACCCATGTGTTTTTTTACTACAGTACTTTGTTTTATATTTGTGTCTTGGAAGTTGTTTACTACTGTAGCAACCTCTCCTTATCATGTTTTTGTGCCAAGTAAAGTTTCTATGTTAAAGTTGATGTTATATTTGGGATCGCTGCACAGAAACAGCATTGCTGTCTGTCACGAATCTGGGCACAGTTCTCTGTAGAAAATTCGAAAAAATCTGCCAATTTACGAGCGTGATCCTCAGATATGTACGCAACTTTCATTAGTTTTGAGTTTTTCCATTTGAGCAAGTCTGGTGCCATCTTAAAATTCGTCTTTACGGACTGTTCTGTTTTTGACAGATTCTGCCTTTTATTTCGCATTGCCGCTTTTGTTAAGTTGAATGAGTTTCTTTGTTCCATTAACTTTCAGAAGTTTTGTGCAATGTCCAGAAGTGTTAAGAATGATTGTGTCACCTCTGAACATGTGAATTTTTGATTATGCACTAACCCTCTAATGAGTTTGCTTGAAGTTTGGTGTGAAGGAAGTTTTCAAGGGTCAATAGAAGAGGGTGATATAATGTGATCGAGAAGAGTGAAAGGTCTAAGCTTGGGGATGCCCCGGTGGTTCATCCCTGCATATTTTAAGAAGACTCAAGCATCTAAGCTTGGGGATGCCCAAGGCATCCCCTTCTTCATCGACAAAGTATCAGGTTCCTTCTCTTGAAACTATATTTTTATTCGGTCACATCTTATGTACTTTACTTGGAGCGTCTGTGTGTGCTTTTATTTTTGTTTTGTTATCTTAGTTCTCTGAATAAGTTCATCCTTGTGTGGGAGAGAGACACGCTCCGCTGGTTCGTATGAACACATGTGTTCTTAGCTCATAATATTCATGGCGAAGTTTCCTCTTCGTTAAATTGTTATATGGTTGGAATTGGAAAAATGCTACATGTAGTAATTGGTAAAATGTCTTGGATAATGTGATACTTGGCAATTGTTGTGCTCATGTTTAAGCTCTTGCATCATATACTTTGCACCTATTAGTGAAGAAATACATAGAGCTTGCTAAAATTTGGTTTGCATAATTGGTCTCTCTAAGGTCTAGATAATTTCTAGTATTGAGTTTTGAACAACAAGGAAGACGGTGTAGAGTCTTATAATGTTTACAATATGTCTTTTATGTGAGTTTTGCTGCACCGGTTCATCCTTGTGTTTGTTTCAAATAAACCTTGCTAGCCTAAACCTTGTATCGAGAGGGAATACTTCTCATGCATCCAAAATCCTTGAGCCAACCACTATGCCATTTGTGTCCACCATACCTACCTACTACATGGTATTTCTCCGCCATTCCAAAGTAAATTTCTTGAGTGCTACCTTTAAAATTCCATCATTCACCTTTGCAATATATAGCTCATGGGACAAAATAGCCTTAAAAACTATCGTAGTATTGAATATGTACTTATGCACTTTATCTCTTATTAAGTTGCTTGTTGTGCGATAACCATGCTTCTGGGGAACGCCATCAACTATTCTTTGTTGAATATCATGTGAGTTGCTATGCATGTCCGTCTTGTCTGAAGGATCTATCACCTTAATGATTGGAGCATGCATATTGTTAGAGAAGAACATTGGGCCGCTAACTAAAGCCATGAATCATGGTGGAAGTTTCAGTTTTGGACATATATCCTCAATCTCATATGAGAATAATAATTGTTGCTACATGCTTATGCATTAAAGAGGAGTCCATTATCTGTTGTCCATGTTGTCCCGGTATGGATGTCTAAGTTGAGAATAATCAAAAGCGAGAAATCCAAAATGCGAGCTTTCTCCTTAGACCTTTGTACAGGCGGCATGGAGGTACCCCTTTGTGACACTTGGTTGAAACATGGCATGCAAAGATCCGGTAGTCCAAGCTAAGTAGGACAAGGTGCGGGCACTATTAGTATACTATGCATGAGGCTTGCAACTTGTAAGATATAATTTACATAACTCATATGCTTTATTACTACCGTTGACAAAATTGTTTCATGTTTTCAAAATAAAAGCTCTAGCACAAATACAGCAATCGATGCTTTCCTCTTTGAAGGACCTTTCTTTTACTTTTATTGTTGAGTCAGTTTACCTATCTCCCTCCACCTCAAGAAGCAAACACTTGTGTGAACTGTGCATTGATTCCTACATACTTGCATATTGCACTTGTTATACTACTTTATGTTGACAATATCCATGAGATATACATGTTACAAGTTGAAAGCAACCGCTGAAACTTAATCTTCCTTTGTGTTGCTTCAACACCTTTACTTTGATTTATTGCTTTATGAGTTAACTCTTATGCAAGACTTATTGATGCTTGTCTTGAAGTACTATTCATGAAAAGTCTTTGCTTTATGATTCAGTTGTTTACTCATGTCATTACCTTTGTTTTGATCGCTGCATTCATTACATATGTTTACAAATAGTATGATCAAGATTATGATGGCATGTCACTTCAGAAATTATCTTTGTTATCGTTTTACCTGCTCGGGACGAGCAGAACTAAGCTTGGGGATGCTGATACGTCTCCAACGTATCGATAATTTCTTATGTTCCATGCTACTTTATTGATGATATCTACATGTTTTATACACATTATATGTCATATTCGTGCATTTTCTGGAACTAACCTATTAACAAGATGCCGAAGTGCCAGTTCTGTTTTCTGCTGTTTTTGGTTTCAGAAATCCTAGTAACGAAATATTCTCGGAATTGGACGAAATCAACGCCCAGGTTCCTATTTTGCCCGGAAGCATCCAGAACACCCGAGAGCCGCCAGAGGGGGGCCCTGTGGGCCCCAGATGACATGGTGGCGCGGCCAGGGCTGGGCCCGCGCCACCCTATGGTGTCGTCGCCCCTTTGACCCTCCTGCGCCGCCTCTTCGCCTATTTAAAGCCCCTGCATCGAAAACCCTTACGGAGGAAGCCACGGTACGCGAAACCTTCCAGAGCCGCCGCCATCGCGAAGCCAAGATCTGGGGGACAGGAGTCTCTGTTCCGGCACCCTGCCGGACGGGGAAGTGCCCCCGGAAGGCTTCTCCATCGACACCGCTGCCATCTCCACCGCCATCTTCATCACCGCTGCTGCTCCCATGAGGAGGGAGTAGTTCTCCATCGAGGCTCGGGGCTGTACCGGTAGCTATGTGGTTAATCTCTCTCCTATGTACCTCAATACAATGATCTCATGAGCTGCTTTACATGATTGAGATTCATATGAGTTTTGTATCACTACTATCTATGTGCTACTCTAGCAAAGTTATTAAAGTAGTTCTATTCCTCCTGCACGTGTGTAAAGGTGACAGTGTGTGCACCGTGTTAGTACTTGGTTTATGCTATGATCATGATCTCTTGTAGATTGCGAAGTTAACTATTGCTATGATAATATTGATGTGATCTATTCCTCCTACATATGCATGAAGGTGACAGTGTGCATGCTATGCTAGTACTTGGTTTAGTCTTTTGATCTATCTTACACTATAAGGTTACTTAAACATGAGCATTATTGTGGAGCTTGTTAACTCCGGCATTGAGGGTTCGTGTAATCCTACGCAATGTGTTCATCATCCAACAAAAGTGTAGAGTATGCATTTATCTATTATGTTATGTGATCAATGTTGAGAGTGTCCACTAGTGAAAGTCTATTCCCTAGGCCTTGTTCCTAAATACTGCTATCACTGCTTGTTACTGTTTTACTGCGTTACTACTGCTGCGTTACTACTACATGTTTACTTCCCGCAATATTACTACCATCAACTGCCCGGCAACTAAGCACTTTTCCTCCCTCATCAACTACGCGCCAAGCACTTTTCTGGCGCCGTTACATACCACCTGTATTTCACTATCTCTTCGCCGAACTAGTGCACCTATTAGGTGTGTTGGGGACACAAGAGACTTCTTGCTTTGTGGTTGCAGGGTTGCATGAGAGGGATATCTTTGACCTCTTCCTCCCTGAGTTCGATAAACCTTGGGTAATCCACTTAAGGGAAACTTGCTGCTGTTCTACAAACCTCTGCTCTTGGAGGCCCAACACTGTCTACAAGAATAGAAGCACCCGTAGACATCAAGCACTTTTCTGGCGCCGTTGCCGGGGAGGAAAGGTAAAAGGCACTCATACTCCGGTTCCAGGTAACAGTACTTTTCTGGCGCCATTGTGTGTGTGCTCGAAGCTATTTCCTTTAGACTCTGCAATTGCGACATTTGGTTTCTTGTTTACACTAGTTAGGCATAATGGACAACAATGAGCTTCTTATTCTATTTCCTGATTTAAGACATGGATGGTTTGATGCGAAAATTAAAAAACCCATGGAACATATTAATATGAATGCTTTGAACACTATTGTTGCTAATGCTATGGAAAATTCTAAGCTTGGGGAAGCTGGCTTTGATGAGCATGATATTTTTAGTCCCCCAAGCATTGAGGAGAAAATTTACTTTGATGATACTTTGCCTCCCATTTATGATGATTATAATGATAGTAGTCTTTTGTTACCACCTGTTATGGAGGATAAATTTGATTATGATTACAATATACCTCCTATATTTGATAGCTACTTTGTTGAATTTGCTCCCACTACAATTAATAAGAATGACTATGCTTATGTTGGGAGTAGTAATTATTTTATGCATGAGACTCATGATAAGAATGCTTTATGTGATAGTTATATTGTTGAGTTTGCTCATGTTGCTACTGAAAGTTATTATGAGAGAGGAAAATATGGTTGTAAAAATTTTCATGTTACTAAAACACCTCTCTATGTGCTGAAATTTTTGAAGCTACACTTGTTTTATCTTCCTATGCTTGTTACTTTGCTCTTCATGAACTTGTTTATTTACAAGATTCCTATGCATAGGAAGCATGTTAGACTTAAATGTGTTTTGAATTTGCCTCTTGATGCTCTCTTTTGCTTCAAATACTATTTCTTGCGAGTGCATCATTAAAACTGCTGAGCCCATCTTAATGGCTATAAAGAAAGAACTTCTTGGGAGATAACCCATGTGTTTTTTTACTACAGTACTTTGTTTTATATTTGTGTCTTGGAAGTTGTTTACTACTGTAGCAACCTCTCCTTATCATGTTTTTGTGCCAAGTAAAGTTTCTATGTTAAAGTTGATGTTATATTTGGGATCGCTGCGCAGAAACAGCATTGCTGTCTGTCACGAATCTGGGCACAGTTCTCTGTAGAAAATTCGAAAAAATCTGCCAATTTACGAGCGTGATCCTCAGATATGTACGCAACTTTCATTAGTTTTGAGTTTTTCCATTTGAGCAAGTCTGGTGCCATCTTAAAATTCGTCTTTACGGACTGTTCTGTTTTTGACAGATTCTGCCTTTTATTTCGCATTGCCGCTTTTGTTAAGTTGAATGAGTTTCTTTGTTCCATTAACTTTCAGAAGTTTTGTGCAATGTCCAGAAGTGTTAAGAATGATTGTGTCACCTCTGAACATGTGAATTTTTGATTATGCACTAACCCTCTAATGAGTTTGCTTGAAGTTTGGTGTGAAGGAAGTTTTCAAGGGTCAAGAGAAGAGGGTGATATACTATGATCAAGAAGAGTGAAAGGTCTAAGCTTGGGGATGCCCCCGTGGTTCATCCCTGCATATTTTAAGAAGACTCAAGCATCTAAGCTTGGGGATGCCCAAGGCATCCCCTTCTTCATCGACAAAGTATCAGGTTCCTTCTCTTGAAACTATATTTTTATTCGGTCACATCTTATGTACTTTACTTGGAGCGTCTGTGTGCTTTTATTTTTGTTTTGTTATCTTAGTTCTCTGAATAAGTTCATCCTTGTGTGGGAGAGAGACACGCTCCGCTGGTTCGTATGAACACATGTGTTCTTAGCTCATAATATTCATGGCGAAGTTTCCTCTTCGTTAAATTGTTATATGGTTGGAATTGGAAAAATGCTACATGTAGTAATTGGTAAAATGTCTTGGATAATGTGATACTTGGCAATTGTTGTGCTCATGTTTAAGCTCTTGCATCATATACTTTGCACCTATTAGTGAAGAAATACATAGAGCTTGCTAAAATTTGGTTTGCATAATTGGTCTCTCTAAGGTCTAGATAATTTCTAGTATTGAGTTTTGAACAACAAGGAAGACGGTGTAAAGTCTTATAATGTTTACAATATGTCTTTTATGTGAGTTTTGCTGCACCGGTTCATCCTTGTGTTTGTTTCAAATAAACCTTGCTAGCCTAAACCTTGTATCGAGAGGGAATACTTCTCATGCATCCAAAATCCTTGAGCCAACCACTATGTCATTTGTGTCCACCATACCTACCTACTACATGGTATTTCTCCGCCATTCCAAAGTAAATTGCTTGAGTGCTACCTTTAAAATTCCATCATTCGCCTTTGCAATATATAGCTCATGGGACAAAATAGCCTTAAAAACTATCGTAGTATTGAATATGTACTTATGCACTTTATCTCTTATTAAGTTGCTTGTTGTGCGATAACCATGCTTCTGGGGAACGCCATCAACTATTCTTTGTTGAATATCATGTGAGTTGCTATGCATGTCCGTCTTGTCTGAAGGATCTACCACCTTAATGATTGGAGCATGCATATTGTTAGAGAAGAACATTGGGCCGCTAACTAAAGCCATGAATCATGGTGGAAGTTTCAGTTTGGACATATATCCTCAATCTCATATGAGAATAATAATTGTTGCTACATGCTTATGCATTAAAGAGGAGTCCATTATCTGTTGTCCATGTTGTCCCGGTATGGATGTCTAAGTTGAGAATAATCAAAAGCGAGAAATCCAAAATGCGAGCTTTCTCCTTAGACCTTTGTACAGGCGGCATGGAGGTACCCCTTTGTGACACTTGGTTGAAACATGGCATTGCAAAGATCCGGTAGTCCAAGCTAAGTAGGACAAGGTGTGGGCACTATTAGTATACTATGCATGAGGCTTGCAACTTGTAAGATATAATTTACATAACTCATATGCTTTATTACTACCGTTGACAAAATTGTTTCATGTTTTCAAAATAAAAGCTCTAGCACAAATACAGCAATCGATGCTTTCCTCTTTGAAGGACCTTTCTTTTACTTTTATTGTTGAGTCAGTTTACCTATCTCCCTCCACCTCAAGAAGCAAACACTTGTGTGAACTGTGCATTGATTCCTACATACTTGCATATTGCACTTGTTATACTACTTTATGTTGACAATATCCATGAGATATACATGTTACAAGTTGAAAGCAACCGCTGAAACTTAATCTTCCATTGTGTTGCTTCAACACCTTTACTTTGATTTATTGCTTTATGAGTTAACTCTTATGCAAGACTTATTGATGCTTGTCTTGAAGTACTATTCATGAAAAGTCTTTGCTTTATGATTCAGTTGTTTACTCATGTCATTACCTTTGTTTTGATCGCTGCATTCATTACATATGTTTACAAATAGTATGATCAAGATTATGATGGCATGTCACTTCAGAAATTATCTTTGTTATCGTTTTACCTGCTCGGGACGAGCAGAACTAAGCTTGGGGATGCTGATACGTCTCCAACGTATCGATAATTTCTTATGTTCCATGCTACTTTATTGATGATATCTACATGTTTTATACACATTATATGTCATATTCGTGCATTTTCTGGAACTAACCTATTAACAAGATGCCGAAGTGCCAGTTCGTTTTCTGCTGTTTTTGGTTTCAGAAATCCTAGTAACGAAATATTCTCAGAATTGGACGAAATCAACGCCCAGGTTCCTATTTTGCCCGGAAGCATCCAGAACACCCGAGAGCCGCCAGAGGGGCCTGTGGGCCCCAGACATGGTGGCGCGGCCAGGGCTGGGCCCGCGCCACCCTATGGTGTCGTCGCCCCTTCGACCCTCCTGCGCCGCCTCTTCGCTATTTAAAGCCCCTGCATCGAAAACCCCACGGAGGAAGCCACGGACGCGAAACCTTCCAGAGCCGCCGCCATCGCGAAGCCAAGATCTGGGGACAGAGTCTCTGTTCCGGCACCCTGCCGGACGGGGAAGTGCCCCCGGAAGGCTTCTCCATCGACACCGCTGCCATCTCCACCGCCATCTTCATCACCGCTGCTGCTCCCATGAGGAGGGAGTAGTTCTCCATCGAGGCTCGGGGCTGTACCGGTAGCTATGTGGTTAATCTCTCTCTATGTACCTCAATACAATGATCTCATGAGCTGCTTTACATGATTGAGATTCATATGAGTTTTGTATCACTACTATCTATGTGCTACTCTAGCAAAGTTATTAAAGTAGTTCTATTCCTCCTGCACGTGTGTAAAGGTGACAGTGTGTGCACCGTGTTAGTACTTGGTTTATGCTATGATCATGATCTCTTGTAGATTGCGAAGTTAACTATTGCTATGATAATATTGATGTGATCTATTCCTCCTACATATGCATGAAGGTGACAGTGTGCATGCTATGCTAGTACTTGGTTTAGTCTTTTGATCTATCTTACACTATAAGGTTACTTAAACATGAGCATTATTGTGGAGCTTGTTAACTCCGGCATTGAGGGTTCGTGTAATCCTACGCAATGTGTTCATCATCCAACAAAAGTGTAGAGTATGCATTTATCTATTATGTTATGTGATCAATGTTGAGAGTGTCCACTAGTGAAAGTCTATTCCCTAGGCCTTGTTCCTAAATACTGCTATCGCTGCTTGTTACTGTTTTACTGCGTTACTACTGCTGCGTTACTACTGCATGTTTACTTCCTACAATACTACCACCATCAACTCATCAACTACGCGCCAAGCACTTTTCTGGCGCCGTACTACTGCTCATATTCATTCATACCACCTGTATTTCACTATCTCTTCGCCGAACTAGTGCACCTATTAGGTGTGTTGGGGACACAAGAGACTTCTTGCTTTGTGGTTGCAGGGTTGCATGAGAGGGATATCTTTGACCTCTTCCTCCCTGAGTTCGATAAACCTTGGGTAATCCACTTAAGGGAAACTTGCTGCTGTTCTACAAACCTCTGCTCTTGGAGGCCCAACACTGTCTACAAGAATAGAAGCACCCGTAGACATCAACAACTTGCAGGTAAGATCATAAACAACGAATATCTTCATGAATCAATAACATGTTCAGATCTGAGATCATGGCACTCGGGCCCTAGTGACAAGCATTAAGCATAACAAGTTGCAACAATATCATAAAAGTGACATCTACGGATACTAGGCACTATGCCCTAACAATCTTATGACTATTACATGACCAATCTCATCCAATCCCTACCATCCCCTTCAGCCTACAGCGGGGGAATTACTCACACATGGATGGGGGAAACATGGCTGGTCGATGGAGAGGCGTTGGCGGTGATGGCGGTGAAGATCTCCTCCAATTCCCCGTCCCGGCGGAGTGCCAGAACGGAGACTTCTGGCTCCCGAGACGGAGTTTCGCGATGTGGCGGCTCTCTGGAGGGTTTCTGGCGACTTCGACTTCTCCCCGTGCGTTTTTAGGTCGAGGGCGATAAGTAGTCCGGGGAGGGCGTCGGGGGCCAGCCGAGGCCGCCACACACTAGGGCCGCGCGGGCCCCTCCTGGGCCGCGCCGGCCTAGTGTGTGGGGCCCTCGTGCCCCCACCTGGCTTGCCCTTCTGGCTCCGCCAATATTCTGGGAAAATAGGGCCTTCTGTATAAATTCCGAGGTTTTTCCTGAAAGTTGGATTTCTGCACAAAAACGAGACACCAGAGCAGTTCTGCTGAAAACAGCGTTAGTCCGTGTTAGTTGTATCCAAAATACACAAATTAGAGGCAAAACAATAGCAAAAGTGTTCGGGAAAGTAGATACGTTTTGGACGTATCAACTCCCCCCAAGCTTAGCTTATTGCTTGTCCTCAAGCAATTCAGTTAACAACTGAGCGATAAAAGAACTTTCACGAACACATTTGCTCATATGATGTATATATTCTCATGCTATGGCTAATACTTAAGCAGTTCATAATGAGATACATGCAAATAAGAAACAGCTATGTCATAATTAACGGAGGCATAAAAGTGATGCAAGAACTCTGAAGCAATATAAATCATCGAGGCTTAATTGACTTTTGTTCAGTCATATGCATGCGTGAGCATGTGCCAAGTCGATATAAATGAATTATTCAGAGGAGGATACCACAATGCCATACTTACTTATGAATAAAACAATGCAAGCGAACATCCATGACATGCTACTCATATTAATAAATTGGAGCTAAACATGAGAGATCATGAACTACTAGACTTTCTTAAATGACATATACCTCACATGAACCAACTAAGCATGCTCACATGGATGAGTATATGTACAAAAATGAAAACAAATAGAGTTCATACCAGCCTCTCACCACAATCCAATTGTTGTAGATCGTCATTATTGCCTTTCACTTGTGTAGCTTGGATAATATGAAATGAAAACCACGCTCCAGCCACCGAAGACCATTGAACTCATGATGAACTTTACAAACCAAAGAAGAACAGCAAATATTTTTGGTGTTTTCGAATTAGAAACAAGAACAAAAGAAACAAGCAAACAAAGCAAAATCTTTTTGGGTTTTCTCATAGCAAACCAACGATAGCAAATAAAGTAAACTAAGAGCAAAGAACCAAATAAACAAATGGTGAAGAGAAACAACAGAAATATTTTTGGTCTTTTTGTGTTTTAGGAAAGAAACAAAGCGAAAACAAAAGAATGCAAACTAACAGAAACACAGAAAAGCAGGATGACAGAAATCTGCCAAAACCTGACAGCAGTACAGAAATCGAAATTAACAAAAATCTTCCATTGCTCAGCTCAAAAAGTGTTCAACTAATGAAAGTTAGATAACAACCTGGGGCACATGCTCAAAAATTGGCAACTCAAAATAACGTTCTGGCTGTGCGTACGAATTTTTTTGGTAACAGCCCAGAATCTGTTTTTGGACAGCACTTCCCCAAATATCATCTCCTTCTCATTAGAAAACCACTCTAAGAAACTAAACAAGTATGTACAAGTATCCAGCAACCATAATATGCAAAGAATGAGTGATGCCGGTATACCTCCCCCCAAGCTTAGGCTTTTGGCCTAAGTGGAGTTCATTCCCACGGTCCCCATGAAGTGGTGTCTCCGTAGTACGACGAAGAACGACCCGGTTCCAGGTATGTGCTGGAGGAAACATCGGGGTATGTGACGGTGCAGTCGTAGGAGGGCTCGGCGTCCTCGGAGTCATGCTGCTGGTGGAAGTCTTGTATCTTCATATGTTCCTCCACCTCCTCCTTAGTGAGCGACCATGATTGCCTGTCAATATTGAACAAACCTGGCTGGGGAAGAGGGATTTCCTTCTCATCCCCGTCAGCAAACAACATTCTATAGACCATATTATCTATAGTGGAATCAGTAGTAACAAAATGATGACTCTTCATAGCAGCAATATCAAGTCTCCTAGGGGTTAATGGCACATCATTAGAATCAAGAGGAAGTCTTAAATGTGTTAAAATGCGCAGTGCAATAGTTCCTCCAAAAATAGGCCCCCTGCTAGACAGGCGGCGAGCAATAAGAGAACCAAGATGATAAGGTGTCTCTCCAGTAAGTGCAACATTCAAGAAAGCAAGATGGTAGCTAGAGATATTGCTAGTATTTTCTCTACCAAGAATGCTAGTAGCAATGTAATATGCAAAATATTTAATGGCGGGGAGTTGAATGTTTCTTATCTTCCCTCGCTGGATGGTGCGGCAATCATCCCCGGTGATCCCTCGGTAGAGCTCCAACAAGTCCCGGGGGTTGTCATCAATCCTCCTTGCTGTACCTACAGGGGCAATATCCAATGCACGACAAAATTCTTCCAATTCCATAGTAACAGGATTACCATAGATCTTGAATGCAACTGTCGGCTCATATTGCGTGTTGTGGAACTTGAAGCTCTCAACGAAAATTTTGGTGAGCATGTAGTATTGCTCCCTTTCATCTCCCACGTAGGTGGCTAAGCCTGCCCTGTTGACAAGGGTGAAGAAGTCATCCAATATCCCTGCATTTGTCAGAAAATCATAACATGGGAAGGATGAAGCATTAGGAGCCCCATTGTCCTCCTCGGGCGCGAAGCTAGGCGCGATGATATCCTCATTGTAGGATCGCCTAATCTGAGTGGACGCCCTCGAGGGCCTACCGGTGCTGGTTGTTCCTTTCTTGAACAATTCTCCAAATTTGAATTTCTTCATCTTCCTCTTCTGAAATTTTCAACAACCATTATAAAATTTGATTTCAAGGTATATAATTGAGGGGAACTACTATAGGAACTTGCTAGAGTACTAAACATGCATCAAAACTAGTTTCTACCACTTAGAACAAGCATGCAAGCTCACTAAACATGTTATCTACAGCAGCAAAATATTCAAGATATACTCAACCAAACAAAATTCTAATTGGACAATCAAAGGAGTCACATACCAAGGAGTAAATGTGCCAAATTTCAAACAGAAATCTGGGCTGAGCAAGGAGATCGAAAAATCGCGAGTTCTTGAGCAGAAACACGAGTGAGAGAAACTTGGTACGAGTTTTTTCGGGAGAGAGAAGATGCTGGGAGGAAGAGATGATGTAGTGGGGCAAGGGGGGCCCACACCACAGGGTGGCGCGGCCCCCTTGCTGGCCGCGCCGGCCTGTGGTGCCACCCTGGGGTGCACCACTGGTCAGCCCCAGGTGCTCCCAGGTGCCTCTTCGAAAAATAGGACTACCAGTATAATTTTTGTAATTTTTAGAGAACTTCGAAAAATGCACATTTCTGGGTGTTAAATTAATTATTACTGCGCAGGAAAATGATTTCCAAAATCTTAAACAACTAAAGCATATTGCAAAACAAAAAGTGCTACAGCAAGTAAAATAAGTGGAGGGAGAAAGAAAGAAAGAAATGTTGTTTAGCTCTCTTATGCATTAAAATATACTTGTTAACAAGGTTGATCAAGTCTTGCTACCAAATAAATTTTATATGACATAAGAAGAAATAAACCTCAAATCAATCATGTTACCTTATATTGAATTGATATGGATCCAATCACAAGAGTTTGATATTCTTCTTTAGGCTCATATATAGGACAATCAATGGATCCCACTTTGATAGTTTTCACATTAAAAATTGTATTAACTCCATATACTTTATCAATCCTCTTGGGAAAATAGACAGTATGTTCCTTATCATCAACATTGAAAGTAACCATGCCTTTATTGCAATCAATAACAGCCCCTGCAGTATTAAGAAAGGGTCTTCCAAGAATAATGGACATATTATCATCTTCAGGCATTTCCAACACAACAAAATCAGTTAATATCAAGCAATGTTGAGTAACTTGAACAGGAACATTTTCACATACACCAACAGGAATAGCAGTAGATTTATCAGCCATTTGCAAAGATATATCAGTTGGTATTAACTTATCTAAATCAAGTCTCTTATAAAGAGAAAAAGGCATCACACTAACTCCTGCTCCCAAATCACATAGAGCAGTTCTAACATAATTATTCTTGATGGAACAAGGAATAGTCGGTATACCTGGGTCTCCAAGCTTCTTTGGAATCTTACCATTGAAGGAGTAATTAGCGAGCATAGTGGAAATCTCCTCATTGGGAATTTTCCTTTTGTTAGAGACAATATCTTTCATATACTTTGAATAAGGAGGCAATTTAATAGCATCAGTCAAAGGGATTTGCAAAAATAAAGGTTTCATCCAATCACAAAATTTATTATAATGTTCCTCCTCCTTTGATTTTAATTTCTTAGCAGGAAAAGGCATTTGCTTTTGAACCCAAGGTTCTCTTTCATTACCATGTTTCTCAGCAATAAAATCTTCTTTAGTGTACTTTTTATTTTTAGCATGCTTTTCAGGTTCTTCTTCAACCTCTTCTTTATCAGGAGTATCATCCTTATCATTATCTTTATCATGTTCATTACCACTTTCAGTTTCAGCATCAGAAATAGAAATACTATTAGGATCATTAACAGGTTCAGAGGATTCTACAACATTCTTATGTTTCTTTTTCTTTTTCTTAGATGGAGCACTAGTTTTAATTAGTTGAGAATCTTGTTCAACTCTTTTGGGATGCCCTTCAGGATATAGAGGATCCTGGGTAGAAACACCACCTCTAGTTGTTACTTCATAAGCATGTTTTTCTTTAGAATTATTTCCCAACAAGTCATTTTGCACTTTAGTAAGTTGATCAATTTGAGTTTGAACCATATGAAAATGTTTAACAAGTATCTTAACATCATTGGAGGTTCTCTCCACAATATCATGCAATTCACTAATAGCTCGAGAATTTTCCATTAAATGATTCTCTACTCTCATATTAAAGTTTTCTTGCTTAACAATATAATTATCAAACTCATCTAAGCATTGAGCAGGAGGTTTTGAATACGGAATATCTTCCCTAGTAAAGCGTTGAAGAGAGTGTACCTCAATCATGGATGAAGGGGGAGTTATCTCACATAAATCTTCTATAGGAGGTAAATTCTTCACATCTTCAGGTTTAATACCCTTCTCTTTAAGAGACTTCTTGGCTTCCCTCATATCTTCATCATTTAATTTAATCATACCCCTCTTCTTCACTATCGGTGTCGGGGTTGGTTCAGGTGTAGACCAATCATCATGATTCCGGCCTATTTTAGCCAATAATTCTTCAGCGTCGTCTGGAGTTCTTTTCCTGAAAACACAACCAGCACAACTATCCAGGTATGCCCTAGACTCAATGGTTAGTCCACTATAAAATATATCAAGTAAATCATGCTTTTCCAAATCATGGTCAGGCTGAGCTCTAATAAGAGAACAAAATCTCGCCCAAGCCTCAGGCAATTTCTCTCCATCTTCCTGATCAAAATTATAAATTCTCTGCAAAGCAATATGTTGAGCACTAGCAGGAAAGTATTTCCGGAAGAAAACATCAAGCAATTCTTTTGGACTTTTAATAGAACCAGGAGGCAAATTATTATACCAAGTTTTAGCATCATCCTTTAATGAGAAAGGAAAAAATTTAGCGACAAAATAAGTACGCATCTTAACATCATCAGAAAACAAGCCACTAAGAGTAGATAACTCAAGTCATGTGTTCAACAGCACTTTCTTTTTCAGTACCACAAAAAGGTGTTTTCTCAACAATAGCTATATGAGATAGATCAAGAGAAAAATCATAATCTTTATCCTTAATGTTTATAGGAGATGTGGCAAATTTAGGATCAGGAGATAGTTTATATCTAACAGCATGTTCCGCAAGCAACTTTTTAATTTTTCTTGCATCAGTAGTAGCATTGCATTTTTCAATAAAATCATCATCAAGCTCCACATAATCTTCATCAAGATCATCACTAGAATATTCAACAGACTCAGGTGAATTAACAGGTGTAGCAGCATTTTCATTAGGAGTTTCAGTATTTTCAATTTGCCTAGACCTAGCAATTGTAGCATCTAGAAAAGATCCTAACGAACCATCATTATCAAGCACAGCAGAAGCATCATCACAATTATGAGAGGAATTTTCAGATTCAGCAGAAGTACCAGCATTTGAAGCTTGTGGTGGTGAAACAAGTTTACTTATCACAGATGGTGAATCAAGAGCAGCAGAGGTACTAAGAGTTGTACCTTTTCTTGTAGTGGATGGTAATATGGCGATCTTAGTATCGCGAGGTTTACCCATAATGGAGAATTTGCAGCGAACAATATCAATCCAAGTGAACTTCCAAATAAAGCTATGCTCCCCGGCAACGGCGCCAGAAAATAGTCTTGATAACCCACAAGTATAGGGGATCGCAACAGTCTTCGAGGGAAGTATTACCCAATTTATTGATTCGACACAAGGGGAGACAAAGAATACTTGTAAGCCTTAACAGCGGAGTTGTCAATTCAGCTGCACCTGGAAACAGACTTGCTCGCAAGAGTTTATCAGTAGTAACAGTTTTATAAAATAACAGCAGCGGTGAAATAAAGACAGCAGTAGTGATTATAGTAAACAACAGGATTAAAATACTGTAGGCACAGGGACGGATTAACGGGCGTTGCATGGATGAGAGAAACTCATATAACAATCAAAGCAGGGGCATTTGCAGATAATAATAAAACAGTATCCAAGTACTAATCAATCAATAGGCATGTGTTCCATATATAGTCGTGCGTGCTCGCAATGAGAAACTTGCACAACATCTTTTGTCCTACCAGCCGGTGGCAGCCGGGCCTCTAGGGAAACTACTGGAAATTAAGGTACTCCTTTTAATAGAGCACCGGAGCAAAGCATTAACACTCCGTGAACACATGTGATCCTCACATCACTACCATCCCCTCCGGTTGTCCCGATTTCTGTCACTTCGGGGCCATTGGTTCCGGACAGCGACATGTGTATACAACTTGCAGGTAAGATCATAAACAACGAATATCTTCATGAATCAATAACATGTTCAGATCTGAGATCATGGCACTCGGGCCCTAGTGACAAGCATTAAGCATAACAAGTTGCAACAATATCATAAAAGTGACATCTACGGATACTAGGCACTATGCCCTAACAATCTTATGACTATTACATGACCAATCTCATCCAATCCCTACCATCCCCTTCAGCCTACAGCGGGGGAATTACTCACACATGGATGGGGGAAACATGGCTGGTCGATGGAGAGGCGTTGGCGGTGATGGCGGTGAAGATCTCCTCCAATTCCCCGTCCCGGCGGAGTGCCAGAACGGAGACTTCTGGCTCCCGAGACGGAGTTTCGCGATGTGGCGGCTCTCTGGAGGGTTTCTGGCGACTTCGACTTCTCCCCGTGCGTTTTTAGGTCGAGGGCGATAAGTAGTCCGAAGGAGGGCGTCGGGGGCCAGCCGAGGCCGCCACACACTAGGGCCGCGCGGGCCCCTCCTGGGCCGCGCCGGCCTAGTGTGTGGGGCCCTCGTGCCCCCACCTGGCTTGCCCTTCTGGCTCCGCCAATATTCTGGGAAAATAGGGCCTTCTGTATAAATTCCGAGGTTTTTCCTGAAAGTTGGATTTCTGCACAAAAACGAGACACCAGAGCAATTCTGCTGAAAACAGC